>CM067319.1:74332396-75047396 GCA_034231615.1 Meghimatium bilineatum | reverse complement strand
CGAGGAATACAAATTGTAACATCACTAATCATGTGACAGTTTCCTAGGTGGCAAGGAATACTAATTGTAACCTCACTGGACATGAATCTAGAGATATGACAGGGAGGAAAGATGAACTAATTGTAACATCACTGGACATGAATCTAGAGATATGACAGGGAGGAAAGATGAACTAATTGTAACATCACTGGACATGAATCTAGAGATATGACAGGGAGGAAAGATGAACTAATTGTAACATCACAAATAACCATCCTGTGAAATTATTGCATCTTCCATCTACAGTTGTCTATCTATATATTGTCATTTCCACATTGTGTGGTTACTCGTCTTAGTGGGGAATTTGAAGTTGTCTCTCTTTTACCATTTGGGTCGCAGTGGCCATGGTCAGCAAGTGTCTCTTTAAGGTTTATTTGTCTCAGCCATCTAGTTCTTAATCTTCCTCGTGCCTTATAACTCGATCGTGCCTTATAATCATGGAGACTGGCGGTGACCAGGGCATTTGAATTGGTATGCACACAGAAGGTAACCAGGTCTGCATCTTGAGTGACTCTATATTAAGTATGATTAAGAAGGTACAAGTGGGTCTCGTTCGCGAACAGTAGATTGAGGCATTGAGAAATGCGAGGCTGAAAGTAGTTACATAACATTTATTTTCGTGCTGGGACATGTGGGTGTTCCAGGCAATGAAAAAACGGATCAACTGGCGTCACGCGCGATTGTGGCACAGGAAAATGAGGCAATGGATCGAGCTGACATTTTCAACTCCTTAAGAGATATAACACGCGAGAGTGAGACTAATGTGGACAGAGTAACTATGAACGTGTCCAGGTTGCAGTTATGAAGATCCGACGCCTAACTAAATAACTAACTAACTAACGTGGTCTTCTGCTGTTGTATGTATGATATAGTTGCGTTAGTTCTATTCTCATGAGGTGGGCCGAACCATCTGGTTTTCTGGGGGTTTTTTTGTAGTCTTAACATAAGATGATGTTTATTTCTTTGCTGATATCTTCATTTCTCCGACAATCTCTTCTGGTGACATTTATAGCTTTCCCAAAACATATTTCACACGCAGTTATCAAGGTCACAAGTTTGTTTGTTTGTTTTTCGTTCGCTCCATTGTAACCATCACGGATGTCCGTGCGATTTCCGCCGGGAGCGTGATTACGTTGTGCCACCGTTATGCGCCTTGTAGGCCTAGCACATCCGATTTCGGCATGCCTTGACAATTCGGGTGGGCTACCCTTAGCCTGTGACAGCCTCTATATCTGTCTCCAGGCACGCGTAGTGAAGACTCTTCGCCCAGATGATTTTCTTGCTCTCGTCTCACTCGAACGAGGTGTTCCACTGTCTATGAACTTGCCTCGTGTAATTGGACGTGCTGTGCCTGTGCCCATTGGGTACTGAACCGTTTCTCATCCATGAGCCTGGTTCCTTAAGGGGAAGAACTCAACAGAGGAGTTGGACCTTGGCTCTTTCGCCCTCTTAGCCGAGGTGTCATTCGTCGACATCGTGTACCCCTTGTCCAAGTTCGAGTCTCACACCACGCGTTTGAGAGCAAGGCGTTCTCGAGCTGAGCGTCCTTGTCCCAATAGCGCCTGGGCCCATCAGGTACTGAACCCGTTCTCTCTTCAAGTGTATTTCCGGTGTAGGAAAACCTGACAGTAGAGTTGGGCCAGGGCTAAATCGTTGTCCCTTTTGTGCCTTAGCGAATCGAGTACGGAACCCTTTCTCTCTGCAAGTTACTTCCGGTATAGGAAAACTTGACAGTAGAGTTGGGCCAGGACTGCCATCGTTGTCCCTTTCTTGCCTACACCCATCGGGTACAGAACCCTTTCTCTTTGCAAGCATATTTCCGGTTTAGGAAGGCTCGACATTAGAGTTGGGTTAGGTCTTTTGCTTTACCAAACGCCGATGGATGGGTCTGGGTCTCTGCCTGTTAGGAACTCTGGTAACTAGAAGCCCGTCTCGAGCTGACGGAGCTTGTAGTTCCCTTTCCTAGGGACTTTTCACTTTCTATTTGCAGTTCGCGCTGCCCTCTAGCGCTGTTCTGCCCTTTCATTGTTTCATTGTACTCTGTATGAAACATATTTGTCTCTCGCCATGCATTTACCTTTACGTGCATTTTACATTGGCCGCCCCTCCAATGTTCGGACTGGACTGACTAGCTTCACTGTATGTCGACAGTGTCGCTATATGTGGTGATGCTGGTGGTGTCGGAGATATGTCTGTCCGTGTGCAGGCAAATCTCTTTCCATCTGCTACCTCCACATTTTCGGACACGATCCCCAAATGATCTGGCCAGAATCAGCTCGAGCTGCTGTATTTCTGTTTCCAGGGTGCACCGCGTGGAGGTACATTTGGGATCTTGGTTATCTGCTAACCCTGGGTCCGCCTAGAGCAATGCGTTCCCTTTGCACCCCAAGGTCACAAGTGACTCAAATGGCGCAGAGGATTGACTACACTGTACTCATAATTCCCCGTATGTAATCAACATATTAAAATATACTGACCCGACAAACAATTTCTTTAGAAATGAAAAGAATAGAAAGCACATACATATATATACATTTTTGAGTCAGCTGGTAAATATGTTAGTCTGTGATTCAGACACATGAAGGACTAAGAGTCATCTAGTAAATATATAGTGTATGACTCAAATACATTGTAGAATTAGATTTCTTTGAGTCAGCTGATAATATATGATAGTTTGTGGCTCAGACACATGGAGAACAATTTGGAGACCGACAGGAAACCTTTTTATTTTCCTTTTTCACTTTGAATTCCTTTTATAAGCATAATGTGTCCGTATAGTTCTTCTAGATCTCAAACGATTTAAAGGATTGACTTAAATGTATTTGGTTTTTCCTTATGTACCCCGCGCATTTCATTTGAGCAGAAAGTAATATTCCGAGATTACCACTCATATCAAGTAACTCTGTAGCTCTTCTGGATAATGTCCCGGATCTTAGAAAAGTATCACTTGTTAACAAAACATCACACCACGTTATTGAACAAACTTGTTAATAAAAACATCACATTTCGTTATTGAACAAGCTATTTAATAAAAACATCACATTTCGTTATTGAACAAGCTTGTAAACATCACATTTTGTTATTGAACAAACTTGTAAATAAAAACATCACATTTTGTTATTGAACAAACTTGTAAATAAAAACATCACATTTCGTTATTGAACAAACTTGTAAATAAAAACATCACATTTTGTTATTGAACAAACTTGTAAATAAAAACTTCAAATTTAGTTATTGAACAAACTTGTAAACACAACATCACATTTTGTTATTGAACAAGCTTGTAAACACAACATCACATTTTGTTATTGAACAAACTTGTAAATAAAAACATCACATTTTGTTATTGAACAAACTTGTAAATAAAAACATCACATTTTGTTATTGAACAAACTTGTAAATAAAAACATCACATTTCGTTATTGAACAAACTTGTAAATAAAAACATCACATTTTGTTATTGAACAAGATTGTACACACAACATCACATTATGTTATTGAAAAAACTTGTAAACACATCCAATTTTGTTGTTGAACAAACTTGTAAACACAGCATCACACCTCGTTGTTGAATAATCTCCCGCCGAAGACGGATGTGTCGGGCCATTGGCGCAAATAAAACTGCGACACAACGCATTTCCATTCTCTGGACTACATCCTGCTAGAAATCTAGTAGGACAATGGTCTTGCTACAAGGGAGAGCCAGCAGGAGTTTGAGAATGAACGATGAAGAAGAAGAATAATCTATTTCCTGAACGCAATGCAAAGTAGCCAAACCAATTTTCTGTATGTAAAGTATTTTGTACAACTCACGCGATTCCCAGAGCTAGCCCCTTCTCCTTGCGTATCGTGGGTAAAATATGTATTCGAAGCTCGTGCGAAATACTTAATTCAGGAATCGACCACAGTCTGTGAAGACCGAGATAGAGTGAAAATTGATTGCACCCAAACCCTTGATATCTCTAACCACTCGGTGCCACATAGCCTACATAACTTTCTACAATACCGACTGACCTGGTCACCCAGGTTGATATGACACAACGCCTAGGATTATGAGCAAGTGGCCCGTGAAGTAACGCCTCCTATATAATCCGTAACTTTTAACCAAGTGGATCGCCGCCGCCTGTCGGGAGTACAATTTATAGCACGTATCTCCGTAGTGCCTGACAAAAATCTCCAGAGATCACCAGAAAATCCCCTTTTTAAACAACTTGTCGCCAGCAGTTTTCGAACCCACAACCTCTTTAGAACAAAGCGAATAGCTTTGTCGCTATAGAAGATTCCTAGCTTTAGAAACAACAACACACAAAAAGCTTTGTCGCTTTGGGAGATTCCTAGGTTTAGAAAAAACAACACACAAAAAGCTTTGTCGCTTTGGGAGATTCCTAGGTTTAGAAACATCGACACACAAAAAGCTTTGTCTCTATGGGAGATTCCTAGGTTTAGAAACATCGACACACAAAAATCTTTGTCTCTTTGGGAGATTCCTAGGTTTAGAAACATCGACACACAAAAAGCTTTGTCTCTTTGGGAGATTCCTAGGTTTAGAAACATCGACACACAAAAATCTTTGTCTCTTTGGGAGATTCCTAGGTTTAGAAACATCGACACACAAACAGCTTTGTCGCTTTGGGAGATTCCTAGGTTTAGAAACAACGACACATAAAAAGCTTTGTCGCTTTGGGAGATTCCTAGGTTTAAAAACATCGACACACAAAAAGCTTTGTCGCTTTGGGAGATTCCTAGATTTAGAAACATCGACACACAAAAAGCTTTGTCGCTTTGGGAGATTCCTAGGTTTAAAAACATCGACACACAAAAAGCTTTGTCGCTTTGGGAGATTCCTAGGTTTAAAAACATCGACACACAAAAAAGCTTTGTCGCTTTGGGAGATTCCTAGGTTTAAAAACATCGACACACAAAAAGGCGTTCATACTGTTCTCAGTTCTTTGTTTAAGTGTGGAGACACTTAATCCTGTCATACCTAATTGTTCTCCGTTCTTTGTCTGAGTGTGGAGGTACTTATTCCTGCCAAATCTCTCTGTTTCTTGTGTGAGGGTGGAGACACTCTGTCCTATTCAGTATTCGATATTATGAGTCAACTTTCCTTTGTCCTACTCTTCTTTTTCTACCGTCAGCTTCCCCCTGTATGTCAGTCTTGGAAAGGGAATCATATCTCATCAGTTGCCAACACCACGTCAGTGTGCTGCACTTCACCATCACAATGAGATGTTTCTGTTGACCTGCAAGATCATTCATTGTGTTTCTTACGTATTTGTTTTATGTTCTATATAATTGATTTGTGATATTATTCTATATAATTGATTTGTGATATTATTCTATATAATTGATTTGTGATATTATTCTATATAATTGATTTGTGATATTATTCTATATAATTGATTTGTGATATTATTCTATATAATTGATGTACACTATTCTTATGTATAATTGATGTACAATATTCTTCTGTGTAATTGATGTACAATATTCTTCTGTGTAATTGATGTGCACTGTTCTTCTGTATAATTTGTTTTCCAGAGTGTGTATTCATCTCTTTATTTCAGCTGTAATTGCTCAACTTTCACATTCGTACAATACGATAGGTACCGGGATTATGAGAGATTATTCTGCTGTTCCATATGCTGTTCAATCGGGAAATTATTCTGCTGTTCCATATGCTGTTCAATCTGGAAATTAAAGCTGAGACCGTTGATCCTAGTCTTGATTTCATTATTCTGCTGTTCCCTGTGGTTTTCAATCGGGAAATTATTCTGCTTTTCCATATGGGTTTCAATAGGGAAATTATTCAGCTGTTCCCTGTGGTTTTCAATCGAGAAATTGAAGCTGAGATCGTTGATTCTAGTCTTGATTTCAAATATCCTATATCAGAAAATATTTCCAACTTAATCGGTAGATAACGATGGGGGTTATTTGAGATAAAACCCCTCTTACTTAAGAAGATAAAATACTATAAAAAACAACATAAACCAATGGTAACCATGCCTTTCTTACCACAGCACTAAAGTCGCATCGACAGCCCTGAGCAGAAATAGAAATCGAACTTGAACCATCCGACTAAAGAAACAATGCACTAACACGGAGCCACCTCGGTTGTTAATTAACACCGAAATATGGCCATAAAGAAACGTTCTTTCTTCTTCTTTCCGTCCTCATGTACCTTTCGGTGGTGAGGGGAGAGTGAATGTACGGTCTTTTGCCCTTCTATTTGCCTCTTCTGCTGTTATATTTCCGAGTGTCTCTAATACACTATCTATCCACCTTTTACGAGGGCGTCCAATAGGTCGACCGTTTTCGTATCGTTTGTTAAGTGTTTTTTGGATACTTTGCTCTTTCTGTCTAGTTATGTGGCCGTACCATTTAACTTGTTGTTTCTGGATGTATTCTATTGTTGACTTGATCCCTAATTGTTTCCTTAGTGCTTCATTCCTGATTTTATCTCTCAAGCTAACTCCAATCATACGTCTCACACATTTCATTTCAGTGGTGTTAATCTTATGTATTGTTCTAGAATCTAATGTCCACGTTTGACACTGATAACACAATGTTGGTAAGAAAATGGTGTTGAAAAGCGCTTTCTCTGTTTCTAGTGTAATATCTTTGTTTCTTAGTAAAGGTGTTAATTGACCAATGATCTGACAGGCCTTATTACATCTTGCGTTTATTTCTGCTTCTTGTTTGTTGTCATATCTCAATGTGCTGCCCAGATATTTGAATTCATCTACTTGTTTTAGTTGTTTATCTGTATGTTGATGTTCTCCTTTTCTCTTGCAATATTCATTACTTCTGTTTTGTCTATGTTGATTTTCATTCCAAATTGCTTGCCTGCTGTGTCTAAAGAAACGTTGATAGCTGTATACATATCAGATACGCCTTACCTATTGTCTGTATGAACTCCTGGTGTGTCTAGTCAATCGACGGCTGGTGTAGTTTCTGGAGAAAAAACCTAAATTCTACAGAATCAATAAGCTGGCCTCAGACAGTATAGATCAACTGAAGATCAGAACATATGAATTGAAGAAGAGGGATTCGACAGTGGTTTAAGAGGGGGAAAAATGAATGTGGTTAAAATGGAAACAAAACAACTTTGAAGTTTTAGAGAAACTTTGCATGATAAGTTATTTCTTCTACGTTCACTCTCAAACTCCTGCATATTAGCAGGATGTAGTCCATAGAAAAAAATTATTTTCGTCACAGTTTACAGCTTGGCTGCGATATCTGCGACTTTCGGTCTGATACATCCGTCTTCAACATGATCTCAGGGTTATTTTGTTCTTTTATGGGATGAGCCAGCTAACTGCACCCTAAAACCATCTTAGTCGCCTCTTACGATGTGCATGAAGGGAACAATATCACTATTCTATCCATTCGAGCCCCGATAACAAAGGGTCGATGATCAATTGCAGTACATCCTTTCTTCGTGGCGTTGTGGTTAAACTCTTTTACTAACGAGATTGGGGGTTCGATTCCAGGAATTTGCCTCTTTTTTACAAGGGCATTTCTGGGGTCTATTGGGATTGTCTCTTGAAGTTCCGTATGTGGAGATTCTGAAGCATAATCAGTAGTCTACCAAAGGAAACTACCGTGATTGTGGCATGTTGGAATATCGATTTCTAGTCCGCAAGACAGAAGGATGAACTGTAAGATACAGAAGTATATATTCTGTTTCACTACTCTCTGAGGTTCGCTGTAAGATGCAGAAGTATATATTCTGTTTCACTACTCTCTGAGGTTCGCTGTAAGATGCAGAAGTATATATTCTGTTTCACTACTCTCTGAGGTTCGCTGTAAGATGCAGAAGTATATATTCTGTTTCACTACTCTCTGAGGTTCGCTGTAATTTTCATAAACCACATTTCACACCCCTCCCCTCCCACACCCCACATCTTCAAATATTGAAAGGGTTTTCGTTTGTTAATACTTGAAGAATCTTTGCGCATATTTCCTGAGCAGTAAAAATCCAATAACCCCACGTCGATTATGCCATTTCGAAGATGAGATTCTGGGGAAAAATCGACATTTATGAGCTGTTAAGAGTTGGGGTTGAGTAGACTGCAAAAGCAGAAGTAATGTGCGGGAGAAATCTATAGGAGATTTAGCAAATGGTTTCAGTTGGCTCTAAGCGAGGTCACCCAGACAATGTGTGGACGGAGTTAGCAAATATTTGATTTTTCTGGGCGTGTTTGTGTTTGCTCTTTCGTGCCTTTTTTGTAAAGAAGTTAGGTGTTGAATAAGGAGAAGTGAAGTTATGTTGAAAAGTGAAGTGTTGAATGAGGATATGTGAAGTTATGGTGAGAAGTGAAGTTATGTTGAGAAGTGAACTGTTGAATGAGAAGGGAAGTTATGTTGAAAAGTGAAGTTTTGAATGAGGACATGTGTAGTTATGTTGAAAAATGAAGTGTTAGATGAGGAGAAGGGAAGTTATGTTGAGGGCAGCACAGAAACTAGACATGAGTGATCGGGGGTAACAGCCATGTTTGAAGCGCCAAAAAGCAATTAACTTGGGTGGAAAAACCGAAATGAAGTTGATTTATGTAAAGTTGGCGGCGGACTAGCCAGTGTTGTCAAAAATTTTAGTATTGGCAGAGTAGTGAGGTTATAGTTGTGGAGTCGTGAGGTTATAGTTGTGGATTAGTGAGGTTATAATGGTGGAGTAGTGAGGTTCTAGTTGTGCATTAGTGAGATTTTAGTTGTGGAGTAGTGAGGTTACGTTATGGATTAGTGAAGTTATAGTTGTAGAGTAGAGAGGTTATAGTTGTATAGAACAATGAGGATAATGTTGATGAGTAGTGCGGTTATAGTTGTGGAGAGTGAAGTTATAGTTGTGGAGAGTGAAGTTATAGTTGTGGAGAGTGAAGTTATAGTTGTGGAGAGTGAAGTTATAGTTGTGGAGAGTGAAGTTATAGTTGTGGAGTAGTGAGTTATAGTTGTGGAGTAGTGAGTTATAGTTGTGGAGAGTGAAGTTATAGTTGTGGAGTAGTGAGTTATAGTTGTGGAGTAGTGAGTTATAGTTGTGGAGAGTGAAGTTATAGTTGTGGAGTAGTGAGTTATAGTTGTGGAGTAGTGAGTTATAGTTGTGGAGTAGAGAGTTATAGTTGTGGAGTAGTGAGTTATAGTTGTGGAGAGTGAAGTTATAGTTGTGGAGAGTGAAGTTATAGTTGTGGAGTAGTGAGTTATAGTTGTGGAGTAGTGAGTTATAGTTGTGGAGTAGTGAGTTATAGTTGTAGAGTAGTGAGTTATAGTTGTGGAGTAGTGAGTTATAGTTGTGGAGTAGTGAGTTATAGTTGTGGAGTAGTGAGTTATAGTTGTGGAGAGTGAAGTTATAGTGTGGAGAGTGAAGTTATAATTGTGGAGAGTGAAGTTATAGTTGTGGAGAGTGAAGTTATAGTTGTGGAGTAGTGAGTTATAGTTGTGGAGAGTGACGTTATAGTGTGGAGAGTGAAGTTATAGTTGTGGAGAGTGAAGTTATATTTGTGGAGAGTGAAGTTATAGTGTGGAGAGTGAAGTTATAGTGTGGAGAGTGAAGTTATAGTGTGGAGAGGGAAGTTATAGTTGTGGAGAATGAAGTTATAGTTGTGGAGAGTGAAGTTATAGTTGTGGAGTAGTGAGTTATAGTTGTAGAGTAGTGAGTTATAGTTGTGGAGTAGTGGGTTATAGTTGTGGAGAGTGAAGTTATAGTTGTGGAGAGTGAAGTTATAGTTGTGGAGTAGTGAGTTATAGTTGTGGAGAGTGAAGTTATAGTGTGGAGAGTGAAGTTATAGTTGTGGAGTAGTGAGTTATAGTTGTGGAGTAGTGAGTTATAGTTGTGGAGAGTGAAGTTATAGTTGTGGAGAGTGAAGTTATAGTTGTGGAGTAGTGAGTTATAGTTGTGGAGAGTGACGTTATAGTGTGGAGAGTGAAGTTATAGTTGTGGAGAGTGAAGTTATATTTGTGGAGAGTGAAGTTATAGTGTGGAGAGTGAAGTTATAGTGTGGAGAGTGAAGTTATAGTGTGGAGAGTGAAGTTATAGTTGTGGAGAGTGAAGTTATAGTTGTGGAGAGTGAAGTTATAGTTGTGGAGAGTGAAGATATAGTTGTGGAGAGTGAAGTTATAGTTGTGGAGTAGTGAGTTATAGTTGTGGAGAGTGAAGTTATAGTTGTGGAGTAGTGAGTTATAGTTGTGGAGAGTGAAGTTATAGTTGTAGAGTAGTGAGTTATAGTTGTAGAGTAGTGAGTTATAGTTGTGGAGTAGTGAGTTATAGTTGTGGAGAGTGAAGTTATAGTTGTGGAGTAGTGAGTTATAGTTGTAGAGTAGTGAGTTATAGTTGTGGAGTGGTGAGTTATAGTTGTGGAGTAGTGAGTTATAGTTGTGGAGTAGTGAGTTATAGTTGTGGAGTAGTGAGTTATAGTTGTGGAGAGTGAAGTTATAGTTGTGGAGTAGTGAGTTATAGTTGTGGAGTAGTGAGTTATAGTTGTGGAGTAGTGAGTTATAGTTGTGGAGTAGTGAGTTATAGTTGTGGAGTAGTGAGTTATAGTTGTGGAGTAGTGAGTTATAGTTGTGGAGTAGTGAGTTATAGTTGTGGAGAGTGAAGTTATAGTTGTGGAGAGTGAAGTTATAGTTGTGGAGTAGTGAGTTATAGTTGTGGAGAGTGAAGTTATAGTGTGGAGAGTGAAGTTATAGTTGTGGAGTAGTGAAGTTATAGTTGTTGTGTTGCGAGGTTGTATATATTTGTAGAGTAATAAGGCTATATGTAAGATTACTCTAGCATAGCTGTATAATGTTGTCATTGCTTTTTTTAGTGAATCTGTATGTTTGTTAGCTGGGTATCTTGTTAAACTATTACACTGTTTGTTAGCTGGGTATCTTGTTAAACTATTACACTGTTTGTTAGCTGGGTATCTTGTTAAACTATTACACTGTTTGTTAGCTGGGTATCGTGTTAAACTATTACACTGTTTGTTAGCTGGGTATCTTGTTAAACTATTACACTGTTTGTTGGCTGGGTATCTTGTTAAACTATTACACTGTTTGTTGGCTGGGTATCTTGTTAAACTATTGCACTGTTTGTTAGCTGGGTATCTTGTTAAACTATTGTATTACTGAACATAGTTATACTGCTTAGAAAGTCACTACAGCCAAAAATGCTAGGTTTGTGGGTACACCCAGAATAGGATACGCTACTAATTTTGTTTTGTTGTTTGTTGGCTGGTTATTTTTTTTAATATATTATGAACCCAGCATAAAGATAAATGGTGTACTATTGAAAGTTGTGAATAAATTCATTACCTTCGCAGTTTTACTCTATCACACAATATGCCACTGCTCATTATAATACTAGGATCTCCAAGGCAAGCAGCACTTCGTGCAGATTGTATGAAAAAGTATGGGTAAAACTACGGATCAACTCTTAACTGTGCTATAAAAAGCACACACTGTTTACATTTTTAACTAGAAGACGTCACGGATTTCCGTGTACACCAATAAAATTAATGGATGTCGTGACTTCACATCTCAAGACTCAAACGATATCAACAACATTTATAATTATAACTAATTCATTTTTAATTTATAACTCATCCTAACCCTTACCCCCCCCCTCCCTAATATAAATGCTAATGCCAAATTTTAATTACAACTTCTACAATCACACTGCAAAGGTTAGGTAATACCTCGAAACTAGAACAAAGGTCACAATGAAGATTTTATTCGTAATTACGCCAAAGTATGGCATAGAAATAGCATTAGCCTACAGAGTAAGATGAAGATTTACAGATCAGTGTTGCTTCCAGTGCTGTTGTGTGGTGGGGAACCATGGACCGTATGGAAGAAACCCACAACTTGAGGAAACTAAATCACTTCCACACACATTGTCTCAGAAATTAACATCAAATGGCAAGATCAAATCCCAGATACCAATGTTCTTGAGAGAGCTGATATCTTTAGCACGGATAATATGCTGAAGCAGGTACAAATTCGTTGGGCAGTTCATGTAGTTTGTGTGTCGGATTACCACCAAACAAAAATACTCCTCTATAATGAGATGAAGAAGAACATGTGCTCTCAAGATGGACAAGAAGTATTACAAGGATTTGTTACACAAGATCGTACTGAAAGCTTCTGACATAAACCATGAAACATGAGAAGATGCTGTACGAATCAGAGTTACACGGCGCTCAGCAATTTAAAAATGGAGCAATATTATATAAAAAGGAGAAATCCAGCAGCTCCATAGCGGAGATTAATTAGAAAAACATTGACGACATCACCGTGTTTTGTATCAGAATTTTATTGATTTTACAAAAGCTTTTGATGGTGTGTGGCACCAAGATGTATCGCAGAAACTGAGACAATACAATTTTGACACAATTATCATAGACGTTATTGAAGCGGTGTATAAATATGCAACGAGTGCTGTTTTCATAAATAATGGCATAGGTGAATTTTTTCAAGACGGATAATAAAGTGCGTCAGGGTTGTATACTTTCATCAGTAATTTTTAACATTTATCTTGAATATGTATTGCAGGAGGAATTACAAGACAGCAATAACTATTGGTAGTAGACCACCTTGTAATGATGGCTGGTGATATCAATCTCTTGGCTGGTTCCCAATTAGAACACCAACTCATTGAAAGAAGTTAGTCAGAAATATGGCATGGAAATTAACGTTGATAAAAGTAAGATATTGGTAACTTGTGGTACCACGCAAGATCACACGAAAAAACATTTAACGATCATAAACTTAAAGAAATTACAACCTTAAAAAATCTCGAATCCCAAATATGTGATGATGGCAACTCGAGATGTGAGATTAAATTACGACTCGAGATGGCGGTGGCTGGCATGTCAAGGTTGAGAATGATTTGAAAAAATAAGATCAGCATTACAGTAAAGATCAATCTTTCATATCGTTAGTGCTAAGTTTACTTTTATCAGGACCGTCCGTTAGATGTATTTGTTGTGTGTATTATTTCACGTGAGTATCCGGCAGTGATAGTGTGTTAGTCGTCGTTCAGAAAAACGTCATTACATGTTTCCTAGGTTAGAACTATTTGAATACAGTTTTACAGCAGTATTACCTTTTATTGATTGCCATTCGGTTTGGACATGTAAGGAGACACGAATCACTATTTAACATTATTTTGCAAGGAACAGTCGAGGGTAGAAGGAGGAGAAGTGTAAAGTGAAAATTCTGTATTGATAACATCGAGGAATGGTCTCGGTGTGATTTTTCAACGCTCCTCCAGATGACTGAGGATAGAGATGTTTGGAGGGGTTTTTGTGCTGATGTCTTTAGTGTGACATTCCTTGGACCCCGTTATGGGTCGTATTACTATATTATTGGGGTGCAAAGGGAACGCATTGCTCTAGGCGGACCCAGGGTTAGCAGATAACCAAGATCCCAAATGTACCTCCACGCGGTGCACCCTGGAAACAGATATACAGCAGCTCGTGCTGATTCTGGCCAAATCATTTGGGGATCGTGTCCGAGAATGTGGAGGTAGCAGATGGAAAGAGATTTGACTGCACAAGAGACAGACAATATCTCCGACACCACCAGCATCACCACATATAGCGACACTGTCGACATACAGTGAAGCTAGTCAGTCCAGTCCGAACATTGGAGGGGCGGCCAATGTAAAATGCACGTAAAGGTAAATGCATGATGAGAGACAAATATGTTTCATACAGAGTACAATGAAACAATGAAAGGGCAGAACAGCGCTAGAGGGCAGCGCGAACTGCAAATAGAAAGTGAAAAGTCCCTAGGAAAGGGAACTACAAGCTCCGTCAGCTCGAGACGGGCTTCTAGTCACCAGAGTTCTTAACAGGCAGAGACTCAGACCCATCCATCGGCGTTTGGTAAAGCAAAAGACCTAACCCAACTCTAATGTCGAGCCTTCCTAAACCGGAAATATGCTTGCAAAGAGAAAGGGTTCTGTACCCGATGGGTGTAGGCAAGAAAGGGACAACGATGGCAGTCCTGGCCCAACTCTACTGTCAGGTTTTCCTACACCGGAAATACACTTGAAGAGAGAAAGGGTTCAGTACCTGATGGGCTCAGGCGCTATTGGGACAAGGACGCTCAGCTCGAGAACGCCTTGCTCTCAAACGCGTGGTGTGAGACTCGAACTTGGACAAGGGGTACACGATGTCGGTGAATGACACCTCGGCTAAGAGGGCGAAAGAGCCAAGGTCCAACTCCTCTGTTGAGTTCTTCCCCTTAAGGAACCAGGCTCATGGACGAGAAACGGTTCAGTACCTAATGGGCACAGGCACAGCACGTCCAATTACACGAGGCAAGTTCATAGACAGTGGAACACCTCGTTCGAGTGAGACGAGAGCAAGAAAATCGTCTGGGCGAAGAGTCTTCACTACGCGTGCCTGGAGACAGATATAGAGGCTGTCACAGGCTAAGGGTAGCCCACCCGAATTGTCAAGGCATGCCGAAATCGGATGTGCTAGGCCTACAAGGCGCATAACGGTGGCACAACGTAATCACGCTCCCGGCGGAAATCGCACGGATATCCGTGATGGTTACAATGGAGCGAACGAAAAACAAACAAACAAACTATATTATTTAGTGTGACATTCCTTGGACCCCGTTATGGGTCGTATTACTATATTATTTAGTGTGACATCCATTGGACCCGGTTATTTGTCCTATTACTATATTATTTAGTGTGGCATCCAATGGACCCGGTTATGGGTCGTATTACTATATTATTTAGTGTGACATCCCTTGGACCCGGTTATGGGTCATATTACTATATTATTTAGTGTGACATCCATTGGACCCGGTTATGGGTCGTATTACTATATTATTTAGTGTGACATCCTTTGGACCCGGTTATGGGACGTATTATTATTATATTATTTAGTGTGACATCCATTGGACCCGGTTATGGGTCGTATTATTATTATATTATTTAGTGTGACATCCATTGGACCCGTTTATGGTCGTATTATTACTATATTATTTAGTGTGACATCCTTTGGACCCGGTTATGGGTCATATTACTGTATTATTTAGTGTGACATCCACTGGACCCGGTTATGTGTCGTATTACTATATTATTTAGTGTGACATCCTTTGGACCCGGTTATGGGACGTATTATTATTATATTATTTAGTGTGACATCCATTGGACCCGGTTATGGGTCGTATTATTATTATATTATTTAGTGTGGCATCCATTGGACCCGTTTATGGTCGTATTATTACTATATTATTTAGTGTGACATCCATTGGACCCGGTTATGGGTCGTATTATTATTATATTATTTAGTGTGGCATCCATTGGACCCGTTTATGGTCGTATTATTACTATATTATTTAGTGTGACATCCATTGGACCCGGTTATGGGTCGTATTATTATTATATTATTTAGTGTGGCATCCATTGGACCCGTTTATGGTCGTATTATTACTATATTATTTAGTGTGACATCCATTGGACCCGGTTATGGGTCGTATTATTACTATATTATTTAGAAATCTCAGTGCAGATAAGCTACCATTGAGAGTGATCATCCCATGTCAAAACGTTCCAAGTGCCGTATCAGGTCAGTATCAGATAGGTTAGTGTCAGATAGGTTAGTATCACTTGTGATGGACTAACAACAGCTGCTACCCAAACAATTACTCTCTCTGTTAGCTGGTCACCTAGGTAAAAAAATATTTTGCATGAAGGTTAGGTAGTCAAAACATTAGCTGTTAAAAAATTGATTAGATAGTTACTAGTTTTACTTCGTTGTATAGCTGGTTAATTGGAAACATTCATTTTCGTTAGCTGAAAATATTTTTAAAGCATCGTTTTTAGCTTGTTATATCGTTGAAGTATAACTCTATTTTTTATTGGTCAGATAATTTTGTCTTGCCATTTGTTCTTGATTACGGTCTTTTAGTCGAAACGTAGAGTTTGTGTTAGCTTTAGTGATCCATACAAATTATTGCCCTAATGTTTTCACATTTCGTCAACTGGATCATAGTGTTACTGCAGACTTACACGTTATCATTTCTCGTACATTACCATTCTCCATTGTCTAACCCTCCTTGCGTCAAGACACAGCATAAATTAACAACATCCAAAAGGGTAATTACAATTTGGTAGAACTGAAATCGTTAACCGGGTATCAGTAATTCGTATTGACCATTACACGAATCTCGTTACCGGAGTGAAGTCTGCTTTAGTTGGGACGAGTCGCAGTCATCGATGGACAAATCAGTCTACAGCCAGTCCGAGGAAGAGGCGAGTGGTGTACGCCTGTTGTTTGTGGTTAAGTATATCCAGCTAACAGGTTTTGCGCTGATCTTGGAACAAAAAAAGCAAATTTGGTAATCGATGAAGTAAAATGAGATTTTGGATTGTGGAGAGGGAAGTCTGTCTATACGAATTAGGAAACATTCCAGTGGATTGTGTTAGCGGATGTCATGATGATGTTGAAACGTCCCAGCACGTTATCACTACAATCTTCTCTTCAGGTAGGTTCCTTTGGATTTCTATTATAACATAATGTAGTGTGTACTGTTGTGTGTAGTGTGTACTGTTGTGTGTAGTGTGTACTGTTGTGTGTAGTGTGTACTGTTGTGTGTAGTGTGTACTGTTGTGTGTAGTGTGTACTGTTGTGTGTAGTGTGTACTGTTGTGTGTAGTGTGTACTGTTGTGTGTAGTGTGTAGTGTTGTGTGTAGTGTGTACTGTTGTTTAAGTGTGTAGTGTTTACTGCTGTTTAAGTGTGTAGTGTGTACTGTTGTTTAAGTGTGTAGTGTGTACTGTTGATTTAAGTGTGTAGTGTGTACTGTTGATTTAAGTGTGTAGTGTGTACTGTTGATTTAAGTGTGTAGTGTGTACTGTTGATTTAAGTGTGTAGTGTGTACTGTTGTTTAAGTGTGTAGTGTTTACTGCTGTTTAAGTGTGTAGTGTGTACTGTTGATTTAAGTGTGTAGTGTGTACTGTTGATTTAAGTGTGTAGTGTGTACTGTTGATTTAAGTGTGTAGTGTGTACTGTTGTTTAAGTGTGTAGTGTGTACTGTTGATTTAAGTGTGTAGTGTGTACTGTTGATTTAAGTGTGTAGTGTGTACTGTTGATTTAAGTGTGTAGTGTGTACTGTTGTTTAAGTGTGTAGTGTGTACTGTTGTTGAAGTGTGTAGTGTGTACTGTTGATTTAAGTGTGTAGTGTGTGCTGTTGATTTAAGTGTGTAGTGTGTGCTGTTTATTTAAGTGTGTAGTGTGTGCTGTTGATTTAAGTGTGTAGTGTGTACTGTTGTTTAAGTGTGTAGTGTGTACTGTTGTTTACGTGTGTAGTGTGTACTGTTGTTTAAGTGTGTACTGCTGTTTAAGTATGTACTGCAGTATAAGTGTGTAGTGTGTACTGTTGTTTAAGTGTGTAGTGTGTACTACAGTTTAAGTGTGTAGTGTGTACTGTTGTTTAAGTGTGTAGTGTGTACTGGTGTTCAAGTGTGTAGTGTGTACCGCTGTTTAAGTATGTACTGCAGTATAAGTGTTTAGTGTGTACTGTTGTTTAAATGTGTGCTGCTATTTAGTGTGTACTGTTGTTTAATTATGTAGTATGTACCGCTATTTAAGAATGTAGTGTGTACTGGTGTTTAAGGATGTAGTGTGTACTGGTGTTTAAGGATGTAGTGTGTACCGCTGTTTAAGTATGTAGTGTGTACCGCTGTTTAAGTATGTAGTGTGTACTGCTGTTTAAGTGTGTAGTGTGTACTGCTGTTTAAATGAGTGCTGCTATTTAGTGTGTAGTGTGTACTGCTGTTTAAGTGTGTAGTGTGTACCGCTGTTTAAGTATATAGTGTGTACTGGTGTTTAAGTGTGTGCTGCTGTTCTTCTTCTTCTTCTTTCGTTCACTTGAAACATGTCTATATATGTAATTCTATCTCCTTAATAAAACTCACTGTCTTTTGTAGTTCATACAGTGTCCCATAGAGCTTTGATTCCAGTGTTGTTTCCTCTGGCCAATATGTCTGCCTCAGCGTTTCATGCTCAGAACACTCTTGAAGTATATGTTTGGCACTCTGTGCTGCCTGTCCACATGTACACATGGCCGTGTTGCCAATCTTGAACTTTGTATACATGTGACTGCGGAGTCGGTTGTGTCCTGTTCTGAGACATAGAATTACAACTTGTTCTGATCTGTTCATATTGTGATAGTCATCCTGTGTTGGTGTTTGTGGCTTTCTTATTGACTTTATCATCTGTTTTTTTCTGATGGTAGGTGATTGGTATATCTGGTTGGTCTTCGGCAGCACCTTCCTTAGCCAGTTGGTCTGCTTTTTCATTTCCTGGTATTCCTCAGTGAGAGGGTATCCACTGCATGGTTACCCTATACTGGTAAGACAATTCGCTAAGTAGTTTTTTTAAGTCTGTTAGTTTTCCAGACTGGAGAGCTTGAAGCACTGACCTTGCATCTGTCAGGAATACCACAGGCTGTAGGCCAGAGTTGGAGTTCAGCAGTTTTTTAGCTGCCACACTAATTGCCTGGATTTCTGCATCATAATTATTGCAGAATTTTCCTGTCGGTGTTCTGATTGTATCTCTAGGCTTGTGTAGATATTCTATATATACACCTGCACCTCCATTTCTCACAGCATTCTGTGCTGACCCATCTGTGTACACTCTGACCCCTATATCTTGTGGATATTCCCCATCCAGGAAACTGAGGGTGACTGTCATTCGCTGCACACTGTTCTGTTCGTCCTCGCTTAGTATTCCTTTCACATGGGACTGAATGTATATTGGCATTCCATGGCTTTCACTCCACGGGGTTTACACTCCACTGTACTGCTGTTTATGTGCGTAGTGTGTACTGATGTTTATGTGTGTAGTGTGTACTGCTGTTTAGTGTGTAGTGTGTACTGCTGTGTAGTATATATCGCTGTTTAGTGTGTAGTGTGTACCGCTGTGTAGTATATATCGCTGTTTAGTGTGTAGTGTGTACTGCAGTTTGGTGTCTGAAGTTTAGTGTGTGCTGCAGTTTAGTGTGTGCTCATATTTAGCGTTTAGTGTGTAGTGTTGGGTAGTGTGTAGTTTGTACAGATTATGTTGAAATTACCCATAGCGATATCACTGAAATCTTTTGTCGATTATTCAGTTTAGTATTTGCTGTAGTTCAGTGCGTAGTATGTACCTCTCATTATTATGTAGTGTATTGCGCAATTTAATGTGCAGTGTGTACTTCTCGTTAATGTGTAGTATGTGCTGTATTTTAATGTGTAATGGGTACTAATCTTTAATGTTTAATGTGTACTGCTATTTAGTATGCACTGTGTACTGTTGTTTAGTGTGTAATGTGCACTGAGGTTTCGGTTGTAATGTGCGCTGCATTTTAGTCTGCCGTGTGCACTGTAATTTAGTGTTTATGTGGAGTGTGTAGTAATATACGATATTATGTATTATGGTACAGCCTGCGGTGTGTACATCTTTAGTATATTACAACCTGTACAGCTTGTAGCATGATACAGCCTGTAGAGTGGTACAGCCTGTAGTGTGTACATCTTGTAGTATGGTACAGTGTCTAGTACGGTACAGTAACTAGTGTGGTGTTATGTGTAATGTGAAACGTTGTTATGGTGTGTAGTTTATGTCCAGTTTAACACAGCATGCATTCTGATACAATGTGTGTGTAGCGTGTAGTATGGTATAGTGTGTAGTGTGGTATAGTGTGTAGTGTGGTATAGTGTGTA
Organism: Meghimatium bilineatum; assembly: GCA_034231615.1. Lineage (NCBI taxonomy): Eukaryota > Metazoa > Mollusca > Gastropoda > Stylommatophora > Philomycidae > Meghimatium > Meghimatium bilineatum. Next base: position 75,027,654 of record CM067319.1, on the reverse strand, counting down.
GTATGGTATAGTGTGTAGTGTGGTATAGTGTTTAGTGTGGTGTAGTGTGTAGTGTGGTATAATGTGTAGTGTGGTATAGTGTTTAGTGTGTACTATAGTGTATAGTGTAGCATAGTGTGTAGAGTGGTATAGAGTGTAATGGGGTAGAGTGTGTAGTAAAGTACAGTGTGTTGTGTGGTACAGTTCATAGTGTGGTATTGTGTGTTTTGTGGCATAGTGTGTAGTATTGTACAGTGTGTAGTTGAGTACAGTGTGTAGTATTGTACAGTGTGTAGTTGAGTACAGTGTGTAGTGGTGTACAGTGTGTAGTATTGTAGAGTGTGTAGTGGGGTACATTGTATAGTACCGTACAGTGCGTGGTGGGGTACATTGTGCAGTGTGGTACAGTGTGTAATACTATATGTAGTGGTACTGTGTGTAGTGTGGCACTGCATTAAGTGCCGTATATTGTGTAGTCTGTAGTCTGGTACTGTATGTAGTGTGGCACTGCATTAAGTGCCGTATATTGTGTAGTCTGTAGTCTGGTACTGTGTGTAGTGTGGCACTGCATTAAGTGCCGTATATTGTGTAGTCTGTAGTCTGGTACTGTATGTAGTGTGGCACTGCATTAAGTGCCGTATATTGTGTAGTCTGTAGTCTGGTACTGTGTGCAGTGTGATATGGGGTGTAGTTGGTATAGTTTGCAGGCAAAGTTAACCCATAGAATATGTTAATGACGTAGGGGTATGAGCTGTTAGCGATCTCACATTTCAGTGGCTCTGCTATATGAGGGCGGTAGCAATCTTCTCTCCCTCGCAATGTTGACTATCAAATAAATCCGGTGCCCAATTAAGACTGCGTTGACCCTGGAGCTGTTGTGGTCTGAAAAACTGTTCCGCCTCAACTGCAGAATGAAGCCAGGACCGCTTATATGTGAAGCCATTGCGCCAATACTGTGCTAGGACGAATAAAAGGGTGTATTTTTTGTAGTGTGTTACCTGTGTAGTGCTGTATAGTGTGTATCGTTTAATAGTATGTAGTGCGGTATTGTTGTACTGTTTGTAGTTTGGTAGGATATGTTTTGTGGTACGATGTGTAGTTTGGTACAATTTGTAGTGTGGTACGATATGTAGTGTGGTACAATGTGTAGTGTGGTACGATGTGTAGTGTGGTACAATGTGTAGTGTGGTACAATGTGTAGTGTGGTACAATGTGTAGTGTGGTACAATGTGTAGTGTGGTACAATGTGTAGTGTGGTACAATTGTAGTGTGGTACAATGTGTAGTGTGGTACAATTGTAGTGTGGTACAATGTGTAGTGTGGTACAATTGTAGTGTGGTACAATGTGTAGTGTGGTACAATTGTAGTGTGGTACAATGTGTAGTGTGGTACAATTGTAGTGTGGTACAATGTGTAGTGTGGTACGATGTGTAGTTTGGTACAATGTGTAGTGTGGTACAATGTGTAGTGTGATATAGTGTGTAGTGTGGTATAGTGTGTAGTGTGGTGCAGTGTGTATTGTGGTACAATGTGTAGTGTGGCACAATGTGTAGTGTGGTACGATGTGTAGTGTGGTACAATGTGTAGTGTGGTACAATGTATAGTGTGGTACAATGTGTAGTGTGGTACGATGTGTAGTGTGGTACGATGTGCAGTGTGGTGTAGTGTGGCACGATGTGTAGTGTGGTACGATGTGTAGTGTGGTACGATGTGCAGTGTGATATAGTGTGTAGTGTGGTATAGTGTGTAGTGTGGTGCAGTGTGTATTGTGGTACAATGTGTAGTGTGGCACAATGTGTAGTGTGGCACAATGTGTATTGTGGTACAATGTGTAGTGTGGTACAATGTGTAGTGTGGTACAATGTGCAGTGTGATATAGTGTATAGTGTGGTATAGTGTGTAGTGTGGTGCAGTGTGTATTGTGGTACAATGTGTAGTGTGGCACAATGTGTAGTGTGGTACGATGTGTAGTGTGGTACAATGTGTAGTGTGGTACAATGTGTAGTGTGGTACAATGTGTAGTGTGGTACGATGTGTAGTGTGGTACGATGTGCAGTGTGGTGTAGTGTGGCACGATGTGTAGTGTGGTACGATGTGTAGTGTGGTACGATGTGCAGTGTGGTGTAGTGTGGCACGATGTGTAGTATACAACGTTGTATTTTGTGGTACTGTGTCGAATTGTGCAGTGTGGTACTGTGTCGAATTGTGCAGTGTGGTACTGTGTCAAATCTGGTATAGTGTGTAGTGTGGTACAGTGTAGTGTGGTACAGTGTAGTGTGGTACTGTGTGTAATGTGGTGCAGTGTGTAGTGTGGTACAGTTTGTACTTTGATATAGTGTGTTATGTGGTACATTGTAATATTAGATACAATGTGGTGTATGGTACAGTGTGATATTTGTATATAGTAATATATGGTACAGTATTATGCATGGTTTTGGTATATGTGGAACAATGTAATATGAGGTACAGTGTGATATGTTGTACATTGTGATATATTGTAAAGAGAGATGTATGGTACAGTGTGATATGTGGTGGCGTGTATTATGTTGCAAAGTGTGATATGGGGTACAGTGTGAATTATGTCTCAGTTGGGTATGTCGTGCCGTGTGATATACGGTACAGTGTAAAGTATGTTAAAGTGTGGTATATGTACACTGTACCACACCGGTACCACAATACATACAATACCACACTATATACTGTAACACATAGAATTTGATATGTGGTACAGTGTTATGTGTGGTACTTTGATAAACTGTCTCCTTTCTTTCTCACCTCTTGTGTTACTGTCTACCTGTTACTCTCCTTCCTTCGACTCTGCCTTCAAGCAGCTTCTTAAAGCAAGGTTCTATGTCTTTTAATTTGTCCAAAATATTTTATTTTGCGATTTTTATTTTCTTTAATAATTATGTGAAATTAAATGCCTGAGAATGACTATAAACTTCACCAAAAGTGACCGAATGAGAAATGAAGACGTCAGAGAGACTATAAACTTCACTAGAAGTGACCGAATGAGAAATGAAGTCAGAAAGACTATAAACTTCACCAGAAGTGACCGAATGAGAAATGAAGACGTCAGAAAGACTATAAACTTCACCAGAAGTGACCGAATGAGAAATGAAGTCAGAAAGACTATAAACTTCACCAGAAGTGACCGAATGAGAAATGAAGTCAGAAAGACTATAAACTTCACCAGAAGTGACTGAATGAGAAATGAAGACGTCAGAAAGACTATAAACTTCACCAAAAGTGACCTAATGAGAAATGAAGACGTCAGAGAGACTTTAAACTTCACTAGAAGTGACCGAATGAGAAATGAAGTCAGAAAGACTATAAACTTCACCAGAAGTGACCGAATAAGAAATATAGTAACAGCAATATTATGCAATCAATATATAGAGAGACTGGATCTGACATCTTATGCTAATGGAACAATCGTAACCAGTCATTCAGGCATACAACAGCAGAAATAATTGGCTTCATAGCAAGAGGAAGACCAAGAACAAGATGGGAAGATTCAATCAAAGAGAGTGTAAAAAAACGGTCTAACCATGGAAAGCGCAATAAAGATGGCCAACAACAGAAAACACATCTTCCCTGACACCTAACAGCATGTGTGAAAAAAAGACAATAGAAAGAGAAACATTAATTCTGTGTTCATATACAGTGTTAATCTGAATCACTTTGTTTTCATATCTTTTCATTCCTGTGTTCTGGTGTAAGGGATGAGCCCATAGACAGCTGGAGCAGCAACCAACCAACCATTCATGTCTCCCTTTACTTCTATATTACCACATCTGACTCGCTTATAATCGTCTGTCATCTTAACTAGCATATTCTACCCAATGTCCTTGACTAAGCTGTTCCTGATTCCACCCGAGCCTGGAGCGCCATCAGATGTATTCTTATTAGCTAGTTGCACTTCTTTAACATCTGCAGGATTGTCTTCTTTGTCCGTGATATCTGTGACGGATGTCAGGGTACACAGCATTTCTTTGCGTTGATCTAAGTCACCATGATTAGTATAGATATATATCAAAGAAGGCTCTGCCTTTTATCTCATCTGATGTCAGTACCAGCCCTGAGTAGTCAATCTCTCTTGTACTGGGTTTCATTTATGTTCTCCGCTTCATTGACCTATGTAGCTTCCAAAACGTGTGTTTTGCTGTGACCTCCTCAGTAAATTTTTATTCTGTGCATCTTCTTTGCTTCTTTGGCAACCTATTTAAAAGTCTCATTTGTCTTCTTCATTGCACTCTGTGCCTCCAGTCTAACACTGAGTGTGATGTTTGCCTGTTTCCTAATGCGTTGCAAATCCTTGATCGCTTGCTTTTGAGTAGCCATATCGCCTCTGTCTCTTTATTCCACCATTGGGGCTGTTGGATCTTAGGTTTCACCTACTTGCGTTCCCAGGCCTTCTTCCTCAAGCTGCTAAGCACTGATTCTTTCGTGCGCGCATATCTGAAAGGGTAGTGAATCTTGCTCAATCTGTCGTGCTGCCCTTTCGAGAAAGTTATGGTGCATGGCAGATAGTCGCTTCCATAGTACTTAAGAGTTGTCAATCTCGCATCTGTCGCTCCATGACCTGAGATCAGTACGAGGTCAATGTTGGAATCGGAGTCTGTTTCTTTGGTTGCTATTCTAATCATGCTCATGCAGTTCGGAAGAGCTAGATCAGTCTCGAGTAGCGCTTTATTTAAAGCCAGTCCCTGGGGGTTGTTGTTTTGGTTTCCCCGTGAGACATTGCGTGCATTGAAATCCCCGCAAACTAGTAGCATTTCTCCAGGGAGATGCTCTAGTTCGCTAATGAACTCCCAGTCGTCGGGCTTAATATGAGAGCAATTTCCCATGTAGATTGTCCAGACTACCATCAGATTAGTTAGTTTTTTTTATTGTAAACAGGGACCACAACGCATAGAGAATCAAAACTTCTGTCCTATATATCGCCTGTAGTATAATCCGAATCAACTAACCATCAGAAAGTGACCCTCAAAAAAGTATTGATATAGACATACGATGGATACAAAGCCAAGAAGCAGATTATGCAAAAGATGGATTAAAGGAGGCAATGAAAACAGACATATATGAAGCACAGGAGAGAGGCCGTCTCCGTCTTCTAGACCATGATGCCGCAAGACATAAAGGGGTATAAAACGAAAATAAGCACTGCTTACAAATTTTAATTTGACTACATTTTGTTATTTCTATTAAAAAATGTAGTCTAAAATTAAAACTAATGTGGAGGTATTAAAAGAGTCAAATGTGAAACGCACCTTAATCAATAATATAAGAAAAAGACGATCTTCATTTTTTTGACCACTTCATGAGACAGGCAGGTTTGGAGAACATAGTCAGAACAGGAAAGATTGAAGGCAACATAGACAGAGGGCGACAACGTGAGAAAATATTAGACAGTTTGACAACCGGACACGGCAGGGAAACAAAAACGATCTTGATACATAATGCTGGAGATATTGAGCTGTGGTGAGGCATGATCGCCTACGCCAGGCGGCATGGCACCTGTTGAGGATGAGTCTTAAATTGTAAATTTTTGTAAAAATGTAGTAAGCACTGCTTACAAATTTAAATTTGATATTTTTTTTAAATAACAAAATGTAGTCTAAAATTGTAGTCATCTGAAATCATTTTAAAATAGTCTTAATCAGGTCAAATCTTCCACTCCTGACACCACAGGCAAACAAGGGCCACAGTGTATAGATAGATAGATAGATAGATAGATAGATAGATAGATAGATAGATAGATAGACTGATGTTGCATTTCCAAATCAAGTTTAGCAATATTAATATTTGTGTAATTTACTTGAAGGTGCGTGGAGGAAAACAAGAAATATGCGATGTGTTTTTTTTTGTATGACAATTTATCGTATTTTGTAAGAAACTTTTTCGACCACTTACAACTTGCACTTAATACAATATGTGGGTTTGCGGTTTCTTTAACACATTCGAACTGACACATTAGGTTATAGGATACCTTGTAAACAGTACTGCAGTGGATCCCAGGTCATTGTGGCATACCTGGAAATGAAAAAGCTGATCTCCTGGCAAGGAAAGAGGGATCACTGGAACAAATAGAAAATGATAATACGTACTATGAATGTAAGATCATGTTAAAAGCAGAATATAATAAAAAGTGGACGCAAAGGCACCAACTGCAGAACCAAATTACCCCTACCACGAAAAGTCACGCACGGAACAAACCATCATCTTCAGACTACGAACCGGTCACAACAGACTGAGACGTCACATGTTTCGAAAGCTGAAGATCGGTGAGACAGACCTGTGCAACTGTGGACTGAGCCCAGAGACTGCAGAACACATTCTTCATGCCTGTCAACTCTACCAAGAAGAGAGGGAGAAAATATGGCCTACTGAGACGGTACTGCTTCCAGATTTGAGGGGTTCCATGGATGACCTGAAGCGAATCACACAATTCATTGAAGCTATTGGTTCTGTAACCTGATATCTGACTGAAGAACGATGAAGAAGAACAATGAAGAAGAAGAAGAAGAAGGATATCTTGTAAGCGTTATCAGTGTTAAAGTTCTTACACTAGGAGCAAGTTACTCTTATTTTGAACGACAAGAATTTGTAAACATCTATGACTTCGTCTTCAAGTATAGAGAAACCCGTAGTGTTAGATCTTGCATAATCTATAGAATGTATATTCTTCTTCTTCTGTGTTCGTTCTCAAACTCCCGCAGATTAGCAGGATGTAGTCCGTAGAACGGAATGCGATGTGTCTTGGTTTACAGCATTGCTGCGATATCTGCGCCTTTCGGCCTGACACATCCGACTTCAGCGTGACTTTGGGTCCACTTACCTTATATGGTATGGGACAACCAACTCCATCCCATAACTCCTTAGTCGCCTCTTACGACATGCATGGAAGGTAAACAGTGTTGCTATTATTTGCTCCCCTTTCGGGCACCGGCAACACACGGGCGAAAATTGTATATTACATGAGTATTTTTTTTTAATTGGTAGCATATCCTATCCAGGACGTAGCTATCAACCCAGCATTTGTTGGTTGTGGTGATTTTCTAGGCAATATAAATACGTTCAGTAGGTTGCCATTGCTTTCTGAACGGTCCGGGTGCACAATTGCCTGTGGTGAGGATGAGTATATTGTAAGTAAAAATAGCACGGTGAGATAAAGATATTAAGTCCTGACTTGTAGAAATGTAAATATATTATATCTATTAACTGTTTGTTAATTGTCCATGTTTCTGTGCCATACATTAATATATAGTAGATGTAGCACTTTACAATTCTCATTCTTGTGAATTGTGCGTATGTTATTAGTTTCCTCGTGTAATTGAAAAAACTTTTGATCATTCCTATTTTTCTTGTAACCTATATTTCGCATCTGCCATCATTTGTAATTGCATGTCTCGGACGCAGGAAACTCTTGATGTATTTTATGTTTAGTATTTGTTTCCCTTCAGTTTTCATTATTGCAGCTGGGAGGGATGGGGGATACTTATGGTTGCATCGAATATGAGATTTGCTTCTGAATGTATGTATGACCTGCTTCTGAATGTATGTATGACCTGCTTCTGAATGTATGTATGACCTGCTTCTGAATGTATGTATGACCTGGTGTTTTGAAACAATGTATTAGTTTTATTTCTATCAAGTCTAGTTTTTCGATGATGACATGCAAATATAAAACATCTAGTTTTAGATACAAATACATATATTATGGGAGCCTCGTTAGCGCAGTGGTTAGAGCACTGGCTTCGCATATGAGTGGTCCTGGGTTCATTCCCCAGTTGAGGCGGAAATGTTATTCAGATCACAACGTCTCCCGGGTCGACCCAGCCTTAACTGGGTACCGGATTAATCCGGGAAGTAAAGACTGCGAGGGAGAGGAGATGGCTACCGCCCTCATTTGCAGAGCATCTGAAATGTGAGATCGCTAACATCTCGCAACCCTACGGCATTAATAATTTCTATGGGTAACTTAACTTTTACCACATATATTATGTCTAGTTTTTAGGTACAGACACATATAATACGTCTAGTTTTTAGGTACAGACATAAATAGGGTATATACTATATGCTTTGGTAGCGTATCCTATCAAGGACGTAGCCATCCACTCAGCATGTTGGCTGTATTAGATGTTTGGATATATATATATATATATATATATATATATATATATATATATATATATATATATATATATATATATATATATATATATATATATATATATATATATATATATATATGTATATATATATATATATATATATATTAATTTGGAGTTGCTGAGAGATGCGGGCGTAACAAGAAATATTGTAGCAAAAGTTCGAGGCATTCAGTGACGATTTATAGTGAATCTAAGAGTAAAGAGTAAAATTTAAATATTTATAGTGAATGTAAAAGTAAAATTTAAATATTTATAGTGAATGTAAAAGTAAAATTTAAATATTTATAGTGAATGTAAAAGTAAAATTTAAATATTTATAGTGAATGTAAAAGTAAAGTTTAAATATTTAGTAGATACTGGAAATACCAATTGGGAGAAAAGACAGAAGGACAACGGTAGTGGTTTCTGTGTGGAATGGGATCACGACATGGGAGAACGTCACATATTTAACGTACTAACAACACAAGAGAAAGAGAAGGGCGAATAAAATATCGCCTGCATTACTCGACATGACACCGAATTTAGCATAGGGGTCGGGGTCATCCATCATCAATTACCTTAACAATTGCGGAGGGGAAGGGGAATTTGACAATTTTTTGCAGGGTGCTGGAGTGTTGGTAAAAGTTGACGTCAACAATACGGTAGTTATACAACAATTAAATTGTGTAAATTTATAAAGTTTTTTTAATTTAAAAAAAAGACTTTTTATCACACTTTTTTTTAGAAAAAATAATATGTTTCGATGTGGGGGAGGGGAGGGAGGGGAGGGAGCGAAAGAAAAATTATTTTTAATTAACTAAGCAACGGTGTCCCTAAATTATTGACAAGTTGTTGACAAAGGAAAGAGGGGATCAGAAATTGTCAATAAAGTGTGGACTTGATTTATCGACATTACCACAGATTGTGTGTACATTGTGAATTTTAAATTTTGCATATGAAAGATTCACATTTTACAGATATTTGAATTCAAACCGTCACGTTGTTAGACCAGCGTTCTAATTACCAATCACGCAACCAATTTGAAAACCAACGATACATTTTTGCAAAATAATGACTTTTTTTTAAATTATAAAAAAAGCTAATAAAACCGATCTCAAATCGTCTATTGCACATTTAGCCAGCCAGCACGCTATTAACATCCGACCTAAGCGCCATTTTTGCAGCAAATGTGTTCTATATTTAGCAACTTAAAAGCTAGGCGGTAAAAGTGTTTCGAATATCTAATTATAGCATAGACTGATGCTATCAGAAACCAGGCAATTCATTTTGAAGGAACACCCTTTCAGAGGTTAAATGAAATGAAAAAGAGGCTTCATTGGCAAATGACAGCTTATATGAACTGGAAATTTGGAATTATGGGGTGACATTTTCCCGGCCTGCAAAATCCGATTTTACAACCACTTTGAATGATAAAAGCAAGAAACAGGTCTTCCAAATCACAAAATTTGTGTGTCGGTCAGTCAATCACTTAGTTAATTAGGTAATTAGTAGTGGGAGCATGGGGCAATAACGATAGTGTTACCTACAGCTACAACAATATCAAGCATGTTTTTTCTGTGGTTAGTGTTTAGGTTGATGTTCCGTGTACAGTTCTCTCGTACAGCAGGTCTACTGGCGATTAGGCTACATCTTCCACCGCTTCTGTTTGATCATATAAAAAGAAAAAAACTGTTTGGTCATATAAAGAGACAAAACTGTTCATATAAAGAGACAAAACTGTTTGTTCATATAAAGAAACACAACTGTTTGTTCATATAGACACAACTGTTTGTTTATATAAAGAACAAAACTGTTTGTTCATATAAAGAGACACAACTGTTTGTTCATATAAAGAGGCAAAACTGTGTGGTCATATAAAGAGACAAAACTGTTTGGTCATATAAAGACAAACCACGCTTTATTGAAGACATTGCTCATAAAAGTTGTCAGCAATTTTTCCTTTTGAAAAGAATTTACGATTTCCTGTGCTATGTATATGAGGTGGTCTTCAGTGCTTCTATTTTTCCTATACATGATGACTGTGTCTTGTTGAGCATTTAGTTTTTCTCTTGATTCTTGATTAGGAACAAGCGCCACAGCACTGGGGGCATTCCCATATATGCTCTGGTTGCAGTTCCATCAGCCATCTAAAAGTGTATAAGCTCAGTGTCCCAGTCAGTTGCTGATTACGCGTTCTTCTGATCTTTCCGGAAGTTTTCCTGTAGGTGTTTTATTAGTCTATAGCTGACCATTCGCTTCATTGCTTTTCCTACGTAACTCAAGAGGCTGACTGGTCGGTAGCTTGACATGTTTTTGTTTTTTTTCTTTTTGTTTTCTTACCGATTTGGATGATGACAGTTTCACGCCACAGGAATACAATTTTACAACTTACCCATGATTGGTTGAAGATGGTAAGGAGTTTGTTTCTGCTGATTGGCCCTAGGTTCCTGATCATATCATTGACCATCCTTTCCTGGAGACTGTTTTGGTTTTTAGTTTTCCTATGGCACCATTTAGTTCTGCGATGGTAAAGGGTGTCTTCAGGCGTGGAATTGGATTTTGATTCTTCAGTTTGTTTTTTGTTTTTGTTTTTTTGTTACTGTTTTTTAGATACTTGTATGAGAGACTGTTGTTAAGGTTTCTTCCTTATAGAAGTCTGATAAAAAAAATTTTGCTGCCATTTTTCCTGTGTACAATTTCCTCGCTTCTTTGATAACAGTCTTGTAGTGTGAATTCTTTGTTTCTTCATTTAGAGTTCTCGTAAAGTTCAATTGTTTGCTTGTGTTTTTTTGTCATGTTTAGGCTGCTGGTCTTTTCATACCAGCTCTTTTGAGTCTGTTCTTTTTTGCTTATTGAACGTGTGTTTGATTTCATTGTGTTTATTTGTGTTTTCTACTGTAGGGTTTTGCTTCATTGTGTGCCTTACATCATTCGGCTCGTTTTTGCAATTTTTCTCGAGTATCGCTCCAATAAGGCTTGTATTCTCTTCGTCTGCCCCTTGGGATTGTATTCTGTGCTAATTGGAGTACCGCTTTGTTTATTTGTGAGAAGTTTATGTTGTTAGTGAGGACGATATTCTGACAGAACTGGTCTGTTTGTTCACTGAGGAGAGTCTAATTTGCATTATCGAAGTTCCATCTTTGGGACATGCTATGTTGTCCTTTACTTCCTGTTTTGGAGATTTGCAGGATGACTGGTACATGGTCACTTCCTCCCAGTTGACTTTATACTGTTCTTATAATGTATATATCTATGTCATCTGTTGTCATGCAGTTGGAGGAAGTGGTCCTTGGCAGGCGTTTAGATTTTGGGTCTTTTACTGCGCGACTGGTTGCCACTTAGCTAATTTGTTGAAATCGCCTCCAAAGGCGACTAATAGTGTTTCTAACTATTTGAAATTGTCAGGCCACTACACTTTGCTATTGTCCAGTCTGTAAGAATTCAATGATGCTGTATAATTGTTCTGTAGTGAGATGAACCATACTTGTGCAATGAATATCCAACCGAATTTATTCGAGGACCGTCAATCTTTCTTATGCATTCAATGATATTGTCAGAGCGGTAAGTAAGTTTAACGGGTTCTCATGAACCTGTCGCAATATATTGCCAAAAATTGTGTTTTGATCTTGACCTTTTCATGACCTCGCGAATCATGAGGTGGGTACAATTCAGGTAACCACGAGATTTTAATGACTAAGGGGACACAGTCGATAGGTTGAATGATGTCCAATCAGCGCATATATTTTATAACTGTAGCTTTAAAAAAATGTTTCTGTCTTTATTTTTTGGGGGACAGTATATAGTACACATATCAACAAGGAGCCAAAAAAGGTATAGTGTTACCAAAATAGGCCAATAAAACAACCTAACAACGAGACACAGTGACACACGACGTTTTGATTAAAAAGCCTTCATCAGGACAAACAAAAGACCACAAAAACAAATTTTACATAGATACACAAATGGTGGTGATAAGCAGGACAAAAGGAGAGAAGGACAATAGCGAATGGATGACGAAGGAAGTAAGGATAGGGCAGTATGATAGGGGAAAAGAGGATGATAGGAGAAGATAGAGGTGGTAAGTAAAGAGGGGGAGTGCAAGATAATGGAAAATAGGTTAAATATAATGCAAGTAAAAAGATTAATTCAGAATACTTATCTGGACAATAGTCGGGTGAAAAAGGAGTATAGACCAGAAATGCGAGGTTAAATAGCAGACAGTAGCCAGTTCCCACCCGTTGAAGGACGCGGAAGCGAGAAAGACATTCGCGGGCAGTTAGATGCAATTAAAAATCGGACAAGACCGAAACAACAAGGACAGGGAGTTAAGAGAATACGCGGCGAACAAGAAACTAAGCGTAAGGCAGGGGCGTAGATGCCAAAAATAGAAAATCAGTTATCTGTATCAATGACTCGGACCAAATCGCCTATATAAACAGATAGAAAACACAAGGAATGAATGTGGAGGTAGGAGGTGGCTCAAGGAACACAGGTAGGGCACAGCTGGAGAGGAGGGAAGCCATCACGGAAAAAAACGTAGGAAGGTATCAAACACAAGACTGATATAGAAAGACGTGAGTAGAAGATGCTGAAGATAAGGGCACAAGTATATGTGAAGAATAAAGTGGCAGGAAGCAAAGGCCGTGGCGGAAGGAGGCATACTCGGAGCTACAACCAAAGCATGTGAACTGGTAGGATGGCGCAAGTGTGTAGGGTTAGCCAGGTCGTCGTAGATGACTAGTTGGTGTCATGGGACTACCATGTCATGATCAGTGGAGATCGCTGTGGCAGAAGTCCCGATGAAATATAACTGAAGATGGACCAAGTTCACAACCGCAATGACAAGTACCTTTTAGGCCATGTGTTGGGAAACGTGACCATTCGCATAAACCGAAGATAGTATAGGGTTAAGCCAGCCGCATGTTGCAACCCCTATGTGGGTATTGCTCACGCTGCACACTAGCTCATAAATAAGGAACAATGATCAACGGATATAACCTCGAACCACCAATACACAATCCCTTAGTGTAGGCCATGTACCGTAGGGAGTAAAATGTCCGATGAAGCGAGGTTTATGTCTGTGTTGAGTCCAACCGTACGTCGCAACACGTTTGTAAGCGCTGCTCGTACTGCACGCTGGCTCCATAGAAAGACATAGGTTGAACCACTGGCTCTGAGCCATCTTAGTCGTAGTGTAGCAGGACGCTTGTTGGCGCTTTAGACATAGCATAGTCGTGAAAGGGGGTGGGGGTAGGGAGAGTAAGTCGTAGTTATTCATGCAATCTCCACATACTTGCTTGCTGTAGGAGTAGCCGACCCAAAGCAGAAAACCATTCAGAAAGTAGCTGGTGGATTGCTTCTGGACATTTCGTTGGTTCCATTAGCTTGTTTCGCCATGAGACTCCAAGTAATAGTAATCAACGACAATCATGGCAATAATCAAACACATAACGAATGAAGGCCTGTTTACTTTTTATACAGAGGTATTTACTGTCGACGGTCTCGTTCTAGATCTGATTGCCAAACGAGCGCTGTTAACAGAGAGAGAGAGAGAGTTGTCTTCACAAGCACTAACCTAATACGGTTGCAAGCGTAAACAAAGGGGAGGTAAATCTTATGAACATATCTAGATGACAGAAACCCAATCAAACAACATGCAATCACCAAATATCAGAACCGAAAAGAGGAACAATCATTTGCCCTGGATTCCCGTTGAGTGAAACTGTCAGATCTCGGGCGAGAGTTGAGAGCTTTTTATGGCGACGCTCTCGCTTGGAAGGACATAATTCGCTTTCTTTTGCAGCTAGGGATTTATTGATTTAACCATTGCCTCGTATGTCCGATCCAAAATTTACTCTGCGATATTGGCTGAAAATGGGGAACATTTTCAGAAGAAACCGGCGCCTTTTATGTAAACAAATCAAGAAATATAAAATGATGTAGTAGAAGTTGGAGGAAATTTTGAGAAATAATTCACTTTTTTCTTATGTGAAAGATTTCGATGGAGCCATACGCTTTGAAGGGTTCAATATTGAAGCCTTGCCTTTTCTTATCTTTCTTTCTTTTCGTTCGTTGCCTGACGTCTACAACACCAAACAAGTCTTCTGGAAAAATATAATCTTCTTCTTCTTCATTGTTCATTCTCAAATTCCTGCTGGATCTCCCTTGTAGCAAGATCATTGTCCTACTAGATTTCTAGCAGGATGTAGTCCAGAAAATGGAAATGAGTTGTGTCGCCGGTTTATTTTCGCCAATGGCCCGACACATCCGTCTTTGGCGGGGGATATCTACATCTGTCCGTTCTTCTATTTAGTTGCATATGCCTTGGGTTGCATGTTTGAGCCGTTGAAACAGTAGCTCCTTCTATATGTTTATTCTTCTCGTTTTCTGCGTTCATTCTCAAACTCCTGCAGATTCGTATTATGTAATCTAGAGAAAGAATTGCCGCCCGTGTGTTGCCGGTGCCCGAAAGGAGAGCAAAGAATAGCAACACTGTTTACCTTCCACGCATGTCGTAAAAGGCGACTAAGGAGGCTATGGGATGGAGTTGACTGTCCAATCCTATATAGGGCCAGTGACCCAAAGCCATGCTGAAGTTGGATGTGTCAGGTCGAAATGCGCAAATATCGCAGCAATGCTGTAAACCATAACGCAACGCATTCCGTTCTCCGGACTACATCCTGCTAATCTGCAGGAGTTTGAGAACGAACGCAGAAGAAGAAGAAGAAGAAGAAAAAATTGCGTTGTGTCGTTGTTTACATCTGAGTTGCGATATCTGCGTCCTTCTGTCTGACACCACTGTTGTATGGTCTATAGGTCACTTTGAACCTCAATAAGATGGAACAGCTAACTCCACCCTCCAAAACTTTCTTAGTCTCCTCTTACAGCATGCTTTGCAGATGGTTACAGTATCGCTATACTTTTCTCCTGTTACGACATGCCTGGCAGGTGGGGACGGTATGGTTATACTTTTTCTCCTGTTACGACATGCCTGGCAGGTGGGGACGGTATGGTTATACTTTTCTTCTGTTACGACATGCCTGGCAGGTGGGGACGGTATGGTTATACTTTTCTCCCTTGTTACTGCGCATGCGGTTGTGTCTGTGAGTCTCACCAATGGCTCACTAGACAAACCAACCATGCAACAGAAAACCTTAGTAGATGACATGCCTTTATATTGAGGTTATCTTCTTATATAAGCTTTATGGCACGTCATCTATTCAATCCCGTAGTCGTAACCTTCGATAACAGTTACCATGTTGTTCCGACAGGCCGACGATGTGCTTGAACTGGTTACGGGCACGGCGTGGGTGGGCGGAATAACAAAGAAGCCTGTCGCAAGGGCCAGCGTTGTGCCCTGATGTCGACGTCTGTTTCGGCGGCATTGGACTTGAAACACCATCGAGTCGATTGGCTGCTGGAACAGAGGTCGGAGCACTTACGGGAATGTCCCACGTGCTGTAAGGTCAGTTTTCTAATCAAGAATATAAAATCCTTTGTTACGACATGCCTGGCAGACATCATCGAATGTCTCAATGTAACAATCCTACGTGGATGCATCAAATGTCTCAATGTAACACCCCTACGTGGAGATATATCTGCATCAAATGTCTCAATGTAACACCCCTACGTGAAGATATATCTGCATCAAATGTCTCAATGTAACACCCCTACGTCGAGATATATCTGCATCAAATGTCTCAATGTAACACCCCTACGTGGAGATATATCTGCATCAAATGTCTCAATGTAGCACCCCTACGACACTGCCGGGTTATGGAGTTTATTATTAATATTATATGTCTAACCGAAAAGCAATTATGCCCATAAGTATACCACACACACCTAGGTTCCCAGTTTTGGAGCCCCTGATCTATTCAATTATGTTATTACTCTCCCTCCCCTCCCCCCCCTCAATTAATGGGCTTCTTTTCAGAGTATTTCACACCGCTTAATTAGTCTTCTGGAAATGATAGAACGCCCTGACAAAAGTGTGCCCATCGCAAAATTGAAACAATAGCTCTATTGCTCATAATTTCTTGGTATGAAAATAAACATCAAGATTTCGTTTGTTTTTATTTCACAACACAGTTATATTTGCTCATTTCCACAGAATCAAAGAAATCAGCATGAACCAAAGATCCAGCTGGTTGAACAGCTAGATTTGGCTGTGGATAGCGGGAACATCCACGCTAATATCCAAGACAGAATCAGGTATTTTATCTTTACGTGTATACCTTCTCTTTACGTGTATACCTTCTCTTTACGTGTATACCTTCTCTTTACGTGTATACCTTCTCTTTACGTGTATATCTTCTCTTTACGTGTATATCTGCTCTTTACGTGTATACCTTCTCTTTACGTGTATATCTTCTCTTTACGTGTATATCTTCTCTTTACGTGTATATCTTCTCTTTACGTGTATATCTTCTCTTTACGTGTATATCTTCTCTTTACGTGTATATCTTCTCTTTACGTGTATATCTTCTCTTTACGTGTATATCTTCTCTTTACGTGTATATCTTCTCTTTACGTGTATATCTTCTCTTTACGTGTATATCTTCTCTTTACGTGTATATCTTCTCTTTACGTGTATATCTTCTCTTTACGTGTATATCTTCTCTTTATGTGTATAACTTCTCTTTACGTGTATATCTTCTCTTTACGTGTATATCTTCTCTTTACGTGTATACCTCGCAGAATTCATAGACTTATTTCTAGAACTCAAGTAAATCATTCTGATATAGTTCCTGCGGACTACGTCACTCATCTGATTTAGTTAGTTTGTTCCTTTCGTGCCGCAAGCGACACATAGGGCAGAGGTTTTGGTTCTCTATATGATGCGGTCCGCTGCCTGCAGCTTTAGTTTCTGGATGGTCTTACAGCCTATTAATTCCCCTTCTTTAAGTATGGTGTTTTAAGTGTTGTTTTAGGTCTTCCTCTTTTTCTTTTACCCTCAGGTGACCAAGTTCACATAACTCAGCTTAGTTGATCCAAATAATCCTAGCTTATCAAATGGCTATTTGAGTCGCCAGCTAATGAAAAATGAGGATCAGACAACCATCACCCAACAGGTGTGACCTGTCCCCATGTCCCATAGCTGGAGAAGGATTTGATGGAAGAAAGCAGATGAGGTTCGAACCTAAGTCCTTCAGCTGACACCAACTCGTCTAACAATGTGTTAGTCCTCCACGTTTATTCTCGCACTCATGCTGATTAGAAGGGTTTAGCGATCAGAACGATTGCAGTGTGTCGTATTTTACAGCTGGTTGCAATATATGCCCCTTCGAGCTGAAATATCCGACATCAGCATGAGTTGGATCACTTTGACCTATGGGATGGAACAGCCAAACATATCTTCACAGTGTCTTAGCAATCTTCTACGACATGTCAGATCATAATGTGAATATCGTTGCTAACCTTTCGGACCCCTTGCAACACGCGCGATACATTCGAGTCTAGGTACTAATAAAAGTGATGTCAGCTGCAAGGATTAAGATCGAGTCTCGCTCTTTTTTTTCCTAATGTGTTCAATATTTCATCTATAGTTCACATGACCAATGATGTATTCAATATTATATTTTAAATTTTAACAACAAACATATGATATATAACATCCGTATTAGTTGCTACTGAGGATATTTCAATGCTTGTACGGGATGTTCGTTGTTATTGTAATAGTCCTTGTCTCGATTAGTTCGTTCTCAGTGACTTGAGTGTACAGTTTGAATGTCTTGACAAAATCGCATTTTTTTTTTTGGAATCCCTTGTACGAGAATTGCTAGGCGATTTGGTGCCGTTGACGGACTGGTTCAATTCCCGTTAGACTCAAATATTTCATTTTGACAATTCAGCAATAAGTTTGTCAATTTGCTTGACTGGCCACTACCGACTCTTCACTGATCCGGCTGCTGGACTTGCCAACCGAATACCAATACTAGTTCGAATGCGAATCTGTTTCATCATTTCAGCATCATCAAGTGCCGTCTCCGCAACAAAGGTTGGCTGCAACAGATCTCCCACATCCCCTGTCTCTTGTTTTGGTGGTGCACTCAAAAATTGACTTTGAAGTGGTCAAACTAAAGGACAAGCAATAAAAATGATATTTGCATTTGTGATGACGACATAAACGTAAATGAGTAAATAATAATAATAATTGTCATTGGTCATTTCTAATGTACTTCAATGGATCAACACCTCGATGTAACGATCTTTAAGTAGGTGTGAGCTAATGTGGTAATGTAAACATATCAAATCGGCCAGCGCTTTATGAGGATCTGGATAATATATACTCTAATACGGTCAGCCACCGTCACGGACTACAAACAGACGGTTTCTAGTAGTCTAGACAGGTAATCGCCTTATTATTCGTCTGTCATAACACCGACATCCGAACAATAGATACTTGCACTATTTCTGTAGGTGCTAAGTGCTTGTCAATTACAATGAAAACACAAAAGCGGTATACTGTATTTGGCAACGATATATTTGTGTCGTTATTTCATTAGTGTAATGGCTTTTGGTTACTATCCTTCTCGCGAACTTGCAGTGAGGGTTCTCACGTCGTTCTTAGCGTACTCAACAGTCTCTGGAGGTTCTCATGTCCATGAGGTATCTCCCACCATCTCCCTGACACATATATACAAAGATAGTGAAAGTAAAGTTAGATCAAATGCCGGCCTTACTAAGTGATTTGCAGTAACATCCGGAGTTAGACAAAGGTGTGTCTTATCACCATTATTGTTTATAGTTCAAATGGATAATATTACCAAAACAGTAAAACCACTACCAGACACTTACCATTCACATGAACGAACTAAACTACTCCGTGCTGACGATCAGTGCCTACTCTACAGTTCAAGTTAAGAGCTGCAAGATTGCAAAAAAACTACTCAACGAAAGCTATCTTAGTCACACCATCGAGATCAACACATAAAAAACAGAAGTAATGTCTATAGACAGAGAACCCAATACAATCAATATAAAGATAAATGATTAATTACTGAAACAAGTGCAGAAATTTAAATATCTAGGGGAGTATTTTACAGACGACAAAATAGTGGACAGAGAGCGAAACACAAAAAATCAATTATGTGTATTATGATTTACGCCAATTTTGAAATACAAATATATCCCAATGGAAATCAAAAACTACAAATCATAAATTAAAACTTCATACCAACATTGTGCTATCAGTGTCAGACATAGACACTAACAAAACAACAAGAGAAAAAGATTAAGATACAATTAGAAATTGTTGATCTGTAAATATTTCATTGTGGGTTGTAGACAGGAAACTGTTTCGATAATATTTAATCAGATATAGAATAGTAATCGATGATAGTTGACAAGCTTCATTATGTTTCGGGGGAGGGGGGGGGTCTATTATTACCAAATGGACGAACATTCGCTGTTGAAAGCAGCGGTACCTCAGCACGTGAAGCATTATTTTTACTAAACTAAACAAAGTAACATGTATACCGAAAGAGGACTATTGGTGGAAAAGATTGAGAACCGCTGAATTAAAATGTTAGGAATAGTGAAAACAACACGCAAAAGAAGGAAACAGGCACATGTGACGCTTAGGCTAAAGAGTCTTCTACGGGAAGATACATAACAGCCAAAGACAACGTGGCAACATGCATTTGGTACGTCGAGATGCAAATTATGAGAGGAAGACACAAGGCGAAAGTAAACGTGAGAAAAGCGGTCACAACAGAGAATTATTGAGAAAGTAAATGAAAGAAAAAATATCATAACAGAGAAAAATGGAGAAAGTATGAGGAAATTGGTAACAACAGAAAAAGATGGCAACGTAAATATGAGGAAAAAGATGACAACATAGAACGATGGAGAAAATAAATGTGAGAAAATAGATCACAACATAAAAAGGCACCCAAGTATAAAATGGACAAAAAACATCACCACAGTGTCTAAAAATGTCCTTGGCTGCACCAGGTCAGCTCCTCCAGAATCGTAATGAGTTCAGAGTGCCCATAAAGAAGATTAGGTTCTAGAAAGAACATGTCACATAAATATATAATGATGTCTTTTCAACCTCAAAAAGCACAAATTTAATTTCTTACACAGTATTTGCCGAAACTCTCACGTCACGTCTGAATGATTGACAGTTCTCTCTCACGGTGAGATTTTCCTGACAGAAAATGAGACAGGCATTTCGTTGTAAGTCTTTGATTGACGTGTTCTTTACACGACCCACAGATTTCCGTTTAGTGCCACTTCCTTGTGCCTTGTTCGCTGACAAGTAATTAAGTAACCTTTTCTGTAAACCGGTTCACATTGTCAGTGAATGAACGTTCATCTCTTGTGATATCGACCCGAGCGGGGAACAATGAATAGTAGTATAGCCGCCTGTTATGCACATCTAAAGAGACGACTAAGTGGATTGAATTGACTATCCCACGATATGAACCCCGTTGTATAAATGAATGAGTGATTGTTTAGTTGAATTTGAGGCGCTGGCTGGCTAACTGTATTTCCTAAAACTACATTATAGGACAATTCAATAAATGCATTCAGCACATATTTTTTTGTTTACTCTGTTTCTGTTTTTTATCTAGAGCCTACAGAAATGAAACAGACAGACAGGATAATCAACGAGTGAACTGCGTACGTCGTGGCATTCATGATGGAAGTAATACCGTCTTTGGCAACGACTACTTCCGTCCACCTAGCCTCGTTAGTCAAGTCAAAAGTAGGTACACATTAATATGCCAGGTTAGATTATATTGACCATTTAAAAGAGTATTTATTGGTATATGCCAAATTGGTTTCTGTTAGTCAAGTGAGACACGGATAACAATATCCGTGTGAAGAACGTGTACAAAATATAGCTGCACATCGCTTTAAAGTCGAAAAAGGCCCAGAATCTTGTGAAAGGATAAATGCAGCAATTCAACAGCGGAGAGCAGTTAGGAAGTTACGGACATATAAAAAAAACATCTACAGTGGTTATTGCATGTCCGAACTGTCCAAGAATATGGCGTATTAGCCATCTACTAGCTCATAGTCAAAGACATAAATTGATATTCAAAAGTGGACGTAACAAATGGCCATGTGATGGACGAACAACAGCAAGATACGGTTAGGCCAAGAGTTCTCAGCCTGTGCTGCGAGTATTTTGGTTCATAAGGACATGCGTTATCGCCGTGCTAGTTAAAAAGTGCTCGGAGCATTAACGATTACTTGTCGGCTGTGCTTCTTGCAGTCTGGATAGTTGAAAGCACCTTAGCTAAGCTAATTAATATGTGCCAGGTTTGTTCTTGTGTATGAAGCCAAAAATATAGTTCCTTCATATACTTGTGTGTCTATTGTCTGTTGTCTATCCCGAAGTGGAAACTGGTTGATAGTATCCACACTTGCGTTAAGCGTAGGAGTGGAAGCTGTAAGTGTCTTTTCAACGGCCAGATGTGATGCCCCTGAGTTGTATTGGGTCCGTCTTTGTGGAGGTTGGTCGTGATGTTATCAATTCATCTCTTTCTCTGTATTCCCTTTCCTCTGTATCCAACTGATCGTGTGTTACAAGTTCTCAATGATAATTGGCTTGGATCCATTCTCATAAAGTGACCAAACCACTTGATAAAACCACATCAGATATGCTGACTTTCTATATACTTGTCGTACTTGTGTGTTTTAAATCTAAAAGTAGTGTTCAATCATATGTTTTTTACACATTTTCAGATGACGCAACAAATTGATTATGGTTGAAGAATTTCAAGATCAATTAGGGATTAAACATTGAATCATATTGCTAATAAGACAGTACAAAACACTGAAACACATTGCTATAAGTCAGCACAGAACACTGAATCACATTTCTATAAATCAACATTAGCATCATTGTTACTCCAACTTTTTGAACAATTTAACCAGAACAAATATGGAAAGAAAAGACGATCTAACCGATGTTGAATAACCACTCCTAAGTGTACATTTTTGTTATAGAAAAATAAACAGAACTCATATCACATTTCGTTTACCACAAATTGGTGTAAGAAAAAGTGTGGTGATACACCCAAGTGGAGATTGATTGATTTATTGATTGATTGATTGAGAATTCCAGAAATTTCGAGTGATTAGCTCTTGCTTCCTATGTGCAGTAAGGTGGTTTCTCTGAGCTTTCTTTCATACCCAAGAGACTTCAGCTTTCGACATGCTACAAAACTTCCATAAGAGAGTCTCAATATAACGGCATGTCATCTACTCAGATTTTCTGTTGCATGGGTGCTTTGTCTAATGGGCCATTGGTGAGACCCACAGACGCAACCGCATGCGTACTTCTTCTTCAGCGTTCATTCTCAAACTCCTGCTGGATCTCCCTTGTAGGAGGACAATTATCCTACTAGAATTACAGCAGGATGTAGTCAAGAGAATGGAAATGCGTTGTGTCGCCGTTTTATTTGCGCCAATGGCCCGACACAACCGTCTTCGGCGGGCATGCGTACAAAACTAGTTATACATATATATTTAATACGCTGCAATTTGGAAATATGTGACAGTTGATATGATTTAGTAACAGATAATGAAGACATATTGTAGTTGACCTTTGTTGTGAAGATGGTAGATGATTTGACTTTATATAAATACTCCTTAGTAACATGATACCATGCGATGACATCCCAGTGCGCACATTACAAAGATCACTTGTTCCACACGCTGATCTCAAGTCTCTAATCTGGTTAACAAATTACCAGACCGGAAACCAGCTGTTTGGAGCGTGTCTATTCGGCCAAGTATCATCTGATTGAGTGATGGATACCCAATACTGGTCATGCTGTTTTTGTCACTTTTCTTGTTCATTTTTTTTCTATGGGAAATTTAATTATTTGGATTACTCCTATTGTGTTTTCTCCGACGGAGTTTGTCAAGGCCCGAAATAGGCGCAAAGAATAGCGAAAATGTTGCTTACCATGCACATCATAAAAGGCGACTTAGAAATGCAGTTGACTATACCATCCATAGAGAGTAAAAACTTCCCAGAATCAATGCTGAAGTCGGATGTGTTTAATGAAAGACGCAGATTTCTCAGTCACTGTGTAAACCACTACACAACGCATTCCGTTCTACAGACTACATGCTGCTAATCAGCAGGAGTTTGAGAACAAACCTATAAAAAGAAGTGATTGCTTTTAACTGTTGATTATTTCGTTAGTTATTTAGTTAGTCAGTTATTAAGCTAGTTATGTGGTTGGTTCGTTGGCTGATTGGTTGGCTGTTTGATTAATTATTCAGTAGTTGATTTGCTGGTTGATTAGTTAATCATTAGTTGTTGGCTGGCTGCATAATTAGTCACTACTTGGTTGGCTGGTTGGTGAGTTGGTTATTTAGTCAGCTGATTAGTTCGTTGGATGATTGGTTGACTGATTTACTAGTTAGTCAGTAGCTCAGTATCTGGTCTGCTGGTTGATTAATTATTCAGTAGTTGTTTCTGGTTGGATAGTTGTTGGTTAGTTGGTTGGTCTGTAGTTGGTTGGCTTTTTCTTTAGTTACACAGTAGTTCGTTGACTGGTTGGTTAGTTAGCCAGAAATTGGTTGGCAAGTTAGTAAGTAGTTGGCATGTTAACCAGTAGTTGGTTTGTTGGTTGGTTGGTTAGTCAGTAGATGGTTGGTTAGTAAATTAGTTTGCTAGTTAGTTGGTTAATTCGTTTACTGCTTGGTTGATTCCTACGAATTGCGAAGATCAATAGAGCTGTTGTACCATTTACTACAATGATAGTAGTGAGTTTTATTTTGTACCCAGAACACTCAAACTCTGAGAGGTGTTTATTGCTTTGAGATGAAGTTTTCCACTTCTGAAGGGGTAACAAAATAATTGGCTTTCTCTGTGTGCTTACCGAAATATATTCTGGTCACGAGGATGTAAACCAAAGAAAGAAATGAGTTAGACCACCATTATGTCTGCAAAATCTTGGCTGCAAAATCTTCGACTTTCGGCGTCACTTTTTAACTGCTGTATATGAGAGCAAAGTCTACATGGAAACCTCCTGGTACGTCTTTTAATACATGCATGGCAGGTTGGTAAGTAGTTTTTCTTAAAATTGTTTTAGTTTGAGCCTCGGAAATACAGCAGCGACACGGCGTCTTTCGTTCTCTTGACCTACCAAATAACTAAGAACAAATTAGTCAGCCATCTAGGTAAGAAAAAATTAGTTAGTCGACGAACTAAGAACACATAAGTGAGCCAACTAACTAAGAACACATTAGTCAGCAACCTAACTAAGAACAAATTAGTCAGCCAACTAAGAACAAATTAGTCAGCCAACTAACTAAGAACAAATTAGTCAGCCAACTAACTAAGAACAAATTAGTCAGCCAACTAAGAACAAATTAGTCAGCCAACTAAGAACAAATTAGTCAGCCAACTAACTAAGAACAAATTAGTCAGCCAACTAACGAAGAACACATTAGTCAGCCAACTAAGAACAAATTAGTCAGCCAACAAAGAACAAAATAGTCAGCCAACTTATATTAAATTAGTCAGCCAATTAAGAACAAATTAGTCAGCCAACTAACTAGGAACAAATTAGTCAGCCAACTAACGAAGAACAATATAGTCAGCCAACTAAGAACAAATTAGTCAGTCAACTAACTAAGAACAAATTAGTCAGCCAACTAAGAACAAATTAGTCAGCCAACTAAGAACGAAATAGTCAGCTAACTTATAACAAATAGGTCAGCCAATTAAGAACACATTAGTCAGCCAACTAACTAAGAACAAATTAGTCATCCAACTAACTAAGAACAAATTAGTCAGCCAACTAACTAAGAACAAATTAGAATACGAACCAAGAACAAATTAGTCAGCGAACTAACTAAGAACAAATTAGTCAGTCAACTAACTAAGAAAAAATTAGTCAGCCAACTAACTAGGAACAAATTAGTCAGCCAGCTAACTAAGAACAAATTAGTCAGCCAACTAACTAAGAACAAATTAGTCAGCCAAATAACTAAGAACAAATTAGTCAGCCAACTAAGAACGAAATAGTCAGCTAACTTATAACAAATTAGTCAGCCAATTAAGAACAAATAAGTCAGCCAACTAACTAAGAACAAATTAGGCAGCCAACTAACTAAAAACAAATTAGTCAGCCAACTAACTAAGAACAAATTAGTCAGCCAACTATCTAAGAACAAATTAGTCAGCCAACTAACTAAGAACAAATTAGTCAGCCAACTAACTAAGAACAAATTAGTCAGCCAACTAACTAAGAACAAATTAGTCAGCCAACTAGCTAAAAGCAAATTAGTCAGCCAACTAACTATGAACAAATTAGTCAGCCAACTAAGAACAAACTGAACTACCAACTAACTAAGAATAAACTGGACTGTTAACTAATAATAAACTGGATTGTCAACTAATAATAAACGGGACTGTTAACTAAGAACAAACACAGAAGAAGTAGAAGAAGATGAATACCTCTACATTTAAATTTGGGAGAATATTGACATCTTTGTTTTATTTCATCTCCAGATACAGTCCATCACCAGCATCTAACATACGAACATCATAAAATGTTATTAAACTATCAGGATACATTGGCTTGGCAAATGCCTCCCTTCTATCTGACCCGCCACGATACGTTTTTTCATGACAACACTCAGAATATCAACCATCAACTGTTATTAGAGCACAGGTAGGAACACTTATGAGAACTAGTAGTCAGATTGTTAGCTAGAGCACAGGTAGGAACACTTATGAGAACTAGTAGTCAGATTGTTAGCTAGAGCACAGGTAGGAACACTTATGAGAACTAGTAGTCAGATTGTTAGCTAGAGCACTGGTAGGAACACTCATGAGAACTAGTAGTCAGATTGTTAGCTAGAGCACAGGTAGGAACACTTATGAGAACTAGTAGTCAGATTGTTAGCTAGAGCACTGGTAGGAGCACTCATGAGAACTAGTAGTCAGATTGTTAACTATACCACAGTTAGGAACACTTATGAGAACTAGTAGTCAGATTGTTAACTAGAGCACAGGTAGGAACACTCATGAGAACTAGTAGTCAGATTGTTAACTAGAGCACTGGTAGGAACACTCATGAGAACTAGTAGTCAGATTGTTAACTAGAGCACTGGTAGGAGCACTCATGAGAACTAGTAGTCAGATTGTTAACTAGAACACAGGTAGGAACACTTATGAGAACTAGTAGTCTGATTGTTAACTAGAGCACAGGTAGGAACACTCATGAGAACTAGTATCTAGATTGTTAATGTTTATTCGTTTGCTTTGTTATGATTCCCCGAATTACAAAAGATTAGCTGATGTTTACAATGAACAGTATGGGTTGGGGGAGGGGTTCTCCATAACTTTCTTTCATATACAGATCATTTCAAATCTTGTCAGTTTTTGCCGTGTTAAGTGCAAAACCTCCCACCACAATGTATGTTACGACCAAACGTGTGGTGAGAGTCGAACTTGGACGAGGATTTCACAATGTCGGTGAACGGTACCTCGACTAAGAAGGCAAAAGAGCAAGAGTCCGACTGATCTGTCGAGTTTTTCATTAACCGGGACCAGGCTCGCTGATGTGAAAAGTTCAGTACCCGATGGGCACAGGCATGAAACGTCTAATCACACGAGGCAAGTTCACAGACTGCGGAACAGCTCGTGCGAGATAGGCGTGAACGATAATCGTCTCGGGAAAGAGTCATTATACACACACGCGCCCATCGACAGATAGGCAGGCTGTCACAGGCTGGGGAAGCCCACTACCGGAATTAAAGGCATGATGAAAACGGATGTACTGGGTCTCGGATGTTAAAGCCACAAAGTGAGCCAACCGAGGTGTAAATAACACAGTTCAACTGTAGAACTAGCAGTACAACATACTTCACGCTCCCCGGCGGATATCACACGATATATTCGTTGTGGTTATAAGAGAGCGAACGCAGAAGACGAAGCAGGAAACACAATTTACAGAAGAATATTTTGCATAAATTATACAGAACATAAAACTAATGGGCATGTAAGAAACACAATGAATGCTCTTGCAGGTTAACAAGAACATCTCCTAGCAATGGGTTAGGCACGTGATGAGGCATGGTTTCCTTTCCAAGACTGCTCTGCAGGAGACAATTAGGACAAAATTACGGATTTAAATATTAAATACTGGACATTATATAGTACGTCCACACTCATACAAGAACTGAGAACAGAGAGGCATGATGGGATTTTTGTTGTAATGGTTCTACGGTGACACCTCTCACGACCTTGAGAGGTTATGGCTTTATATGAATATGATAAAAGTTAATTATTGATTTTGATGATTGATTGATTTTATATTATTCATTTATTTATGCTTGCTCGTTCAGGATACCGGCCTATACCCAAATGGGTCCGTGAACTATGGTTTGAGAATCTGTGATACACGCGAATACATCGAATCTCATTTTCTAGTGCAAATTGTTGATTTTCTTCTCTTTCTTTGTTTTTACTCTCATACTCATGTTGATGTCAGGTGACGAAATCGAAGCCATCACAGCTAAGCTGTAAACCATGATACAACTCATTCCGTTCTCCGGACTACATCCTGCTGAAATGCAAGAGTTTGAGAACAAACGCAGAAGAAGAAACGCTCAAATTTCAGTCAGCAACAGGATGTCATCAAGAGAATGGAATGTACTGTATTATAGTTTACAGCTTGGCTGCTGAATCTCAGGCATACAGCCTTATACATTGTATACTTTTCAGTAATATTTTTGAGTAACTTTGATTTATCTGGTCAGAACCTTCTTAGTTGTACCCTACGACATGCATGGGACAACACGGTGTTTTTATTATTTTCTTCCTTTTTAGTACCCTACAACATAGTGGATGTACGGCTTTAAAACCACGACCACATTCAAACGTAGTAGTTAATGAGTTTGCCTCTCTTTTGGAGAGGCGTGCCCTTTCAACCAACGGACAAAGTCCAATTAGGTTATATCAGGACACAGTACCATAAAATATTAGAGGTAACACAGACCCCAAGTTCTGTTTTTAATGACATTCTTAGCAAAATTCGAGCGTGTTGAGTTTGTGGGATATGTAGGTCCACTAGCCTTTCTACCCACAATACGATTTCTAAAATATACCAAACATATAACTGTTCTTGACTTATTCCTAGGGAATCCATTTTGAAGAAACGCCTAATCAAGCTAAAACAGGAAGTGATCAAAGCAAATAATCTGGTCAGCAAGGCCAACGTGCTGGCTAAGGAGATGAGGAAACAGATCGGCTTTGAGGTCAAACTCCAGATACCAGCTTGCAATCTCAGATTAAATGTAACGGTAAGTGCGTGTGTTTAGATCCCCTGAATTTTAAGCAATTGAGCTCTTGTTTCCTTTTGTAGAAAATGGAAATGTCTCCGGAGTCTTATTTCATACTTAGAAGGCTCCAACTCTCAGCGGTGCTCTGTGCTATGATAAGAATACTCCAGCTCTCAACAGTACTTTGATAAGAACACTCCAACTATCAACAGTACTTTGATAAGAACACTCCAACTATCAACAGTACTTTGATAAGAACACTCCAACTATCAACAGTACTTTGATAAGAACACTCCGGCTCTCATCAGTACTTTAATAAGATCACTCTATTTCTCAGCAGTAATTGATAAGAACACTCCAGCTCTCAGCAGTAATTCATAAGAACACTCCAGCTCTCATCAGTAATTCATAAGAACACTCTAGCTCTCAGCAGTAATTCATAAGAACACTCCAGCTCTCAGCAGTAATTAATAAGAAAACTCCAGCTCTCAGCAGTAATTCATAAGAACACTCTAGCTCTCAGCAGTAATTCATAAGAACACTCCAGCTCTCAGCAGTAATTAATAAGAAAACTCCAGCTCTCAGCAGTAATTCATAAGAACACTCCAGCTCTCAGCAGTAATTCATAAGAACACTCCAGCTCTCAGCAGTAATTGATAAGAAAACTCCAACTGTAGTCCACAACTGCTCTTAAATGTGTGTAAATGATGAGACCTGGACGAGATGATTGCGTTGTCTGTAACTGAAACCTCAGCGTAGATCGCGAGCTAACTCTGGTCCAACTCTGCTTTAGATCGTTTCCTATACGGAAACCACCATCACATATTAGACAATTGTCAGGACCCAAGAGCACAGTGGGCCAATGACCATCTTATTCTATCTATCTATCTATCTATCTATCTATCTATCTATCTATCTATCTATCTATCTGTCTATCTGTCTGTCTGTCTGTCTGTCTGTCTGTCTGTCTGTCTGTCTGTCTGTCTGTCTGTCTGTCTGTCTGTCTGTCTGTCTGTCTGTCTGTCTGTCTGTCTGTCTGTCTGTCTGTCTGTCTGTCTGTCTGTCTGTCTGTCTGTCTGTCTGTCTGTCTGTCTGTCTGTCTGTCTGTCTGTCTGTCTGTCTGTCTGTCTGTCTGTCTGTCTGTCTGTCTGTCTGTCTGTCTGTCTGTCTGTCTGTCTGTCTGTCTGTCTGTCTGTCTGTCTGTCTGTCTGTCTGTCTGTCTGTCTGTCTGTCTGTCTGTCTGTCTGTCTGTCTGTCTGTCTGTCTGTCTGTCTGTCTGTCTGTCTGTCTGTCTGTCTGTCTGTCTGTCTGTCTGTCTGTCTGTCTGTCTGTCTGTCTGTCTGTCTGTCTGTCTGTCTGTCTGTCTGTCTGTCTGTCTGTCTGTCTGTCTGTCTGTCTGTCTGTCTGTCTGTCTGTCTGTCTGTCTGTCTGTCTGTCTGTCTGTCTGTCTGTCTGTCTGTCTGTCTGTCTGTCTGTCTGTCTAGCATCTATCTATCTATATATATATATATCTATCTATATATCTATCTATCTGTCTGTCTATCTATCTATCTATCTATATTTCTATCTGTATGTCTGTCTGTCTGTCTATCTATCTTTTCTCTGTTTTTGTTTTAATGCATCGCATGATTAAATGACGTTCGGTTCTCGGGCCATGAAACGTTTGATTGCTTGAAATGTATTAAAATGATGAGCTCTGAGAATGTCTGTAACTCCTTGAATTCAACTTCTTCTTAGCCTTCCTCTGTATCTTGCTGTTTTCATGTAGTATGCTCTTTCCGCTGGCTATCAAAGATTTATTCTCAATAATTGGCTGATTCGTAGTCTCTGTTTTTCAATATACTTGACCACTGATGTTATTCCAACAGTTCTTGTAATCTCTTCATTCTTCACAAGATCTCTTCTTGTTCTGTTTGACGCATCTCTTCTTAGACATCTCATTTCATACGTAGCAAGCTTTCTCTCTTATTCTTTTGTTAGTGTCCACACCTGACATTGATAACACAATGTTGGTATGATGATTGAGTTATGATTTGTCCTTTGGTTTCTACTGGGGTAGATTTGTGTTTCAAAATTGGTGTAAGTTCATAATTCACGTAGTTGGCTTTTTAAATTCTTGTTTCGATCTTTCTGTCCTTTTTATCACAGTCTGTAAAAAGGTTTCCCCGAGATATTTAAATTCCTGCACTTGTTTCAGTATTTGATATAAATAACCACAATATCAGAGGATTTGAACACAATGGGGAATGCCGCAGTAGCCAAACAAATAAGCAGTAAATACTAAATAAAGTATAAAGGTTACTATAAAAACCTAACTATCAATGTTAATAAATAAATAACTAACAATAAACCACATAACAAATGAGAAGGAAATCTTCTGTGTGAGAAAAACATGTCCCGTCATCCCAGTTTTACAACACAAGATGACTATCACATTATGAACAGACCAGAACAAGTTATAATTCTACGTCTCAGAACAGGACACAACCGACTCCGCAGTCACATGTATACAAAGTTCAAGATTGGCAACATTGCCATGTGTACATGTGGACAGGCAGCACAGAGTGCCAAACATATACTTCAAGAGTGTTCTGAGCATGAAACGCTGAGGCAGACATATTGACCAGAGGAAACAACACTGGAATCAAAACTCTATGGGACACTGTATGAACTACAAAAGACAGTGAGTTTTATTAAGGAGATAGAATTACAGATATAGACATGTTTCAAGTGAACGAAAGAAGAAGAAGAATCCCAGTTTTAAATATTTTTATGCTTCAGTGTGTTTCTTTTTTATTTTTATGTATTCAAATGTTATGTTACGCTCCCGCACGTTTGTGTGGTGTGTTCATTTCTACTCGTCGTCTTTTGATGGTATGTGTTTATTTTGATACGGCTTTTTGGTCGAAACGTCGTTTATGTCCTGTGTATTGTTATTTACTATGTAAACCATTTACTATATTTCCCAATAAATACAAGCCTATAAGAATTTAATAATAAATCTCGAAGGAAACTGATTCTACATCCGGGGGGGGGGGGGGGGGGAGTGGGTCTGGGAAGGAAGAACAACTGTCCCGAAAGGGGGCCACGAAATAAAACAGGTTGAGAACTACTGGATGAGTGAACCACTGATAAGACCATTTTTAATGTGGTTTGTGTGCCATATACTCACATATTTGTTGATATGTCTTCTTCTTCTTCTTCAGTGTTCCTTCTCAAACTCTTGCTGGATATCTCTTATAGCAGGACCATGGTCCTACTAGATTTCCAGCAGGATATAGCCCAGAGAATGTAAATGCGTTGTGTCGCCGTTTTATTTGCGCCAATGGCCCGACACATCCGTCTTTGGTTGTATGTGTCACTGTATGTATAAAGAATATTGATAAATTCTTTAGACGGCATCACATCTCCTGCCCCCTCCCTCCCCCCCCCCCACCTTTTCCCCCAAGCAGTTTTCTTTCTTTCTTTATTTATTTATTTATTTATTTATGTGTGTATTTATTTATAAATTTACTTGAAGCTTAAGTTTGACTGCATCCCCCCCCCCCCCCGTTTACTGAAATTATGTGTCGTAAAATGTTCTTTTTGTTTTTAGGACTGCGACCCTGTTGCTGAGGCTGTCATTAAAGTGAGAAATGATAACGGCAGATGCCAGATCTGGACACTGGAACAGATGGAGAATAAAGTTCGGGAGATTTGGAAGATAAATAATGATCGCACGTCCAGTGGTGTATCACATGAGGTAAATGTTGTTATGTGGGAAGAGTGGAGTGGTTGTTTCACATGAGGTAAATGTTGTTATGTGGGAAGAGGGGAGTGGTTGTTTCACATGAGGTAAATGTTGTTATGTGGAAGAGGGGAGTGGTTGTTTCACATGAGGTAAATGTTGTTATGTGGGAAGAGGGGAGTAGTGGATCACATGAGGTAAATGTTGTAATCTGGGGAGAGGGGAGTGGTGGATCACATGAGGTAAATGTTATCATATGGGGAGAGGGAAATAGTGGATCATTTTAGGTAAATGTTGTAATCTGGGGAGAGGGGAGTGGTGGATCACATGAGGTAAATGTTATCATATGGGAAGAGGGAAATAGTGGATCATTTTAGGTAAATGTTGTCATGTTTGGAGATGGGAGTGGTGGATCACATGAAGTAAATGTTGTCATGTTTGGAGATGGGAGTGGTGGATCACATGAAGTAAATTTTGTCATGTTTGGAGATGGGAGTGGTGGATCACATGAAGTAAATGTTGTTATGTGGGGCGAGGTTTTTGGTTGATCACATGAGGTAAATGTTGTAATCTAGGGAGAGGGTATTGGTGGATCACAAAAGGTAAATGTTGTCATGTGGGGAGAGGGGATATTGAGAATCTTCAATCGAGCAGCTGATAAAAACAATTATAAATATCTAAACTATCAGAGGATATCCAACAACTTGGAGACTGCCGCAGTAACGGAGATGGGATGGTGAGACACCTCTGTGCGTTTTTAATAATTAAATAATTAGGGAGGGAGAGGTGACTAAGAAGGTTTGAGGGTAAAATAGCTGTATCTGTCAATCATACACATTCGCTTTCAACATGGTTTCTTCGTCACTTTAACCATGATCTTTCGATAGTAACTATCCTCGCCTAATTCACTGAGCGTCACTGTGAGAGGCGACTTCGAGATTTCTATTGGTCAATTTCCGCAAGCTTTGTGCCATCAGGCAGTAAAAAAGCATGGATGAGTCTCTCGTAGTTACACGCAATGGCGTAATAAAATTGCCCTTACTGTCTGGAAGTCAAGCTTTGACCGTATATGGGTCTGATTTCATAGAGGCTAGAAGTGATCTAGAAACCATGCTTTAGATGGAATATGTCAGGTCGAGTGGCATCCACTACACACTGAATTCTTTTGTCTTGACTACATTCTGCAGGAAATTGAGATCCTACCAGAGAAGAAGAAGATATTGAAGTGTGAAGCTATAAGTAATGTGTAATCACAGTGTGCAGCCATAAGTAATGTGTAATCAAAGTGTGAAGCCATAAGTAATGTGTAATCACAGTGTAAAGCTATAAGTAATGTGTAATCAAAGTATGAAGCCATAAGTAATGTGTAATCACAGTGTGAAGCCATAAGTAATGTGTAATCACAGTGTAAAGCTATAAGTAATGTGTAATAAATGTGCGAAGCCATAAGTAATGTGATCAAAGTGTGAAGCCATAAGTAATGTGTAATCACAGTGTAAAGCTATAAGTAATGTGTAATCAAAGTTTGAAACTACAAGTAATGTGTAATCAAAGTTTGAAAGTACAAGTAATGTGTAAAAATATTTGAAAGTACAAGTAATGTGTAATAAAAATTTGAAACTACAAGTAATGTGTAATCAAAATTTGAAACTTGTATTAATCCGCAATAAAAGTTCAATAACTTATTACAGTGTACTTTCTGTTGCAGTAATAATTGTTTGTAACTAACTAGATTTTTTCGTGTCTTGGCAGAATCACGATCCATCTTGTATCGGAGACAACTTCTGCGATTTCCAAGAAGATCATCAATTAATAGGTGTTGCAAACATCTATTTGAAATGTCTGTTGCATGACACGGCTCTTGATTACCACACTCCAATCATTAGTCAGCAGGGTCAGGTAAGCAGTGTCAGGCAAGCTCCATAGATTGTTATATCTACACATTATCCGCTAGGTCGGACATGTCTGCTGGACATTATGGTCATCATTTTCTATATCTGATCAATTTGTGTGTGTTTATGTATGTGTGTTGTATATGTGTCTCCTCACTAAATTGTGTGTGTGTTTTATATGTGTCTCCTCACTAAATTGTGTGTGTGTGTTTATATGTGTGTCTTCGATAAAGTCAATATCCAAAGCATCAACATATTTATGACAAGGGGGCACTACTGTGATGGATGGACTAAACCGATGCTTCATTGGAATCTGTTACTCAGCATTGTCCAACGTGGCGCTGAAAGTCTAGCATGGTATCGCTGAATGTCTAACAAAGATACCGGTATCGTACACACCGACGACTACTGTAATAATCGTCTGCGATGAGCGACTATTGTGTATTCTTAATCTGAATGCTCATGCTACGACTACATATAATTGACAATCGTCTATTGTGACAATATTGTGACTATATTGTGACTATATATTTTAATTGACAATCGTCTATTGTGACAATATTGTGACTATATTGTGACTATATATTTTAATTGACAATCGTCTATTGTGACAATATTGTGACTATATTGTGACTATATATTTTAATTGACAATCGTCTATTGTGACAATATTGTGACTATATTGTGACTATATATTTTAATTGACAATCGTCTATTGTGACAATATTGTGACTATATATTTTAATTGACAATCGTCTATTGTGACAATATTGTGACTATATTGTGACTATATATTTTAATTTCAATCGTCTATTGTGACAATATTGTGACTATATTGTGACTATATATTTTAATTGACAATCGTCTATTGTGACAATATTGTGACAATATTGTGACTATATATTTTAATTGACAATCGTCTATTGTGACAATATTGTGACCATATTGTGACTATATATTTTAATTGACAATCGTCTATTGTGACAATATTGTGACTATATTGTGACTATATATTTTAATTGACAATCGTCTATTGTGACAATATTGTGACTATATTGTGACTATATATTTTAATTTCAATCGTCTATTGTGACAATATTGTGACTATATTGTGACTATATATTTTAATTGACAATCGTCTATTGTGACAATTTTGTGACTATATTGTGACTATATATTTTAATTGACAATCGTCTATTGTGACAATATTGTGACTATATTGTGACTATATATTTTAATTGACAATCGTCTATTGTAACTAAATTTCAGGTTAGTGGTCTGTTACACGTTGAGATCTCCAAGTCAGTACTAGCTAAACTTGACGCAGGTTTGGACCTGACAATAAGAAATAGTGAAACACAGCTGTTGGACGCAAGACTTCCGTTACAGATTACAGTAAGTTTGTTTAAATAGAACAACTGATAGCTTCAGGGGCAACTTTTGTGCATTGGAAGGGGCCTCGGGCTGAGCTGAACTTTTTTCGTGTGGTATGTAGCCAATAAATATTTGTTTTATTGCTGTGGAACTTGAAGTAGATTTGGGGGGGGGGCTCGAAAAGGGGGCGTATATAGAATGTATCGTTCAGCCTCTTCTGGACAAGACACTATGACATAGCAGACCGGTTGTGACGAGCATGCAGCATTTAGTCCACCACTTGTCCCATGTCGTTAGAAGAGAGGTCGACGTTAGTTTTTGGAAATAGTTACTGGTGATGATGATAATGATGGGGTGGTGATAGCGATTGTGATGGTGGTGATGGTAATGGTGATCGTGATGATGAGGTGGCTGTGATGCAAAATAGGCTAGTTGTGATAGTTGTATTGTTGGTGATGAAAACGATGATGCTGATTGAAGACAGCTGTTGTGTGATGTGGATGAGGATGGTCGTAGTTTTTTGTTTTTATAATGATGGCAGTTGTGGTTGGTATTCGTGGTGATTACGTTGGCGGTGATGTCAACTATGAAGATGTTGATGACGCCTGCGACGCTGATAATAATGATGCTGATGATGATAATGATGATAATGATGATGATGATAATGATGATGATGATGATAATGATGATAATGATGATGATGATAATGATGCTGATGATGATAATGATGATAATGATGATGATGATGATAATGATGATAATGATGATGATGATAATGATGATGATGATGATAATGATGATAATGATGATGATGATAATGATGATGATGATGATAATGATGCTGATGATGATAACGACGACGGTGATACTTGTGATGATTGTGATTATGCAGATGATTATGATTTTTCTTATTACTTTTCTTATTATTATTATTAGAATGACGATGACGAAGGTGAAGATGATAATGACAACGGTGATGATGATTGTGATGAGGATGATTGTGATGAGGATGATTGTGATTAAGATAATCAATTTCGTGACCACATTATTCACTGACATATAGTAACGCAAAATGAGGTAAACAGGTTACTAAAACACTTACCTAGCCTATTAATAAAAATATTTTTTTTTTAAAAACATACAATAAAACTAAACAGGACAATTCTCAACGTATCGGCTCAAATTGAACCTTTTTCAAGAGACAAACAACAGATAACGACAAAATAAAAAACAAAATAGATGTCTATATTTCATCAAGCCTCGTCTCCATAATAGCGCAGGGATGGCAACGCATCTAGTAAAAGTGAAAATGCGTGCATTCATTATAAACAAACCGAAAGTGGGAAATTAGAGACACTATAGATGAGTGCAAGAATAATAAAAGAAAAAGATAAGAAAAATCTTTTTTTGCGTTACTATTTGTTCATTAGGTTACTGCGGCACCATCCACTTTGTCGGACACCCTCTGACCATTTGGTTATTTATATTATTCACTGACATCCAGTATTAATATTGTGTAATGATTTTCTTCCATCCATTTCTTGTCAGCTTCGTCTAAAACAAGCTCGAGGACTTCCCCGAGGACTATCCAACTTCGTATTTTGCCAGTACCTCTTCTGGGGACAGTCTGAAGCATGTGTTGCCCCGGCAGTCAATAATTCTCATCCCGTATCCTCGAAATGTGGCAATACTGTCGGTATTGTTTTTAATCATGAAGCGGTTAGTGTCAACTTGTATTTATATTATACCCTCTTCTATGTCTTTCTTTACAATGACGTGCCATAACAGCTGTGTTTTTCTGTGGCCATTTCATTGTTGGTGTTTCGGAGAGGATTTGGGCACCACCATATTTCAACTGTATAGCAAACTGTATAGGTCGCTGGTGCTTTCTGTTGTGTTGTATGGTTGTGAGAGTTGGACACTCACTGCGGACATGGAGAGAAGATTACAGGCTTTCGAGTATAAATGCTACAGAAGAATTCTACGAATTTCCTATAGGGAACATAAGACCAATGTGTACGTAAGAAATAAAGTAGAGATGTGTGCAGGTGTCCAGGAGCCATTGCTTTCAATAGTGAAACGACGAAAACTAGCATGGTTCGGACATGTATGCAGGCACGATTCCTTGTCAAAAACAATACTGCAGGGAACTGTCGAGGGTGGAAGAAGCAGAGGAGGACAAATAAAGACATGGACAGACAACATCAAGGAATGGACAGGGCTAGATATTTCCACACTCATCCGCATCGCTGACGATAGAATTCGCTGGAGGACTCTGTGTGCTGAAGCATCCAATGTGGTACCCCTACGACCCTGAAGGGTTATGGGTTTATTGATTGATTGATTGATATTTCAACAAGCTCACCAAATTATCATTTGTAAAAATTAAGTATGAGTTTTAGGTTAATTAACGTGATGAACCATTTCTGAATGACAAGAGATGTTTTTCACGGTACAGTGAAAGGTAGAAGATGACGAGGTGACCAGAAGAAAATATGGCTGTAAAATAACATCAGGGACTGGAAAGAGTGTGAAGTTTACAAACTCATCAAGATGGTATAGGGTAAAGATGCGTGAAAAACTTTATGCATCAAATGTCTCAAAGTGACACCCCTACGGCCCTAATGGGTTATGGGTTTTATTATTATTATTATTATTATTATATTATTATTATGTTTTTCTTTGCACAGCACAGCTTTATATTGTTCAACTTTATCTTGTTCAGTTGTATCTTGTTCAACTTTTTCTTGTTCAACTTTATCTTGTTCAGTTTTATCTTGTTCAACTTTATCTTGTTCTGTTTTATCTTGTTCAACTTTATCTTGTTCAACTTTATCTTGTTCAACTTTATCTTGTTCAGTTTTATCTTGTACAGTTTTATCTTGTTCAACTTTATCTTGTTCAACTTTATCTTGTTCAGTTTTATCTTGTACAGTTTTATCTTGTTCAGCTTTATCTTGTTCAACTTTATCTTGTTCAACTTTATCTTGTTCAGCTTTATCTTGTTCAGTTTTATCTTGTTCAGCTTTATCTTGTTCAGTTTTATCTTGTTCAACTTTTTCTTGTTCAACTTTATCTTGTTCAGTTTTATCTTGTTCAACTTTATCTTGTTCAGTTTTATCTTGTTCAACTTTATCTTGTTCAACTTTATCTTGTTCAGTTTTATCTTGTTCAGTTTTATCTTGTTCAGCTTTATCTTGTTCAACTTTCTCTTGTTCAGTTTTATCTTGTTCAGCTTTATCTTGTTCAGTTTTATCTTGTTCAACTTTATCTTGTTCAACTTTATCGTGTTCAGTTTTATCTTGTTCAGCTTTATCTTGTTAAACTTTATCTTGTTCAGTTTTATCTTGTTCAGTTTTATCTTGTTCAACTTTATCTGGTTCAGTTTTATCTTGTTCAGTTTTATCTTGTTCAACTTTATCTTGTTCAGTTTTATCTTGTTCAACTTTATCTTGTTCAACTTTATCTTGTTCAACTTTCCCTTGACTAGATTTTTTTCTATTATTTCACTTTTGGGGATTACCACTTGTCCATCCTCTGCGATTTTTTAACTCTTTTCTCTTAGCTTTTATGTCTAGAATTGTCTCGTTTAGTTTTTTTTGCCATTTTTTGTCATATTTTCTGGGACGGCGAGGTACATAGATAATCTCGGACAATGACGTACATAGAACATCTCGGACAATGAGGTACATAGAACATCTCGGACAATGAAGTAGAGAGCACATCTCGGACAATGAGGAAGAGAGCACATCTGGGACGACCAAGGTATCAGACTATTCTCGGCCCGTTCTTCTTCTTTTTCTTTAGCGTTCATTCTCAAACTCCCACTGGATCTCCCTTGCAGCAGGACCATTGTCCTACTAGATTTCCAGCAGGATGTAGTCCAGATAATGAAAGTGCGTTGTGCCGCCGTTTTATTTGCGCCAATGGCCTGATACATCCGTCTTCGGTGGGTAAGACTTTTCAGAAAGCAATTGCAAACTACTGAACGTATTCATATTTCCTAGAAAATCAATAGTCAAAGAATGCTGATATGTTAGGAATACGAATGGTATATGCTACCACTCACACTGTCTTCTACGTTGCTAAACACCTGCAGATTAGATGAATGTAGTTTGGAGAACGGAATATCATGTGTGTATCATGGTTTACAGTTTGGTTGCGATGTATGCGTTTCTCGGCCTGACACCTCCAACTTCAGCATGGCTTCTGGGCCACTTGATCCTCTATAGAATGGGACAGCCAACTCCAATTCCAGATCCTCCGTACTTGTACGATGTACATACCAGATAACAGAGTCACTATTTTGTGCTCCCCTTTTGCTTCACGTCAGCACACGGGACCAATATAATCTATTTA
The DNA here is from genome assembly GCA_034231615.1 of Meghimatium bilineatum. NCBI lineage: Eukaryota > Metazoa > Mollusca > Gastropoda > Stylommatophora > Philomycidae > Meghimatium > Meghimatium bilineatum. The sequence goes on along the minus strand of CM067319.1, from coordinate 74,987,899 downwards.
CTGCCTAACTTTCTTCCTGCCTAGCTATTTCTTGTCTCTCTTTTTTAATGTCTAACTTTTACCTCATTACCTAACTTTTCCTTAACCTTTTCTTCTTCTTCTTCTTCTGCGTTCGTTCTCAAACTCCTGCAGATCATCAGGATGTAGTCCGGAGAACGGAATGCGTTGTGTCATTGTTTACAGCATTTCTACGATATCTGCGCCTTTCGACCTGACACATCCGACTTCAGCAGGACTTTGCGTCACTGACCCTATATGGGATGGGACAGCCACCTCCATCCCATAACCTCCTTAGTCGCCTCGTACGACATGCATGGAAGGTAAACAGTGTTGCTATTCTTTGCTCCCCTTTCGGGTCCCAACAACACACGGGCGTCTTAACCTTTTTACTTCCTATCATTTTTAATTGGCTAGCTTTGTCGTTTCTAGTCTAGGAAACACAGTCTCTTCACCTTCTTCTTCTTCTTTCCTTCCTCTTTTAGCCATTACGGGTGTCGAGGGAGATACAATGTTCTTGTTCTCGCTTTTCTGGCAGCTTCAGATTATGTTATTTGGTGTTCGTGTAATGTCTTTTTGATGTTGTCGATCCAGCGTACTATTGGTCTACTCCTGGCTCTTCTTTCTGCTTCTCCTCTCTTCATATATGCTTTATAAACTAATGAATCACACAGCATTCTTTCCAGATGACTAAATCTTGCACTGTATTATCAATAGTATAATCAAATTTGAAACGTAGACGACTGGCTCCTCAAAACTATCCCCAAAAAAACAACTCAAGATATATTATTTTTGAGAAATAAAAAGACACAATGGTTTTGAAAGATTCATATCGGAGGGAAAATTGCTGGGAGGGAGAACAATGGTCAGACCAAGACTACAATAGACATATGATATCGAAATCCTTCTGAACACGAAACTGGAAGTATTGGTCAGTCTGCGAAAACCCGAAATACTTACAGAATGGAAGTGAGGACAGCGCTATTAAAGGACATGTCGGATAGATAGCTAGATAGATAGACAGATAGACATACAGACAATACAAGCCACGGCAAAACAGACAGACAAGACAAGAGAAACATACCAGACAGACAGACAGGAAATACACGACAAGACAAGACGGACAAGACAAGACATAGACAGACAGGAAGACAGGACAGACCAGATATACCAGACAGAAAGACAGACAGACAGACAGACAGGCAGACAGTAAGACAGACAGGCAAGCAGACAGACAGGCATGCAGGCAGACAGACAGACAGACAGACAGACAGACAGACAGACAGACAGACAGACAGACAGATACATAGATAGATAGATACAAAAAGAAGTGATAGTTCTGTCGAAGATAAACTCGGAGGTCCCCTGTGCACGTTAAATCGTAACAATTCTGAAATCTAAAACACGCTCCCACTGTCAATACCAACTAAGCAGAAGAAGAATTGAAGTATGTTCTCTATAAGACTTTTTTCCCTAAAATTTTATGCTCAAATCTGTCGATCACCGCTAGAGTGACCGATTAAACAGTAACGGTATAACTTCTACTGCGAGGGAACCTCAACCAACATCACACTAGCTAGAATTCTTAAACAACCTTACAAATTCATACACCACATAAACTGACAATTAGCAAAATTACTCCAAAATAAATTGACAACATCATGTCTATTTTCAGAACTTTCAAGTGTCCATGATCCCAGAATTCCTAGAGTACTGTTCAACGGAAGCTCTTTCTGTAGAAGTCTGGGGTCACAGAAGTCATGGCTTTGATCAAGATTTTATTCTGACGACTTCAGACCACATTAAATCAACAAGATCTATGACTGATAGGTAGGCTTCGGTCACTTTTGATATCAGTGACTTCACAGAATATTCCTTGGTTATTTTTTCAAATATGTTACAGTTTTTACTTTCATTTCTTGTTAGACCGCGCGTTGTCTGGGACAGAACAGAGAACAAAATATCAACTGTCCCTGCTATGTCTGGGATCTAGTAAGATGAAAAATTTGAACCGCTCGTGTGTTGTCTGGACCGAGAATGGAGCAAAGAATAGTGACACTAATATCTGCCACACATGCAGCAGGAAGAGACAATTGATTGTTTTCTTCTTCTTCTCGTTCACAGTTTGATATGTCTACACAGCAAGTCCTGTTTTCTTAATAAATGCTGCTGTATTTGAAAGCTCCTCAGTGCTCCCATACAGCTTTCTGTGGATATACATCTCTGTGGGACAGTGTTCTTCCCTTAACTGATTTAGTGTATTGAAGTCTTGCAGGATATGTTCAGCGGTCTGTACTGCCTGCCCATAAGGGCACAGTGGTGATGGGACCAATCTTAGTCTATTTAAGTGGCTGTTTAATCTGTTGTGTCCTGTTCTGAGGCGGAAGATAATAACCTTTTCTGCTCTGTTGAGATAGTGGTAATTGTCTTTTGGGTGGTCGACTTTCCTGATGGCTTTGATGAGGGTCTTCTTATCTTTTAGGGGTTTTGATTGGCTGTATAATTTCATACAGGGTCGAAGTGACCAATAAGTCATGCTGAAGTCGGATGTGTCATGCGAAAAGGCCCACAAATTGAAGCCAAGTTGTAAGTCGTTACAATGTATTCTGCTCTCCGGAGAACGTCCTGCAGGAGTTTGAGAATATGTTTTTACTGTTTGACACTGGATGGCAATATTACATTGAGCACACCATTTCCATATCCACTCCCCCCCCTCCCCCCCCCAACACACACACACATGGATGTGCATTCATTTATCAAGGTTAGGCATTATGTTAAATCAATATAACAAACAAGGAAGTCATTTATATACATATAATCTCTATAGAAGATAACACTATGTACTAACGGGAGATAACTTAATAAGCATGCCTGTTTTGAGGACAAGTATCAAATAATCTATCTCTTTTACGCTTCTAAATTGATGACTGACATAGGTGGCAGTCAACACCGTGCTGAAACAAGATCGCAAACTAGATAATTGATACCCAAAAAATGCATCTTCTATGGTGAGATGAAGAATGTCATACGCTCTCAAAGTGGACACAATAAAGTGTTACAATGATTCGTTAAAAATCTCACTGAAAACCTTTGACATGAACCATGACAAAGTAAGATACTGCACAAAAGAGGGGGGTTATTTAGTGCATGGGGATCTGCACTAAAAAAATAGAGAAATGCAGCAACTCAACAGCGGGGACTAGCTAGAAAGTTATGGGTGGAATGTTAAGGGTGGAACGTTAATGGTGGAATGTTAAGAGTGGAAAGATAAGGGTAGAATGTTAAGGCGGCTTCTTCACAAAACACTACACACCGTTGAGATTAGTATTCTGGGTATGAAACAGTATTTGGGAAACTCTCACGATGAGGAGAGGATACAATGGCTATATTGGTTATAATTTCTGGAAACCCAGACAAACGCAACACACTTTAAAATGTTGTCACGGAAAAAGAGAGAGACAAGGCACTTCTTATATATATTGTCGGGTTCCGAAAGGTGAACAACGAACAGTGCCATTGTTGTTACCTGCCATGTTGTTACCATCCATGTTGTTACCCTCCATGCATGTCATAAGAGACGACTGAGGTGATTTACTAGTTGAGTTGGCTGTCCTACGTCAAAGATCAAAAGGGATTGAAAAGCTATCCTGAAGTCGGATGTGTCCGGTCGAAAGGCGCAGTTAACTCAGTCTGGTAAATCATGCCACAACGCGTTCTCTTCTCTGGACTACATCCTACTAATGTGTAGGAGTGTGAGAACGAACGCAGAAGAAGAAGAGAAGATAAGAGAGAGGATAAAGCATTTGTTTTATTGAAAAATCCTAAGAACCACCAACGAACAACTTATTGGGACATTGAAAATTTATTTTAAAATTTTTCTTTCTTATAGCAAGGCAACAGTTCTGATTTCCAGCAGAATGTAGTCCAGAGGGCTGAAGATCGGTGTGTCGCCATTTTATTTGCGGCAATTGCCCGACACATCCGATTTCGGCGTATGCGTATATAATAACAAAAATAATAATATAGTGATCATACTCATAGTTTGTCGAGGTCGTATGGGTGCCATGCTAGAGATATAACCAACCAGGGTAGTATGGGTACTACGCTGGAGACATAACTCGTCAGGGTCGTATGAGTGCTACGCTGGAGAAATCCACACGAAACTTCTTCCAGACACCTCTGTTCCTAGCCATTCAGACGAGTGTCGAAATATCATACCAAGAACATCGCCCGTGTGTTGACGAGGCCCGAAAGGGGAGCAAAGAATAGCAACACTGTTTGCCTTCCACGCATGTCGTAAAAGGCGACTACGGAGGTTATGGCGTGGAGTTGGCTGTCGCATCCCATATAGGGTCAGTGACCCAAAGCCATGCTGAAGTCGGATGTGTCAGGCCGAAAGGCGCAGACATCGCCGCAATTCTGTAAACCATGACACAACGCATTCCGTTCTCCGGACTACATCCTGCTAATCTGCAGGAGTTTGAGAACGAACGCAGAAGAAGAAGAAGAAGAATACCCAGAACATTCCATGATATTGTTAATCCAGTATTTTCTTTCTGCCTCTCCTCCTTCCACCCTCGATTACTCTTTCCCAAAAGAAATTAGAAAGCGAGTTGTGTCTTGTTACATGTCCATACCAGACAAGTTTACACCGTTTCACCACTGCCAGAAGTGGATCTTAATAACCTTCAATGTTTGTTTATTTGCTGATAATTCTTAACAAACGTCTGTAGCACTTGTATTCCATAATCTGAATCGTTATTTCCATGTCTGTATCCAGTGTCCAGCTTCCATATCCGTATAAAAGTATACTTAACACTTCAATCCGTATAAAAGTATACTTAACACTTCAATCCGTATAAAAGTATACTTAACACTTCAATCCGTATAAAAGTATACTTAACACTGCAATCCGTATAAAAGTATACTTAACACTTCAATCCGTATAAAAGTATACTTAACACTTCAATCCGTATAAAAGCATACTTAACACTTCAATCCGTATAAAAGTATACTTAACACTTCATATAAAAGTATACTTAACACTTCAATCCGTATAAAAGTATACTTAACACTTCACTTGTGTCTGCCTGTCTTATTTTTCCAAAACCAACACAGAATATAAAGAAGAATTCCCCACAGACTGTATTCCACTAATTATGTTCACACGCCCGTGTGTTGCTGGAGCCCAAAAGGGGAGAAAAGAATAGCAACACTGTTTACCTTCCATGCATATCGTAAGAGGCGACTAATGATGTTATGGGACCCAAAGCCATGCTGAAGTCGGATGTGTCAGGCCGAAAGGCGCAGATATCGCAGCAGTGTTGTAAACCATGACTCAGCTCATTACGTTCTCCGGAATACATCCTGTTAATCTGCAGGAGTTTGAGAACGAACGAAGAAGAAGATGAAGAATTAGTTCACAATTTTATTTCTGGGCGAGAGTCCACCAATCGCCTTCATATAACAGTCTCAGGACATTCTCTCAGGTGGAACAAGGTGATGAAGAAGCTAGAACTGTGGGTAGAAATACATGAACTAAACGATCGTGGAAGCTATGATCCAGTGGAGGTTACAACTAGACCAGATGTCTTGTCTGCTGGAGTCTTACACTTAAGACAGGTATTTTCGTGTCTTATCTTCGTCATGTTTGTTGAAAGTGTCGTAAAACAAATAGGTTTATTAAAAATAGGAGTAAATAAAATTATGTTCTTGTGTTTCCTGGCCCAAAAAGGGAGCAAAAAATTACAACACTATTACCTGCCACACGTGTTGTAAGAGGCGACTAAGGAGGTTTTGTGGTGTGTGTTGGTTGTTCCATCCTTGGAGGGTCAAATTGGCACATAAGCCATGCTTACATCTAATATATCAGGTCGAATGGCGTACATACCCCAGCCAAGATAAAAATCCACGACACAGTGTATCTCTGGTCTCTGCTCTACATGATGCAAATCAAGACGAGAAGGCAGAAGAACAAGAAGAAAAGAGTGCACTATTTCTTTCAAAGAAAATCATTGCTGAGTCATCTCTATAGAATTCTTCTTCTTCAGCGTTCATTCTCAAACTCCCGCAGGATCTCCCTTGTAACAGGTCAGCGTTCATTCTCAAACTCCAGCTGGATCTCCCTTGTAACAGGACACATTCTCAAACTCCAGCTGGATCTCCCTTGTAACAGGACACATTCTCAAACTCCAGCTGGATCTCCCTTGTAACAGGACACATTCTCAAACTCCAGCTGGATCTCCCTTGTAACAGGACACATTCTCAAACTCCAGCTGGATCTCCCTTGTAACAGGACACATTCTCAAACTCCAGCTGGATCTCCCTTGTAACAGGTCAGCGTTCATTCTCAAACTCCCGCTGGATCTCCCTTGTAACAGAACCATGGTCATACTAGATTTCCAACAGGATGTAGTTCAGAGAATGGAAATGCATTGTGTCGCTGTTTTATTTGCACCAATGGTCCGACACATCCGTGTTCTGTGAGATATCTTGGGAATTAATCCGGAGCTCCTAGCTGCAAAGATGTACAACTTGAAAGTGGAGAGTAGCAGAGACAAATAAAGTTAAAGATTATATCAACTAATGGTGACAAGAAAATCTATTGTACAATAGCTGGATCATTTCATGAAGATATATCATTATATCAGCCCGATACATGCTCTCCCGTTGAATATACTTGAAGACCTCGCCAGCCTTTCTCCGCTGCCATTGCCTAGAACACCCGCATAAAAACATCGTCCCTTATTAATGTTACCATATAATTTCAAATTTTCAATTCTATGCAAGCATTCATTATCATAAGGGAGCCGCGTATCGCAGTGATTAGCGCACTGGTTCGCATATGAGTGCTCCTGGGTTCATTTCCCAGTTGAGGCGAAAAATGTTTCTCAGATCGCAACGGCTCCCGAGTCGACACAGCCTTAAATGGGTACCGGGTTAATCCGGGAAGTAAAGACTAGGAGGGAGAGGAGATGACTACCACCCTCATTTGCAGAGCCTCTGAAATGTGAGATCGCTAACATCTCACACACCTACGGCATTAATAAATGATATGGGCTACTTTACTTTTTTTTACTAAGCATTCATTGATGAAAGTTTATATTTATTAGTTGTCCCTTCTCTTGTTGTCCATGTTTTTGAGCCATACGGCAACATGTATTTAGCGTGTAAGTTAACTATTCTTAGTTTTGTATTTGAATTTATTAGCATTTCCCTGTATGTCTTTTTCTTCTTCTTCTTCGTTCATTCTCAAACTCCTTCTGGATCTCCCTTGTAGCAAGACCATTGTCCTACTAGATTTCCAGCAGGATGTAGTCCAGAGAATGGAAATGCGTTGTGTCGCCGTTTTATTTGCGTCAATGACCCGACACATCCGTCCTCGGCGGAATCCCTGTATGTAAAGATTGGGGATTACTGCACACCAAATATATGCTAATTTTGAGAGAAATAACAACCGTGAGTTGTAGATGTTGGAAAGGAAAGCAAAGGATAGCAAACACTGTTTTTGTCATGCATGTCATAAGAAGCAACTATGGAAATCAGGGGTGGAGATGACTGTCCCATCCCATTAGTCAAAGTAATCTATGCTGATTACTTTATAAGCTTTATAAGCTATGCTGAAGCCGGATGTGTCAGATCGAGGGTCGCAAATGTAGAAGTTTAACCGGATACCATGACATAATGCATCTAGTTTTCCGGTCTACATCCTGCTAACATGCAGGAGTTTGAGAACGAATGCAGAAGAATAAGCTGTATTATATGTTCATCATTTCTTCTCTTTCAAGATCAAAGAGTGATCGCCGCTGTCACTTTTATGTTACATCATCAACATTAAGTGCCGTCTCCGCAACGAAGGTTGGTTGCAACGGATCTCCAACATCCCCTGTCTCTTGTCTTGGTGGTGCATTCTGCTAGACTGTAACCTGTCCATCGTGTGATGTTACTCTCCCACTTGTATCTCTGCCTACCTCTTGCTCGCTTCCCTTTGACTTTACCCACAAGTAAGGTCTTCAATAAGGTGTCATGTCTTTTAATGTGACCAAAATATTTTATTTGCCTGATCTTTATTTCTCTTCATAGTTCTTTCTTCATATTAAGTGTCTTTAGCACCTCTTTATTTGTTTTCTTCTCTTTCCATGATGCTCTCCCTATTCTCCTATATACCCACATCTCAAATGCATCAATTATATCTTCTAATTGTTTATTTAGTGTCCATGTTTCTGAGCCATACATTAATATGGAATAGATATAGCATTTTATAATTCTCATTTTTAACGTGTTTGTAATTTGTTTAGATATTAATATTTTCCTCTTGTCATTGAAGGTACTTTTAGCCATTCATATTCTCCTTTTAACTTCTGTTTCACATCTGCCATCATTTGTGACTATGTTCCCAAGATATTGATAATGTTTTACTTGTTGTAGTTTCTCTCTCTGTATGTTTATGTTTAGCTCTTGTTCTTCTGTGTCTTTGCTGATTATCATGGTTGTTTTTGGTGTTTTTTTGGATATTTATATCCAGCCCATATTCATTACTTGATTTATTCACTTTTATGTTACAGGACGTATCAAAGAGGGTCCTTGTTCGTCTCCGAACAGTGGCGAACTCAGGAGACCTGCCATTGGTATGTGAGTCCATTATCGCTGTTTCTGTTGGGTGCGTCTGCAAGCGGTCAAGCAATGGAAAGAGTTTGGATTCTTACCAGGAACAGGATTTAACAGTGTTAAAGGATCACTGGACAAAGATGCTGACTAGACGAAAGACATGTCTTGATGAGGAAATTCAGAGGATTGTTAGGAAGCCAGGTGAAGGTCATCATTTAAAATGTTTGAGTGTGGTTGTTTGTGTGATTGAATGTGTGGAAGCTGTGTAGATGCTCGTGAATGTGGTAATTTGTGTGATTGTGAATTTGGTAGTATGTGTGATTGTCAATACGAAAGTTTGTGTGGGTGTTTGTGAATGTTGTAGTTTGTGTGGGTAATTGTGAATGTTATAATTTGTGTGGATGATTGTGAATTACGTGATAGTGAATGTAGTAGTTCGTGTGATTGGGAAGCTAATAGCTTGTGTGGCTGTTTGCGTGTGTGATGTCTTATATTCAATTTCTGTGTGACTGTTTGTGTGTGTGTGTGTGATGTATTATATTCATTTTCTGTGTGAATGTGTGTGTGATGTATTATATTCAATTACTGTGTGATATAATAAAGAGTGTGTTTAACCAGTGAGCCAAAGGAATTTATTTTGTCAGTGGACCGGTGGTCTAATCTTCTACGAGTTGTTGTATCCGTGCTGTACTTTTCCATTCAGGGAATTGTCAATCTTTTAGTAGACTTAATTGCTGCCGTGTGTTAGTTAGTTGTAATAGATTTAGTTCAGTCTTGTGGTGACTTGTTGTAATAGACTTAGTTCAGCCTTGTGGTGACTTGTTGTAGTAGACTTAGTTCAGCCTTGTGGTGACGTGTTGTAGTATACTTAGTTCAGCCTTGTGGTGACTTGTTGTAGTAGAATTAGTTCTGCCTTGTGGTGACGTGTTGTAGTAGACTTAGTTCAGCCTTGTGGTGATTTGTTGTAGTAGAATTAGTTCTGCCTTGTGGTGATTTGTTGTAGCAGACTTAGTTCAGCCTTGTGGTGACGTGTTGTAGTAGACTTAGTTCAGCCTTGTGGTGATTTGTTGTAATAGACTTAGTTCAGCCTTGTGGTGACGTGTTGTAGTAGACTTAGTTCAGCCTTGTGGTGACGTGTTGTAGTATACTTAGTTCAGCCTTGTGGTGACTTGTTGTAGTAGAATTAGTTCTGCCTTGTGGTGACGTGTTGTAGTAGACTTAGTTCAGCCGTGTGGTGACTTGTTGTAGTAGATTTAGTTCTGCCTTGTGGTGACTTGTTGTAGTAGATTTAGTTCTGCCTTGTGGTGACTTGTTGTAGTAGAATTAGTTCTGCCTTGTGGTGACTTGTTGTAGTAGAATTAGTTCTGCCTTGTGGTGACTTGTTGTAGTAGAATTAGTTCTGCCTTGTTGTGACTTGTTGTAGTAGACTTAGTTCAGTCCTGTGGTGACTTGTTGTAGTAGATTTAGTTCTGTCTTGTGGTGACTTGTTGTAGTAGAATTAGTTCTGTCTTGTGGTGACTTGTTGTAGTAGAATTAGTTCTGCCTTGTGGTGACTTGTTGTAGTAGAATTAGTTCTGCCTTGTTGTGACTTGTTGTAGTAGACTTAGTTCAGTCCTGTGGTGACTTGTTGTAGTAGATTTAGTTCTGCCTTGTGGTGACTTGTTGTAGTAGAATTAGTTCTGCCTTGTGGTGACTTGTTGTAGTAGAATTAGTTCTGCCTTGTGGTGACTTGTTGTAGTAGAATTAGTTCTGCCTTGTTGTGACTTGTTGTAGTAGACTTAGTTCAGTCCTGTGGTGACTTGTTGTAGTAGATTTAGTTCTGTCTTGTGGTGACTTGTTGTAGTAGAATTAGTTCTGTCTTGTGGTGACTTGTTGTAGTAGATTTAGTTCTGTCTTGTGGTGACTTGTTGTAGTAGAATTAGTTCAGCCTTGTGGTGACTTGTTGTAGTAGACTTAGTTCAGCCTTGTGGTGACTTGTTGTAGTAGACTTAGTTCAGCCTTGTGGTGACTTGTTGTAGTAGACTTAGTTCTGCCTTGTGGTGACTTGTTGTAGTAGACTTAGTTCAGCCTTGTGGTGACTTGTTGTAGTAGACTTAGTTCTGCCTTGTGGTGACTTGTTGTAGTAGACTTAGTTCAGCCTTGTGGTGACTTGTTGTAGTAGACTTAGTTCTGCCTTGTGGTGACTTGTTGTAGTAGACTTAGTTCAGCCTTGTGGTGACTTGTTGTAGTAGACTTAGTTCAGCCTTGTGTTAGTTAGTTGTAGTAGACTTAGTTCAGCCATGTGGTGACTTGTTGTAGTAGACTTAGTTCAGCCTTGTGGTGACTTGTTGTAGTAGACTTAGTTCAGCCTTGTGGTGACTTGTTGTAGTAGACTTAGTTCAGCCTTGTGGTGACTTGTTGTAGTAGACTTAGTTCAGCCTTGTGGTGACTTGTTGTAGTAGACTTAGTTCAGCCATGTGGTGACTTGTTGTAGTAGACTTAGTTCAGCCTTGTGGTGACTTGTTGTAGTAGACTTAGTTCAGCCTTGTGGTGACTGGTGTAGTAGACTTAGTTCAGCCATGTAGTGATTATGTATATAATTCATATTTCCATTTAATACTTCAGAGAAATCGGAGGAAGATTCAGAACGTGAAAAATCACTTATTAATCAGTGGGTTTGCTTGATGGAAGAGCACAACGCTGTTCTACTTCCCTCCCCTGGCAGCAACATTCCTGGCGCGCCAGCCAATTGGTATGTTCTTTAAATTGTGTACTTTTTCGAACCTTTTATTCATATTTTATTTTATTTGTATATACCGTTTATGTCGGTATTTTGCTCACTTATACACCATACTCATGTATATAAAACTTGTGTACTATTCGTGTAGCCATATAAACGGTTTGATTTACGTTGCGAGACGAGCGTCATGGTGTCTGTAAGCTGTAGGAACCTTATTCAAATCTCACCTGTTACCTTCTGATTCCCTCTGAGTAGGAGGCTTTCTCTCAAAGTATTCTTCATACCCTAGATCTTGGTTATACTGTTCATCAGTAAAGCTCTGTAGAAATCTCCAGACTACACAGAAACATTGAAGAACTCGTGTGCTCGTAAGTGCTAGGGATCGACAAAAGTCAACAAACGAAACGAAGTTGATTATTGAAATAATAAGAAACAGACTTGCAGAAGAACATTCTTCTTCTTCTGCGTTCAGCATCTGCAGCAGTCATGTTATATTGTCAGGCCTTCTTCTTCTTCTTCTTCTTCTGCGTTTGTTCTCTTATAACCACAACGATTACATTGTATGGTTTCCGCTGGGGAGCGTGAAGTACGTTGTACTGCAAGTTTCCAAGTTGAACTGTGTTATTTGAGTCTCAGTTAGATCACTATATGGCCCGGACATCCCACGACCAGCTCCTCCGTTTTCGTCATGCCTTTAATTCGGGTCGTTGGCTTCCCTAGCCTGTGAGAGCCTGCCTATCTGTCGACGGGCGCGCTGGTGTGTATTGACTCTACGCCGAGACGATTGTCCGTCACGTCTATCTCGCACGATGTGTTCCACCGTCAGTAAACTTGTTTTGTGTAATTAGACGCTCTGTGCCTGTGCCCATCGGATTATGAACCTTTTCTCATCCGCGAGCCTGGTTCTGGTTAAAGAAGAACTTGACAGAAGATTTGGTCCCGGGTTCTTTCGCCTTCTTAGTCGAGATGTTGTTTACCGACATCGTGAACCCCTCGTCCAAGTCCGAGTCTCACCACGTATTTGGGAGCAAGATGTGTTCTCGATTGAACGATCTTGTCCCATTTGTGCCTGAGCCCATCGGGTACTGAACCCTTTCTCTCTGCGAGCATGTTATTGCTAGGCCTGTCTTCAGGGCGAAGTACACCGTCTTCTCAAAGTCAGAACGATATATATATATCATCGTTCTTTTGCTTTAAATCTGTATCCTCTGACCGTCTCTGCTCCTTGTATGTTGGGCAATCATAAAGTATGTGTTCAGAAGTCTACATTCCAGCCAGAACAGTAATATTCAAGACGAAATCTCATGTGTGTTGTAGGGCCGGAAAATGAAACCGAAAATAGCACTGTTACCTGTCATGCTTATCGTAAGAATCGACTAAGGAACTTGGAGATGAAGTTAGCTGTCCCATTCAATACTGTACGACAAAGCAATCTAAAACTCGTTCTGAAATCAGATGTCTCAAGCCGAATTTTGTAAATGTGGCAGTGAATCTGCAAATCGGGACACGTGGATTTCCGTTTTCCGGACAACATCATGTTAACTAGCAGGAGTTTGAAGACGAACTCAGATGGAAGAAAGATAACCATGATGATGATGATGATGATGATGGATAATGATAATGAATGTTGATGGATGATGAATGGATGATGGTGGTGGTGATATTGATGGTTTTGGTGGTGGTGGTGGCGGTGACGATGATGATAACGACGATTATTTTGGTGGTTATGGAAGCTGTACCAATGATTACGATGATGCTGATGGTAGTTTATATATGTAATCGAGATGATGATGGCTATTATTGTTATAATAATAATAATTATTATTATCATTATTATTATTATCACTATTATTATTATTATTATTATTATTATTATTATCATTATTATTATTATTATCATTATCATTATTATTATTATTATTATTATTATTATTATTATTCATATGTGTGTATCTTTACTGAATGTGTATGAGTGGACGAGCCCGTGTACCTGAGTTGTTTATATCATAGCAACATCTCGAGAGGGAGACCAGAAAATGATATCAAGATAAGAATATAGAAATCAAGAGGAAACTTTATTGCATATGGAAATATATAGAAATGTTAAGAAATTACAACAAATGCACCCCTACGAATATTTCATTCAAATGTTACATCGGTGATGGTCTATGACTTACAAAGATAGAGAACATAAACAAGGACAACCGAAAAGCTATTAACATTTATCAATAATATTATCAAGAAGCTTATGAGATCTATTATTATTGGAAAGATGCCGAGTGGTCTAGTGAGGAAAACGTGTTGACTCAAATTGCGAGGCGAATAGGTGCTGTGATTTTTAAAAAGAATGATGACAACTCTATGGACAGCCAAGAAAACTAATGTAAAAGTTCTCAGAGATGTTGGAGTAAAAAGACAAATTATAGCAAAAATTAAAAACAGACAGTCAAGATTGTTAGCTTATGTGAGTAAGAAAGTAAAACTTGAACATGTAGAAACCACCGGAAAGATCAAGGGGAGAAGAGACAGAGGAAGACAAAGAAATAATTTTTGTGGATGGATTGTCGCCGTGGCACAAAAAAAAGTCAACTGAAATTATTAACAACACAAGAGACAAGAGAGTTGTGGAGAAGCATGATCGCCTACGCCACTTGGCATGGCACTTGATTGAACGACTGGTTGATTGATCGATCGATTGATTGATCGATTGATTATTGATTGATCGATCGATTTATTTATTTATTTATTTATTTATTATACGTCAATGTTTGTGAGACTCAGATAATCACATTCGCAATGAGAAGAAAGTATCGACACCTGAAGTGGATTCTATAGAAATATCATAAGAATAACGTGGACAGAGTGGTGATTCATCATAGTCGTCCGTAAAGTCATGAATATTTAAAAAAAAGACTGACTCCTCAAAACAATTACACGAAGGACGCAAGTTAACATATTTTGATCATATAAAAGGTATAAAACAATCACACAAAGAGCACAATTTAAAATATTTGGACATATTAAACCTATAATACACCCAATCACACAAAGAACGCAAGGTAACATATTTTTGACAAATAAAATGTATAATAACCCAAATCGTCAAGGTACACTTAATATCGAGCAGCCTTTGAACACGTGACTTGTAGAAGTCCGGGGTAATGAGCCCGCACACGCTGCTACTACGGCTGTTGGTGGAGCGATGGATCGAGCAGATATTTTGAACGAACTATGAGAAAACACGCGACTGCATAAGTGACGATGACTTTTGTTCCATGACTAGAATAAAGGAATTTTGTTTGAAATGTGGTGTCGCTAGAAAGGAGCGGTTTCGTGGGCAAGAAAGAATGATGGTCAATCAACTGCGTACTGGGACCGTCAGTCAACGTGTAATGGCGGCTACACTCAATGAGAGATATGAGCACCTATGGACTTGTCCGGAGTGCAATAACGATGATCCAACGACTAACTAACTAACTTGAAGAAGCAGGTCAGTTCGAACAGAAACTAATTGACATTAAAGAACATACTGTAATATCAACTTGTGTTATCAACTTGGGCTTTTTCTGCACTATCCGATAGGGGAACTGTCAAATAATCCAACTGTCTATGCTACAACTACGAGCAGTCTTACGATGAAAATAAAAGCTGTCACAGAGTGTAGTTAGTTAACGCAATCTCTAATCAGAAGAATTACTTATATATTCATGCTCGGACATGTGGGTGTTGAGGGTATTGAACAAGCGGATACACAGGCGAGCATGGCCACAATGTCAAAAAGGTACATAAAATCTCACATGGTCAATGCGCTGATAAAACGTGTCCACTTAGAAAATGTTTAAAATATGAATCATGGTCAATCAAACGATCGAAGGAAATTAGTACCAATATTGGAACACAAAACTTACATAGAACCAGAGACTTAACGTCTTTGTAGTGAAGCACACGTCACATAGAAGATTAAGAATGTGTGTGTACGAGCGCATGTGTGTGTGTGTACAGGTGTGTGTTAACGTCTATGTATGTGTTGATGGGTGGGCAATTGAATGTGTATATTTGTGCAGCTGTGAATATGTGCTTTACAACAAACTTAATTATAATTTAACGCTTCTTTGTACAGGTGTCCACCATCAAATATGGAAGAACATTCACCTGTTATATACCTGGATTTGAATGGTAAATACCTCAATGGCATCATCTTCTTCTCCTTCAATGTCATAATCATCTCCTTCAATGTCATCATCTTCTTCTTCGATGTCATACTCTTCTTTTCCTTCAATGTCATCATCTTCTTTTCCTTCAATGTCATCATCTTCTTCTTCGATGTCATACTCTTCTTTTCCTTCAATGTCATCATCTTCTTTTCCTTCAATGTCATCATCTTCTTCTTCAATGTCATCATCTTCTTTTCCTTCAGTGTCATCATCTTCTTTTCCTTCAATGTCATCATCTTCTTTTCCTTCAATGTCATCATCTTCTTCTTCAATGTCATCATCTTCTTCTCCTTCAATGTCATCATCTTCTTTTCCTTCAATGTCATCATCTTCTTCTTCGATGCCATGCTCTTCTTTTCCTTCAATGTCATCATTTTCTTCTCCTTCCCATTCTCCTCCAATGGCATCATCTTCTTCTCATTCAATGTCATCATTTTCTTCTCCTTCCCATTCTCCTCCAATGGCATCATCTTCTTCTCATTCAATGTCATCATTTTCTTCTCCTTCCCATTCTCCTCCAATGGCATCATCTTCTTCTCATTCAATGTCATCATTTTCTTCTCCTTCCCATTCTCCTCCAATGGCATCATCTTCTTCTCATTCAATGTCATCATTTTCTTCTCCTTCCCATTCTCCTCCAATGGCATCATCTTCTTCTCATTCAATGTGATAATCATCTTCTGCTTCAATATCATAATCTTCTCCTTTGCAATGAATTTATAACTGCTTTAATTAAGTGCCATTGATCTCTTCTCATAACTGTACCGTGTATCGCAACATTGCCTGCCAATGAGTCCGCTCTTTCGTTTCCTCTGACTCCAGCGTGACTCGGGAATGTATATCCATGTAATGCTCTGTATAATTGAGTTGCTCCATAACGTAACCCATTCCTTTCTCAACATGTTATTTTCTATCTTGCGCAGCATGCTTTGAGAGTCTGCGAGTAATAGAGTTTATCTTCAGAAACTCTATTTTGTACACCATGCTAAGATATATTCTCGTGATATCCTTTACTGAGCTTGCAATCTCGCTCACTGTGTTTGCTCCAATATTTATTTAGCAAAGTTCAATCCGTCCATTTCAATTCACTTTTTAGTCACAGACATATTTACTCTTACTCAAAGTCGTGATTTTCTCGTGAGTCAAATCCTCCCGCAATTCAATCTTCATCCAACTAACTTTTTCCACGTGATAATTCACTCGGTGAGCATCGACAGTCTGTCGACTATTACAAAGCAGCCGTAGATAACTCATACTAATTATTCCCAATTTCTTTATTGGGTTCCCTTTGTCCATGATAACTTAATGACTGTCATTGTCTACAGTCAAAAGTCATCTAAAGTCGAAACCGATACTTAATGTTCCTTTCGTAACTTGTCCCACGATTATATCAGAGACTGGTTGCAATATGTGAAGTAGATTTTGAGATGATTAAAAACTACATGGCCTCGTTTTCATTTATTTTTATTTATTTTTGTTGTTGTCTCTTTTGAATTCACTGCAGTGTTCTACTTTGTTCAAATATTTTAAAACCTGATCTGACTATGCTAGGTTGGACCACGAACGGACTCAAGTACAGACCTGTGGACTAATGACCTGTGGTCTAATTACCTGTGGACTAATGACCTAGAAAGCTGATTTTGATTATTGTCGTGCGCTTCATTGGTCAGCATTGGCATTTTTTGGTGGATGACTCTAAGTATATAAAAAGTGACCAATATATAACAAGACAATAATCAAAAACGTAACGAATGAAGGTTTGTTTACTTTCTGCAGTCAGGTCTCCTATATTGTCGACGGTTGCGGTTGGACGGTCAAGAAATGTGGTTTCCAAAGATTCTGTCAGTCCTGCAGTACTTAAAATGGGTCTTTAAGTAATCCTTGAAATGCTTTTTTTTCTCACCTCCACTTGAATGTTTACGAAAAATGCGGGTGTATAAATGGCATGGCACATTGATGAAGATGTATCTTCTTCTTCTGCGTTCGTTCTCAAACTCCTGCAGATTAGCAGGATGCAGTCCGGAGAACTGAATGCGTTGTGTCATAGTTTACAGCATTGCTGCGATATCTGCGCCTTTCGGCATGACACATCCGACTTCAGCGTGGCTTTGGGTCACTGACCCTATATGGGATGGGACAGTCAACTCCATCCCATAACCTCCTTAGTCGCATTTTACGACATGCGTGGAAGGTAAACAGTGTAGCTATTCTTTGTTCCCCTTTCAGGCCCCGGCAACACACGGGCGATGAAGATGGATAATTAGTGGATAATAGATAATGACTGCAGTAAACCTGCAGTTCGATATGTGAAATTTAAAAAAATGATACCATGAATATTTTCAAATCACTGGAAACACACAGTAAACACTGGAAGATATGTTTGAGCTGCTGCGAGAAAGAGGTAGGCAGAGATAGAAAGTGGAGGGAAACATCATGAAATAGACTTCTTCTTTTCTTCTTTCGTTCGCTAATAATGTATTGGCACAACAGCAAAGTGTAATTGTGGACAAGCCAACCAGACTTCAGAACATATCCTTCAAGAATGTGCAAACTATGACACATTAAGATGCACATACTGGCCTTCTGTTATCCAATGAATGTTAAACTTTATGGTACAAAACAAGAAATGGAAAACACTGTCCAATTTATACAGGAAACAACATTGCAGGTATAGACATTATTAGCGAACGAAAGAAGGAGAAGACGCTAATAATATCTATATCTGCAGTGTTGTTTCTTGTATAAATTGGACAGTGTTTTCCATTTCTTGTTTTGTACCATAAAGTTTAACATTCATCGGTGTATCAGAAGGCCATTATGTACATGTGAAATGGATAAGATACAGCCGACCAAAGTTCCTCACTAAGGCAACAGACAGAGGATGTTGACGGTCCGTTTCATCCAGCATTCAAAACGGAAGCTGCGCTTAATGAGGATAATTCTCACCTTTCTGTCGTCATAGATATGCATTTACAATTCATCATTTCTTCTTCTTCTTCTGCGTTTATTCTCAAACTCCTGCAGATTAGCAGGATGTAGTCCAGAGAAAGGAATGCGTTGTGTCATGGTTTACAGCATTGCTGCGATATCCGCGCCTTTCGGCCTGACACATCCGACTTCAGCATGGCTTTGGGTCACTAACCCTATATGGGATGGGACAGCCAACTCCATCCCATAACCTCCTTAGTCGCCTTTTACGACATGCGTGGAAGGTAAACAGTGTTGCTATTCTTTGCTACCATTCGGGCCCCGGGAACACACGGGCGAATTCATCATTTAATATTGTATTGAAACTTTACAAATGTACGTTTTTTTAAGCTGATGACACTGCTGCCAGAATCTACAAAGAGGGTCTTCGTGCTGTGGGTATAGATTCGATTTTGTCTAAAGAACTTGGAACAGACTATGTTGATCTTCCAATTATTGAGCACTACAAGGAACATGATAGCGTAAGTAGAGTCTCCTTAGAGGAATATTTCTTCACACTATAGTCGTTTCTGTGCTTTAGAATGTGTCAGGTACAGTTAATACAAGGTCTTTCAACTGGTAATTCCCACAATACGTTGATACGTGTTTGTCACATGATAGGGTTCCGGAAAAGCGGTTTTCAGGTATTATGATTATTTCTGTGCATTCCATTGGTTGGCCTTGGCCATTTTTATGGGTGACTTCAAGTATATAAATAGAGACCAACAAATAGCAAGACAATAATCAAAAACCTCACGAATGAAGGCTTGTTTTTTTCTGTGCTGGTCTTCTATATTGCCCACTGTTTCGGTTTTTCATTGCGACACCAAATATATGCAAAGGAAACAGTGAAAAACATGAATCAGCCAAAATCAAACTATCTATGTGGCGGTGCTTCACAGAACGTTGTCCTCAATGTCTCTGTGTAAATGCTCTTGATTCTGTGCAAGGCTGTCCATAATAGTAGTACACTGAGATCTGTCATGCTTGTCATAAACGCCGATCAAGGAACGTTGAGCATAGGTTGGGTTACAGCATCATGTTCAAGATCAAAGTAACCGAATAATATAGTGATACAGTTGAAATAAAAGCGCATATATCGCAGAAATGTATAAACAATCACATTATTCTTATTCTTCTTCTGCGTCAGCTCTTTGATAACTAACACGAACGTTCGTATGATTTCGACCGGGGAGAGTGAAATACGCTGTGTTGCCAGTTTCACAACGGTGCTGCGTTATTTTGCTCCTTCCGGCCTAGCAGATATATTTTTAGCTACTAAACACATAATGCTTTCCGGTCGACAACCTTCTTTTGTAGGTTTCTTCTCACACTCCCACTGGATCTCTCTTGTTGCAGGACAATAATCCTACTAGAGTTATAGCAAGATGTAGTCCAGGGAACGAGTTGCGTAATGGCCTTCATATCTGACACTTTCCCTTAACCGAGGACGTCTGTCGCCATATTGCTAGTAGGAAAGCTGTAAGAGAGAACTCATTCGCATACTGTACACAGAACATCAATCGTCTCCTTCTTCGTTCATTCTCAAACTCCTGCAGATTAGCAGGATATAGTCCGGAGAACGGAATGCGTTGTGTCATGGTTTACAGCATTACTGCGATATCTGCGCCTTTCGGTCTGACACATCCAACTTCAGCATGGCTGTGGGTCATTGACCCTAAATGGGATGGTACAGCCAAATCCATCCCATAACCTCCTTAATCGCCTTTTACGGTATGCATAGAAAGTTAACAGGTGTTGCTATTCTTTGTTCCCCTCTCGGACCCCGGCAACACACGGGTAGAACATCAATCTAAAAGCTAACCACAGTCAAACATGCGTAACATTTTTGCAGCTACGGGTATCAATATTGACATAGTCACCGACCCCCATTAAATCCTTCTAATTCTTCTTTTTCTTCTTCTTCTTTCCTTCCTCTTTTACCCTTTACGGGTGTCGAGGGAGATACAATGTTCTTGTTCTCGCTTTTCTGGCAGATTCAGATAATGTTATTTGGTGTTCGTGTAATGTCTCTTTGATGTTGTTGATCCAGCGTACTCTAGGTATACCCTTGGCTCTTCTTTCTGCTTCTCCTCTCTTTGTATATGCTTTATAAACTAATGAATCACACGGCATTCTTTCCAGATGACCAAACCATTGTATCTGTTGATTTTGTATGTATTGTAGAATTGATATGTCACCCACTCTTTCTCTTATGACATCGTTTCTAATTCTGTGTCTTCTGGTCACTCCTGTGGCTTTTCTCAGACATCTCATCTCTGTTGTAACCAGTTGTCTCTTATGTTTTGTTGTTAAGGACCATGTTTGACATTGGTAGCACAGGTTTGGAATGAAGATACTTTGGATAAGATGTTTTTTGTTGACATTGGTAGCACAGGGTTGGAATGAAGATACTTTGGATAAGATGTTTTTTGTTGACATTGGTAGCATTTTGTGATCCTTCTAATTAATCAGTATAAATATGAGATACAAAAAAACAATAAAAGAAGAATATGTCGAAGGAAAGTAAGACCAGAAACGTATTTTAGAGGGTTAATAGCATGGCACACTAGTTATACTATATTTACTTGTAATTGTTTTGGTACTAGGTGTGTGTCTCCGCCACATGGGATACATCAGCCCATCAATCCGTACATCTGAACAGAGTGACATCAACCAGTGAGAACGTCTACCTGATAATCAAAGCAGTGGTACGGTTAAGTCAACCCAAGTCTCTGGAGATGGTTCTGAGGAAGAGAGTCTGCGTCAACGTCCAAAAGAAACTAAGCTTGGCTGGGTTTACTTCCAAGCTCAGGAGGAAAGTCACTGGAAGCCAGGTGAGAATATATCACTGGAAGCCAGGTGAGAATATATCACTGGAAGCCAGGTGAGAATGTTACTGGATTCCAGGTGAGAATGTCATTTTAGTCGCTCATGGGTAGTCGAGATCCAAAAAGGGAGTAAAGGATAACAGCACTGTTTACCTTTCATGCATGTCATAAGAAGCGACTAAGGAGGTTATTGGGTAAATTGGGCAACCCAATCGCATATATGTTCATAGTGATCAAGAATGCATGCTAAAGACAGATATGTCATGCCGAAAGGTGCAGATATCGCAGCTTACACAACGCATATCATTCCCCTAACGCATACGAAGAAGATTATACACTTTTAGTGAGTTTTCATAACACTATTTAGGTCTTCAGTTTTCATAACACTATTTAGTTCATCAGTTTTCATAACACTATTTAGTTCATCAGTTTTCATAGCACTATTTAGTTCATCAGTTTTCATAACACTATTTAGTTCATCAGTTTTCATAACACTATTTAGTTCATCCGTTTTCATAACACAATTTTAATTCATCAGTTTTCATAACACTATTTAGTTCATCAGTTTTCATAACACCATTTTAATTCATCAGTTTTCATAACACCATTTTAATTCATCAGTTTTCATAACACTATTTAGTTCATCAGTTTTCATAACACTATTTACTTCATCAATTTTCATAACACCATTTAGTTCATCAGTTTTCATAACACTATTTAGTTCATCATTTATGTGTAATTTTCCATTACTCGGTTGTTTAGGAATCTATGATAGTGAGTCTCGCCGACCAGGTTACACGGTTAGGAGTTTGCTCATTATTTATTTTTGCACAAAAAAATCATGAGCTCCGACCAGTTGCCATGAAACCTGCGACAAATCGTAGGACAAATCGTATTAGTTGTGTCAACAGATCAATCAAATCCCTGATTGGTTACTTACGTGGTTACTTACATCCTCTAGTGTACATCACGAACACGGGTTGTCTATTTGTATCTATTCTTGGATATCAGCAGCCTCCATTACCTGTGATTTCTTATGTATCTATCCTCTGATATCATCAGCCTCCTTTACCTGTGATTTCATATGTATCTATCCTCTGATATCATCAGCCTCCTTTACCTGTGATTTCATATGTATCTATCCTCTGATATCATCAGCCTCCTTAACCTGTGATTTCATATGTATCTATCCTCTGATATCATCAGCCTCCTTTACCTGTGATTTCTTATGCATCCATGGATATCATCAGCCTCCTTTACCTGTGATTCCATATGTATCTATCCTCTGATATCAGCAGCCTCCATTACCTGTGATTTCTTATGCATCCATGGATATCATCAGCCTCCTTTACCTGTGATTCCATATGTATCTATCCTCTGTTATCATCAACCTCCTTTACCTGTGATTCCATATGTATCTATCCTCTGTTATCATCAGCCTCCTTTACCTGTGATTCCATATGTATCTATCCTCTGATATCAGCAGCCTCCATTACCTGTGATTTCTTATGCATCCATGGATATAATCAGCCTCCTTTACCTGTGATTCCATATGTATCTATCCTTTGATATCATCAGCCTCCTTTACCTGTGATTCCATATGTATCTATCCTTTGATATCATCAGCCTCCTTTACCTGTGATTCCATATGTAAGATAGCTATAAAGAAACGTCCTACTGCACATTGGGTAACAATCGCGACTACTTTTATGTGGCTTGTCTCATATACAATTATATAATATACTCCTCACTGTCACTCAGTAAAAATGCTCAGATTATGAAACCCCGAGGATGTCCCCTCATACACTGAGAAACAACAGTGGAAGAAACACTCTGCAAACCTCTGTACGAGTTACAAAACGGTCAAGTTTATAGAAAAGTAAAAACCCTCAGATATAAACACATTCCAAGGGAACGAAACAAAAACAAATATCTCTGTAAGCGTGACTTTCTCAACAGGATGCCCCTTTTGTCAAGTGTCATATTCAATAGGGCCTAGACAACAAGAGCTTTATCGTTCTTCAATTTCATGGAATTCAAACCAAAACTTTAGGAGTCCGTAGGAACTTACTGCTCGTCGTCTGAACTATACTGTAGATCATGGATTAGCAATGGGGTGAAAAGGGAATACAATGCTCTCGGCCTACCCAGGGTTGGCAGATAACCAAGATCCCAAATGTACCTCCTCGCGGCGCACCCTGGAAACAGAAATACAGCAGCTCGAGCTGATTCTGGCCAAATCATTTGGGGATCGTGTCCGAGAATGTGGAGGTAGCAGATGGAAAGAGATTTGACTGCACAAGAGACAGACATTATTTCGACACCATCAGCATCACTGTTCATAACGTGGGTCTTCTCGTACATTTCTCAGGATGTTTTTTTTTGCATAAATGTTTAACAGGTGTGGTGGGAGGATGCCTCCCTGTATGACTCCTTTTATTGCTGACTCACCTAAAGAAAATATTGCAAGTACTGATTAGGAGCCTGATCTAAACCCACAATATTTATATATTGCCTTTTCCCTGTTTTTTTCTGTAAGGCATTGCAGGATTGAACGACGATCCCCGACGACGGCGTATGCGTCAGGCCATAAAATAGCCACACAACGCATTTCCATTCTCTGGAAGGAAATCTAGTAG
This sequence comes from Meghimatium bilineatum, assembly GCA_034231615.1. Lineage (NCBI taxonomy): Eukaryota > Metazoa > Mollusca > Gastropoda > Stylommatophora > Philomycidae > Meghimatium > Meghimatium bilineatum. The sequence goes on along the minus strand of CM067319.1, from coordinate 74,963,925 downwards.
AACATTTGTCCTGCTACACGAGAGAATCAGTGGGAGTTTGAGAATGTTGTCCTGCTACACGAGAGAATCAGTGGGAGTTTGAAAATGTTGTCCTGCTGCACGAGAGAATCAGTGGGAGTTTGAGAATGAACGCTGAATAACAAAAAATAATTACGATCGGTTGTCGGTACATTTGGTCGTTTGATTTGCAGTAACGTTGTGAATTCTTAGAACGTTTTGGTAACTCCTTCAATCCATCTTCTTCTTGGCCTTCCTCTGTATCTTGCTGTTTCCATTTGCATGTTGTATGCTCTTGCCGCTAGCCAATAAGGGTTCATTCTCATTAAGTGGCCGAACCATTTCAATCTCTATTTTTCAATATAATTGATCATGGACATTGTTCCAATAATTCTTGTAATCTCTACATTCCTTACGTGATTTCTTTTTGCTCTGTTGATTTTCTTAGACATCTCATTTCACACGTAGTAAGCTTTCTATCTTGTTCTTTTATTAGTGTTTATGTCGGACATTGATAACACAATGTTGATATGAAGAATGAATTTATTATTTGCCTTTTTGGTTTCCATCAGGATAGATTTGTGCTAGACCAACTTTAATAATTAGTACCAATATGTCTGTACCTAAATATAAATATGTAAATGTCACAGGTTAAAAATTGTTAAAATGTATATTTAGTCATATTAACATATATCATTGCATGTATATTTAATCATATTAACGTGTATAGCTACATGTATGTTTAGTCATAATCTGTCAATTAGTGTTGGTCCTCTTGCCAGTAACCAGTTATGTATTTGTGTATCCGCCCCCTCGGACCAAAAACGGTTTCTGATCACTGATAAACTATTACTTATCACTGATAAACTATTACTGATCACTGATAAACTGTTACCGATCACTGATGTAGATGCTCCACAGTTAACATTTTCAGCACATACGATAGTGCTCCTAACGTTCATTTGGTCTTCTTTTTTTTATATACGTCACCCCAACGCCCAATTGAGGTAACCCCGAGTGCATTTTTCATTTGTTTCATACATTTAATTTCAGAATCATTGTTATTCAAGTGGAGTTATGTATCAAGTTGTGTCTAGTTTACCAAAGGTAAGACCAGTAGCCTTGCCTATGTTCAGAAAATGTGAATTTTAAGACGAGTAAAGATGTGCATTTTCAGACGAGTAAAGATGTGAATGTTCAGACGAGTAAAGATGTGAATGTTGAGACGAGTAAAGATGTGAATGTTGAGACAAGTAAAGATGTGAATGTTGAGACAAGTAAAGATGTGAATGTTGAGACAAGTAAAGATGTGAATGTTGAGACGAGTAAAGATGTGAATGTTGAGACAAGTAAAGATGTGAATGTTGAGACGAGTAAAGATGTGAATGTTGAGACGAGTAAAGATGTGAATGTTGAGACAAGTAAAGATGTGAATGTTGAGACAAGTAAAGATGTGAGATGTGAATGTTGAGACAAGTAAAGATGTGAATGTTGAGACGAGTAAAGATGTGAATGTTGAGACAAGTAAAGATGTTAATGTTGAGACAAGTACAGATGTGAATGTTGAGACGAGTAAAGATGTGAATGTTGAGACAAGTAAAGATGTGAATGTTGAGACAAGTAAAGATGTGAATGTTGAGACGAGTAAAGATGTGAATGTTGAGACGAGTAAAGATGTGAATGTTGAGACGAGTAAAGATGTGAATGTTGAGACGAGTAAAGATGTGAATGTTGAGACGAGTAAAGATGTGAATGTTGAGACAAGTAAAGATGTGAATGTTGAGACGAGTAAAGATGTGAATGTTGAGACGAGTAAAGATGTGAATGTTGAGACGAGTAAAGATGTGAATGTTGAGACGAGTAAAGATGTGAATGTTGAGACAAGTAAAGATGTGAATGTTGAGACGAGTAAAGATGTGAATGTTGAGACGAGTAAAGATGTGAATGTTGAGACAAGTAAAGATGTGAATGTTGAGACAAGTAAAGATGTGAATGTTGAGACGAGTAACGATGAAGTTTTATGAAGTCAGGTTCAGTAATAATATTGTTCATCTGTGCGTGTTTCAACTTTCTTGTTTCTCTTTGGTGATCTATGTGCGTTGTCTCTTTTGTGGTCAATGATTGATTTTGCCCGTGTGTTGTCGGGCCCGAAAGGGGAGCAAAGAATAGCAACACTGTTTACCTTCCATGCATGTCGTACGAGGCGACTAAGGAGGTTATGGGATGGAGTTGGCTGTCCCATCCTATATAGGGTCCATGACCCAAAGCCATGCTGAAGTCGGATGTGTAAGGTCAAAGGTGCAGATATAGCCGCTTTGCTGTAAACCATGACACAACGAATTCCGTTCTCCGGACTACATCCTGCTCATCTGCAGGAGTTTGAGAACGAAGAAGAAGAAGAATGATTGATTTGTGATACTCGAAGTGAGAAGTCTGAGGAAAAGATGGAGTTGGTTATCCCTCCCAATAACTCAAATTAGCCGAAATGATGTGTTAAAGTTGGATGTATCAGGTTGAAATGTGCAGATATCAAAACCGAACTGTAAACCATGAAACATCGCATTACGTTCTCTCTGATGTATTTCCTATTTAGGAGTAAGAGTTTGAAAACAAACGTAGTAGAAGAAGAAGATGGTGATGATGATGAGAACTAATGATGTTAGTGATGATGATGTTAGTGATGATGATGAGAACTAATGATGTTAGTGATGATGATGTTAGTGATGATGATGAGAACTAATGATGTTAGTGATGATGATGTTAGTGATGATGATGTTAGTGATGATGATGAGAACTAATGATGTTAGTGATGATGATGTTAGTGATGATGATGAAAACTAATGATGTTAGTGATGATGATGAGAACTCATGATGTTAGTGATGATGATGAGAACTAATGATGTTAGTGATGATGATGTTAGTGATGATGATGTTAGTGATGCTGATGAGAACTAATGATGTTAGTGATGATGATGTTAGTGATGATGATGAGAACTAATGATGGTAGTGATGATGATGTTAGTGATGCTGATGAGAACTAATGATGTTAGTGATGATGATGAGAACTAATGATGGTAGTGATGATGATGTTAGTGATGACGATGTTAGTGATGCTGATGAAAACTAATGATGTTAGTGATGATGATGAGAACTAATGATGGTAGTGATGATGATGTTAGTGATGCTGATGAGAACTAATGATGTTAGTGATGATGATGAGAACTAATGATGGTAGTGATGATGATGAGAACTAATGATGTTAGTGATGATGATGTTAGTGATGATGATGTTAGTGATGCTGATGAGAACTAATGATGTTAGTGATGATGATGAGAACTAATGATGTTAGTGATGATGATGAGAACTAATGATGTTAGTGATGATGATGAGAACTCATGATGTTAGTGATGATGATGAGAACTAATGATGGTAGTGATGATGATGAGAACTAATGATGGTAGTGATGATGATGTTAGTGATGACGATGTTAGTGATGATGATGAGAACTAATGATGGTAGTGATGATGATGTTAGTGATGACGATGTTAGTGATGATGATGAGGATGCTTGTGATAATTGTAGTGATGGTGATTGATGATGTTGTTGAGGATTGTGTTTGTGGTGATGCCGCTGATGGTGGAGTTGGTCGTGGTGATGATGACGATAAGAAAATGGTGAAGGTGGTGATGGTAGTCATGGTGGTGCTGGTGTTGGTTGTGGCGCCGGTGTTGGTTGTGGTGCTGGTGTTGGTTGTGGCGCCGGTGTTGGTGTTGGTGCTGGTGTTGGTTGTGGCGCTGGTGTTGGTGTTGGCGCTGGTGTTGGTTGTGGCGCTGGTGTTGGTTGTGGCGCTGGTGTTGGTTGTGGCGCTGGTGTTGGTTTTGGTGCTGGTGTTGGTTGTGGCGCTGGTGTTGGTTGTGGCGCTGGTGTTGGTTGTGGCGCTGGTGTTGGTTGTGGCGCTGGTGTTGGTTGTTGCGCTGGTGTTATCGCTCGTGTTGGTTGTAGTGCTGGTGATAGTTTTGATTGGCGAAGATAATGATGAAGATGATGACGACTATGTTGATTATGGTGTTGGTGATGATGGTAGTGGTGTCGTTGGTGTTGGTTGTGGTGTTGATAACGCTGACGATGGTGTCGTTGGGGTGTTGATAATGTAACGATAATTATAATGATAGTGGTTGGAAAGGTGACAGCCAATGCTGTGATGTGATTTATTGGTGGCTGAACTCCGTGGTAATAGCAGTGGTAAAATGATCAACTCTAGCAGTACTATCTCCCATGATGAGCATATTCATTGGTTTCTACAGAGCTCTGTAGAAGATATGGAGGATCGTTCTCAGATGGTCGCCCCCGGGACCGTCGATGAAGAAACTTGTATCAAGCGCTACATCCGTACCGTCTCGGCTGTGAACAGCATTCTTGCTCTTGATCAACTTAGACAGGTAATATGTATTTGAGATTTCATTTTTTTTTCTTTCTATGTCTGTATGTGATATACTTCTATGTCTGTATGTGATATACTTCTATGTCTGTATGTGATATACTTCTATGTCTGTATGTGATATAGCGTATATGGTTCATTTTTGTGAAGTGATAAATACTATATTAATGTAATATCGTTACTACGTAATCTGACTATCAAATAGTAAAACCAATGTAAAGAGGAAAAAAAAAAGAAATAACAATAAACAAAGTAACAAACTATGACTTTTTCTAAGTTGCGGTCCAAACAAGTTTACAAAGAAACGAATACAAACGGTAAACGAAAACACAACATTATTTAATAAGTAAAAATGCACACAGATGTCTCACCGACCTAATCACATTTTTTATAATTATGTTTATTTCTCTTTGTGATTTCTTTGTTTATTGTTTGTTGAGGATTCAGTGACGTGGTGGTTGTTTGTTGATCCAGCAGTCCATGGGAACATGCCCTTTGACCCAAAGTGACGTGGTAGTTACGCTGTTTACCTTGTGTTGTTGGTTGATGGTCGATTCCGAACTGTAACGTCATGTTCACAAGTGCATTATTGTTGATATCCCTAGTGCGTATCACCATAAGCTAAAGAGTTGTCAATGATATTCTTGACATGATACTCTTTATCAAAGTGAATAACAATGATCTTCTTCTTCTGCGTTTGTTCTCAAACTCCTGCAAATCAGAGATGACATGCATATCAGAGTGCACAGGCCGGCGCTCCATAGCTGGTCGAGCATCAGGGTCAGCGAACCACAGCTGGCCAAGTCCCTCAGTACACTTCCACGCAGTGGGCCTGGAAACAGGAGTGCAGCAACCCTGCTGTAGTCTGACCAAGTACTAGGGATCGAAGATACGGGAATTCCAACCCGGTCCAAAAACAAATGCTGGCTGAAGACGGATGTATCAGGTCGAAAGGCGCAGATAACGCAGCTTGCTGTAAAACATGAGCTTAAATGTGCTTAAATATGAGAAAAAGCGAATAGAAAGTCGTAAATAAAAGTTTTCTGTTGCTGTGATATGCTCGCTTGAAAAGTCCATATACGTGAGAAAATGCTCAATTGATTGTTCCTTTTTTTTAATGACCGTCTACAAGACGTAAACTGTCATTCATAAATGTAGAATGAGGTATGCGTGCTATAAACATGTATTTGATAATACTATTCACACGATGTCTTTATGGACGATGTGTTACAATAGTGAGACCCGATACAGCAAACAATCAGACAATAAATGCACGTGGTAGCTGTAAACACTAAATAATAGTAGGGACAATAATTGAACTGAAAATTTAGTTACTTAATAGTTACAAGTAGGATGTATAATTTTACTAAGCACAAAACTTTGTAAAAAGGAACCCTCGTTGTTTTAATATCTAGATAAACGCTAACCCTTAAAATAGCATTATAAGAACTCAAATTCAGTTATAAATAATATTTTTTTTTCACTATGCGATGAATGAATCTTGGTAATTTTAAAGATGTAATATACAATTATAGAAAGGTGGCATTCTTGAAAATTGAGCCCGTTTTTTAATAGTTTACACGCATTTTTTTATTTGTGTCATTTTTGGGAATTTTTTTGTTTACCAATAATTTAGCTATAAGCAGCTCCAACCATCTGGCAACACTGATATCAATCAATACCACCTGGCAAATGAGTGCACTGTAGACAACAAAGTAGTGAACTTTATTAATATCTGTATTTTCAGGAAACTGCATTAAGAGAGAAGATCAATATATCCAGCAATATCGGGTCGAGTCCAAGAGGAGCAATAGTTTCTCCAAGATTTAATCAGGTTTGTTGATATGATGGGTTTTTTTTTTGTTGCTAGATGTATATTCAAATCTTTGGATAAACTCTACCGATATTTGAAATTTCTTCTTTGATTCCATAAATCTTTGTTTGCAAGGGTGAGTCGTGAGAAGACTATGTCGCTCTCAACTGGTATCAATATCCAACTGCTGGTGAGTTGTAATCTACTTTTGGAAGACATTTCTTTAAAATATGCTAGTCTTTTGATAATGGTTTCGTATTTTCGCACTAATTATCATTGTTCCAATATATTTCACACGTAGGGCCATCTCTTTCTGCAAGATTATATCTATCTATCTATTGTCTTTTCTCTGATGTTGTAAGGCGTCGCATGATTGAATAATGATGATCGGCTTAAGGATATGCATGATTGGTTGCTTGATATGTAGTAATATTGTGACGTCTCAGAATGTTGGTAACACCTTCAAACCACGTTCTTCTTCGTCTTCTTCCGTATCTTGCTGTGTCTATTTTCATGCAGTATGCTCTTGCTGCTTGCTGCTGGCCAATAAGGGTTCATACTCATTAACCGACCGAACAATTTGAGTCTCTGTTTTTCAAAGTATTTTACCATTAATGTTGTTCCAACAGCTCTTGTATACTCTTTATTCCTCATGGGATCTCTTCTTGTTCTTTTTCGCTTCTTTTCTTAGACATCTCATTTCATACGTATGGTCTTATAACTAATATCCGTAACTAATACGGATATTATGTTATGTGTTTGTTGTTACTGAGGATATTTCAATACCTGTACGGGATGTTTGTTGTTGTTGTAATAGTCCTTGTCTCGATTGGTCCGTTCGGGTGACTTTGTGTGCACGATTTGAATGGCTTGATGAAATCGCACCTTTTTTTGGAGATGCGGTTAGTCAAGTACGGAAAAACGCGTGTGCAATTGTTGCTAGGCGATTTGGTGCCGTAGAACGGACTGGTTCAATTCCCGTTAGTCTCAAGAATTTTTAAAATTGTCCTCTGGCTTCCTACTTAAATTTACTTGTATATTCATTTCATACGTAGTAATTTTTCTCTCTTGTTCTTTTGTTAGTGTTCATATCTGACACTGATAACACGATGTTGGTATGAAAATTGATTTTATAATTTGTCTTTTGGTTTCTATTGGGATAGATGTGTGTTTCAAGATTGGTGTACGTTCATAATTCACGTAGTTGACTTTTTGAATTCTTGTCTCAATCTCTCTGTTCATTCTTCCGTGGTCTATAAAAATGTTCCCAATATATTTAATTCATGCACTTGTTTTAGTAATTGACCATTTATCTTTATGTTGATTGTATTGGTTCTCTGCCTATAAACTTTACTTCTGTTTTTTTCTGTATTGATCTTCGTGTTGTGATTGAGGCAGATTTCATTGAGTAGGTTTATGTGATCTGGAAGCTCTTCGCTTGAACTGTGGAGTAGGCACTGATCGTCAGCAAAGAGTGAATATTACAAGTTAAGAATTACTGAAATATTTGAGCGAATATTACAGGTTAATTTTTAAGTTGATAATTTTGTATGACCCGTCAATTATATTATAAATTTACAAATGGCCTGCGAATTATATTTCTTCTTCTTCTGTGTTCGTTCTCAAACTCCTGCAGATTAGCAGAATGTAGTCCAGACAACGGAATGCGTTGTATCATGGTTTACAGCATTGCTGCGATATCTGCGCCTTTCGGCCTGACACATCCGACTTCAGCATGGCTTTGAGTCACTGACCCTATGTGGGATGGGATGTTTATATTGATTTATTATATTATATGTCAACACGCATCAATCCCAATGGAAAACAAAAGGCAAATCATAAATTAAATCTTCATACCAACATTGTATTATCAGTGTCTTCACCATCATCGCGTGTCAGGCGTGGACAATAACTAAAGAATAAGAAAAAGATAAAGCTATCTATTAAATTAGTATTCTAAGAAGAAAAACAAACAAACAAACAAAAAGAGATCATGTGAGAAACGAACAGATTTTAAGCGTTCAACAGAATAATGGATGTAGTCAAACATTGAAAAAAAAGGAGCCTGAAATGGTTCGACTATCTATTGAGAACCCTCCAGGGCCAGATAAGTGGAACACATTATATGGAAAAAACAACAACTCACAAACACATGCATATATCACACAATGGAATTGGGTCAAAGGGCATGAGCCCATGGACCGCTGGATCAGCAACCATCTATTGAGAATAAATTTAGATTGGAGACTTCGCCGAAGATGGATGTGTCGGATCACTGGCGCAAATAAAATGGCGACACAACGTATTTCTATAACAATTAACATATTAACATTTTTGATTAGAAACTGGCCTCACAGCACATGGGGCATTCCCATAAGTGCTCCGCCCACTGTTCCAGCAGCCATTCGACTCGATGGTGTTTCGAGTCTTCTTCTTCTTCTACGTTCGTTCTCAAACTCCTGCAGACTAGCAGGATGTAGTCCGGAGAACGGAATGCGTTGTGTCATGGTTTACAGCATTGATGCGATATCTGCGCCTTTCGGTCTGACACATCCGACTTCAGCTTGGCTTTAGGTCACTGACCCTATATGGGATGGGACAGCCAACTCCATCCCATAACCTCCTTAGTCGCCTTTTACGACATGCGTGGAAGGTAAACAGTGTTGCTATTCTTTGCTCCCCTTTCGGGTCCCGGCTACACAAGGGCGGTTTCGAGTCTAATGCTGCCGAAACAGACGTCGACATCAGGGCACAACTCTGGCCCTCGCGACAGGTTTCTTCGTTGTTCCGCCCACCCACGCCGTGGACGTAACTAAATCAAGCACGTCGGCCTGTCAGAACAACATGGTAACTGTTATCGAAGGTTACGTCTACGGGATTGTATAGATGACATGCCATGAAGCTTCTATAAGAAGATAACCTCAATATAAAGGCATGTCATCTACTATGGTTTTCTGTTGCATGGTTGGTTTGTCTAGGGAGCCATGGATTGAGACCCACAGATGCAACCGCATTCGCAAAATATATAACATTACAATGGAAACGGGATGAATACAGAAAGACCAAGAAGAACGATTGAAGAAGTTACCACCGTTCTGAAACATCATAATATTATTGAAGCTACACAGGAACACCGTACTGAATGAATTGAGGGCAGTTCTAGTTCAGCTGCACAATAATTTCTAGAGAGTAGTGATCCAGTGGATACCGTCACACTGTAACATCGAGGGGAATGAAGTTGCAGATAGGCTGGCCAAAGAGGGAAGGCATTTACCTCAAGAAGACTATCTGGTCAGTTATGAAGAAGTGAAGACTATCATTAAAGACAACTATAGCAAAAAATGTAAAGAAGACCACCCCAAATATAATGCAGATGATGGGTATTACCACGGCCGAAGACGGATGTGTTGGGCAACTGGCGCAAATAAAACGGCAACACAACGCATTTCCATTCTCTGGACTACATTCAACTGGAAATCTTGTAGGATCATTGTCCTGTTACAAGAGAAATCCAGTGGGAGTTTGAGAATGAATGCTGAAGAAGACGAAGGATGGATATTACCAACTATCCAGAAGAGACCAGGTTATCCTGCTGCGCCTCAGAACTGGTCACAACAAAATGAGACATCATTTGTACACCAAATTCAAAATAGGGACAACTGGCCTTTGCCATTGCAGCCTTGTGAATATGACAGCAGAGCATATCTTACAAGAATGTCCCCAGTATGCAGACCTGAGAAACAAGACATGACCCACCCCAACCAGCGTCGAAGAGAAATTGTATGGCACAGCAAAAACTATAAAACAGACAGCAGCCTATACCATAGAATCCAGAGTCCCAACCTGACTGAGTGATGATTGCCGAAGAAGAAGAAGAATATTATTGAATATCACGCGACAAAACGAGTCATAGTCCGAAAACCAATGATTATTTAATCGTGCAACTCCTTACAGCAAATAAGAAAAAATAAAATCTATAGATAGATATATAGATTTGACATGCCAATATTAGAATAGAATATCAATAGAATTTCAGAACGTTTATAACATCTCTAGTAAAAGGCAAACTTTGTGTAACATAAGTACGAGACCTGTTCAAATGAAACACCGTCCGTGCTGTGCCACCTATGCCAGCACGCAACGAAGATTTGAGGTGGTAGATCATATGAAAAATGTTCATTCAATCCAGCTGACATAAAAAGATTTGTCTTCCTCTGATATAAGTCATTCCTGAAATCCAGAGAACGTGTTTAGTTTCTGACATATTCATTTAATGTTTTCATTTTTAGAAGTAGAAAAAATTCAAATGGTGTCGCAAATTTGAAGTAGAAAGTTCAAGTTATGTCCAAGATTAGAAGTATAAATTTCAAGTGGTGTTCAACATTAAAAGTAGTCATCTCAGGGGGTTTTCAACATTAGAAATAGAAATTCCAAGTGGTATCCAACATTAGACATAGAATGTTAAAGTTGTGTTCAACATTAGAAATAAAAAGTCAAGTGGTGTCCAACATTAGAAATAGAAACCCAAGTGGTGTCCAACATTAGAAGTTGAAAGTCAAGTGGTGTCCAAAATTATACATCGAAAGTTCAAGTTTTATCCACCATTAGAAGTAGAAAGTCAAGTGGTGTCCAACATTAGAAGTATAAAGTCAAGTGGTGTCCAAAATTAGAAATCGAAAGTTCAAGTGGTATCAAAAATTAGAAGTAGAAAGTCAAGTGGTGTCCAACATTAGAAGTAGAAAGTCAAGTGGTGTCCAAAATTAGATATCTAAAGTTCAAGTGGTATCCAACATTAGAAATAGAAAGTCAAGTGGTGTCCAACATTAGAAGTAGAAAGTCAAGTGGTGTCCAAAATTAGAAATCGTAAGTTCAAGTGGTGTCCAACATTAGAAGTAGAAAGTCAAGTGGTGTCCAAAATTAGAAATCGTAAGTTCAAGTGGTATCTAAAATTAGAAGTAGAAAGATATAGTTCTCTTCATTATTAGATAATAGAGATTAAATTATGTTCAACCGCGTTCTTCCATAAATTCGATACAGTGGATATATTGGGAACAATCCTTCTAATGTGACTCAATTCAAATTATTTCATGTTTTTCATTGAGCACTGTTGCTGTCCATCAGTTACACCAACATTGTTGTGACATGTTCTGTATTCCCCGCCTCTTGTCAACAAATGTCAAGAATTCAGGATCCTTCCCTTCTTAATCAAGGTATGGGCACTTGTTTTCATAGACAAGTTAATTTATATTTCTTCTAACGTTGACAGAAACCTGTTGGAGACATTCCTGCTGACAAGATGGCGTTGCACAGTTCTCCTAACGATGAAGCGACAATGAACAATATTAACGTGAATGATTGTCAGAATCATGAACCCCATCAATTACAGAATGAGCGCGGCAATCTCCTGTACGCAGAATCATCATCAGCAACAGATAACTCGTCGCCATTGTGTGTAAAAGGTTGGTTAAAGTTTTGGACTGAAAGAGGAACTCAATAAGTTAGGCAATGTGTTACAGGAAATATATATTTTTATGTCTAATTTATAGTCTGACATATTTAAGAAGTGGGTTGCCTGCATTTTTATCATTTTCTGTCAAGATAATATAATCAAACCTTGGAAAAATAAATATTTGATGTCAGTTATGGACAGTCCCATAATAATAATAATAATAATAATAATAATAATAATAATAATAATAATAATAATAATAATAATAATAATAATAGCAGTAATAGTAATTATAATAGTAATAATAATGTATTAGTAGTAATAAAAAGTTATTGTAATAATAGTAATAAAGACAATGATAGTAATGATACTACTAATATGTCTTCTGAGTTCAATCTCAAACTCCTGCCGATTAGCAGAGTTTAGTCTGGAGAAGATAATGCATTGTATCACCATTTACAGCTTACATGCTATAGTTGCACCTTTTGCTAAGTAACATCAACTTTAATTGTGTTATGAGTAACCCTTTACGGTGTGAAATAGATCATTCGACCCAAAAAACCTCCTTAATCGCCAATTACGTCAAGCGTGGTATGTTGCAGTCTTGTTATTCTGTACTTTCCTTTCGAACTTCATCAACACACGCGGTGGGGGAGAGAAATACATTTGAAGAGGGGAGATGAAGAAGGGGAGATGAAGAAGGGGAGATGAAGAAGGGGAGATGAAGAAGGGGAGATGAAGAAGGGGAGATGACGAAGGGGAGATGAAGAAGGGGAGATGAAGAAGTGGAGATGACGAAGGGGAGATGAAGAAGGGGAGATGAAGAAGGGGAGATGACGAAGGGGAGATGAAGAAGTGGAGATGAATAAGGGGAGATGAAGAAGGGGAGATGAAGAAGGGGAGATGAAGAAGGGGAGACGACGAAGGGGAGATGACGAAGGGGAGATGAAAAAGTGGAGATGACGAAGGGGAGATGACGAAGGGGAGATGACGAAGGGGAGATGACGAAGGGGAGATAAAGAAGTGGAGATGAAGAAGGGGAGATGAAGAAGGGGAGATGAAGAAGGGGAGATGAAGAAGTGGAGATTAAGAAGTGGAAATGAAGAAAGGGAGATGAAGAAGGGGAGATGAAGAAGGGGAGATGAAGAAGGGGAGATGACGAAGTGGAGATGAAGAAGGGGAGATAAAGAACAAGAAGATCCGCAATCGTTTTCAAACTTCTGTACATTAGATACCATCTGGAAAGTCGACCAACCAAAACACAAATACCACTATCTCAACAGAGCAGAGCAGGTTATTATCTTCCGCCTCAGAACAGGACACAACAGATTAAACAGCCACTTAAATAGACCAAAATTTGTCGCATCAACTCTGTGCCCTTGTGGGCAGGCATCACAGACCACATATCTTGCAAGAATGTAATACACTAAACCAGTTAAGGGAAGAACACTGGCACACAGAGATGGATATCCACAGAAAGATGTATGGGAGCACTGAGGAGCTTTCAAATACAGTAGCATTTATTAAGAAAACAGGACTTGCTGTGTAGACATGTCAAACTCCGAACGAGAAGAAGAAGATTAGTTTGATGTAGTCCAAAGAAAGAAATATTTGGTGATATGGTTTATATGACTGCGATGTATGCGCCTTTCGGTCAGATACCTCCGATTTCAGCATGATTTATCTGTCACTTTGACCCTCTATAGCAGTGCTTGTCAACCTTTACGAGACACGGGGCCGGTGAAAAAATGCATATGCCAGGTAAACAATAGTGTGTATATGATCGAGGCACAGTCAAACAAATATTATATTAACTTTTAGATAAGATTACAGTTCAAGAAGGTCTCTCCGTCCGGTACCTGACCCAACGGGTTAGATGCACTGTTCTATGGCATGTGACTACGCATGGTTTGCGTCTGTGGGTCTCACCAATGGCCCATTAGACAAACCACCCATGCAACAGAAAAACCTAAGTAGATGACATGCCGTTATATTGAGGTTATCTATTATAGAAGCTTCATGGCATGTCATCTATACAATTATGCCTCTCATACTTTTAATTTTTTTGTTACAATGTATTTTATGCCATGTTGTATTCTTTTCCTTTATTTGTTTATGTGTGCACCCTCTGTGGTTGGGAGAGAGCTAGAGATTTGCTGCGCAGCAGTGGGGAGGAGGAAACTGACAGCACTGTTTTTCCTATGGCTGAGGTCCATCATAGAGGCACACTGACTCAGGACGGGACGATCCTTTTGACTTGAACATTTGGTTGCATGCCTGGAGCAATAGAGAAGTTCGGCATAACCAGTAGTCAATTGGTGGCGGGGAATGAGCACAGTGAACACTATCTTGGCTGCAGTGGCTCGGAGCAGTTCATAGGTTGAAACCCTCCTTCCTAGTAGTGTGATAGTTTTTCGTTGGCTCTGGCCCGGGGAGGGACGAAAATCCACAGTCTCCCCAGCAATATAATGCCAGTACAAAACATACTAATTACAAACGAGATCGGACGTCGCCTCGGTTATCAAGGTCCGCGGCAGGCAGCGGGTAACCAGGCTGCTCTGTCTGAGAAATTAACTACTGGAACGCATCCAAAACAACAGCACAAAGACAGACATGCACAATACACAACACAGCAACAACACCTACACAAGCACCAAAACATTAAACCCAGAAAATCTCGGAGGGAGAACAAGCAGAGCCAAGATTTTCATAAAACAAAGTCTTCACTTAATATTCTACAACTGAACATCTGTGGAATAAGAAACAAAACACTAGAGCTCGCTAATTTACTACATGCTCATAAGATACATGTGGCCCTCTTACAGGAGACTATACACAAAGACACTGACCCATATCTGTCAGGATATACCAGCTATGCCTATAAGTGTACCAACTGCCGTGGCATAATTACTTATATCAGGAATGACATTCAGGGACAAGTCACCCAACTAACAGCCAATCCCACAGACATGCAGAAGGTGACCATCTGGCACACTGGAGGAAAATCCCAAGGGGCAGTAGGAAATCATACAAACCATTCTACAACAAAGAAATGCAAGCTGGAATCCTTGATAGAAAAAAAGCAAGAGAAGCCCTTGAGATCTCACCTTCACAAGAAGCAAAAATCCTCTACAATAAAACATGTGCCAAAGTAAAACTAATAGTGAAGAAGGCCAAACATGATAAATGGGCAAAAACATGCGCAAATTTAGATCTAAGGAAAAATGGCCGAAAGGCCTGGGGGCTGATCAATAATTTGTCTGGGAAAAGAAGAAGAACAAACGATAAACCTGTGATAGATGGAAACAGAACAATCACCACAGATCAGAAAAAGGCAGAACACTTTAACCACTTTTTTGCCAGTGTGAAAAGAGTAGGGAAGCTGTCCGAGGCTGACAAGAAGCGTCTGTACATACTGAAGCAGCAAGAAAAAGTCCAAACCTCTGGCTCAACCATATTTGATGATGACTTCAGTATGCAGGAACTCCTACAAGGGCTGAAGAAACTAAAGCCAAGAAAGTCTCCTGGACCAGATAAAATTTATAATGAAATGTTAACACACATGAGCACATCAGGGAAAGAAGTACTCCTTAAACTAATAAATATGACCTGGAGAAATGGAAAACTGCCTAAACATTGGAGAAATGCTCACATCTTTCCCATCCTGAAAAGTAACAAACCTCCAGATGAACCCAAAAGCTACCGCCCCATATCCCTAACATCATGTCTTGGGAAATTAGCAGAAAGAATGGTTAACGCACGACTTTACTGGTTCCTCGAGAGCTCAAACATCCTCTGCCATGAACAGGCTGGCTTCAGAAAAGGCAGTTGCACAGAAGACCAACTATTTAGGTTGACACAGAAAATCCATGATGGATTCCAGGAAAACAAACACACTGTGGCCATCTTCTTTGACTTACAACAGGCTTATGATCGAGTATGGAGGAAGGGTCTTTTGATAAAGATGATTGAGATGGGAATTAGTGGAAAGCTATACAACTGGATAAAATACTTCCTCATTGACAGAACAATCCAGACAAAGATAAATGATGCAATTTCATCTAAAGAAGTTCTAGAGGAAGGCTTACCACAGGGTTCTGCTTTAAGCTGCACCCTCTTTCTCATTTACATCAATGACCTTACCAAACATATCAAAGCTGAAAAAGCCCTCTATGCTGATGACTTAACAATATGGCAGAGCCATGAGAATGTTGAAAGTGCTGCCAAAAGACTAAATGGAGATTTAAAAAGACTACATGAATACTGTCAAACATGGAAGCTAAAAATAAACTGTGAGAAAACTGTCTATACCATATTTACCAAGAGTCATAAGGTAGCCAAAGAAAATATCAGTCTATGGTTGGATACACAGAAATTGCCAAGAGAAGAACATCCCACATATCTTGGAATCACGCTTGGAATCGACAGCTCACCCTCAAGAAGCATGTAAAAAATATCAAAAATAAAGCACTTAAACGGTTACAACTACTGAAAAGACTCACTGGCACATCTTGGGGATCAGACAAGGATACCCTTAGAGGACTATACCTTGGTTACATACGTTCTGCTTTAGAATACAACAGTGCACTCTTCACAACATGTTCCACGACAAATGTAGAATCCCTAGACAGAGTGCAGAACAATGCCCTACGTCTTATTAGTGGAGCAATGAGATCTACACCGACGGCTGCATGTGAAATACATACGAATGTAGAACCCCTTGAGATGCGGAGAGATATGGCTGCAATGGAGACTTATGAAAGAAGCAAAAGAATGAACAAAGACCACCCAAATAAACAACTTGTAGAAAACTGGGAACCAAACCACAGAATAAAACAAAAGTCAGTCCTGAGCCATGTCAATGAAATAAAAGACAGTTACCACCTTCCAGACAAGAGACAAAGACTGCAAAGAGTAGAAACATGTTTACCACCACACACAGGTTTTAAATTGCCAGAAATCAAAACACAGTTAAGAGATAATGCAACGAAACGTTCCGACCAAGTAAGTCTTATGAAAGCAACACAGAAAACAATAGACACCTACCCAGAACAATGGATTCATGTCTATACTGATGGGTCTGCCTTCAAAGCCACCATCAAAGCAGGTTATGGTGTCTATATAGAATATCCAGACAAAACATCTGATGAGTTGTTTGATGCCTGTGGGGAGATATGTTCTAACTATGAAGCTGAAATAACAGCACTAGAAATTGCCTTGTACCACCTGAAGACCATATTTGATGCCTTCCCATCAAAAGTCCAAAACATTGTTATTTTTACAGACTCTATGTCTGCGCTCCAAGCATTGGAATGTGATGGACATTCTAAACCCGAGCTAGCTGAAATATACCACCATGCAAACCAGCTGCTCACATCTTATGATGTCAACATTGTTATGCAGTGGATTCCTGGCCACTCAAACACACCTGGTAATGATAAGGCAGACAGACTAGCAAAGAGGGGAGCACAACAAGAACAGCCTTATACAGAAACAGCAATGCACACAGTTAAAATGATTCTGAAATCTGTGAACAAAGAAAATTGGATGAACAGATGGGCCATGGGAAACACTGGGAGGGAAATCTATAAATATATGACCAGCGCAAATCCTAAAGATAATATCAACCTCCTGGAAAGAAAAGACCAGAGTATCATATTCCGACTGCGCACACAACATGTACAGCTTAACAATCACCTGAACAGAATACAACCACAGCACACTCCAGGGTGCCGGCTGTGCACTCACCCATATGAAACTGTTGACCACCACCTTTTTGAATGTCCAGCGCTGGATGACATCAGGAAAATGCTTCTCCCTCCAGGGCCAGATAAATGGAACACATTATATGGAACAAAACAACAACTCACAAACACATGCATATATCACACAATGGCATTGGGTCAAAGGGCATGAGCCCATGGACCGCTGGATCAGCAACCAACCAACCAACCAACCAACCAACCATGGCATGTGACAGAAAACACTTTCTTAGTTGCCTCTCACGATATGCATGTCAAGTAGCAATATTGCAATTGTTTACTTTCTTTCATACCCTGTCAACACACGGGCGTAGGAAAGTGATGAAGAAGAAGAAAACATAAGAATACATCGCAGCACAAATGTGTATTTTCTGTGACTTCATATCTTAAAATTATCACATTTATCTCCACAGGGACATCTCCGAGCACAATATCCAGCGGATATGTCTCACAGCCTGTTTCGGCACTGACATTGTCCTCAGACGATGGCTCTAGTGATGAATACCTTAATTCAGATAATGAGTATCAACAACACATGTTTTTCATTACAGAAAATGATATGCCAGAAAGGACAGTACTTGATGCCAATGTTAGCCAGAATTGTGATATGAAGTCCCGTCAACAGAATGAAAATGCTGTTATTAACAAAAACCTTGAGAGTAAAAGAATTATGAAATGTGATCACTGTGAACATGTTAACGGCTGTGATATTGTTGGGAAATATGTTGACAGTTTCAGTGGTGTTATAAAAGATGTCAACAAAACTGTGAAATGTGATTTGTGTGAACAAATTGTTTATGATGCTGAAAGACAATACGTTGAAACTGACAAGAGTGTGGACGATGTGAAGGTTGAGGTTTGTGAACATAATAATAAATCACATAATTTAGTAAATAAATCTACGGGTGGTGTTCACAAATATCATGTGAAATGTGTTCAGGAAAATCCAGAATATCTTATGTCTGAAAATTCTAAAACTAACAAATGTTCTCCATGTGTAACAATCAGCGACAGTAGACATGCTTCAGCGATCATTGAATGTTCAAATTGTGAAGATGGTTATTCAGTAACTCGAAAAAACCAGGTGGTTAAAAGAACTTGTTTTGTTGAAAGTGATAATGCACTTAGTTTAGATGCAGTGGTTACAGAACAGAATGGTGTTTCGGATAATAATAATGATGTCAGAACTTCTAATTGTTGGAGACGAAATATGGTAGAAGGTAGGAGTGAGATGTTGAAGAAACAGAAGAATAGGGTGCAGCCTAGTAAAAGTTCTCGGAGATTGGTTATTGGTTCGAAAGAGTTGATTGTTACAGAAAAGAATTATGGTGAGGCTAGTGGCTGTGGGAGGTCGTGTAAGGTAGAAGCTGGGAGCAGGGTTTCGAAGAAGAATGTTGTGCGGGATGTGCAGGCGGAAAGGAGATTGGTTGCTTCTCTGACAGTTTCCAGTATTGAAGTACCTACAGATAAAAAGTGTGCTAGAAAAACGTTATCCTGTTCATCTCTAACATCTTCTCAAACCAAAGAGGTGTCTCACGCAGACACTAGGGTGTCTCACGCAGACACCAGGAGTATATGTGAAAGTGAGAGGAAAGTACGAGTCAGGAAGAATAAAGAATCCGGTTTCAAAACTGTAAATACATTTTCTAATGTTCAACCTCTGGCAGGATCTGTCAACTCTGATGATGAAATTAGTGATGTACCAGGGAAACAAAAGAATTCTACAACAGGTATGTTGTTTGTCGGTTGTTTGTTGTTTTCATCTCTGTGAATTATGAACTGCTGAGCTCTTTTTCTCTGAATGTGGATGCTGTCTCTCTCATCAATATTTCTTTAATTAACAGAAGACTTTCCAACTTCTACAGGTTTTCTGAGAGTGAATGTTGTCTGTCTCAAGATTTATTTCATTGATAGAAGACATCCCAACTTCTACAGGTTTTCTGAGAGTGAATGTTGTCTGTCTCATAATTTATTTCATTGATAGAAGACATCCCAACTTCTACAGGTTTTCTGAGAGTGAATGTTGTCTGTCTCAAGATTTATTTCATTGATAGAAGACATCCCAACTTATATAGGTTTTCTGTACTTCTTCTTCTCCGTCTTCTGCAAGCGTTTTCAAACTTCTGCGAATTAGTAAGATGCAGTCTGGAGAACAGAGTGTGTTTACAGCTCGGTTGCGATATTTACGCCTTTCGTCTCGTCCTGATTCACCAAACTTTTAGCATGAATTTTGTGTTACAGAACCTCTATTTGATAAGACAGCCAATTCCAACAACTCTCTTCTTCCCCCCTTCCATTAGTCACCTCGCACCTTCATGACAAGTAACAATGTTGCTATTATTTCTTCCCTTTCAGACCCTGTCAACACATGAGTGTCTCTATACTTTAGGACGATGCCTTCTGCTCAGTTGGGTGGGGTGAGACCATTCTTACGAAAAGACTGGCAACCTATCAAGGCCACTGATGTAAACAACAGAATAGCGAAAGCTACTGTCACATTTGAAAAAGTGCGAAAACACGTATGGGACAGAAAGGGAATAACAACCACCAAACTCATAGTTCATCAGGCAACAGTAATATCATCATTTCTATACGCCTGTGAAACATGGACAGTATACCACAGACACACTAGAAGATTCAACCATATCCACCTAAGCGTCCTTCGTAAGGTATTTAATATGCATTGTTTCGATAAAATACCATAAAATCGGGTACAAATAAAATCTAAATATGTAAATATACACACAATGTTGACGAAGGCACGGACACGCTGGGCAGGTCCTCTGGTCTGCATGAAAGATCTTCGTCTGCCAAAAAAAGCTACTATATGGAGAACTTAGACTGGCTCCCGCAAGGCCGGAGGACAGAAGAGTAATTTATTTTAAAGACACACTTAAGACATCACTGGCTCACTTCATCAAATTCACAAATTCATGGGAGAGTATGGCATAATACAGACCTGGTGCATCGCAGAAGCAAGAATTATGCAGCAGCTGCAGAGAACCATTAACATGATACTACACGGCACATAATAGTGCTAGAATAAAGGCAAAAGCTGCTCAATATCCCACAGACTCATCCAATGAATGCTCCGAGTGCGGTACAACATTTCATGCACACATATGACTCATTATTCAGTCTAATATATTGCAGACATTTTCATCATCATTTCAGTTGAGCTGAAGGGTTATGGTCGACTTCGATAAATGAACATTTTATGGTTGATGATGTATTCTTGTGTGGAAGTGTTCTAGGGTCTTGGTCAGCTTTAGTTCGCTGACCCTGAAGTGCAGTTACTAGCTATGTGTCGCTAGTCCCTAGCACTCTGGTGTGTTGGCATCTTGGGACAGTCGCCTCTTACGACATGCATGGAAGATAAATAGTGTTTCTATTCTTTGCTCCTTTCTCCGGCCCCGGCAACACACGGGCGTTTCTCCGTCCTTACGAAGGCTTTTTAATCGTAAGGTCCCCCCGCCCTTTGTGTTTCGTTAATAGTACGTCATGTTTACTATTGGTAAGGCTGTAACAAATTTCCATTTCTACTCTTATTCGTGCTGTGTTGACGCAGCCCCTATATTCCCTGCTCGTAGTGACGTTAGTGACACGGGTTATTTACTTATGTATTTTCCATATGTTGGCCTCTATTTATTTCCTTCTGTTATGCTTGCTTATGTCTCGTTTTCTCTCTCACTCACTCTCTCTTTCTCTCTCTCACACACAAGTACACACACAAACATTCATGTGTGTCTCCCTGTATCCAGGAAGTGAGGACATCGTGACCAAACATCCAGCTGGAAGCAGAACGGTGGCTGAGACAACAGATGACGCACTTCCTTTCCTGAGTCAAGATGGAAGAAGAGTGACTGTCATCTCGTCACAGGGTCTCCACAAAACTGGGACAGTTAGATTTATGGGAACAGTACAATTTGCTAAAGGGGTTTGGATTGGCCTAGAGCTGGACACTAATGAAGGTTAGAACCATGTGAAACTTTTACTTTTTGTACTTTTTTATCTTTTATTCTGCGTTCTTTCTGAAACTTGTTTCAACAGAATGTAGTTGAGTGAACGAAATACGTTCTGTCATTGTTTACAGCTTGGCTATGATATGTGCGCCTTGTGACCTGACACTGTATCAGGGCCTCCTTCAATGTCCCTCTTCCTAGTCACGCACTGTCGATCCATGGTATCCTACTTATATATATATATATATATATATATATATATATATATATATATATATATATATATATATATATATATATATATATATATATATATATATATATATATATATATATATATATATATATATATATATATATGTATGGTAGCATATCCTATAAGGATGTAGCTATCAACCCAGCATTTGTTGGCTGTGGTGATTGTATAGGCAATATAAATACGTTCAGTAGTTTGCCATTGCTTTCTGAACGGTCCGGATGCACAATTGCCTGTGGCGGGATTGAACTCGGCACCTTGGCCGTCACAGACGCGCTCTGCATCACTTCGCTACATAGCTGGAAATATATATATATATCGCCCGTGTGTTGCCAGGGCCCGAAAACGGAGCAAAGTATAGCAACACTGTTTACCTTTCACACATGTCGTAAAAGGCGACTAAGGAGGTTATGGGATGGAGTTGGCTGTCCCATATAGAGTCAGTGACCCAAAGCCATGCTGAAGTCGAATGTGTCAGGCCAGAAGGCGCAGATATCGCAGCTGTGCTGTAAACCATGACATGATGCATTCCGTTCTCCGGACTACATTCTGCTAATCTGCAGGAGTTTGAGAACGAACGCAGAAGAAGAAGAAGTTAACACAAATTATTTATCGGAAAATCTTTAATAACGTTTACTTCTAGGTAATGGACGCATTAACCACATGACGTCCGTGTATTGACCGGGCTCGAGAGGGTAGTAATTAATGGCAACACTGTTTATCATCCATGAATCTCGTACGTTCATGAGGTTATGGTGTGGAGTTAGCTGTTACAGTCCATATAGGGCCAAAGTGATCCAAAACATGCGGATCGATTGTATCATGTCGAAAGGCGTAGATATCGCAGCAATGCTGTAAACCACGGCACAACGCATTCCGTTCTTCGGACTACATTCTACTAATTCACATGTGTTTAAGAACGAACGCAGAAGAAGAAGAACAGTAATGTCTCACTGGATCACACTCTTTCCCAGTGTGTCTCACAACCCTGAGAGAAATCATACAACCGTTAATGTTAAACAAGTGAATATTGTGACTCCTTTAGAAAATAAATCTCCATGTTATGTTACTGCAAGAAGTTTATTATTACTTTTAACAATCCTCGGTTCGTGGCAGCCTTTTCATTGTCCTTCTATTGCATTTTCATCATCATCATCATCAATTGCCGTCTCCGCAACGAAGGTTGGCTGCAACGTATCCCCAGCATCTCCTGTCTCTTGTCTTGGTGGTGCACTCTGCCAGACTGTAACCTGTCCATCGTGTGATGTTGCTCTCCCACTTGTATCTCTGCTTACCTCTTGCTCGCCTCCCTTTGACTTTACTCTCAAGTAAGGTCTTCAATAGGGTGTCATGTCTTTTAATGTGTCCAAAGTATTTTATTTGCCTGATCTTTATTTCTCTTAGTAGTTCCTTCTTCATATTAAGTGTTTTTAGTATCTCTTTATTTGTTTTCTTCTCTTTCCATGATGTTCTCCCTATTCTTCTATATACCCACATCTGAAAGGCATCAATTTTGTCTTATAATAGTGTCCATGTTTCTGAGCCATACATTAATATGGAATAGATGTAGCATTTTATAATTATAATTTTTAACTTGTTTGTAATTTGTTTAGATATTAATAATTTCCTCATGTCATTAAAGGTACTTTTAGCCATTCTTATTCTCCTTTTAACTTCTGTTTCACATCTGCCATCATTTGTGACTTTGTGTTCAAGATATTGATACTGTTTTACTTGTAGTTTCTTTCCATGTATGTTTATGTTTAGCGCCTGTTCTTCTGTGTCTTTGCTGATTATCATAGTTTTTGTTTTTTGGATTATTGCATTTTACGTGTCCTATAATTAATATCCTGTCACAATATAATTTACATCCTGTCACAATATAATTTACATCCTGTCACAATATAATTTACATCCTGTCACATCACAATTTACATCTTTAATAAAAAATAAAAATACATTACACCCTGTCACAGAATAATGCAAACCTTGTCACAAATAACAATAATTTACACCTTATCAAAACATTGTATAAATCTTGTCACAATATAATGTAGATCTTCTCACAAAATAATGTAGATATTTTCATCAAATACTGATTTATCTTCCAGGAAAGAATGATGGAGCAATCAATGGAGTTCGTTACTTCCAGTGCCGACCTAACTACGGTGTTTTTGTGCGAAAGAGCAGAATTGTACTGAGCAGTCAAGTGATCGGTTCTAGACAGATGTGCAACACTTGATACTGATACCATCTTTATAAACTGATGTCGAGTGTCTTTGTCATGTTAACATCAGGACCGTAGACATACAAGTTACATCGGTAGGGGTCTCTGCAGGATTAATATTTGTTTCTTTGTTTCATGCAGTAGGAATTACGAGCAGCAAAGCTAGTGTTTCCTTGTATGTAACGGAAAGGTTTCTCATCGCTTTATTTCATACTCAAGATTGATCCTCCTCTCCTCCTGCTTTAGTCTCAAACTCCTGTAGATATTCAGAATTTAGTCCACGGAGCAGAATGGGTTGTGTCATTGTTTACAGCTTCGATGCAATATCTACACCTTTTGATCAGAAGATCAATTTGAAACTTTGTGGGATGGAACAGCTAGCCAAAGCTCTCGACATCCTTAGTCACCTTTTTTTACATGCATTACAGATGTCAGAGTTGCTACTCTTTGTTCCCTGTCGCGCCCTTTCAACACTTGTCGAGATAAAACGACAACTATCAGCTGTGTGCAATGCTTTGACATGATCCTTCTACTCAGAGAGGTAACATCACTGTTGTACAGATGAAGGGCACTGTGAGGCTTAAAATATAGGAAAGTATCGATATATAGGCATGTCATCTACATTATGGCTACTTTGGGTGACGGTTGATCAGGTGAACCACCGACGAGACCTTCGAGCCTTCTGTATGCGGGAATTTATATTTAACATTTTTAATAGCCATATCAAAACTATATCGATTTCTAGACATTCTAGATAGCTAGAAAATATAGAGATTTCTAGACATTCTAGACAGTTAGAAAATATATCGATTTCTGGACATTCTAGACAGCTAGAAAATATATCGATTTCTAGACATTCTAGACAGCTAGAAAATATATCGATTTCTAGACATTCTAGACAGCTAGAAAATATATCGATTTCTAGACATTCTAGACAGTTAGAAAATATATCGATTTCTAGACATTCTAGATAGCTAGAAAATATATCCATTTCTAGACATTCTAGATAGCTAGAAAATATATCCATTTCTAGACATTCTAGATAGCTAGAAAATATATCCATTTCTAGACATTCTAGATAGCTAGAAAATATATCCATTTCTAGACATTCTAGACAGTTAGAAAATATATCGATTTCTGGACAGCTAGAAAATATATCCATTTCTAGATACTCTAGACAGCTAGAAAATATATCCATTTCCAGACCTTCTAGACAGCTAGAAAATATATCGATTTCTAGACAGCTAGAAAATATATCCATTTCTAGATACTCTAGACAGCTAGAAAATATATCCATTTCCAGACCTTCTAGACAGCTAGAAAATATATCGATTTCTAGACAGCTAGAAAATATATCGATTTCTAGACAGCTAGAAAATATATCGATTTATTTATATGGAAGAAGATCATTCTCTGCGGACATGATTACAAGTTGAAATGTGTCACCGCTTTGATGAAACTTATTACCAAAAGAAAGCGACAATCATTATTTTGTGACGTTTAAAGAGAAACATTTCTCGTAGAAGGAGAAAACTAACAATAGCAAGAATTTTTGGGGATTGCGAGGGCGGAGATAAATAACAACACAGAACGAAATCTGAACAGTCTATTGTATACACAGTCATCTAGATACAATACAAGACTACCTACATACGTCACCTTAGGGGGCGGTTGTAAACAATAATGACGGGATATTCCTGTACAGTATTTACAATGTCTTTTTCCAGAATAGGCATTCGTGCTGATCTCACATAGTGTTACTGGATGATGCGGCTGATAATTGGTCTTCTTCTTCTTCTTCTTCTTCAGCGTTCATTCTCAAACTCCTGCTGGATTTATCTAGTAGCAGGACCATGATCCATTCTAGATTTCCAGCAGGATGTAGTCCAGAGAATGGAAATGCGTTGTGTCGCCGTTTTATTTGCGCCAATGGCCCGACACATCCTTCTTCGGCTGGATAATTGGTCTCATTGCTTACATTTTGTGTCGCCTTCCAATCACAATCACAGATAAAAATCTGGTCTACGCCAAAATAAATCATGCAGAATGATAACAGTGCACACGACTATTCTGAGGAATGACGTGTTGTATAACTATTGATCTTATCGTCATGTGACATATTCCTTCCAGCACGTGATCTTCCTTATGAATTCTCTGAGTTGACCTGTCCTTAACTAGAGACATGTTTCGTTTGAGCAATCTGATATATCACTGCACCGTCGTCGTCTTGGACGCCTTCTTCCGCTTGTAGCCGTTAACTATGCCTTTCCAAAATAATATTACTAGCCACATTACTCTTGTAGTGCGTCATTACTTTCAGAAGGAAATCCGTTTATCGAATAGCACACACACACACAAAAACACATTCATTGTCTACTCTATAGGCCTACTAGAAAAAATTTGTTCAAGTCGAGAAATCCAAAAAGACATACGATCATATTTATTGACAACTGCAACCTAGTAGGCCGTTTCATCCTTGATAAAAAAGGGGTTTAAAAGCCGTAGAAGATTGACTTCACTGTACTCGGTTTCCCATATGTACTCGGTCCCTCTCAACGAAGCGGCACGCCGCCTGCCGAGAGTACCACTCATAGCACGTACCTCCGTAGCTTCAAGTGAAAATCCACAGGGATCTCCGAAAAAAATCCACCTTATAAACAAGACGACACGAGCCGGATTCGAACCCGTGACCTCTTGAACACAAGGCGAACAGCTTAACCACTACGCCAGGGTCCTTGATAGTATATCTAGATGTCCCTGTTCCAGGTCACGCAAGAATCTAAACATAGAAAATTATAGCTGACACTGACATATTGGAAAAGTACTTGTGTAGTCCTCCACGGGGTCGGAGGTTAAATTATCTGTAATGTCTTGTTTATATGTTCATTTTTGGAGATCCCTAAGAACTGTCACTTTAGCTCGGAGTTACGTGACGTGAAATTCTAGGCAAGCGTTGTGCTGTTCTGTTGACTCACGTAACGTGAGTGAAACTCTCAGCAGACGGTGTACTGTTCTGTTGAAAGGGACGAAGTACATATGGAAACACCCGAATACAATGAAGTTAATATCCTAAGCCTTTTTATCCCTTTTTGAGTTAACACATGATAAGCCTTTTATTCCGATTGATTCAAATAACATAAAACTCTTACATAAAAGAGAAAAATAAAATGTCATTTAGCTCTGCAAAGCATATAGGACCGAAGGTTTCCACTTTTCATTTTTCCATTGGTGAACTATCTTCTTCTTCTTCTTCTCCTGCGTTCGTTCTCAAACTCCTGCAGATTAACAGGATGTAGTCCAGAGACCGGATTGCGTTGTGTCACGGTTTACAGCATTGCTGTGATATCTGCGCCTTTCTGCCTGACACATCCGACTTCAGCATGGCTTTGAGTCACTTATCCTATATGGGATGGGATAGCCAGCTCCATCCCGTAACCTCCTTAGTCGCCTCTTACGACATGCATGGAAGGTAAACAGTGTTGCTATTCTTTGCTCTCCTTTCAGGTCCCGACAACACTTGGGCGCGGTGAACTATCTGAAAAATAGTGGTTCTTTTTCAAAACGGTTACGAAATAATTTTCTTGGGAACATTCCCTCCTCATCAAAGTTGTATCTACGCCCATGGGTGTCAAACATCTTTTAGCAGAAAGGGAAAAAGCAAAAGAAGTCTAGAAAAATGGTCGGCAATGAGCCACAACTGCAGCAAAACTGTAATCTAACAGTTAGAACTTAAAAACGGGTAGTGAAATTTCGCGAATCATTGGAAACACATTGGATTACACACAAAAACGATGTTTCAACCAAAAGGTATTTATGAAAACCATAAAACATGATGATGATGGAACGGCATTGTAAACGTTCACATCATAATAGCTATATTATCCTATGTGTTTCTAGTAATTAACAAAATTTAATTACGCAGTATCCGTGTTTCACCTGTAAAATATATAGGATTGGAGGACTTACTTAATTGTACTAAGATTATCCCACATGTTCTCGTCTTTCTGAACTAAGGGTCTTCGTACCACTTGTAACACGTAACTACCTAGCTCCAAGCAATAAACCTCAGGATCTTCTAAATAAATACTTTATAAACATGTCAATGTAAGATGGATTAGAACCTAAAACTCTTGAGCACAAAGCGAATGGCTTAACCACTATGGCAGGAAGAATCCCACCCTTGTACACACAAAAATATTAGACAATTCAAGAAGGGAATATGTTTGCTGATGCATCGGTCCATTGGCTTATGACCTTTGACCCATGTGGAATATGAACTATACATTAGCATTGGAAAACTACCATAATCAGCAAAGTCGATACTAAGCCAACACTAACCATAACGATGCCGGGAGAGATACTGAAAGTCGAAACTAAATCAACACTAAACATAACGATGCCGGGAGAGATACTAAAAGTCGAAACTAAATCAGCACTAAACATAACGATTATCTGTCTCTTTATGTCCATATTTAAATTTGGATGCATGAGTAATGGTGAAAGTTGATATGTCACTGTGTTTGTTTTCTGACATTTTGATTCTATTTCTCTCTCTAATTTCCCATTGTCCCGGAGAGAGAAAACACTTCCTAAATATTTGAATTATTGTTTTTGTTTCACTGCTGAATCGTATATTCTGATATTCGATTTTTATGAGAAACATAAATTATGAGATTGACAAAAAATAATATCTCAGAGTGTACCATGAAGGTAAATTATAAGTGGTGTTAGATGCTTGGTGCAACCAACCCTCGATGCGAAGACATGGCATCATAATGAAAAAGATTCATGATCTCACTGCATCAACTGGCACGAAATACAAGATAGAACAAATCAGTTATATTTGATTTACATACAAACAACTGCCAGATTTATTTAGGAAACAGTACATTTCTTTGTTTTACGACATGTTTTTTAGTCAGTCTTCCTTTTATAATTTACAATTTTCTTTACATTACAATTTCCCAGGCTCGTTTTTGTTTTTATCTGACTCGCGCTATATTAGCAATAAAACAGATTATTTTCATCAAATGTTTGTTTGTTCTTTCTTCTATTTTTTTTTTATTAAGAGAGTGGCTAAATTGTGTTCAGATTTGATTTCTTGTATTTGGAGAAGTTTTTGGACGACTAATGAAGCGTCTAAACAATGACAAATCACTGAACTTATTTGTATTGCCTAGAAAATCACTGTAGCCAAAAAAAATGGTGTGTTCATCCCTAACGTCCTGAATTATACCCTACCAATTTTTTGGTTAATGCAGGGTCTGTTCTCTAACGGAAGACAAACCCTACTCAAAGCTACTGTAAGCTCGTTGCAGAGAACTGAACGTATTCTTTCTCATACTCTTGTCGGTTTACAGGATATAGTCCGGAGAGCTCAATATGTTGTGTCGTGAACAACTTGGATGCAACACCCGCCGATGCTTCTTTCATAGAAGATCTGGTTCCATTTCCGTATGAAGTTTCAACCTAAAAGTCGTTATTGTCTTCCCCAGGTGGTGATGTTGTCGTAGCTTCCACACTTGCTGTTGAGCGTAGGGGTTTGTGAAGGAGATGTAGTCTGTATTCCAGAGCCAGGTGTTTTGCTCTTGTTGAGGTGTAGTCATGTTTATTCAGGATGGTCATGATGTTTTCTATGAACCTTATCCTTGACTATGTATCCTGATTCCATCTTGTTATAAACGCTTATGGGAAGTTGATCGTTCATCCTCATTTGATGTTCAAACCATTGTATCTGCTGTTTCTTTATATATATTCGATGCATGATGTGATACCTATTAATTTTCTGATGTTTTCACTGCACATTTTGTAGAGTCTAGTGACTCCAATAGCCTTCCTTAAACATTTCGCATGGTTTCGATCTTTCTCGTATTTGTATGTGTCAGTTGCCAAGGCTGACAAGTATAGTGTTGGAATAATTCTGCTCTTAATCATTTGTGGCTTTACTTCAATGTTGATTTTTGTGTGATAGCTGGTTTGTCACAGCATTGGCCTTTTGACATCGTGTTTTTATCTCTATATGTCGAGTCGTCTGTGAGGATACTTCCTATGTACTTTAACTCTTTGACGATTTTACTCGATATATATTATTCGGTATAGTATCGATATAGTATCGATATAGTATTGAAAATTCTACAGTAATGTGCAGCAACACGATCCTCATCAAAATCTCCTGCTTCATTTGAAACAGCTTGATTTTGGCGCATTTGTGACACTGAGTGAGCCTCGGCATCTGCAGCTCGACGTCTCTGTCTTTGGCCAATAGTGTCATGGTGTCTGTAACGACGTTGGTATTCTCTATTCATAGCTTGTCTAATTTCTCTTTGCGCTGATGATTCTAGCTTAGCTCGACGCAGATGCAACTCAACATCCTTAGCAAGCCGCGTTTGTCTTTGTTGAAGGGTTTCTTGATAAGTTCTTTGCATCTCTCAATTCAGCATTTGCGGCACGAATCCGAGCGAGTGCCTCTTGAATTTTACGACTCAACCATCTAGCTTTTCCTTCTTTTGTTTTTTGACGATTTCTTGCGATTTGATCATCTTCTTTCCATCATTTAAAACAAATTATATGTATATTTTAAATATAATCTATTTTATGTAACTTTAACTAAATGGAACTCATTATATGGAACAAAACAGTAGTTCATCAACACATGCATATATCACACAATGGCGTTGGGTCAAATGGCATTAGTCCATGGACCGCTGAATCAGCAACCAACCAACCAACCAACCATTTAACATTAACCACAAATATATATATACAAAAGAGTCGTTGTAATGACTTCAAAATGCTTATATTTTACCCACATGCCCCTTTATGCATGTGAAATAATTAACTGAACGACCAACATTCTCAGAAACAAACAACGCCTGCGTGTTGCCGGGCCCCGAAAGGGGAGCAAAGAATAGCAACACTGTTTACCTTCCACGCATGTCGTAAAAGTCGAATAAGGAGGTTATGGGATGGAGTTGGCTGTCCCATCCCATATAGGGTCAGTGACCCAAAGCCATGCTGAAGTCGGATGTATCAGGCCGAAAGGCGCAGAGATCGCAGCAATGCTGTAAACCATGGCACAACGCATTCCGTTCTCCAGACTACATCCTGCTAAACTGCAGGAGTTTGAGAACGAACGCAGAAGAAGAAGAAGAAAAAAAAATAGACAGAATGCCCGGATTCTTTGAAAACTTCTTTTTGTGCGATCAAAAATTAAAAAAATTTACAGGAGAAAAGAACAAGAAATATAAGAAATGGGTTAAAAGTAAAACTAAATAGATTACACAGAATACAATACAGCAAAAGCAAATGCCAAGAAAATCATTAAAACTGCCAAAATCAACTAATGGAAAGAGATTTGACTGCAAAAAGATAGGTAATATCTCCGACACATCAGCCAACACATGCAGTAGCACTGTCAACACACAGTGAAGCTAGTCAGTTCGGCAGAAGCATCGGAACTAGGGGAGGCTAATGCAGATTCGTAATGCACTAAAAGCACCGAAGCAAATAATGGAAAGATGGCAACAACATTTCTAAGAACTACTGAACCTAAAGAGAAGAAGAAACAGCAATAAACACTACAACAGCACACCTAGAACCAAATATACTACTATCGGAAATAAAAAATGCAATAAACAAATCATCAATAAACAAAACGGCAGGCTCTGATAACATCCAAACAGAACATCAATGCAGCAGTAGAGAGCGGTAAGACATGGCTATACAGACTTTTCAACGTAATATGGATGAA
Organism: Meghimatium bilineatum; assembly: GCA_034231615.1. NCBI lineage: Eukaryota > Metazoa > Mollusca > Gastropoda > Stylommatophora > Philomycidae > Meghimatium > Meghimatium bilineatum. Next base: position 74,932,271 of record CM067319.1, on the reverse strand, counting down.
ACAAGAAATACCAGAAGACTGGAGAAACGCGACAATCATTCCCATATGGAAGAAAAAGGCTGTAGGAGAGATTGCACAAAATACAGAAGGATATCCTTACTAAGCCACACAGGGACAATTTTTAACAAAATAGAACAACAATTAAGATCATACACTGAACCACAACTTAAAAACACCCAAATAGGCTTCCGTAAGAGCAAAAGCTGTACGGTGCTATCTTTACACTTAGACAACTAACAGAAAGAGACACATAAAACAACAAATCCATTGCATTCGTCGACCAAGAAAAGGCCTTCGACAGACAATAACTATGGACTATCTATAAACTAATAACTATCAATATATGTACCAGAACTATCAATACCAGTACCAGAACATTTAATCAATACATGTAAGGGCATTTATACTAATAGCCAATGTGAAATAAGAGCAAAATCAGTTGTGTCCAATAAGTTCTAAATCCAATTAGACGTTTGGCAGAAGTATGTCCTATCCCTTCCACATTTTATAACCTAACATTTTATCGACCACATCTGTAAACTAACAAGTACCAACAAAGAAGATAACATGAAAGACAAATTGAACTAACTGCTCTTTGCAACGACTAAGTACTAATAGCGACATCAGAAGAACAATTGCAAGAACATATAAACAGATTCCACACAACATGTCAAAAATTCTACATGAAGATTAATATTGAAAAGACAGAAATAATGGCAATAACAGAAAGGAAAGAAATATCCCAATCTCCATGGACAATAACTAAACAGTTAAAGGAGTTACTCTTACTTCTCTCTTACTTAGGAAACATTATGTCGAGTAAAGTGAAAAACAGTAAAGAGATACAAAATAGATGGGGAAAAAAACATACCAGATTCTAGGACAGATGACACATATTTTTAAGAACAAACATGTAAACACGGATACTAAAATGTCATTATACAAGACTATTATTATCCCATCACTGTACTACCAGTGTCAAGCTGGACAATGACAGCATAAGACACATGGTGACAGCAGAAATGACATGTGTACGAAGAATTCTCGAAGTGTAATTACGAGATAGAATTAGAAACGATAACATCAGACAGATAACCAAAACAATACCAGCAATGGAATACATCAAAAACAATAGATCAAGTGGTTTTCACACGCTTCCAGACTTCCAAGAGACATCATGCCACAGATGGCCATGACAAATAAACATAACGGCTATAAAACACGAGGCAGACCATGTAAAAGATGGATCACAGAAATCAAAGAAGCAACATGAACAAGCTTAAAAAAAACCAGCACACATAAAGGCCATCTCTAGAGAACTTTTCCACCCTTGACACTACAACGCAAACAAGGGCCACAACGTATAGATAGATCGATATATAGATAGATCGTTTGGTCTCCCTAGATCTTCGGGCTAGTCGCCAGGACGAATCTTCCAGTCTTCTCCAGGCCAATAATATGTCAGAAAGGATGCCTCAAAGTTTTTGCTTCAGTTAGTTCCATTGTGGCCATGTCTTGCCTTACAGTTCTTTGTATTCTGGCAGTCCTAGATCTGTGTGGAAAAAAGCCGAAGAGTGGAAATGGATCTCTAGATAGAGGTGGCGGACATATTTAGCATGATCAATAAATATCTAGTATATAGCGGGAAGTATAACTTTGCGATAATTATATAGTAGTATAAATAAATACATTTACTTGAAAGTACAACTTTGACTACATTTTATCCTATATTTTGTATAAAGAATAGTACAAATATACGGTATTAAGTAAATATTAGACCAATCTACAATTTGGCTTGCATTCAAACCAAACTGGCAATTTGTAGATCTCGCGAGACCACGTTAACTTAGTAAGAGCAACTTCCTTCCTTTTCTTCTGCGGGTTTTGGCGTGGTAAGCATGCTGTCTCACTTCTCTGTTTGAAAAAAAATTATATTTTGTCACTTTGTAACTATAATTGGATATTGGTTATACTTCTGTACTTTTATTTGTTTCAGACAAACCTTTCTGCGGCGGATTTTACAGATTCGGGAAGATGGTTGCTCAAAAGAAAGCAGTAAGTATGAATGAATTTGATAACGGCAGATCAGAGGTCTGACGAATTTAATAGTAGGGCGAAGAGTAGGTACTTGAACACAATTTTCAAAATAGCGCTACATAATTACAAATAATATAGTTAGATAACCCTTAAAAATAGCAATACAATTTCGTCCATCGTTGTGACTTTGCAGTGTTAGAAAAGTTGAGTAAAAGATTTTTGGTAATGGGGGGGGGGATTAGAATTAAAAGGATTAGAATTAATTTATATATGTTTTTGGGAGGGGGAGAAGTGTTAGAATCAGTGTTTTAGAATTCTCTAATTATTGAAATTTATTGTGAGTAATGTGTTAGAGGTGTGCTATTTATACACAACGGTGGACGAATTGCAGACACACCCATATATATCCATCCAATTTGCCCGTTTATTTTACCAATTTCATGGTTGCGCCACAAGTAGGACACACATAATAATTACAAATTAAACCTTAGTTCATGCACCAATCTAAAACACATTTGCTACCACTATCGCGTAGTTTAATGAAAAAAACCAAAATCACACTCCATAGCTCCTGTCATTTTCACAAATGTCAGAATAATGTGGCTGACCCACATGCAGCAAAAGTAACCACATGAACTTCCTATTTTTGGACATTTTTCACCCCCGGTAGAAATGCTATGTCCACCACACTACTATAAATAGCACACGGTTTACATTTTGAACTATTGATGTCATGGATTTCCGCGCACTGCCAATGAAATTATGGATGCCTTGACACTACGGAAGCAAAAAGAGTTTTTGCGCGCGACATGACTTTGTGCTTCCAGATTTTGCAATTGCATTTGCGCGGAAAATGCAATTCACAGCCAGTTTATTAAAAAATGCAGTGTTATATTGCAATATAAAATAAAACACAGTACACTTACCTTATTCATCGTTGCTTGGAGGTTTTTATCGAGTCCAGAAAATCCAGGAAAAGCTGTGGCGATTTCTGGTGTTCTTTCCGTCACATGTACTCAGAAAGGTGGGCGGGAAATTGTCCTTTGCACCGCCTACCATGATTCCGGAATTGTCTTTTAACAAGGCCCCCACAAACCCGTGATCGTATTTGTGTGGGCCCCTGTTACCGGATTTTTGAACTCGATGCTATGGTTGTCATGTGCTGGTAACCTTCATCGCCCAAGCAGGTGTAAGCTTGCCAGCAGTCTGATATGATGGTGGTTCCTGGCAGCACATGTTGTTTAATAATTGCCAATAATACCTATTTTGGGTATAATCTTCGTATCTACGGTCACCGCGCTAAAAATAGAACACTGTTGACATTTTTACAAGCGACGTCATTGAGTTCCGCTAGAAAATCCGGCAACCAATCAAATCCCGAGTGCAATGACGTCACACACCCAACGAACGCCAGGCGATTTTGTGCGTGGCGGACAATTTTTTTTTAAAAGATTTGATCGATTTGAGCAGAGATTTCACTAGCGGAAATCTGCAGTCGCCTAATTAAAAATGTAAACAGTGTGAAATGGGTAAAATGAAGCACTTACCTTATTCACCGGATAAATTCTCTGCAAACCATGCATTAATTATAATATAAATCTCAAATCATAAGAATAACACAAACCATGAGCACCGATCCACTTTGTTGAAATGTGCGGGCTTTTGCTGGTTTCTGATCACGCCTCGCCCAGTGTTGCCAACTCTTTTCATCATAAAGCACCAGATTTGAGTGCTTTCTTTCGTGTTTTTTTCCCAATAATTTTATAATTTGAAATAAAAACTGGACATTCAAATGCCATGAGGGGGGAGACACCCCTCAACCCCCCCCCCCCCCTTTGTTGGGCTTTCATATGTCGTGAGGGGGGAGACCCCCCCCCATTTTAAACTTTCATATGCCATGTATTCCCCCCTCCTTTTTTATACCACCCCTCCCTCTCCTTTATTATTATTTTTTATCTCCTTTATTTTACTTAAAACCACACACAACCTAACTAACTAACTCGAAAACGATTCCCGCGCGTACCGTGATATCATAACCTCTCGCACGCCGTGGCACATTTCCGCGCGAACAGTGGATCCGCGCAACTACAGCTTTGGGGAATACCTCAAAACTAGGTCAAATTCCACCATGACCGTAGATACGTGGATTGCGCCCTATTTTGTCCTTTCGGAAACAACCTTCAATACACATTTATTAGTCCCCCTCTCAACTATGCCGAACACCCATGTCCCTTGTACTCTTTTTCCCTCGGTTGAATTTCCGTTTGCCGAAGAGACTTTCATCAATTTCGACTTCCACTCCAAGTTTTACTGTGTCATCAACATACATTTCAACGCATATTTCCAGACAGCTTTTCCAATCAGCTACAGCGTGCATCCCAACCTTCACCTCCCTTTTTATAAATCCGCTCCTCACCTCCATGACCCACAGGTAAGTAAGAAGCAGGATGTCACCCATACTCATGTGACTTTCACTAAACCATGAATTATTCCTAACACTTCTACTTACATCATGACGATTGTTCCCGAAACGTCGACACCTCCAAATATAACCTTCACTTTTCTTGGAATTTTTAACGAATTTCATATATTGGCCACAAGTCGGACACACATAATAGTTACATATTAATCCTGCGATCATGCACCAATCAAGCACACACTTATCACCGCTTGCACGCAAATTAATAAAAAAAACTTAAATCTTGTGCGACATCTTCGTTGAATTTTATTGAAATAATGGGAGTAATAGCTGTTTTCCCGCTATCAACTGCGCATGCGCGAAATGACCTGACGCCAACTGACCAAATCAAATCTCGGACCGCTGACTGTTTTGCGTCCTTTTTAATTTTAATGTTCACTCAAATCAATCATTTTGAAATCGTTAAAAAAATTGGTAGAAATGCTGTTACGTCCACCACACTACTATAAATAGCACACTGTTTACATTTTGAACTATTGACGTCATGGATTTCCGCGCACTGCCAATGAAATTAATGGATGCCGCGACGTCACACTACGGAAGCAAAAAGAGTTTTGCGCGCGACGTGACTTTGTGCTTCCAGATTCATCAATTGCAATTGCATTTGCGCGGAAAACGCAATTCACAGCCAGTTTGTTAAAAATGCAAACAGTGTTATATTGCAATATAAAATAAAACATAGTACACTTACCTTATTCATCGTTGCTTGGAGGATACACTTTTTTTATCGAGTCCAGAAAATCCAGGAACAGCTGTGGCGATTTCTGGTGTTCTTTCCGCCACATGTACTCAGAAAGGTAGGCGGGAAATTGTCCTTTGCACCGCCTACCCTGATTCCGGAATTGTCTTTTAACAAGGCCCCACAAACCCTCGATCGTATTTGTGTGGGCCCCTGTTACTGGATTTTTGAACTCGATACTATGGTTCACAGTCATGTGCTGGTAACCTTCATCGCCCAAGCAGGCGTAAGCTCGCCAGCAGTCTGATACGATGGTGGTTCCTGGCAGCACGTGTTGTTTGATGATTGTCAATAACACTTCTTTTGTCCTTTCGGACACCACCTTCAATTTACATTTATTAGTCCCCCTCTCAACTATGCCGAACACCCATGTCCCTTGGACTCTTTTCCCTCGGTTGTATTTCCGTTTGCCGAAGAGACTTTCATCAATTTCGACTACTACTCCTTCTCCTCCAAGTTTCACTGTGTCATCAACGTACATTTCAACGCAGATTTCCCGACAGAAGCTTTTCCAATCAGCTACAGCGTGCATCCCAACCTTCACCTCCCTTTTTATAAAACCACTCCTCGCCTCCATGACCCACAGGTAAGTAAGAAGCAGGATGTCACCCATACTCATGTGACTTTCACTAAACCATGAATTATTTCGAACACTTCTACTTACATCATGACGATCGTTCCCGAAACGTCGACACCTCCAAATATAACCTTCACTTTTCTTGGAATTTTTAACCAATTTCATATATTGGCCACAAGTCGGACACACATAATAGTTACATATTAATCCTGCGTTCATGCACCAATCAAGCACACACTTATCACCGCTTGCACGCAAATTAATAAAAAAAACTTAAATCTTGTGCGACCATCTTCGTTGAATTTTATTGAAATAATGGGAGTAATAGCTGTTTTCCCGCTATGAACTGCGCATGCGCGAAATGACCTGACGCCAACTCCAACTGACCGGACGCCAACTGACCAAATCAAATCTCGGACCGCTGACTGTTTTGCGTCCTTTTTAATTTTAATGTTCACTCAAATCAATCATTTTGAAATCAGTTAAAAAAATTAGTTAAAACAGTTAAAAAAAACTCCTCCCTTTCTCCCCCACTGACTCCCCCCTACCCTTCGGTTTAGTCACGCGGTCACGCGACCGATAAAACACGCGAACCCAGACAGGGAAAGGTTAGGAAACACCTCAAAAGTAGGGCAAAGGTCACACTGTGGTGGACGAAACAGCAGATGCGCCAAAAAATTAAACAGTTTTAAAAAATCCTCCCTTTCTCCCCCACTGATTCTTCCCCCCCCCCCCCTTTTCGGTTTAGTCACGTGACCGATAAAACACGCGAACCCAGAACATTCTATCAGGGAAAGGTTAGGAAACACCTCAAAAGTAGGGCAAAGGTTACACTGTGGTGGACGAAACAGCAGATGCGCCCCCGTTTCTAATTATTAATTTTTATACCTGCCTGTTTAATTTTGTAAAATTTGTTTAAAAATAACCCCCCCCCCCCTCCCCCGCCTTTTCATTATTTAAAAAAAAATTTTAAGCCCTGCACAGACTACAAGCATATCACAAACAAGGCTGTCCAAACTGACCAATGCTGTCAAAAGGAAAAAGGTCACCAGAATAAAATCAGCCAAACTCCAAAACATGCCAAGCATTTTCCTTTGATTTACCTTGAGATGTCTTTTGGGGCCATATTTTATTTTTTTATGTCATCGAAGAGTGGGCATGTCTGCTGATTTTTATTCTGGTGACCCTTTTGATGCTTGTAGTCTGTGCAGGGCCTAAAAATTGTTTGCTGTGATCTGCATAACTTTAAAATGGTGTCCTGGGGAAAGTTGCTGCCTGTTTTCTGACTCATATGTTTGTATTTTCTTTTGATGAAAGTTTTTTCTTGTCAGTGATACTCTGTGCTGAAATTGTTCTTTTTTGCACCTGCTTTTGCCAGTCTGTCAGCTGCCTCATTTCGTGCAATTCCAGTGTGCAGGAATTCACTGAAGTACAACTTTGTTAGATCGTGGATTTAAGTTATACAGTTTTTGAGATCTTAGGTTCATTTTGGATGGTCTGGAGTACTGACATACAGTTGCCTTTAATACTGCTAACATTGCATGTTGCTCTGCACTATAGTTTGATGATAATTTGCCAGTAGCGATTTAGTTTTGGGATGTTTGGTATGAGTATTAGTATCCCAGCTCTTTTCTTTACTCAATGAAGACATGAATCCACCGTGAGTTAGGGCATTGAGTGTCTAGGTGATCTAGGTAAGTTTTTTTGCCTTGAGGGCAGTAGAGGTTTCCATAGTTTTGCTCTCAATGCCTGGAATTGTAAGTTTTGCAGTATATATATGGGTGAGGTGTTTGAGATGTAATATGCTTCTAGCTGTTCCCATACATCCGGATTGTTATTGGTTACGTCTTCATTGGCTGTCATAAGTTTTTTGAAAGGTGATTAAAGCTTGGTCTTTTTCAGTTGGTTTTTTTTTTGTTAGTTCGTTTTCTCATGCATATGGTGATGTTTCAGTCTAAATTTTTCTGCCTTTGTGATTTTCTCATCCCTGCGGTCTGTTAGATTTTGTAATCCTACAGTTGCTTTCATTGACGTTATAGCTGTGCTTCTTAGTCCACCTGTTATAACTTGGAGATCTGAATTTTGTCTAGCTTTTGAAGATTGATATTTGCTGCTGTTGCATATGTGCTCAATCCATATTCCAGTTGGATGAATATGATATACATATATTTGAAAACGTCTTCTGCAGTTTTTCTCAAACTCCTTCGGTTAGTGGGGTATAGTCCGACAGGGCACTATCATGGTTTACAACTTTCCTGTGATGTCTGCACCTTTAGCTTCTGTGATTATAAGATGGTCATCCGATTTGTTATATTTTGCAATATTACATTAATATATTTACATGATTTTTAACTTAAATGGGAAATATGTTTTAATTCATTTCAAATAAATCTCTAGAAAAAGACAGCAGACAATATCAATGCCCGTCTGGCTTTGGTAATGAAGTCTGGCAAGTATGTCTTGGGATACCGACAGACTTTGAAGACATTGAGAGGAGGGAAAGCTAAACTAGTCATCATTGCCAACAATACTCCACCTCTTAGGTAAGTTTTTGCATTCTTCGTTTCACAAGGTTCACCATTTACCAAACATTCGCTGCCAAGTTCGACTGTCACATGTATGCTCTTTTGTGGGAATCTTGCAACCCCAGCATCAGTAATACTTTGTGATGCATACTGTGTTTTAAGTCTAAAATGCTTGCAATCTTTGTAACATTAGTCATGTTATTGTATTTTTCAATATATTCGCATTTTTTAACTGAATGGGCTATTTCCTTTAATGTATCAGTAAATTATTAATAGAATTGTTTTTCTATTAAATATTTGTGTTTTTTTTGCGGTAGTTCTCAATCTCCTACAGATTAACAAGATGTAGTCTGGATAGGGAAATATGTTGTGATAGTTTGTAGCTTGGCTGTGATAGTTGATCTGACCGACATGGCTAGATAATTTTGACCTTTTAAGGGGGATAAAAACACCCCTCACTTAAAACCACCAACAAAAAGTCACCCCTATGCAGAAGCATGGGAGGTAAAACTGTTGCTATTCTTTGCTTTCTTTTCAGCCCTGGAAGAACATTTGTTGCACATGTTTGTATAATGTAATGTTCAGTGTTTAGTTGTATTTTCAAAGTTTGTAAATGTGGCCAAGTTAAATTTCTTGAATTGTTAAATTCACTGAAACTAAAAATCCAAACTCATTCATGTCACTGTGATGTTTCAGTGCAGTGTAAATTAGTGTGTATCCCACACTGTCATGTCATCTTGTGATTTTGTTTTACTCAACAATCTCTGAGTACTATTATTAGCTTCAGCTTCAACTCTCAAACTCCCACTGGATATTCTGTAACATGACAATGGTCCTTCTAGATTTACAACAGGATGTGGAGTCCAGGCAGTGGCAATGCATTGTCGCTGTTTTATTTGCACCTACGGCCCGACACATCTTCGGCAGAGTAAAGAACGGGTTCCCTCTATATTACATTCTTCTATAATTTCCCTATGTGAAAATTACTTATCCCCAATTATATTTATTTTATATCAATTGTATTGTATTTGACGGATTTCTTTCATTACATATCTTGTCCATCAGGGACAATTATTAACAGGATTCCGTTGTAGCCATTTGTCTGGTCTTTAAAAAAATGTGGTCCTTAATTAGTAATAAAACTTAGTAATAAATTTGTATTTTGTGTCATTATCAGTGACTTTGGAGCCATTAATGGTTAAGATAAAGTCACACCATTACTAATGAATCTGATTATTTATCTCTGAAGCTGAATGATTTGTATATTCATCATTTTTTAACACAAGATCCAGGAGCACTAGAATGGAACATTAATCTTTGACTCAAAAGGTGTTTATGTTCTCTGGTCTTATTTTTTGTGATATACATGGCTCCTGCATTAATTTATCAGTGAAAATTGCTTACCAATTGTAATAATAGACCCGGGGCAACTTAATGTTTCTGATTATTGCAAGACTATCCCTTATGTGGCAGTTTTCTGTGTCTACAAAAAGTCATGTCATGTTGCTTTGGATTTGAGTTGTTTCCCATCTTTCAAATTCCTGGTGTGATCTGTACAGCGAGTTATTGTTGTAGGGACTTCTCGACTTAAACTAGTTATGTTTTTTCCTTGTGTTTGTCGCTTTATTGTGCGCTTTTTCATCTGCATCAATAGGGTGACCGTTTCCACCTTCCTGAAGCAATATGAGATTTTTGCTAGAAAGTCTTTTCTACCTATTCACGTTTAACGTCTATTCAATGTCTCTGGAGCATATATCTGCATTACACCCCTTCTACCTTCATATATCTAGCTATAACTGCCAGTTACACCCAAAATATAGCTTCATATATATAGCTATAGCTGCCACATAACCCTAAATATATCTAGCTATAGCTGCCAGTTTTAACTACTAATTGTGCTTTGTGGTCTTGCCGTTGGTGGTGAAATCAAAATATTTGAAAAGTACTGATAGCTTTGGTAGCTAAAAGCTGAATTATTTTATATTTTTCATTCGGCATAACCATGGGCCCTACCGATACATTTGTAGTCAGCCCTTCCATGCTGCCGTATATTAAACTCAATGATAGTCTTCCTGTGGTGAGTTTATACTCTCCACGGAAATTTTATACATTGGACATCTTTTGTTTGACTAGATTTCTTTTCTGAAAAAGTAGAGCTTCTGCACAAAGTAAATTTTCATCAGTTTTTGCATGAAATGAAAGCTACATGTCTGGTATTCGTAATTGCGGTCTGCTTTTAAATTATGCTTTAATGTGATATAGTTTTGTATCCTGACACGGATCAAAAGGCCATATACTTACAAAACATCAGTTCAAGGAGAGTAAAACTGCTTGTATGAAGTCCAATCGCCCGTGTGTTGCCTGGGCCCAAAAGGGGAGCAAATAATAGCAACACTGTTTACCTTCCACATGTTCTAAAATGCGACTTAAGTAGGTTATGGGATGGAGTTGGCTATCCCATCCCATATATGGTCAGTGACCCACAACCATACTGAAGTCGGATGTGTCAGGCCGACAGGCACAGATATCGCAGCAGTGCTGTAAACCATGACCACCGCATTCTGTTCTCCGGACTACATCCTGATCATCTGCAGGGGTTTGAGAATGAACGAAGAAGGAAGTCCAATGGTACAGTGGGTGATAATACTAGTGTGTGTGTGGTCATTTGTGCTTTTAAGTGGCAAACACAATACTCATCTACCAGCTTCCTGCTGGAAATTGTGATAGTTTGAAAGATACAGAAGTTGAGCAATTTGAAAAGGGGTGCCATAAAACCATAACCATAGATTTAATATGCAGATTAGGAAGAACACCCGAATCAAAATCTTACTGAAAACATGAACTTAAGCCTATATGGTGCATCTTAGACTAGTACAGTGTATGTGAATGTATATTCTTATATCTTTATACAGTGGAGTCCCGTAATAACTTAACCGTACAGACAAAATATGTAGTATAGCCTATATAGAATAAATATTATTGGGGATTTTGGAAAATGTTTTTACATATGGAAATATGTTATAAAAGATTGCGCTATATAGGAATTCCACTGTATATTTAATAGCAATAAAACATGTAATGGATGTTTAAGATTTAATGAAAGCAGTTTTACTAAGTATTCATAACATTAATCAACAAACTATTCACAAAATTTCATGCTGTAACAAACAGCTCAATATAATACCAGAATATTGTAAATCAGAATAGATGAAAATTTCCATCAATGAGACGCCTCGGATTGTTAATGTGCAACTCTCTGATACATGAAGTGATTGAAAGGATACAAAGAATGTCATTTTTTAATGTACAATCTACTTTGCTATGTCATTTGCGTACCAGAAAGCAACAATCATAAGACTGAAAAGCTTTGCTTGTAAAATGTTGACATGGAAGCAGTGCAGGGATGGCTCTTTTTTCATGTCTATTTTTCATTAATTCCCTGTAAAGTGTGCTGGTAAATAATGGTCAGATTGGTTCTATAGAATTGTATGCTGCTAATGGCACTAGTAAGTAGCCATCTGCCAGTTGTGACATTGTTTATAAAACTACCACACTAGAATCACTTAGTACCTTTTTACTAGGAAGAACAACTCAGAACTGATAGCCATCTTAATAGTAATTTGCAGCCTGTTTTTTTGCTTTAAATTTTCAATTGTCAGCTGATCTTTCGAGATGTTTATTTTGCATCTGCATGCAACTTTGTACGTGAAAGAGGCCAGACTAGAAGGGAGATAACTCTTTCAGTTTGTAATGAGCAGATGTTAAGACTTGCAATCACACGTGTTAAATTGAACTTTTATGAAATTTAACCTGTGCTACCATATTTCAGGAAATCAGAAATTGAGTATTACGCTATGTTGGCCAAGACTGGTGTTCACCACTATACTGGCAACAACATTGAGTTGGGAACAGCTTGTGGGAAATACTTTCGGTGCTGCACTCTCTCTATCACAGATCCTGGTAAGTTTATTTTATTTGTCAATCCTGTTCTGTCTCCATCTTGCATGCTCTAGCATAACAGCAATCAGATATTTAAAAGTATAAATACAAGATGATTTAATTGTTCTGTGTATAGATTACTTCTGTTCTGCCATGTCTAACAAAAAGGCACTAATCTGACCAGAATTTCCATTTCTTGGTCAACTACTGCATTCATTCTCACACTCCTGTAGACCAGCATGGTGTAGTCCAGAAAGCATCATGTCATAGTTGCATTGCTTCTAAGTCACATCTGTGGTTAAGATTTAGCTAGAAATGCATGCTTGAAGGCATAAATAATGCACAGCTCCTCTGTAAACTGGTAGCACAATGTACATCACACTTACCTATGGATAAATGCACTATTTTGTGCAGATTATAAGAGAAATTTTGGTATAATACAGGAATCATTGGACAAATAACGTGACAACAATCTTGGAAACTTAGCTGTAACTTAAAATCTAGCTATTTGCGCGCAATAAACTAGCCATCCACCCCCCACAACTCAGTTTGCAGCGCGCATTCCGAGTGGTCAGGGGCTCGCACCGTGCCGAATATTGAAAACGCCAGTGTATGCGTGTTTATCGTTATTTCGTTCGGTTTAATTATGCTAGCTATTTGTGCCGTAGAAACCTCCTGTCTGATTCTTGTATTGTACCTAAATTTTTAATAAAAGAATGACTTACAGAGGGATTTACTGTAGTATAAAATATAAATTAAATAGTGCAACATTTTTTTGTTATGAAATGATTAACCCTTCCCTCACTGATTTCCCAATGCTCACAATAAAACACCACTAAGATTCAGGAAACAACTACCACCTAATTGTTGATATGGTGATGTTAAAAATATTGTTTCTTTATAACTGTGCCAATCATAATATTAATATAGTAAAGACATTTGATTTCACTGGCGGTCATAGATGTCCAGCATGTGTCTTTTTCATTGCAGGGAACTTCAATGTCACTTTCCCACATATTTTGTAAGAAAGTTACCTAGTGCATATTTCCATCGTAACCACGGCTGTCATCGATGTGAATGTCCCCCATTGCAAAAAGTTGTCTCAAAACTTGGTGTTACTTTTGTAACAAATAAATCTGACAGGATATTCTTGCAGTTAAAACAGAAATAGAAAGTGTGAACTCTGTGAATGACGGTTTAAAAATTCTGGACGGACTGAAAATTGTTCTTAGCAAAAAAGTTTTAAAAATAAGGCAACTAGTATCTCATCTATCATCAACCTCTCATCTCGTAGGTGTGACACTGATGTTTGGTTTTCAGATTTGGGGCAAGTTGCACTGCACTGGTCCCTTCCTTTCTCCATTATTTGATATTTGAGGTGTATCCAACTGTTGCTTTATCAATTAACTATATTTTATGGGCATTCCTAGCTGGGTTCAGGAAGATATGGGGTAATATATTAATTACACTTGAAAGGAGGATGTTTCTTATAATTCACTATCTGCCGTCCTCCATGTGGATGCACCTAGGTAGTGACCCCATCATGTGGTTTGATCTTATAGCCACAGGCTCACTTATTCAGCACACAAGAAAGGGATATCATCACCTGATACAGGCGATGTATCACAGGAGACAGAATTACAGATATAGACATGTTTCAAGTGAACGAAAGAAGAAAATCACCTGATAACATTCTGTAGAGTGGGCAACATCACTGCTTTTCCACGACTACTTACGTAACCTGCAAAATTCTGTGGGTTATATCGCATATACCTGTCATATCTCGAGATTGTTCCACTATCTGCAACCTAGAATTGTTTGACAGTAAGAGAAGGTGCTTACTTGAGTTAACCTGTGTTATTTATGTTATATCGAAATTGTATTTTACTTTCACCCAATTGTGTGAATATTGTATGACACGGCATAACCATGGGTCCTACTCGCATAATTGTAGGAAGCCCTTCCATGCTGCCGTAAATTAAACACAATGATACAGTCTTCCTGTGGTTGAGTTTATTCCGCCACGGAAATTTTATACATTGGACATTTTTAACTAATATATATATATATATATATATATCTTGTTCAGATTCCAGTTTTAGTATTTTTCACCATCTTATATACACTCCTATTTTATTTGCAGGAGATTCAGACATCATCCGCAGCATTCCCTCTGAGCAGCAGCCTGCCGCGTAATTGTTCATAATAAACTTTGTGTTGGACAGTTCCATCTGTATTGTTGTTTATCTGTGCACTTCAGTACTGTATATTTGCAAGAAATAATTAAAATGTGACTTTTAAAAGTTCATCTTGGCTTTACTTGGCATTTTAAAAAACCTCTAAATGAGAAACATCACATCTGATTAATTTCAGTGTTCAGGTAGTTTCCATGTGGGACACATTATTAAACATAGAAGGAATGTCAGGACTGAAGTGGGAAAATATCCAACAATATCCAGATGACACTTTTAGCAGAGAGTGAACTACAAATAGAGCGTCGATAAATCAAGTAATGAATTTGGTTGAGGTAAAAAGATCCAAATAGCATAACCAGCAAAATCTAACTAAATATGAATTATAATTACATCTATTCTATATTCTTACGGCTCAGAAGCATTAGCATCGAACAACTAGAAGACAATTGAATCCAGTCATGGTTAAAAATAGTTGGTCTTTTTCATTTTTTACATCTATTTGTGACTTATTGACTTGCCCTAATGAGATGGACAATAAAAGGGAATACAGATCAAAGTATTTAAGCAGCATATATGGGTGGGTCCATTGTGGTGTGGCGTAAGTGCCTTTACCTCCAGGAGGACCACCAACTCTCCAACCCTTTCCACACTGCACGCACATCACTCAACGGTACCTACCCAGAAGGTGTTTAACAGCACTGAAAACCCTTATCCATGACAACCACCTTCATATCACTGCTAAGACTCTTTGCACCGAATAGGCAGACATGTTTTCTATATGTGCCTAAAATCCATAAGGAATCTTAAGCTAGGTAGACCTATTGTTTCTGCGTGCTCTTGTTCCTCTGAGTGTATCTCTAACTTCCTTGGCTGAATTTTCCAGACCGTAGTCAACAACTGCCTTTATTCTTGAAAGACACCAAGCATGCCATGAACATTTTTGCTTTCGTCCGGTTGTCTTCTGATCATCTATTCTTGCTTGATGTCTGTTCTCTGTAGACTTCTACTTCTATACCCCATGAAGATGGTCTCATGGCTCTGCAGTTTTTTTCTAGACAAGAGTTCCCATTCCCCTGTATCAACTTCTACTCTTATCCGCCTTGCTGAACTGGTGCTTACACTCTTTGAATTCGATGGGCACTATATTGGGACCTAGCTATGCTTGTCTTTGCATAGAACATCTAGTTTAGTCAACCTATCTATTCATTCTTATCTCACAGATACATTGACGACGGTGTAGCTATCGCAGACTTGTATACACGTCGAATTGTCTCATTTCATCAATTTCAGCCTTGCTATTCAATTTACATCTAACATCTCTACTACCTCTGTCAAACATTTTGACATTGTAACCATTCATCCCCCTTACCTTGGCACATTTATAGTAACTACTACACTCCCAGTTGTCGCTTATGTAGCGATGACGATTTTCTCGACATCCTCTGAGATGTTTTTCCGTATACGCTCGTTTCCTGACCACTCATTCATCCACTTTGCTCTGTATACGCCAGTCATCTCGCTTCGATACTGTGGCTGACTCAGGGTTCTTCCTTCTTCTCAGGTAGAGTTAAACTTGTTCTTACCTTTCATCCCCATAACTTTTTTGTCTGACGCATCATGCTTAAACATGTGCTGCTTTTCAAGACTTGCCTCTTGTGGCATATAGGCACATCATAAATCTGAACAACATATTGGTCCATATCCACCATAAGTCTTTTGTTCCAAACCAATGTGGTACTGTTTTTTGCTCACGTGGTCATTGCTATACATATCTTATGTGGTTCAGATGCTCAGTTTTATTTCCAAAGGCCATAATTCTCCATCGATAAGGCCCTTACAAGTTAATCCCTTAATGTCATTTACGTGATCATATGTAAACGCTACAGCAAGCAGGTGAAAATGGCTTAAGAGCGACAGCTTCTGTAACAATCATCATGCATAAAACACACACTCCTGTTGCCGCACACTTCAACGGAGATGGTCATCATGGTGCTCTTGATATTCAGGTCACTGCCATCAGATCCTGCACCACCGATCATATATCTAAGGACGCTCTGGAAAATCGTCTTATTTTTCAGTTGGATACCCTAAGTCCTTGCAGCTATCACTTTCATATTTCAGTTGAACACGATTGTGTGTTGCGATCATTTCTATTCTTTTCATGTTTATTCATATCTTTGGTAAAGGCCATGTGGTTTGAATTTGTATTGTCTATTGTAATTTGTGTGTTTTTTTGTTTGCATATCATAAACACACACACCCACCCAAGTTTCAGCTGAACGTGGAAAAAATAGTCTGAGTGGAACGTCCTAAAAACCAGTGTTTTACATTTAAGTAAGTGCATTTATGACAGCCTCTTCTGGGGCGGTATGCGCAGATAGGCCTATAACTAACAAACTATGAACACTCAGATCAAATTGGTCTCCAAATCAACACATTCAAATAAAATATCATGCTAGGTCCCGAAAGGGGAGCAAAGAATGGCAATACTATTTACCTTCCATACATGTCGTAAGAGGCAACTAAGGAGGTTATGTGGGAATGGAGCTGGCTATCCCATATAGGATCAGTGGCGCACAGCCATGCCGAAGTCGCAGAAATGCTGTAAACCATGACACAAGGCATTCTGGTCTCTGAAAGGACTAATCTGCAGGAGTTTGAGAACAAAAAGAAAGAGAAGAAATAGATCGTGAAACTTATCAGTTCAACAAAAATCCTCAAACTTTGGCAACCGAATGCTTTGTTGACTCCATTGAAGGAAGAAATCCCAAATACCTAGAAACACCTAGCTAATCTATTCAACTTATGTATTGTCCCAGTAATAATGTGTGAAAGTTGGAAAATCCACAGGCCAAAAATTAGTCTCAGGAAATAAACATAACATGGAGCGATTTCGTCATAAATAGTGATTTAAGTAACTACACAAGAATTTGTTATTAGAAACATACGCGACAAGAGATGCACCAGAAGTAAAAGAAAATCAACTGACTTGTTGATCAAGTCTCAAATTCTTCTATGTTCAGATATACGTAGGAAAAAGTGAGTAACAACAAACTATTAGGAATATGGCTGCTATTCACAAGTACAGCAGCATTGAGAAACGACAGCTCTTGATCACCCACAGAGACGTTCATAAATACAAGTCTGAAAAAAGATTTTTTTAGAAAAGACGACGGGGCTGTCGATATGCATTCATCAATTTGAAAAGATAAAATTTAAAAAAGGAATGTCGTTCCTCTGCACTTTAATGCTAAAAAAATATATTATACATGAAGTTTCTTCGTGTTCATGGCCTGGAAAAGGGAGGCCGTGTGGCGAAAACTGTTTACTGTTTATTGGCATCTTCAAACCTAACAGGCCAGATCAGTGCGGGTATAAATATCTTCGAGTAGAGTACTACAAGCAATTCTACATTCTCACACAATTTCATTTTCAAGCTCCCAACATAAGACGAATGTGTTGGGCCATCGGCGCAAATAAAGCGATACAATGATTTCCGTTCTCTTAACCACATCCTGCTGGAAATCTAGTAAGATCATTGAAAATGAACGCAGAAGTAGACATTCCCGCTGACTTTCTCTTGTGGCAGGATAATGGTCCTGTTAGATTTCCATCAAGATGTAGTCCAAAGAATTTAAATGCGTTGTGTCGTTATCTGTGCAAATGGCCAGACATATCCATCTTCTGCGGAACAGACCATTAAAAATGGCAGAAATCAGACTACTTTCCTCAGCTTGAGATTCATATGGTCATGTGACGTACTCCTTCCAGAACGTTGTCTTCCCAGCGAACTCTGAACCTCTCTCTGTCTTGGGCGATGTGGCTTGCATTTTCTAGCGACGTATTCATGTTATCTTTAATTTCGTCAGTCCATCGTCTTCTTGTCTTGCCCTTTCTCCTCTCTATGTACACTTGCCTCCATTATTTGTCTTTCTAAACAGTTGTGTCTCTTCATATGACTAAACAGGCGTAGTTTTCTGTTTGTTATTGTGTTTAGTAACCAACACTCTAGAATCTTCAATATGTGTATAATTTCTGATTTTGTTCCTTCCATGATATTCTAAGTATCTTTCTGTAGCATTTCACCAACAATGAGTTGATCTTCTTTGCTGCTGTTTTACTTAGGGGCCGTATGTTGCAACCGGAAAAAATACAAGTTCGTATCATTTAGCACTTTCGTTTCTATTTTGTTGTTTTTCAAGTGTTGCTTTACAATATGTCATTGTCAATCTCTTCCTTATTTCTGTCATGCAGTCTCCTGCACCGTTGATGTTTGATGACTTGAAGCGAATCACACAATTCAGTAAAGCTATTGGAGAAGTAACCTGATATCTGACTGTAGAACGTCGAAGACCATTTACACTTCGCTGTTTCCCAGAGCTGGGAGTATACTTATCAATCATTGGTTTGAGAGAGAGGAACACCCACTATGAATACTCAATCTATCTGTGAACTGTCTAAGAAAGGCTGTCAATATTCAATGATGAGAACTACAAAGGCCCGCAGATGCGATTACCTTAAAGTTAACCTTAAAAATGTTTTTCGTGTGTAAATTTCATTGTTTGACGGAAAATGCGAAGTTTTTGTGAAAAGTTATAATCTCTAAGGAGGGGGTTTTATCGACCTTTTAGCTGTGTTCTTATTCTAGGGAGTGGGTTAAAACCCCGAAACCTCCTTTATCTAATAGCCTGTACACGGTTAAATATTGATGTCTATATGAAATGTTACGACCGACGTTTTGACAACTAAGCAGACATCTTTAGAACAAGAAACAACAAAGGGTCTCACACGTATAATGCAAATTAGTGACTTCTTGGTGCATTAATACAGATTCGGGGACCCATGTCTCGCGATCCAGATTTGGCTCTATTGCTGGCTGCATCTGGCTCGCAGGCAAATGTTCGATTATAAATAAAATGTTTCTTTAGTTTTAAACATAATGTATGGCTCTCACAGAATTACTTTTCAAAATATGTGATGTCCATGGCTCTCTCAGACAAAAACGTTCCCGACACCTGCATTAATAGCAGGTCACTGTACTTTGTTCCCCGTATGGACCTTGGGATGATCTTCACCATTCATTCTCAAACTCCTGCTGGATCTCTCTTGTAGCAGGATCATGATCCATTCTAGATTTCCAGCAGGATGTAGTCCAGAAAATGGACATGCGTTTTGTCGCCGTTTTATTTGCGCCAATGACACGACACATCCGTCTTCGGTTGGTGGGATGTTAAAAAATATATATCTATATATACGATGAGGCCCTTATTTGCCTTGAGACGTCATATGGTTTGATATAGAGTAACAACTACCCGTACATCAAGGGGTCAGATGTCATACCAGGCAATTAAATGTAATTATCTGCACATACAATCATTACAGAAATGTCAAACTGCTGACACATAACGTAGATGTACTACAGTATTTGTGTTCTATCCTTGTTATTTTGTTCTTTCATTGTCCATGTGTTACCAGGCACTGGCAGAGGAGTAATTGATAGCAGCAATTGGATAGGTCGACTACTCTGTTCCTTCTCAAACTCCTGCTAGTTTTTGTTTCAATCACCAGAAATTGCGAGCGATGACGAACTTGTTTCCTGTATCATCACGTGCCGTGCCGAATGGCGTTTGTGGATAATATTTCTCCATGTACATCGATCTCTCATATATGTCATCAATCGAAGCCATTTAGTCAAACTGTCTAATCGCCCGTGTGTTGCCGGGTCCCGAAAAGGGAGCAAAGAATAGCAACACTCTTTACCTTCCACGCATGTCGTAAACGGCGACTAAGTAGGTGATGGGATGGAGTTGGCTGTCCTATCTCATATAGGGCCAGTGACCCAAAGCCATGCTGAAGTCGGATGTGTCAAGCCGAAAGGCGCATATATCGCAGCAATATTGTAAGCCATGACACAACGCATTCCGTTCACCGGGCTACATCCTGCTAATTTGCAGGAGTTTGAGAACGAACGAAGAAGAAACTGTCTAATATCTTTTCTCTGGGTCTTCCCCTTCTATCTTTCCTGTTGTCACTATATTCTCATTAAATGTTGCCTTTTTTTCTTATATTGTCAGTAATACATCTTTTCACATCCATCCTTATTAGACATTATTCAGTAGTAATCTTTGCTGTCCAATGAATGCGTAACATTCTTCAAATAAACCAAATTTCCGCTGCCTTTGTGATGTCTTATTTATTGTCCATTCTTCCCATCCATAGAGTAGCACTGTTGAGGATGCTTACATATCAAGTCTGGTTTTCTTAATAAATTCTGCTGCATTTGAAAGCTCCTCAGTGCTCCCATAGGCCAGTGTTCTTCCCTTAACTGGTTTAGTATATAGAAGGATATGTTCAGATCTGTGCTGCCTGCCGTTTCATATGATAACGCGAGGAGATGTTCGATCTGAAAACGCTAAAGGATGTTTGATCTGCTGTTGTCTATCTAGTTAATCCCTGCTATTGACCTGCTGAATTTCTTCTTTTTCCACAAAATCCTGTCCTTTTTTCTTTTACTGTAGTGCAACATAGCTCTATTTCGTGTATCGTCTCTCCAATAGTTGTTGTCAAAGGCTTTCAGTGGGATATTTAAGAGTCATTGTAAAACTTTTGTCCACATTGAGAGCCGATGCCTTTCTTATCTTACCATGGAGAATTATTTTTGGTAAATGGTGGACATACATACTACACGTACATGATTGTCCCAAAATAATTGTGTCTGCATCGGAACAGTACTAAAGATGCCAGCTCTGTTAAGGTCAATGGCTTCCGGAATCCTGTATTTCCATCTGGCATGCATCACCTTTATGAGACAAATTGTGTGAAGTGATTGAGCTTCTTCACGTGTCAATTACATACGTTTAATTTATTGTAAGTTAATTTTTGTTTAATTTGAACTTTAAAAACTTGCACTTTCCAAAAAAATGTGAATTAGCAGACCATGACTATCTATTTATCTTTTGTATCTATTCACTGTGACTCTTTTGTACTTGGCGGTGTAAGTGGTCGAATAGTTCTCTGGAGATGGCATACCCGTGTGCTGTTTGTTTCTGTAGCCTCTTTGATTTCTGTGGTCCACAATATACATTATCTTCCAGTGTTGTCTATGTGTCGTGGCTATTTGTGGCATACTATCTGTTGGTAGTCTGGACGCGTGTGAAAACCCCTTAATCTATTGTCTCTTAGTGTATTCTGGTACTGTAGACCCTGGGAGATTTTGTATATTGATAAGAACAAGAGTCCACACAATAACGTTTCCACTCACATCACACCTTCACTGAAGCACTATTACAATGTCTCCCAAACAATAGAATGTAGTTTAGTCCTGCTTAACTCCATCTAACAATTCGTTGAACTTAAAGGTCACTGACGGCACTGGGAAAAAACGTGAAAATTATTACTTTCTCACTGAACGCCTGTTTTGTGCTTGGTACGAGCTATGGAAATGTCAAACTTAGGGACGCGCATAAATGTATGCGATGAAGTGCGTATGTGCGCATTCCTGGTCTTCAACTGTTTCTGGAACTGCTGTTGGTGTAAGTTATCTTTTCATATATTTTTGTTTAATTGTATTTATTGTAAAACAATCGTGGTATCCATCTGGTTAGATTTGTCTGTTGTAGATCAAAAAAATTTGTTGTCATAGGAACCAGCTCGGATGCTGCTCTCTCGTTCAATATCCATGGTTATGTCTCGAGGCTGATAACAAAAATAGTTCATTGAAGAAATCTATACTTATCAGTGTGATACATATCGTCGTTATATTATTATCAAGGGAAGCAAAGAATAATCATGTGATGTGACATGCATGTCCTAAGAGGTGACAAAGAAGGTTTGTGCGGAACATGGAAATATCTCTATTGAAGAGATTGTCATTTCCACAATATCTAGGTCACAAATGACATGCTGAAGTCGGAAAATGCAATTCTGAAAGAGGCAGTTATGTTGCCAGTACAACATATGCCTTCTCTGCCTATATCTATCGCATCTGCTGGAGTTTGAGACTGGTGATATCAATCACACCTGCTGGAGTTTGAGACTGGAGATATTAATCAAATCTGATGGAGTGGAGATATTACTCAAATCTGCTGAAGTTTGAGACTGGAGATATTAATCAAATCTGCTGGGGTTTGAGATTGAAGATACAAGTTGAGACTATAGAACAAGGAAGTTATAAAAATCATAATGTACAGTGCATCGGCAAATGTACGGGCGATTCCTTATTCTGATCAACTTCTGCATTTGTTTTCAAAGTCCTGCTGGTACGCAGTAGGTAGTCCAGAGAACGGTATGTGTTGCATCAAAGTTAACTTTCTTGGTTGATATCTTCGGCCAGAAATATCCGAATTCAGCATGTCATTTTTCTGTCGTTTACTTCTTATGTCAAGGCCACCGTACGGTCATGTGTTCCTGGAGCTAGACATGGAAACAATAGTAGCGACAATGTCTACCTATCACGCATAGTGTAAGCAACAGTACTACAAAAACACAACATAAACTGCGAACATCGACAGATGATTACAGAAATGCTATATGTGAATTCTACGAATCTTCTATAGAGAAGGAACTACATAGTTCGTTCGTTCTCAAACTCCTGCAGATTAGCAGATGTAATCCCGAACACGGAGTGTCACTACGCATTGCTGCGATATCCGCTGGACACATCCTACTTCAGCTTCACTTTGACCATATATGGAATGGAACAGCCAACTCCATCCCATAACTTCCTTAGTTGCCTCTTACGACAAGCACGGAAAGTAAAATGTGCAGCTATTTTTTTCTTTGATCCATTTCTGGTCACATGAACAACATGGAAATGGATAACTGAAAATGGGAGTTTTATTGCTTAAAAGAATTGCAGGAATGTGTTTGAGAAATAATCGACATACTTCACTAAAACATCGCGCATAATAATTGATTGAAGTATCGGTGGAACTTGGTTGGTGACAGAAATACTGTACTGTACCAACCTAACACTACTTCAAAAGTATGCTGCACAAGATAGAAATGTGCAGGATATGAAAAGAATAGGTCGCGTTACTGAACAATGTAGTTGTCTTGAAGTATTACGTGGATATACAGTGTACTGCCCTGGTCATGCAAGGTTCTCTCTGGAAAACTCAGGTCACATAATTAACATGTGACTGGGACTTTGAGTCTGTATACTCTTGGATGGTTACTGTCATTAATGGGAATGTCCCGCGTGCCATAACGTTATTTTCTATAATCAAGGCCACAAAAGTTGAGATATCGCAGCAAAGCTGTAAACCATGTACTTAGGCACCTATTTCTTTACCATGCAACATTTTGACTCAGATGTATCCTCTGTAGCTTTTAGAAATGCATCTAATTCCAGTTACTATTAATTAAATGTGCAGGTATTATCTTTGTTTACACAGGTCAAGGAATTGGCATTGATTTAAAGGTATATTCAGTACTCCAATGGCAACACGTCTTACATTGGATATTCTCCAATCACTAACACCGTTTAATTCAGACGGACATGATGTTGTTACAGACGCATCACGGGAACTACTTCTTGGTTGCATCAAATGTGAACAAAGGATACATTCTGTGTTTTTTTCAAATTTTACTACACCACCTGCTCGTAAATTGGTGGAGTATAGAACGTTTCCTATAGATGTTTTATCCACTGCTTTTATTGCTGAGGCAATATCGAAGACTAAAGATGTCTACGGTTTTCATAGGATGATTAATCACAGAGTTGTGGAGGACCAACTGCGAGAGGTATATGATAGCTTACATTGGAAGAAATTAGGTTTGTATTTGGAAAAGGTACGCTAAGATTTATTAGACACAATTAATAAGTGATCAGTAATTTACTGTATCTTAATGTTTTATATGGCTTCAAGTCCGGACCGCTGATACGTTCTCCAAAAGGGGAAGGGGTGTTACCTTAAAAAAACGGTCATTACTCATCATTACTGCATTTTTGTGGAAAAAAAAACCCTAGGAGAAGAGGACTTTGCCACGGTCTTAGTACTAAAATACAGTGTACATGTTCAGATGTGCCAAGGGGAATTGAACCCTCTCATTATCTACGACTGCTTCAAATGTAATGTAGCCTATAATACAATTCAGTTATTTCAAGCTCTTGACTATGCTGTCACATTTAATGTGATTTATATTTAATGCAGTGTCTTCTCAAACTGCAGACTCCTCCATGTGTTGCTGAGCCGGAGAGTAAAGATTAGCAAACTGTTTACCTTCCATGCATGTCGTAAGACGTAAACAGGGAGATTATCTGGTGGAGTTGGTTGTCCCATCCCATATCAGGGCAAAGTTACTTTAAACCATGCTGAAGTTGGATGGGTCAGACAGAAAGGTACAGATATTGCAGCAATGTTGTAAACCATGGCACAATACATTCCATTCCCCAGACTACATTTTGTTGTCTGTAGGAGTTTCAGAACGAATGCAGAAGATTAAACTGCAGACTACGCCTGTGCATGACAGGGTGTGGGGGCAAAGAAAAGAATAGCGACAATATTATGTCATGAAAGTCCTAAGAGATGACCAAGAAGTTTTTGGGTGTGGGTGGCAGGCCCATCTCACACAGGATCATCGTGATCCAGAAACCACGTTGAAATTAGATGTATTCAGGCTGAAAGATGCAGATATTGAGATATCACATCCAAACTGTAAATCATGTAATGCACTCCATTCTCTAGACTACCTCCTGTTAATCTGCAGGAGTTTGATAACATATAACTGTCTTTGATGAGGACACTGGATTTGTTATTACCTAATAGAGTGGAATCTCAATAAATGTGTAACAACTTGGGTCCGGACCTATGAAATATGTATATAATAACAGAAATTCACTGTATTTGTATGCAGTGCAATTAATAAAGGATAAATATAATTAGGGATTTTGAAGTTTGACCTCTGTACAAGTTACATAGCAGCCAAGTTTATAGGAGAGAGATTAATCATCAGATTTAAGCACATTCCCTGTAAACAAGAAGAATCAGCACTATATTGGGTAATAGTTAACCCTTAACATTTAATATTCGGTAGCAGTAGTTTTCACCGTTATGTTTCACATATGTTGTGTTTCACTGTTATATTTCGTTTCACTGTTATGTTTCACATATGTTATGTTTCACATATGTTGTGGACATGTCAAAGAATAGTGATGAGGCAAATTAAGGTTTTGTAAATGGGTTTGGCTCTCCCATCCTGTAGAACAGTGCTCTGCAACCCAAAACACAAATTTAGAATTCTGCAGTCACACCAAAAGTAAACATACATGTGAAATTTTATAAACAAATAAAAACATTTATTATTGCAAATAAATATACATACAGAACATATAACTACCCATATCTTTACTTTCACATAGTTCTGATATAGATCTGATCACTATAATACATCTATTGACTTATTTCATCAATTCAAAATATGATAATATAATGGCTAAATGCACAATAATTCTTCAAGGAAACTGCATGCTTATGGGTTCAAAAGGTCTAGAGGATTGACTTCATAGTGCTGGGTTTCACTCCATATGTATACTGTCCCTTTCATCGAAGTAGCACGCCTCTTGCTGAGAGTTCCACTCATAGCACATACTCTGTAGCTTCAGCGATAATCTGCAGGGATCTCAGAAAAAAATTCACTTTGTAAACAAGAGACTTGAGCTGAATTTAAACTATAACCTCAATGTGAACAGCCTAACAGAGACCCGCAGCAGTAAAAATTTTTGTACAGAAAGTATAAGACTTCATTGGTGACTTTTTATTGTGAATTTCGTTGGTCACTTTATATACTTGGGAGTTCTATGCCAAAAATAAGCCAAGTCTGACCAACGAAAAACACAGAAATAATCAAAATCAACCTTTCAGGTCATGTTTACCTTCTGTACACAGATCTTTACTAGAGTCTGGTCATAGCTTAACCATTCCAGTGAGTTCACCATGGCTGCATAGCTTAACCATGCCAGTGAGTTCACCATGGCTGCACACTTATCTTTGTCTTGTGGCACACTGGAACACCGATAGTGGAACAATGCCATAGAAGGTTACAGTGATAGAGAAGCCATGTAAATTTTGAATGTGTTGTGCTAAAACACAGCCAACCTGTTCTCTTTGACTAAATCCTGCCAACCTGCTGAAGTTTGAAAACGAACACAAAATAGTCAGCAGTAATGAGTTATATCTTTCATTGTCTAATCTTGCTCATATTCTCTGCAGGCTTCCAGCTCTATACACTTCTGTATCCTGATGTTGTACGAGATACTAAAACCAATATACGCCTTCGAGACTTCATGGGTACAGATGGGTGAGTATTCTATTAACTTTCATCAAATTTAGACTTCAAATGACACTATTTAACAGCTTGATCCTGACTGATGAAATATATATGTAATAATAAAAATTTACTACATGTAATAAAAACAATAAATAATTATTGGCGATTTTAAAATGTGTTGTTAAATAGGAAATTTGTTATAAAAAGATGTGTTATATAGGGATCCCACTGTATAATGTAAGCGTACTGAAGTTGGATGTATCAGGTTGTAAACTATGTCATGCAAATAATTCTCTGGACAACATTCTGCTAATTATAAGAGTAAAGGTAGGCAAGCTATGAACCATCGTCATAGCACATGGTTTTCCCATAAGTGGTCTGTTGCATAGTCAGTGGTTCACCAGAAACCATCTGACTTTGCCTAGTTAATGGTTAGACCAGAAACCTTTTGACTAATGTTGCATTTGTTCAGTAGGGAAAATGCCACCATTCCTCGACCTTCCCATAGCAGTAATCCTTGCACTCGACTTCTTTGTATCATGGATTAACCATGGAAGTAATTTTATCTGTAACTACAAACGGATGAACTCCAGTTCTGCTAGTGGGGATGACAATACTTTATTATCACAGCTCCAAAAACTCCAGCAGGATTTTGAGAATAAGTGCAGACAAGAATAGATCACCTAGTATGATTAATTCTCTGTATGTCTGTATTCTTTTCCACTATTTATCCTAACAGGCATGTCTGGGCTGAGAAGCTGATGTCCCGCATTACAGACCCCAGCTGTACCAAACACATTCTTCAAGGGATTGTGAGAGGACGGTATTCAGAAGCAGATTATAACCGTGATATGAATGCTTTATTTGTGAAACTCCATCTTCTTGACCCACAGTCTGTTATACCAGCTTACCAGTTCTTGTTGAATCAACGAGGTGAGGGTTTTCTGATCTTAATTTCTTTGTTGCTTGCAAACATATTTATACTGATTTGACCCAAATCTTCTCCAGTGGATTTCATACCACCCACAAATCCAGGGAAATGAGATAGCAGACCAGCTAGCAAAACTGGAAGTAATTGCCAACTACAGATATAAGAATCAGTATCATTTCCAGAAATAAATCAATCATCAAAAACTCCATAACCATGTAATGAAACTACGCATGGGAGAATATCATGGAAGAAAAAAAAAATTTGAAATACGCATATGGTTGCGTCTGTGGGTCTCACCAATGGCTCATCAGACAAACCACCCATGCAACAGAAAACCGTAGATGACATGCTGTTATATTGAGGTTATCGTCTTATAGAAGCTTCATGGCACGTCATCTATACAATTATGCTTTTATTTTGTTATTGCAATGTGTTTTTATGTATGTATGCACCCGCTGTGGTTGGGAGAGAACCAGAGATGTACTGCACAGCAATGGGGATGAGGAAACTGACAGCACTGTTTTTCCTATGGCTGATGACCATCATAGAGGCACAGTGACTCAGGACGTGACAATTCTTTTGACTTGAACATTTGGTTGCATGCCTGGAGCAATAGAGAAGTTCGGCATAACCAGTAGTCAATTGGTGGCGCGGAATGAGCACAGTGAACCCTATCTTGATTGCAGTGGTTCGGAGCAGTGCATAGATTGAAACCTACCTTCCTGGTGGTGTGATAGTTATTTTCTGGCTTTAGCCCAGGGTGGGCTGACAATCTAGACTCCCCAGCAATATAATGCCAGTTTAATGGCATTGGGTCAAAGGGCATGAGCCCATGGACCGCTGGATCAGCAACCAACCATTAAGTCAAAATAGACAATGCTGTTCATGAGCTTGGAAGAAAGGAACAAACAATTCATATTTAAATTGTGAACAGGCAACAACAGATTCAAATAACATGTACAGAAAGTTTGTTGTGCGGAACTCCGAAATGTGTCCCTGTGGACAATCTCTAGAAACAAGATATTTTGCAGAGGTGCAAAATCGCTCCGCAAGAAAAAAACTATGGTCAACTATGTCTCAAGGCTGGTGATCACAGTACAGTTAATTTTGATAAAATCCTTATCAGTATCTAACTTATCATCTGGAGAACGAAGAAGACACAAATCACATTTCCTTGATCAAAGTTTATAGAAGCAGACTTTGTGATTTACATTTTTGTAAAATACATTTTGTAAAATACATTTTTACATTTTGTAACATTACACTTTGTAATGAAGAGAAACAAATTGTTAACTTTGCTTAGTGAACGGCCAATCCTTTGATAAACAAAATTGATGTATTTGAACTAGAGTGAAAAAATTGTGTATTTGAAAGCACAAGGTTGGTCATTTCTACATTACATAATGATATTGAACGGATCATAGAAGACTATAAAAGTGGGCAGTCATGGCTTGATAGGGCAGCGAAGATTATTAAACGGGTTTGCTCATTAGCGAACATAGAGAAGAGTGGGACGCATTAGCGAACAGAGAAGAGTGGGACTCATTAGCGAACAGAGAAGAGTGGGACTCATTAGCGAACAGAGAAGAGTGGGACTCATTAGCGAACAGAGAAGAGTGGGACTCATTAGCGAACATAGAGAAGAGTGGGACTCATTAGCGAACATAGAGAAGAGTGGGACTCATTAGCGAACATAGAGAAGAGTGGGACTCATTAGCGAACATAGAGAAGAGTGGGACTCATTAGCGAACATAGAGAAGAGTGGGACTCATTAGCGAACAAAGATAAGAGTGGGACTCATTAGCGAACATAGAGAAGAGTGGGACTCATTAGCGAACATAGAGAAGAGTGGGACTCATTAGCGAACATAGAGAAGAGTGGGACTCATTAGCGAACATAGAGAAGAGTGGGACTCATTAGCGAACATAGAGAAGAGTGGGACTCATTAGCGAACATAGAGAAGAGTGGGACTCATTAGCGAACATAGAGAAGAGTGGGACTCATTAGCGAACATAGAGAAGAGTGGGACTCATTAGCGAACATAGAGAAGAGTGGGACTCATTAGCGAACATAGAGAAGAGTGGGACTCATTAGCGAACATAGAACATGGAGAAGAGTGGGACTCATTAGCGAACATAGAACATGGAGAAGAGTGGGACTCATTAGCGAACATAGAACATGGAGAAGAGTGGGACTCATTAGCGAACATAGAACATGGAGAAGAGTGGGACTCATTAGCGAACATAGAACATGGAGAAGAGTGGGACTCATTAGCGAACATAGAACATGGAGAAGAGTGGGACTCATTAGCGAACATAGAACATGGAGAAGAGTGGGACTCATTAGCGAACATAGAGAAGAGTGGGACTCATTAGCGAACATAGAGAAGAGTGGGACTCCTTAGCGAAGATAGAGAAGAGTGGGACTCATTAGCGAACATAGAGAAGAGTGGGACGCATTAGCGAACATAGAGAAGAGTGGGACTCATTAGCGAACATAGAGAAGAGTGGGACTCATTAGCGAACATAGGACATGGAGAAGAGTGGGAAAGTTCAATGCTAAGGAAAGGTATTTCATTCCATAGCATATTGATTCATAAGTCCAGGATCTCAGTGAGAATTCCTCAGAGATATTGTCTACACTGATAAGTCCACGATTTGGCATTAGTGCTGTGAATTCATATTTCAGTGCAGAGGAAAGTGTATTAGGGAAGAAACTGATGCTTTCTATAGAAAGCTACGAGGGGGAGTCAATAAGTAAGTCACAAATGGCTCTTTAGAAAAAAAACTGAAGACGATAAAAACCTGAAAACTGTTTATTTTTACACATACATTATCCCTTTACTTCTCAACATAATTTCCACCAACATTGATGCATTTATCCCATCGTTTTATGAGTCCTCCCAAACCTGCTGCGTAGAACTGCGTGCTCTGCTTTTTAAGCCACATTTTCACTTCACATTCAACTTCTGCGTCAGTCGCGAAATGCTTCCCGCCAAGGTGGGTTTTTAGTGGACCAAAAAGGTGAAAATCACTAGGGGCTAAATCGGGGCTGTAAGGAGGATGTTCCAGAATTTTCCAACCAAGATTTTTTATTTTCTCCTGAGTTAATCGAGCCGTATGTGGTCTAGCATTGTCATGAAGGAGTAGCACTCCTCTAGTCAGCAGCCCTGGACGTTTTCTTCGAATTGCATCCCGAAGCACTGATAGAACTTCACAGTATGATTCAGAATTCACATTGTCACCTTTCTTTTTGAAATTGGTTAAAAGCACTCCTAGACAATCCCAGAACACTGTCAGCATAACCTTCCCTGCTGATGGTGTAACCTTGAATTTTTGGACACAAGGCGAAGAAGGATGTTTCCATTGCATTGAAGCACGCTTTGATTCAGGCTGGTAGTGATGCACTCATGATTCGTCCCCAGTAATAATCCTGTTCATCATGTCTTCTCCTTCATTTGCGTATTGACAGAGATGCTCCAATGACAAGCCTAATCGGTTCATTTTGTGTTCGTCCGTCAATTGTCTGGGCACCCACCTTGAACACACTTTCTTAAATTTCAATCGGTCATGCATGATGCTGTATGCTGAACCATGTGAGCACCCTATTGCAGCTGCTACAGCGTCTATCGTTACTCGTCTGTCACCTCGAATCATCTCCTCAACCCGCTGCACAGATGCGTCTGTTGCAATTTCAACAGCACGACCAGATCGGATTTCGTCAACAATTTTAGAGCGTCCTTGAGAAAATTTTTTTACCCAGCTGTGCACCGTTTTACGGGACAAACAATTGTCAGCATAAGCAGGAAGCATTTCTTTATGAATGTCTTTTGCAGGCAGTCCTTTTGCCCATAAAAAACGCACAACAGCACGTTGTTCATTGATTGTACACTCTGTAAGTACAGTAGCCATTTTGTTTTTTGTGCTGCGCATGCGCAAGGTACAGCTAGCGCCTTCTAGCAGTCATAAACATAAAGTTCTATGATGATATCAACTATAAACAGCTTTAGAAACCACCTACTGCATTTTCCTGCCATCCAACATCAATTTGTGACTTACTTATTGACTCCCCCTCGTAGTAGTATGATGAAGGTGACCAGGGTAAGGCAGGGCTGCAGTATTACAGGTGTCTGTTTTCAGACAGTCTACTATAAGCATGCTTTGAATGATTCGCCTGGGCTTATCTACACTGTCTGTCTCTGGAATCGATGACAAAGTCTCTGCTGAAAAGTGTTACTTTAATTGTGTACATGGACACACACATTGGGAAAGGAAAAACAAACTTTCCAGCATAGCTATAGGCACTTGCGGCAGTTCAATAGACCATGCTGAAACTGCCCACATGGCTATAGTCACTTGCGGCAGTTCAATAGACCATGCTGAAACTGCCTACATGGCTATAGGGATGAGTGGCAGTTCAACGGACCATGCTGATATTGAATGTAATCAAAGGAGTTCGAAGAGAATGGGTTATTATTTCTGTTTCTATGGCTAGAATGCAGGACCGTGAAGTGTAATGTTTTAACCCCTTAGATGCGGGTGTATCCTTAAGGATACGATGAGGGGTTGCAACCATTATGCTGAGATCTTTTTAGTTTCCCAGAGAAACAATCTGTAAACATTATAAGCATCAAGACATATTTTTTCCCTGGGAAGCTAAAAAGAGGAGGATATTCACAAAATGGCTGTGGCTTTTCATCGTATCCCTAAGAATACATATGCAGCTAAGGGGTTAAAAGTGGCATGTGGAAATCAAGAGTTCATCTAACACAGGACCAGAACAGTCAGTTACCAAATGCTGTACTGAAAGACGTACTGAATGAGACCGGAGTACCTATGATCTATGAATGTATCTGGAGTGACATGACGATCTGCAGACTAACACCAAATTCTGAACTAATTTCTTTTAAAATTAATTTTTGCTTCTTATTTCATCTTAGCTCTACCTGCTGTCAACTTAGAACTCGCTACACGGAACTACCTTGGTCCACGTTTAGAATGGTCACTAATTCAGCATGAAATTGAAAATGCAGAACGCAAATCTAGAACCCCTCTTAATGCAAGTAGATTGAGCTTGACCTCTGACATTGATATATACTATGGTGCCGATGTGGAAGAGTTCATTGTGAATGAGTGTAGAAACTTTGGATTATGGACAGGAGTGAGACCAGATAATTGCAAGGTGCTTAAAGCAAAGGACAGGTGTTATGTAATGTGATTCTTATGTATACTTTCAGACATCAACTTGTAAGCCTGTCAATACCCTCTGGGGAATACTTTAGAACAATTTGAACATTCTACTAGTTTAAGAGTGTAGATTTATTATATACACTTTCAGATATCTTGAACATTCTTCTTCTTCAGCGTTCATTCTCAAACTCCTGCTGGATCTTCCTTGTAGCAAGACCATGGTCCTACTAGATTTCCATCAGGATGTAGTCCAGAGAATGGAAATGCGTTGTCGCCATTTTATTTGAGCCATGGCCCGACACATCCATCTTCTGCAGTTGAATATTCTAATAGCTTAAGACTTTGATCTGAAAATTATGGATAGGCCTACATTAAAATAAGTGCATGGCTGAAAATGTTACAATATGGGGGGGGGGGGGGGGGAGAATGTCCAAGAGTGCCAGCTCTGAGTTGGGCTCTGGTTCTTTCGCTCTCTTAGCTGAGATATCATTTACCGACATCATGAGCACCTCATCCAAACACATTTAGGACCACTAGGAGATTCCATAAGACATTCATCTAGGGTGTAACTATGTGCTTTTTCTTGAGCCAAACATCACTTTAGTTACAAATTCCATATAGATTCCCATTTGAGCTTGGCGCTGCCCTCATTGTACTCCATGTTAGTCATACTTATCTGGATAACTTTCTCTTGATGTTCGTGACAACACCTACTCATATTGCTTTTCATTTTCCAGGGTGCACCACGAGGTGTGTCGGGAGATATTGCTGGTCTTTTTTGCAGTCAATTCTCATTCTAACTACAGTCTTCACGTCCAGGGATTCGATCCCTAAAAGTGCTGACAAGGAACACAGCACCAGCTACTGTTTTTATTTCTCCATGAGGAGGTACTTTCAGGTTATCTGCTAACCCTGGGTAGCACGAGAGAAAGGAAACCCTGTGCAACCCATTTTCTCCCTCAACATTGACTCTACAATCAAAAATATATTATGTTTGGGGTTTGTGCTCCTTTCAAAGGTTTTAATATCTGCACTGATCTGGCTATGACATGCTGGTCAAGAGCTGTTTCTGTTTTTTATTTTACCCAATCTGTCATTGACCCCAGGGTGGGGAGAGGGGCCTTCAGACAGGGGAACATAGGAAATAAATTTCCAAAAACACAGAGGAAGAAGTCAGCAAAATCCTCCTTAGGCCCTAACCAGCCTCATCCTGTAAGGGAAAAGGGTAGGAAAAACAGAACTACGCTGGGCAGGTGGCACTCAAGGGTATAGAAAGACAGGCCACTTAGAAGATAAGACACCTCTACACAAAGCCGTAGCAAATGGTGCTCATGAGCCCAGGAGGGCAGACCGTCTAAGAAAAGTAAACCCCCCCCCTAAAAAATAGCTGGCGGAAATCGATGCATGTGGCAAGTGCATAACAAAGTGCAATGTATATATATACATATATACACATACATGCATATATATATACACACATACATACATATATATACACACACATACATACATATACACATACATACATATATATACATATACACATACATACATACATATATACACATACATACATACATATATATACACATACATACATATACACATACATACATACATATATATATATATATACACACACACACACACCGGTATATATTTTGGTTGTCATATATATATATATATACTCATGCAGATTGAGACAATGGATTCTAGATATGGTGCTCTGCCTGAAGAGTCCCGCTAGGCAGATAGAGTGCCGGGCCCCATGCCTCTGATGGTCACCCAGGTCCATTTTGGAAAACCAGGAAATGGTACCAGCAATAAAATAGTAAAATACGACTGGTCAAACCACATGACAGACCTCTTGTCTAAATATACTGTATTGGAATACAGAAGGAATTTACCACAAAAAGCAGGCACTAACGGTTAGACTAGACAATGACAAGATAGATGTAGCTTGCATACAAAAAAACTCACCTTAACCCACATCACAGATTCTCTATCGGAGGTTACCAAACATTCACACAGGATAGAGAAGGGCATAATGGAGGGATAGTTACACTGATACGCAACACCACACCAGCAAAGCAGATAGAAAAGAACACAACAGGAGAATCAGAGATTATAGGAACGGGTGTGCACATAGATAACCAACCCATCTGAATTTATAACATATACAGCCCAATAGGAAGAACCCTTAAATTAGGAGCGATGGATATTACAGACACACACTGCATTGTAGTGGACGATTTCAACAGCCACTTAAAGGTGGGGTTACCAGTATGAAGAATGGGAAATTCATAACCAATTCCTTATACATACATAGGAAGATCCCAACTTTCTACTCAAGATGGTGGACATCAACATCAACCACAGTTTAGCATTTTGACACTGGCGATGTATCTTATAAAATAGTAAGAATGGTTATGAACCAGCTAGAGGATAGTGATAACACAAGGGGAAAATTTGCACCGCCCTCAGATGCATATAGTGAGCCTATTAATACCCATCAAAAGAAAATAAAGAAATGACTGCAAAGCTAACTGAGGCAATCCCTAGAGAGCAGCAAAAGAATCAATACCAAGAAGGGTAAGGAAAAACTACAAACCGAACTGATCCATATTAGTACAAAAGCTTGAAGACCGATCAAGGCAGCCTCTCCTAAATACAAGAGAGGTTAGTTGGTTGCTGATCCGGCGGTCCATGGGCTCATGCCCTTTGACCCAATGCCATTAAATGGCATATTGCTGGGAAGTCGATTTTCTGCCCACCCCGGGACAGAGCCAGAAAATAACTATCACACCTCCAGGAAAGTAGGTTTCAATTTATGCACTGCTCCGAGCCAATGCAACCAAGATAGGGTTCACTGTGCTCATTCTCCGCCACCAATTGACTACTGGTTATGCCTACAAGAGAGGTAAAAACATCGGCATGGAAGAGCTGGATAGAAAAGAAACAGAGAGCCTCAACATGGACAAAGAGGGAAACAAACTGGAAATTTGCCAAGGCATTAGTGATGAAAACAGTAGCCGATCACCAATAACACCTGAGCATGATAAAAAAATGTGCAAAATTTGCTCATTCAAAATTATGCAACCATAATTATGTCCCTAGTATGCAGACCTGAGGAACAAGACATGGCCCACCTCAACCAGCGTCAAAGAGAATACTGTATAGCACAGCGGAAACTCTAAAATAGAAAGCAGCATATATAATATAATCCAGAGTCCCAACCTGACTGAGTGATGATCGCAGAAGAAGAACAAGCTATCTATCTAGTATTTTCTGTCATTCTCTCTTATTCCTTCAATTGGGAATGTTATATTATATTCCGAACCTCTTTTATTGATATTTCTATAAATGGGGACTTATTCAAAATGACAAGAAATTTCCTATTTGTCTCTCTGTACCTCTAGATGTTTCTCTAGGTGTCCATGGGATTCTCAACCTCTAAAGAACAACATGTGTCTTCTGTTTCCTAATTGTTTCTATGTTCCTCTGTTTAGTAAGAGTGAGCACCTGAATATTGTGAGATCCAAGGATGGTGTTGTTATGACTCCGAACGTTGATTCTTTCTGGTGTCCTTTCCATTGGATAGGGTCTTGAAATCTTTTATCCCTACCCCTCCCATGAAATCAGAATGTGACTTTCAGTACTAGTAACAGTCAAAAGGTGGGTTAACCCCAGTGGCGTAGCGTGGGTCAATGGCGCCCGGGGCGAAATAATAATTTTCCGCCCTTGTGACATTAAATAAATATGTCAGTGATTGTGAAAGACTGGACGAAAATACATTTGCCGCCATCCCGATGATGATGGCCGCCCAGGGTGGTCCGCACCTCCGCCCACCCTCGCTACGCCACTGGTTAACCCCCATCCCTCCCCTTAATAATTTCTACAATCAAATGTCCAATGAAAAATAAGCAAATGCTTCCCCACCCCCAGAAAATATCTATGGCACTACTTCTGATCTCCGGTTGCTGAGTCATTTCAGATTTCAGCACTCTTGTGGTATGCTGTTTGTGTCTTTTTGAAAGGGAAAAAGGGACTTCATCCCTGCTTGTTTATGTATTTATTGTCCATGATTTTCTTCCACATGATAATCTTCTGTGCCATGACCATCTTTCAAAATCTTAACATGCTGCAGAAAAAAGAATTACTTCCTTCTTTGCGTCCCGTTCTCATCCGGCAAGAAGGAAATTTATTTTGAACAAGTCCCCATTTATAGAAATATCACTAGAATTGGTGTGGAATATAATGTAACAACATAATGCAGAAAAGTTTACAACAATATACATCCAACAGATGAAAGATGTGAAACAATAGGTTTGCCCTTTCGCTTTGCCGGGTCCGACAGGGAGCAAAGAATAGCAACATTGTTTAATTTCCATTTTATACACTGTGACTAAGGAGGTTATGGGGTTGGAGTTGGCTGTCCCATTCCATATAGGGTCACAGAAGCCAGACGTGTCAGGCAGAAAGGCGCATATATTACAAGAGTTGTAAACCATGACACAGCACATTTGGTTTTGCTCCCAGTTCTAAATCCTGCTAATCTGCAGCAGTTTTGAGAATGAATGAAGGACTCGACAAAAATATGCAAACATGGTAAACTGTACCTGTCAATAAATGTATTCCTGGACAAGCTGACAATCGACACGGTGTGGCACACATTCACAGAACATCAATGTTGTATCAATGACAAGCCGTGCACGGATGAATGTATACCCGGTGATGACCATACACATAGTAGCATCACCGCAGTAAACACTCACCAAGCACAACTGCTATTTTTTGCTGAAGTAAGATTTGCCACTGTTGCTTGCAAATGTAGAATCTTCCTTGCTTGAGTCTAAGATATTTAATGAATAGGTTATAATCAATAATGTGCTAATACAGTGCAACCCCTCTATAGCGTATTCTGTCATAACAAATTTCCCGGTACAAACTTCAAATCCCAAATTAGGCTATATTTATTCTATATTTGTTCTACTCTATATAGTGAATTTATGTTATTACATACATATTGTATAAATAAAATGCTCCTGTTTTTCAACAGACATTAATGATCAGACATAATTGACATGCACCAGTCGCATATGTGATAATTCATGTTGTGACAATTTGTTTTCAAAGTGATATACAGCAACCCAATTTTATTTATTTAACACCCCTCTAAAGTAGCACAACAATATAGTACAGGTAGTACAGGGAAAGCACCATATGTTTTGTTATCTCTATAAATATAGTCTGACTCGTAGCGGCATGTTACAGAACACAACCAAGGTACCAGGTTCGAATTCTACCACGGACAATTGTGCTCAAAAAGCAATAACTACAGAACATATTTATATTAGCACATCCTGAATAGAATATTGATATGTACTCACTGCGCAAAACAATTTACCCAGTTTACAGCGTTACCTGAATAAAGTAGACTAGTAATTTCTTATTCCTCTATAAATGTTACTAATCAAACTAGCCTATGAGCTCTCTAGGGTGCTTTACACATCCAGGTGTATATGCCATGGACAAGGTATGAGCTCTCTAGGGTGATTTACACATCCAGGTGTATATGCCATGGACAAGGTATGAGCTCTCCAGGGTGCTTTACACATCCAGGTGTATATGCCATGGACAAGGTATGAGCTCTCTAGGGTGCTTTACACATCCAGGTGTATATGCCATGGACAAGGTATGAGCTCTCTAGGGTGATTTACACATCCAGGTGTATATGCCATGGACAAGGTATGAGCTCTCTAGGGTGCTTGACACATCCAGGTGTATATGCCATGGACAAGGTATGAGCTCTCTAGGGTGATATACACATCCAGGTGTATATGCCATGGACAAGGTATGAGCCCTCTAGGGTGATTTACACATCCAGGTGTATATGCCATGGACAAGGTATGAGCTCTCTAGGGTGATTTACACATCCAGGTGTATATGCCATGGACAAGGTATGAGCTCTCCAGGGTGCTTTACACATCCAGGTGTATATGCCATGGACAAGGTATGAGCTCTCTAGGGTGCTTTACACATCCAGGTGTATATGCCATGGACAAGGTATGAGCTCTCTAGGGTGATTTACACATCCAGGTGTATATGCCATGGACAAGGTATGAGCTCTCTAGGGTGCTTGACACATCCAGGTGTATATGCCATGGACAAGGTCTGAGCTCTCTAGGGTGATATACACATCCAGGTGTATATGCCATGGACAAGGTATGAGCTCTCTAGGGTGATTTACACATCCAGGTGTATATGCCATGGACAAGGTATGAGCTCTCTAGGGCGATTTACACATCCAGGTGTATATGCCATGGACAAGGTATGAGCTCTCTAGGGTGATTTACACATCCAGGTGTATATGCCATGGACAAGGTATGAGCTCTCTAGGGTGCTTTACACATCCAGGTGTATATGCCATGGACAAGGTATGAGCTCTCTAGGGTGATTTACACATCCAGGTGTATATGCCATGGACAAGGTATGAGCTCTCTAGGGTGATTTACACATCCAGGTGTATATGCCATGGACAAGGTATGAGCTCTCAAGGGTGCTTGACACATCCAGGTGTATATGCCATGGACAAGGTATGAGCCCTCTAGGGTGCTTTACACATCCAGGTGTATATGCCATGGACAAGATTATAGACTCAATGGTGTTTACAAATCCAGGTGTATATGCCATGGACATGGATTTTCCATTTGTCTAGTCCTTGGACATTTCTGTTTGTCAAGCTTTTCATAATCTCACTTGGCCTTCCGACTCATTTTTTGGTCAATATTTCTGTAACTATAGCCAACTTTTTTCACCACAATCAGCTTATCGCTCACATTTCCTAGTCACCACTTAGGGCGTGTCGTATAAGGAAAAAAGGTGACATATAGACACCCTGAACTAAAAGTCTAGACAACGGTTGCCACATGCGCTATGTTATTTACACCGCAGGATTCTTTTTAAATATCTACAACTATTAGTGACTTTTCAACCTGTATGAATATGCATTATTATGTATGTATATTATCTATATACACTTGTATGAATTGTTTTGTTTTATATTTGTGATATATTTCTTTATAAATATGTGATATTTATCTCTACAATTTTATTTGTTTTATTTTAAATTTGTTTATGTCAAATTTATTTATTTAAAAAAAAATATGTATTTGTTTAGTTTATCTGGTGTAAAATAAGTTATTGATGTTTGTGTTATGTATCTCTGTATAAATACATACCCGAATAAGTTGCTATTCTGCACGTACACTGGAATATGAGGCTGCAATTGTCAAGTCCTGCACATCTTTTGTTGTCTTCTGTTGGTGTCAAAATTAGATAATAGGTAACTGCAGTAAAACTGTAATCCAACAGTGTATTGTGTTAATATGATTAGCAAAACGTCATTACCGTTTTCAAAGTTTCGCCTATTGGCGTCAGTCCAGTGCATATCTGTATTGTGTTACAAGAACACTACATAAATTTATATAAATGAAGAAAAACTGAAATTGTACAGGGAATAAAAGGAGGAGAAACAGGAAATATCCATAGGAATAAATTGATATAAAGAAGTGATTGTTATTTCCAGCAATTGCGAGCAACTTGTTCTTACATTGTATGTGCATTGTGGCATATACAGAGATAAAACAATAACTAAGGATAGAATAAAATGTAATATGATCCGTATGATAAATTTACTGTGAGACCACACAGAAATGTATTCTCAAATTCCAGCATAGCAGCAAGATATTACCAACTTGCATGTCACATGTATACAAAGTTCAAGATTGGCAACACTGCCATGTGTACATACAGCACAGAGTGCCAAAAATATATACTTCAGGAGTGTTCTGAGCATGAAACGCTAAGGCAGACATATTGGCCGGAGGAAACAACACTGGCAGATCTATGGGACACTATGAACTACAAAAGACAGCCAGTTTTATTCAGGAGACGGAATTACAGATATATAGACATGTTTCAAGTGAACGAAAGAAGAACAAGCAGGATATATATAGTCCAAGGGATGGAATACATTATAGACAGAAATTCACAAAGTTCTGAAACTAAAATAAAATTTACTACAGAAAAGATTCTACAGTGGATTATTGTAAATCTTAAATTGATAGAAAGATAAACTCTTCAAGTTATTTCTGTGAACTGCAGTAAACATGAATGAGATAGTTGCCAGTTTGTGCTGATCAATAATATTATGTCCACATACTTGTGTAGGTAGTCGGTGATTGATGTTAGACAAATGACCATGTGATATATAAAACATTTATTGAACTATATAATTCAGTATAACTATTATACTGGAGATGGGGAAGAGAAGGTTATATGTGTTTTCATATGGTCATATAAAATCGGATGTTTCTCTTGAAAGCAACAGCAAACTACAGGAGTGTTGTGCCAAGAATTTCCTTATGGATGTGTTGAAATTTGTGTTTGGTGTGCAAAGAGTTGGGGAGATTGAAGGCGGCAGAGGCTGACCATGGTGTTATTGGACAAGAGATTCAAGAATGCACGCTAGTCGCTAGAAGACGCGGGACAACTTGCCAGAGACAGCGGGGATTTCAGGAGATTCATAAGCAAGACTACATTCTGGAAAAAATATCACATGAGACAATATTTATCTGGTGCATGCGGTCTTGAGATTAAACTGAAAATTATGCATTTTTCACATTGAGGCTTAACGACAGCAACAATTGTTGCCAGACTAGTAAGGGGAGTAAATAATACCAACACTAGCCTGCCATGTATGTCATGGGAGATGACTTGAGGTTTTCGGGGTGGAGTGACTGTTATACGATGTCAGGGACGTGCTGCTATCAATATGTGTTCGGGTACTTAACTTCGATGGAATAAATAGTTGTTGGTAGTTTAAAAAAAATACTTCCAGTTGTAACTGAAATCAAATTTTGGGAACACTTGGGGGTGGCGTGGTCAGCTCTTGAGAGAATATAATATGTATTCCTGTGTTTGTG
The DNA here is from genome assembly GCA_034231615.1 of Meghimatium bilineatum. Taxonomy (NCBI): domain Eukaryota; kingdom Metazoa; phylum Mollusca; class Gastropoda; order Stylommatophora; family Philomycidae; genus Meghimatium; species Meghimatium bilineatum. The sequence continues at coordinate 74,890,403 of CM067319.1, read as the reverse complement.
TATTATGTATTTTAAAACCACAATAAAGACAACCTACAAATCTAGTTATATTAGATTTTATTTTATTTTGTAGGTAAACATTTCTCAAATTGATAGCCGTGTGTTAGTGGGTCCCGTAATGGGGGCAAATAATAGCAGCAATGAAACAAGCCTGTGCCAGTTCGACTAAAAGTGGACCTGCTCAAACTAACTTGCTGCGACTTTCCCATTGGACGAAAGCTAACCATCCACATTGTATTCAAGATACGATTGGATGAAAGCACATTGTATTCAAGATACGATTGGATGCATTAGTCATGCCTACAAATATAACGATAATTGAATAGCAGTGTTCTAAACACATTAGCTGCCATGATTCCCTGTAAAAAATAATCTCACAGAAAACGACGACGGAGAGGACAAATAAATCATTGGTAAATAACGAAGTCTTTACTCAGTCATCGGCATCGCAAAGATAGAAATCTAAATGCATACAACTCTTGATGCATACAATGTACCATGACGAGATATGGGATGTATGTGATTCAATTATTTATTCTGATACGGTACTGGAGTTGAAAGTGGGGGAAAAAAATTGTACATAAGATTTAGCATCACAAAAACAAGTAAAAAAGTTCTCCAGAAATGTCTTGAAAAGACTAGGCAAAACCGTCCGTTCTCGAAGCTCAATCTCCACTATCCGTTATCTGAGCTGAATCTCCACTATCCGTTATCTGAGCTGAATCTCCACTATCCGTTATCTGAGCTGAATCTCCACTATCCGTTATCTGAGCTGAATCTCCACTATCCGTTATCTGAGCTGAATCTCTACACTTCTTCAACCAGCGTCATCATCTTGGCTCTAGTGATAGTCATTGATTTTAGACCTGCATATTGTTCAATAATGAAAGTCATATTGATTTTAGACCTGCATATTGTTCAATAATGAAAGAAACGACTGTCCGCTATCTTCTGCGCTCAGGAATGTTTTTGAGTCTTTCTACTTCTCCAGACAAGAATCAGGACAAAACTCCCAGTTTTCTCCAAGTCACATCGCCTTCAAAGTTTTTGTCTTATTTCATTGTCGCGGTCTATTTCATGTTTATTTTAAAAATCTGCCTTGGTGAGAAATTATTTTCAACAGTGGACGTGAGTCGAATTTGTTATAGAGCTTCACAACCATAAACCCAGGCCACTTCAACTTGTGTTATATCAGATGACTTGTATATATATATATATTTAATTGGTAGCATATCCTATCCAGGACGTAGCTATCAACCCAGCATTTGTTGGCTGTGGTGATTTTCTAGGCAATATAAATACTTCAGTAGGTTGCCATTACTTTCTGAACGGTCCGGATGCACAATTACCTGTGGTGAGGATACAATATATGTATATAAATATATATGTATATAAATATACATACATATATAAAATATATATATAAAGCCTCAGGTTATATCTAAGATTTTCCAAACTAATGGAGACAGCTGGTGGAGCAACTGCGATCTCAGAAGATGAGTTGAGAATAAAAGTAGAATAAAAGGAGAATAGAAAGGTAAAAGTGTATTCCTCCCAACAGCGGACGGCAATTCAGTTTGGTTATATCATACCTTTTTGACATAATAAGAAATGGAAAACACTGTCCAATTTATACAAGAAACAACACTGCAGATATAGACATTATTAGCGAACGAAAGAAGAAGAAGACATAACAATGAATAGAATATTTATGTGTTTGTTAGGTTTGAGAATAAAACATTTATAACCTGAACCACGCCCATTAAACAAGCCTCTTCATTTGTAACGCCCACTATTGTCCACGTCTGAAATACGAACACGGAAAATCCTGTATTTGTATAAAATTGTATTTGTTTATTAAATAATTCTGACAATACATTAGGTCAGATTCAGTAAATGGAAGGGTTTGCTGATGTGTACTCGCCATGTCTAAAGGGGTATTAAAATAATGTTACGTCCCTTGCTTTAAGCTTGGGATGGAAAAATGAATTTACGTCCCTTTACGTTTAAAAAAGAATGAATATGCATCTCTTGCACCCATGTCTATGTGATCGAATACGGCAAACACGTTTACTTAAGTTGCGAAGCCGGTGAGTGGCATCTCAGCGGACCTGGTTCAAATCTTGTGCCCAAGTGTATTTATCTATATCAGTGTAATTCTGCGTGTTTGGGTTGCCTTAGATTTTGGTGGGTTATATTATCCCTAATTTTGATGATTGCGGGGACTGTGTAGCCGGCAGTGGTAAGCGTACTGGCTGTGTTCATATGAGACAATGAGTGGTCTTGTGTTCATTCCCCAGGCAACGATTCTTGGGTCGACCCAGCCTAAGTACCGGATTAGCACAAGAAGCAAAGACTGCGAGAGAGAGAGAGAGAGAGAGGAGATAGCTACTGCCTTTAATATAGCAGGATCACTGAAATGTGAGATAGCTAATACCTCGCACCCCTACGCCATTAATAAATGCTATTTGTTAACTTTACTTATTATCCCGAAGACATAAATTGCAGTTTCATGTTGCACAGCTCAAACGATACAAGAGACAGCCATTCATATCTTGTGAAATCTAAAATTCTAAATCTTCTAACATTGACCATCACTGCACAATTGAGGTAAGCCGCAAGTATGTGCCGATTCAATTAGAAATGAAAGACAACAGAAACTGGCTTGTTCGTTCACTATAGAATAGCCAGTAAAACGTGGCAGGTGTTACTCGGCACCATCTGCAAATATTATCTTGTAGACATGCAGAAAATGACGACTGCAGAAAGTTGGTGCCTGTTCAGACTAGAGCATTGCTTATGGTATGGAGAGTCAACACCACCTCCAAAAACTGAGCCGTTTCTTACGACATGTATAGCAAACGACGGTAGTTATTCTTAGATCCCCGTTTGGACAATTGGATAGAAGATGGATGATGTCACAAGCATTTTTTAAAGAAGCCCCCGGAAGGTTGTCCACCAAACAACCATGTAATATTAACCGCGTAACAATAACAACCGCGTAACTGTAACACAATAACATTAACAGCAATGTAACTAAACTACTTATAGTAAATGATGGCTGGTCAGTCAGAATTTCCTCTTAAGGAAGTTATTTATACAATTGTGATGCCTCCGCTGAATAGGATAGGCCTACTTGTCTAACTGTACACTGGGTACAGTTGGGTATCTTTGGGGTACAGAATAAAGATAACACCTTCACCTTTTATTTTAGAAAATGAAGCGTCATCTCCGTTTTATTCTTGGGGATCTCGAAATATGTCATGAAATTAACAGATACATCTCACGATCCACATTTAGGTAAAGTCTAAAACTAACTTGATCAATTCAAACACCAGAAGATGAGTCTAAAACTACCTAACCGTGTTTCTTCTTCCTCTTCTGCGTTCGTTCTCAAACTCCTGCAGATTAGCAGGATGTAGTCCGGAGAACGGAATGCGTTGTCATGGTTTACAGCATTGCTGCGATATCTGCGCATTTCGGCCTGACACATCCGACTTCAGCTAGGCTTTGGGTCACTGACCCTATATGGGATGGGACAGCCAACTCCATCCCATAACCTCCTTAGTCGCCTTTTACGACATGCGTGGAAGTTAAACAGTGTTGCTATTATTTGCTCCCCTTTCGGGCCCCGGCGGCACACGGGCGCTAACTGTGATTGAAAAATGGGGGTTCTCAATTTTATTAATCAGCATGTGCACCTCTGCAGCTAAGGTTGATTGTAACATCAGCATTCTGCCTCTTGCTTTGGTGGTGGACTTCGCAACCTGTTCATCCCGTTATGTTTCCACTCCACTTCTCTTGCTCTCCTCCCGTCATCTCCACAAGTCTGAGGAGGAATGAGAAAATAGGAGTAGAATGTGGAAGATAGAAGAGAGGAACGAATGAGGGGTAGAATTAGGAAGACGAGATGAACGAATAAAAGGTAGGATGAGGAGGATAAAAGAGATGAACGATTGAGAGGTAGGATGAAGATATATAATCAACCGTCTACTATGAACCATCGCCATCTGCTGAAAGAGAATTTCTAAAGCAATGGTCGGAGTGTACAACCGTCATTTTTGGCGGTTACATGTTTTTCAATGAACCTCCTTATATCTTCATTATAACTTCATTATAACTTCATTATAGCTTTATATCTTCATTATATCTTCATTATAACTTTATAGCTTCATTATAGCTTCATTATAACTTCATTATAACTTCATTATAGCTTTATATCTTCATTATATCTTCATTATAACTTTATAGCTTCATTATATCTTCATTATAACTTCATTATAGCTTTATATCTTCATTATATCTTCATTATAACTTTATAGCTTCATTATAGCTTCATTATAACTTCATTATAACTGCATTATAGCTTCATTATAGCTTCATTACGCTGTCTATCCGTCCATGGTGTTCTAAGTATTCTATAAAATCATCTTTTCTGCCTTTCTTAATTTCTTAATGTTCTGTTAACCACTTTTCTGCCTTTCTTAATTTCTTAATGTTCTGTTAAGCACTTTTCTGCCTTTCTTAATTTCTTAAAGTTATGTTAACCACTTTTCTGCCTTTCTTAATTTCTGAATGTTCTGTTAACCACTTTTCTGCCTTTCTTAATTTCTGAATGTTCTGTTAACCACTTTTCTGCCTTTCTTAATTTCTGAATGTTCTGTTAACCATCCAAGAATTGATTTCACAAATCATGATTTTTTAATATCTTATATGAACTTCCGCTAATGTTTGTTTTTGTTTACATCAATTGCGTCTCCTGGTTACCTCACGTGACTCACCAATAAAAAAATATGTGAGCAGAATCAACGAAATTCGCGGACAATAATAAAAAAAACATGACATAAATAGGCTTGTTTTTAAAATGCTCGCATGTTTTCTATTGGCGCGACGTCTCAGTTCAAATAACTGAAATTTTGTCATGGACCGCAATCATGCCGCATTATCATTAGTATTATTAATTCCAATTTTTAGTTTAAATTTTCTTTGAATGCTGTGTCTTCCTGTCATGCAAACTCGCATATTTCCGTCGTCTTTCTCGTCCCCTACTCTATCCCCACATGTGATTATCTAGTATACAACTCTATACTGTTTTCTGTTATACCATTTGTTCCGTATGTTTTCTATTACACATATTCATAAAGAAATTTCAGTCGAAACGTCGACTTGGTCGTTTGTATGTCTCTACGTATTTCAGCTGTTTTAGATTTTAAAATTATATAATAACCGCAATTTTTATTGAAGTCTTCTTTTATTTAGTTCGATTATATTCATGTTTGCTCTACACAAGTAATGTCTGGGGAATTCATGTTTGCTCTACACAAGTAATGTCTGGGGAATTCATGTTTTGTGTATGTGTTTAGATTGTTACGGTATAAGACTGCATAGCTACCGAGAGAAGTTGCATGTTTCAATCACTTAGCTAAACTGTTACGTGCTATAAACCAGCGCTATCTCTGAATAAAAGGTGGTATCAGCAGCACAGCTCAATCCGCATCTTGTTTGCCACCTTATAATTTGTAGAGTTATTGAATTTGAACCACTATCACCTCTTGGTGGTATAGTCTTCACTTAGCTTACAACCCCCTCACATATCACATTAACGTCAAAAATCATTCAGTCACTCCCACTAGTTTACTAGCCGTGACATTTTTACAATAGCCCAAAAGGTATTCCTAACCGGATCTCGGGTATATCTTCCAGTAACGAAACTTGACGAACAGCTCAACTGTGACTCCTTTTTTGATGGATACCCGAAATACTCTGGAATAAATTATTGAATCTCTTTTATAACATTTCATCTTCCTTAGAATACAAGTTGATTTACAATTATTTTTTTTTTTTTTTGTAAATGTGCTTTGCTGAAAAAGAAGTATGCGTTGCTTTAAAAAAATGATGAGTATTATGAATTTGCATAGCCTGTCAACCGTTATTTTCACTTTGCCACCGCCTTTTTATCCAGTGATAATTTTCTATGTATTTAACACTAGCGTACCAGTCCAGTTCTGTTAGTGTATTATTGTCAATGACAATAGAGCAATGAAAAGTCGTGGAGTTTTGACATCTACATTATCGTTTTTTTTCTTATTTTCTTTAGCATGGAAATATGTGGAGTGTTCTCTTGTATGAACTTAAGTGTGATCTAATCCATACGGAGATCTTTGATTCCAACGTCGTTTCCCATGATGAGTTTGTAGGTCTTATACCGTATACCTACCTAGAACGAACCGCATTGGTTTAGTTTAAGACATCTGGAGCAAATAGTACTGTTGGATATGGTTGTCATTACACTAACCCACCTGTTATGTTGGATATGGTTGTCATTACACTAACCCACCTGTTATGTTGGATATGGTTGTCATTACACTAACCCACCTGTTATGTTGGATATGGTTGTCATTACACTAACCCACCTGTAATGAATATCATTCTTTAGTTCAGTGCTCATTCAATAAACTTCACTGAATCTCTCTTGTCGCAGGACAGTTAAATCTCTTGTAACAGGACATCCACTGTATCTCTTGTAGCAGGACAACCACTTAATCTCTCTTGTAGCAGGACATTCACTAAATCTCTCTTGTAGCGTGACATCCATCACTGAATCTCTCTTGTAGCAGGACATTCACTGAAGCTCTCTTGTAGCAGGAAATCCACTGAATCTCTATTGTAGCAGGACATTCACTGAAGCTCTCTTGTAGCAGGGAATCCATTGAATCTCTCTTGTAGCAGGACATTCAGTGAATCTCTCTTGTAGCAGGAAATCCACTGAATCTCTCTTGTATCAGGACATTCACTGAATCTCTCTTGTAGCCTGACATTCACTGAATTTCTCTTGCATCAGGACATTCACTGAATCTCTCTTGTAGCAGGACATTCACTGAATCTCTCTTGTAGCAAGACATCCACTGAATCTCTTGTAGCCTGACATTCACTGAATCTCTCTTGTAGCCTGACATTCACTGAATCTCTCTTGTCGCCTGACATTCACTGAATCTCTCTTGTCACCTGACATTCACTCTCTCTTATGGCCTTGCATCCACTGAATCTCTTGTAGCAGAAACATGAGGCTACTAGATTTATAGCAGAAATGTCGTCCAAGTACAGAAATGCCTTGTGTTGCCGTGTTATTTTTGGCAATGATCCAGTATCTGATTTCAGCTGGAGTTTCATCGACTGGTTATTTCAGCTGGAGTTTCATCGACTGGTTATTGGTTAACCCGTTTCAAAAGTCTCAATTTGTTGATAAAATAACTTCTAAAGAAACTGCGCGATGCTCTTGTCTGACTGATAGTTTACTTGCATTCTTGGGAATGACGTTTAGATATTGTTACCCATTTGGGCACAATCTCAGTGTTTGGTTGGCGTTTACACGTAGTAGCCAAGCTTGTTAGGATTTGTAAACAAACAAGAGAAGTTAGCAAATACGAAAGTTATACGCTGGAGAAGTTGTGATTGAATGTTACTGATAACAATGGGAACAGCTGCTTATGAAATGAAACATGGAAAGTGGAGCTAAATTATCACAGGACATGCATAGATCATATGATAACCATAGCACGTTTTAGGACATTCATAAAACATCGCAGGACATGCATAGATCACAGGACATGCATAGATCACAGGACATGTATAGAACACCAATAGGACATGCAGATAACATCAGTGAGCTATGTATAGATCATAGGACATGCTTAAAAGAAAGTCACAATGATGTTCATTCTCTCTTTCTTAGAAGACGCTGACGAGATGAATCATGTCCTGGCTCTTGTCAAGCCAGTGTAAAGAAAGCAAACGTGACGAGAAAGGCTGATTTATTATTTCCGTGAATTTCGTTGGTCAGTCGTGGATTTTTAGGCATGTTACTCCATGAATGAAGGCGTGCTTGCTTTCTGTACAGAGGCCTTTACTTCCGACAGTCTTAGGTGGATGATGGGCGTCTTTTGCAGCCATCTTGAATACATATAATTGTCACGTGATGTGCTGCTGCAGCAGCCATTATGTATTTAGATGAGATTATCATGATAATGATACAGCGGGTTGAGAACAGACATGCATGGGTGAACTGTTATAGTTATTTCCAAAGTTGCATCTTTACGAACCTGAAGGGTCAAGGTTTTGATGAATTGAATACATACTTTGTACACAAAGTCACATGACTTTCGTGATACAACTATGAGTATAAGAACTGGCAAATGCGAAATCAAATTATGCTGACTGGCAATTTCCTGACAGTCAATAAAAATCAAGGGGATATTTAAATTGGTCATTTTAGAGGGCTACGATTCTCATAAGCCAATAGGTCCCATACTGTAGACGGTTACGATATAACTTTTGCAGACATTAGGTCATGCTAGATTGAAAACCCCCATTCTCAAACGAGATTTTGTTATCTAATAATTTTTCTGATGGGATATATTGCTGCAATTTCAATTACTTTTTGTACGAGAAGCAACCCATGCTTGAATTAGTTCTTTAGATTCGAAGGTCTAACACAGATACATGAATTTTGCATACCTTTACTGAACTGCTTTTCGTTTTAATAGAATCAATACAAGGCATTACTGCTGTAAAACTGAATAACAATAGTACTTACATAGCACATAGGTTTTTGAAGTTTCGCATGACGACTACTATCACTTATTATGGGGTGTAAATACGGAAAATTACAAATAATACACAAGGCATTTTCAACGTGTCAACCTTCAGGTCTTTATCATGAATATACAAAACAGTGAACAAACAATACAAACAGTAAAAACAAGGTTAACCTGTGGTGGTAACTTTGTGTTTTTATTGTTTTGTATATTCTTGATAAAGACCTCACGGTTGAAATGTTGAAAATGTCCTGTGTACTGTTATTTGTTTTACTAACCCATAGAGCAATTATATAAAGCGATGCAAGATGTTTTATTCGAATAAACAAATGCTGCTCTTCTCACAAGAAGTGTGTAATGTGATTCCAAGAATGATTTTCGAAAAGTAGACTATTCTTATTTCGATTATTAGCTGTCATATGACTTTGGGCAAGCCAGGTTCCCCTCGCCCCTCACTCATCCAACCTGATTTCGAAATGTATGCATACTGATAGATCATGAAGCTCGTTGATGATCACCAAACCTACTCGTGCCTTTATCTAGCAAGTTATGCCAATGGCAGCCGGGATTCAACATCTATTTCAGTGTCTACATTCAGCAGACGATATTATCACTGTCCGGAAATCAAGAGTTAATCCCACCACTCCCAAAATATAGCCTACACATTATGTCAAATAAGTCTTCGACTCAAAAGGTTATGATAATTCTTGCTTCACTAGTCAGGCAAAGGTTATATTAATTCTTTCTTCAAAAGCCAGGCGAACAAAAGGTTGTTAATTCATGCTTCAAAAGACAGGCGGACAAAAGGTTATGTTAATTCTTGCTTCAAAAGCCAGGCGGACAAAAGGTTAATTCTTGCTCTAAAAGCCAGGCGGACAAAAGAAGAAAAACTAGCCAGGCAAGTATGTTATCGGAGTTCAGCATGGGAAGGAGTGATATGCGCATGATTTTACATACACATCAGTAGTTGCTCCGATTTCATGTCCAGTAAGTCTTTCAGCACGTGATTGTTGGCTGTTCCAGGTGTGAAATAATGGCTGCCCCCACCCCAAGCAGTCCAAGTATGTCTTCGGCAGACTTTGCCGCAGCGACGATCATGCAATCACATAGTTAACTCTACCCTAAAATTCCCGAATCCTCTCTTACGATATAAATGACATAAAGTAGTTTAATTATTCTCTGCTTATCCTGTGAGGACTGGTAATATATCGCCAGGTGTGATAGTTTTCCGGTCGGTGTTCAATGCAATTGTTGGGGAGTTCAATTCAGTTGTTTGGAAGTTCTTCCTGTCACTGGGGGAGTTTTTCCACTATTCCATTCAGTTAGTTTGGGGTGATTCTTCCATCTCTACCCACAGAAGAGTCACACCTTTCCTTTCTCCTGGTCACTCTCATTTCTATCTTTCTCAAGATGTCTTTCTCAGTCATTGTGCATAGCTTTGTACAGCATTCATGATTGTCCAATTAATATAGCTTTGTACAGCATTCATGATTGTCCAATTAATATAGCTTTGTACAGCATTCATGATTGTCCAATTAATATAGCTTTGTACAGCATTCATTATTGTCCAATTAATATAGCTTTGTACATCATTCATTATTGTCCAATTAATATAGCTTTGTACAGCATTCATGATTGTCCAATTAATATAGCTTTGTACAGCATTCATGATTGTCCAATTAATATAGCTTTGTACAGCATTCATGATTGTCCAATTAATAATATTCTTTCTCATACTTCATGAGACAGGCAGGTTTGGAGAAGTCACCAAAAGGCAAAATTGAAGACAACAGAGATGTAGGGTGACAACGTGAGAAAACAGACAGTTTTACATCCAGGCACGGCAAGGAAACAACAACGACCTTGATACATAATACTGTGGACAGAGAGCTGTGGGGAGCCATGACCGTCTACGCCAGCCGGCATGGCACCTGATGATGATGATCTCATATCATTGCCAGATTCCCGAACATGTTTTCAGTAATTTTGACCCACCACTAAGTCCTTCTGCGTTTGCTCTCATACTTCCGCAGATTAGCAGGATGTAGTCTGGAGAACGATGTACCTTGTGTCCGGGTTTACAGCATTGATGCGATGTCTTCGCTTTTCAGCTGGACACATGGACTTCAACACGGATTTTTTTAAAATAATAGTGAATCGATCTGGCTTAAATCATAAACCTTTTTTTTTCATCCTCAAAATGCATTCAGCTAATCCAGAAGGCCACATGTTGCTGGACCCAAAGGGGTAGCTGAGAAGACAACACTATTTACCTTCCATTCATGAAGTAAGAGACGGCTAAAAAGGTTATGGGGTTGAATTTGCTGTTTCATCCCAAAGGGTCATTGTGACCCAGATCCATGTTGAAGTTGGCTGTGTAAGGATGATAGGCACAGCAATCGCAGCACAGCTGTAAACCATGATAACGCATTACGTTCTCCGGACTACATCGAGCTAATTTGCAGGTGTCGGAACGCAGATGTAGTCCAGGGAATGGAATGAATTGTGCCATGGTTTATAGATTAAGTGCGCTATCTGTACATTTCGGTCTGACACATCCGATTTCAGCAGTATGGTACAGCTAACGACATCACCAAAAACCGTTAATCATCCATTATCACATGTATGCCAGATGGTAACAATGTCGCTATTCATTTCGACCCGTAAAACAGCAATTTTATTATCCATTACTATTCACTGCAGAACAACAACACACAAAATGATGACGCAGAACACACAAGACAACCAACACTAATGCACACTGTATTCAAGACGAACCTAAAATTTTCATTGATTTTAATTATTTTTTAAAACAAATATTGTACAAAGTGATGCATTTCTAAGCAAAGTATTGATTGTAGCTATCTTTTATATACATTTCAAGATTAATATCTTTTACACATAAATATCTTGTAGAAAATTGCACATATCCTTTTCTGTTCGTTTGCTGATTCATGCTTGCTGATGGTGGGTTTCCTAGCTTGCCGATTCAACGCATTTCTCACTCTACTTCTCAAGTACCCTGTTTTCATTCTTAAGCTCCTGCAGATGTGCAGGATGTAGTCCAGAGAACCGAATGCGTTGTCATAGTTTACAGCTCGATTGCGACATATGCACATTTTGGTCTGACACATCCGACTTTAACATGACTGCTGAATCACTTGGACTCTTTAAGATGGGATATCCAATTACACCAAAATATCCTTAGTTGTTTCTTACAATATTTATGACAGATTAAAACATGCATTTATCCCAAATAAAAGAGCCGAACTTGTAGGTCGGCATAGCTGGCGGTGATGGAACGACCTAACCGTGTGTGATTTAGGCAAAGACAAGGGTTCCGTCCCTTCGTGCCACAAAGCTGGTAAGAAACATCTTGGCTTGAAACTTCAATGAATAACCTGGGCTTGTATGTTCAACATTCGCTCCTATTTGTGTTTGGCCAGTCATTTATACTCATGGTATTAAAGTGGCTCCTCTACAATGCTTTTATTATTATTATATTTGGTTTTGATATATTACTTGGTTTTGTTATATTAAAGTAGTTTCACTGAGAAATGTTACATTTCTTATGTTTACTAATTATTTTTACCAAAAATGTTTACTAACTAGCCGACATTTTCTTGTACATTTTTGCTAAAAAAAACTAAGAGAAATGAAGTTTTATCGTCATAATTTGTGTACCAAGATCAGATATTTTGCTTGAAATGGATGTCAAGGCTTCTTAAGTTGGGAACCAGTGATAACGTACATTGTTTGGATGTTACAAATGAGTTACTTACGTACATAGAACAGCCAAAGTGATCAAAGTTTTAACTTGGTTTTGTCAGAGTTCACGATACAATTTTTCGTTGGAATCCCTCAAATTTATGGATGAGTGTGAATCTAGTCATGGGGGAGTTTAAAACATGGACTAGACTCGCAATCACCCACAAACTACGGAATTTCGTTTCGTTTCTTATAATTTAGGCAAGGAATAATTTTATGCGGCTGATTTTTTTTTCTTCATGCAACTTTGCAGACATTGCAAATGTGAAATACCAAAACTGAACCAAAGACAACTCATATAGAATGGCAGAAAATCCAAACTGGCAAACTACTTAGTACAGGTAGATAAGTGGTGTCAAAAACTTTTTGCGCGCGTAAGTTAAAACTGATACAGCGAAAGTCGTAAAAACATTTATGTAGTAGTTACCAACGTCGAACTCATTAGCGCAAATAAAACGGCCACAACGTATTTCCGTTCTCTTGACATGGTGCTGGAAATCCAGTATGGCTAGTGTCCTGCTATACGAGAGATCCAGTAGGACCATTGTCCTGCTATACGAGAGATCCAGTAGGACCATTGTCCTGCTATAAGATAGATCCAGTAGGAACATTGTCCTGCTATAAGATAGATCCGGTAGGACCATTGTCCTGCTATACGAGAGATCCAGTAGGACCATTGTCCTGCTATACGAGAGATCCAATGGGACCATTGTCCTCATATAAGATAGATCAAGTGGGATTTTGAGAAAAAATACCGAAAAGAGAATATGATACTAATTTGATACAAGATTGTTTACTAATTGGAAGATTAACAGTGCTGAAAACCGATATGCTAGGCCGTAAGACGCACAATAACGCATATCGGCTATGACACCAGCAGCACAACGTACTTCACGCCCCCAGAGGGAAATCACACAAACTCTATGTTGGTTATCAGAAAGAGAACACAGAAGGAAGACTAAATGAAATCAAAACAAAATGGAAAAATAATGACGAAAATAATTGGTAAGTTCTGCCTCTACGACTCCTACTAAGAACCAGAAACTATTTTATTATAAATCTGAGTTGTGAAAACTTTAACCCACAACAAGCTAAACGACTCTATGACTTGATTTCCGATAACATTTTGTAAGGTCATAAAACAACGTCTATTGCCCCATCATTACCCTGGAGCTGTGACCTTACAATGCAATGTAGAGGTGCGGACAGTGCCGGGTTATATATCACAATTTAACACCGCACCGAAACAGTAATATGGATGAGAAAGAGAATTATCTACAAAACTTGTTTACTCTACTTGGTTCGCATAGTTATATATATTAGCACGTTATGAGGAGAACGGATTCCTTTCCAAACCTTAAATGGAAAGGGGAGATTTTGTAGCATTGAACCACCATCTGGTCCAGTTATTGGAGAAGGTGGTGGTTGAACCGCTGCCTCATAGGCAAATTGAGTACTGCGTTCGTTCTCAAACTCCTGCAGATTAGCAGGATGTAGTCTGGAGAACGGAATACGTTGTCATGGTTTACAGCAATGATGTGATATCTGCCTCTTTTGGCCACTGACTCTACATGGGATGGGACAGCCAACTCCATCCCATAACCTCCTTAGTCGCCTTTTACGACATGCGTGGAAGTTAACGTGTTGCTATTCTTTGCTCCCCTTTTGGGCCTCAGCAATACAGGCGAGAAATTGAGAACTAAGCTAGTAAAATAGCTGTTAACCCACCAACCCACCTTTTTTTAAAATACACAAATCACTGCCAAGAATTAAATCTAATACATAAAAGTGCCAGCAAATGAAAATACACAGCCAGGAATTGAATCTGAATACACAATCCAAAAAGTTGAATCTAAATACACGCAATAATTGAATTTAAATAGTCACGAATTGAATAAATACACAGCCAAGAGTTGAATGTGAATACACACAAAATCACCAAGAATTGAGTCTAAATACAGTCAAGATTTGAATATAAATACACAGCTACGGATTGAATCTGAATACATAAAATATTACCAAGAAGCGAATCGTAATGCACAAATATTACAAAAGTTGAATCTAAATATAGCTGCGAATTAAAAATACAATATTACCAAGAATTGAATTTAAATACACAAAACATTACCAAGAATTGAATATAAATACACAGCCAAGAATTGAATCTGAATATACAGCCAAGAATTGAATCTCAATACACAAAATATTACCAAGAATTGAATATAAATACACAGAACACTGCCCAATATTGAATCTAAACACAGGAATTAGTTCTAAATATTCTCAAACAAAAGACCGCCAGAAAAATCGACCTGGAATACTGTCAATAGACTGAAATATGTACTAACCGAGATGGTTTCATATCTGGGACCAGCAAACATATGACACTTCCGGTTAGAAACAAACACGCGAAAACACTTTCATTGCTAACAACAAAAAAACGACAGCTGCAATCTCCAACCCAAATGCCGGGACTCTCAGCACCTGCCAGCACGGTTCACATTTGAAATATATCAATTTCCCTAACAGAAAATTGAAATCAATCCGCACAGATCAGACCTGGCGTACCCTTGTGTGGCTCGTAGTTTTCTTACTCTACAGGTGAGAAACAAACCTGTGAAACATGACTGCTTGACTAGCCATAAATAGACCGTATACCTCCACCCCTACCCATTAGCTCCATTATAACGACTGGCTGGAACGCCACTATGATTTAGATACTTAAAAAAAAAAGCATTGAATGAAAGGTTCCATTACGCATTATGACTTTCAAAGGCGTCGCTGACGATACAATTTAATAAATAAACGTACCAGAATGTGAATGTTCGTTTCAGACCTTGTTACTTTCAAAAATCGTCGCTATTTGGAGATCAGTAGAACTCTGTGCTTTTGTTATCAAATGTGGAATATAAGCTGTGTGTGGGAAGTAGAGCAAATAAAATGTCTCGGATGTTTTAGGGAATTTTTATTTCTCTTGGAAAACAAGCAGAGCAAAGATGTAGTCATCGTACCGGAACGAGTAATTGTATAAGAATGTGACAAGTCTGATATCCACCAACATCATAAGATAAACGTACGATTTTATCAAGTACAAAATGGTATTTTCTAAAAAGGGAAACACGGTGAGGGGTGTTTACTACCATTTGTGATTTTTGTAATAGATCAAACGAAGTCAGATGTAGATTTTTGTAATAGATCAAACGAAGTCAGATGTAGATTTTTGTAAGAGATCAAAAAACGAAGTCAGATGTAGATTTTTGTAAGAGATCAAACCGCCCGTGTGATGCTGGGGCCCGGAATGGGAGCAAAGAATAGCAACACTTTTACCTTCCATGCATGTCGTAAAAGGCGACTAAGGAGGTTATGCGATGGAGTTGGCTGTCCCATCCCATATAGGGTCAGTGACCCAAAGCCATGCTGAAGTCGGATGTCAGGCTGAAAGGCGAAGATATTGCAACAATGCTGTAAACCATGACACAAACGCATCCGTTCTCCGGACTACATCCTGCTAATCTACAGGAGTTTGATAACGAACGCAGAAGAAGAAGTAATAGATCAAACGACGTCAGATGTAGATATTTGTAATAGATCAAACAATGGTTAGATTACATTTTTTGTTACATAAAGTGGGATTGAAAGCGCCATTACTCCGTATTTATGACCTGCAGCTGATAGCTAATCTACGACCTGCAGCTGATAGCTAATCTACGACCTGCAGCTGATAGCTAATCTACGACCTGCAGCTGATAGCTAATCTACGACCTGCAGCTGATAGCTAATCTACGACCTGCAGCTGATAGCTAATCTACGACCTGCAGCTGATAGCTAATCTACGACCTGCAGCTGATAGCTATCTCTGGTTGAAAGCCCCCTAACTCCGTAGTTGTGACCTGCAGTTGATAGCTTATCTCGGGTATAGTTACAATTCTTCATCATTAAGAGACTGGAAACGCATATAATATTTAAGGTTTAAAAATATGGTATTCTGCCATGTAGTGAATAGAAATATGGTATTCTGCATTGTAATGAGTAGAAATATGGTATTTTGCCTTGTAATGAGTAGAAATATGGTATTGTGCATTGTCAAAGACAAACTAGATATCGGCTAATACATAAGCATCAATACATGATTAACAAACAATGTAGTCAACGTTTCAGATGTCTTCAATCAAGATCGTTGAAGACAAAGCAAACTAAAAATATAATTTAACAAAAAAATACTTGTAATGGTACTGTTCTTGATAAAGCCAAACATCCGAAACGTTGATTTTGTTGTTTACTCAGTAGTTACGATGACTGCACTAGCTATCCTACCGTTTATTTTGTAATTATCCTAGTAACAATATATCTCGCTTGACATTACATATGTCAACAGCGCTGCCAGACATTATGGATATCCACCAAACTGCAGGTCGTTACAATTTTTGGGGGGTAAAAATCTGATATAACCAAAATTGTACCAACGTCCGCGGTTGAAAGATGTGCACTTCACTCTACGAGATAAACTTCTTTTATTAAAAGCATGAGCGCCTCTCGCAAGTTAAAGTGGTGTAAAATAAAACGGGGCTGGTAGAAGACATGATTCACGTATCTCCCAGAGACTGACTGCACTAGAGAAGCATTGAATCATAAATCAGAGAGAATATGAAAACATGTACATGATTGCTCCAACAACAGACACGGATTCTGGGTGAAATGTTGACGTGAATAAAACTCATCAAAGTCGACTCAGAAACGTTATAAATGTTAGTGTTATTACTATTATTTAGTGTTCATTCTCAAACCCCACACTTGATCTCTTATGTAGCTGAACAATTGTCAAGTCCTGCTAGAATTCCATCAGGATAGCCACGGCAAAGAAGCTGCGTTGTGTAGCGATTTATTTGCGTATATCTTTTAAAATATTTTTTCATAACACACCTTTAAGCAAAATTGGCTGTGTTATGTATTCCAATCGTCAAGATACGCCCTCGAATAGTCATGCGCCACTACTTTATGCATACTCCGTAACACGCCTATGATATCTAGAGTATTTATGGGTATAACCTATTTTAGAGACTGCGCCCAGAGGAGAGATATTAACACTGTATTATTTTGTTGAATGTAGTTGGTGTCGTTTTTACACGTCACGTTTCAATGCATTTTTGAATGTTACCGCTGCAAGTGTGCTTTTGTAACGCTGGTAGATGTATGGCTAGAACATGTACATTGTTCTGTGACGCAGGAAGATATATGGCTAGATAAAGTGTTGTGTGACGCATATAGATACATGGCTAGAACAAGTGTTTTATACATGCAGCTACATTGCTAGAACATGAAAGCTTTATCTAGTTTGTATGCCTGTCCAATCCCTTTGCCAGAAACCTGGAGGATATGGTGAATTGTCCATCCGTTGTGAGCAGGGAAATCGATGGAGAGACATGGGGAGCAGGTGTCATATTCTGTGTCCTCCGACATGGGAGGGATGAAGGACAATAATGAGCTAAAATATGACTGCTCCTTTCAGCATATTGTCTTCCGAGATGGAAGGATTGCGGAAAAATACATGGGAGGATTGAGGAAAACGACATGGGAATATTGAGGAAAACGACATGGGAAGATTGAGGAAAACGACAAGGGAATATTGAGGAAAACGCATGTTCTGAAATAGCCTTTCATTAATAGTTAATTAGATCTCTATACTTTGTGTTTTTGGCCCATAGCCCTCTTTTTGACACTTTATTCCGAGGCCACCCCTTTTATATATATATAACAGAAAGCATATATCATATGAAGACTTTATATCATCGATGAATTGTTCAGCTTGTGTTCACTTGAATTCTTGTTCATCGTTCAAGTAGTTACCTTCATGCGGCCCCTCCTCCATAGAATGACTGACCACTTCCCCAAAGATTTTTTCAAGTCACCGAGGTCGCTGTAGGCCATTTTACTTGTTGAGAACCATTTGATTTAGTTTTCTAAATTGACGTTGACGCGCTGAACATATTCTATAGAGCCGCCCTAGTTACAGCTCTGACGCACTGAACATAATCTATAGAGCCGCACTAGTTATAGCTCTAACGCACTGAACATATTCTATAGAGCCGCACTAGTTACAGCTCTAACGCACTGAACATATTCTATAGAGCCGCACTAGTTACAGCTCTAACGCACTGAACATATTCTATAGAGCCGCACTAGTTACAGCTCTAACGCACTGAACATATTCTATAGAGCCGCACTAGTTACAGCTCTAACGCACTGAACATATTCTATAGAGCCGCACTAGTTACAGCTCTAACGCACTGAACATATTCTATAGAGCCGCACTAGTTACAGCTCTAACGCACTGAACATATTCTATAGAGCCGCACTAGTTACAGCTCTAACGCACTGAACATATTCTATAGAGCCGCACTAGTTACAGCTCTAACGCACTGAACATATTCTATAGAGCCGCACTAGTTACAGCTCTAACGCACTGAACATATTCTATAGAGCCGCCTTAGTTACAGCTCTGACGCACTGAACATATATAGAATTACCCCAGCTACGGTTCTGACGCACTGAAAAATTGTATAGAACTGCGCTAGTTACAGCTCTATCCGTAACTCGGGTACACATTCTTTAACCATCCCCTCCCGGTTCTGGTCTAGCCGGAGACAATGTTTAAGTTATGTGACATGAACAAGGCAAACATAATGATTGAAAAGTTCAGCTAAGTAAAGAATGTATGAATGTTCAACAAATAAAGCAAATAATGGTCTTCGAGAAGCAGCGAGAGTAGACGCAACATATATGGTCTGGGCTGGACTTCCCGCTTACAGTCAAGGATTTCGTGAAGCGCTCCACGGCAGCATCGCAGTCCATGTGCAGCCGATTGCTGCGGAAGCTACTGTCCGGTTGATACTAAGCTTCTTGCATCAACATGCACAAGCATAGCAATATCTTCATGAGGTACCCCTGTTTCTAACACAGCGTGCTATGGGAACGACCGAGTGCTTGGCGGTATGCCCAGGTCTCTCCTTTCTCTTGTCTACCACTTTCTTTTCCAATCTCGACACAATCACCGTGGTCATGAATACAGAGGATGAACATCTTCCTTGAGTGAATCATGGCTCTGCCTAATGTTCCAGCTACAGCGAGTGTCGCGCAAGCTGACATTGCACCCGCACACAGAACGTGTCATAATATTGAGATAATGGAAAGTAGGGTCAAGAAAACTGGAAACTCGATGCTGGAGAGAATCATGAAGGCATAGCATGCAGGACGTGACACGGTCACAGCAAATACTCAGCCACAGAATGAAGTATCAAGACCTGACTCTCGAGTGCTTGTAACCAGCGGGGAACGCATCTCTGTGAACCCCACTTGAATCCCCAAAAGCAAAGACTTTTCATTGAGACTTCATGGGGGCAATTGACCACACAAGTTTCAGATAGAGGAAGATATTTGCAAATCATTCTTTGGAGTGGAAATTGCAGCAACCAAATTCACAAAACCAAGCCCACAATATCAGTCAAACTTTTACAGACACCCTTAACAGCCACTAACTGTATGGATCACTAAATCACTTCAGAAGACCTCTGCACTTTTTTAAGAATGGCATTGTACTTCTGCGCTCGTTCTCAAACTCCTGCAGATCAGCAGAATGTAGCCCGGAGAACGGAATGTGCCGTCATGATTTACAGCATTGATGCGATATCTGCGCCTTTCGGCCTTAACACATCCGACTTCAGCATGGCTTTGGCTCACTGGCCCTGTATGGGATGGGACAGCCAACTTCATCAACCTCCTTAGTCGCCTCGTACGACATGCATGGATGGTAAACAGTGTTGCTATTCTTTGCTCCCCTTTCGGGCCCCGACAATGCACAGGCATTGTACTGACAAGAGTAGAATTACTCATCAGCATTTGGATATTGACAACGAGAATCAGCAACTTTAGAAAGAAAAGCGGCAACAACGCGTATTACCTAAACCATACATCATCATCAAGTGCCGTCTACGTAACGAAGGTTGGATGCAAGGACATCAAACATCCTGTCTCTTGTTCGTGCTCTCTGCTAGACTGTAACCTGTTCATCTTGTGATGTTTCTCTGCAACTTGTATCTTTGTCTACCTATTGCTCGACTCCCCTCGACTTTATCTTCAAGTTAAGTCTTCAACAAGGTACCGTGCCTTTTTTTTAATGTCCAAAATGCTTTATTTGACTTTTTTTTCTCCAAAGTATAGGTAAATGGTAACGGTAAATCCCATGGCATCTGCCTTCGGGGATGAAGATAACTCTTCATGTACTAAGCCGCAGCTACTATTAGGTGGGGTGGCCATTTCCCTTCCTTTCTGTTTACCTCCCCTAACTCATGCGCCAGGTACTCATTTACAGCCGAGTCAACTGGAGGAGTGGTCGTGTCAAGTGAGAAATCACAACCCGTATTATTTTTATTTTTTTATGTCCGGAATTGGTTTCGAATCTGGCACACAAAAGTTGAGGTAGGTTTGTAGAAAATAAACCATTATACCTTGGTAACTGAAGTAGGGCTCACAAGGTCTAGTTTCAAATTAAATATTGAGAAACTCAAAACGTTTATCAATTGTGCCAAGGTTCGAACTCCGATAACACTGAACACTTCAAGAGTTTCCGGTTAATCTTGACCTAAAAAAGTTGTACGATGTAGAAATAAATGTAGAAAATATGCAACGTCAAAGCTACTTCCGGCCAGTGATTAGCGCCAACTAACGATGCTTTCCTTTAACACTTAGCGACTTTCTGTAGCAGACTTGAAGATGTCAGTGTGCGAGAAGTTTTTCTGTTGTACGTTTTGAAGATTGTGTGGCAGCAGTTATTTTTGTAATAAGTCTTGACGATTGCGTGTGTGCAGTTTTTCTGTAGTAAGTCTTGATGGTTGTGTTTGTGTGTGTGTGTGCAGTGTCTCTGTAGTACGTCTTGATGGTTGTGTGTATGTGTGTGTGTACAGTTTCTCTGTAAGTCTTTATAATTGTGTGTGTGTGTGCAGTTTGTAGTAAGTCTTGATGGTTGTGTTTGTGTGTGTGTGTGCCCTTTTTCTGTAGTAAT
Source organism: Meghimatium bilineatum (assembly GCA_034231615.1). Classification (NCBI taxonomy): domain Eukaryota; kingdom Metazoa; phylum Mollusca; class Gastropoda; order Stylommatophora; family Philomycidae; genus Meghimatium; species Meghimatium bilineatum. The sequence continues at coordinate 74,868,986 of CM067319.1, read as the reverse complement.
TCTTGATGGTTGTGTTTGTGTGTGTGTATGCAGTGTCTCTGTAGTACGTCTTGATGGTTGTGTGTGTGTGCCCTTTTTCTGTAGTAATTCTTGATGGTTGTGTGTGTATGTGTGTGTGTATGCAGTGTATGCAGTGTCTCTGTAGTACGTCTTGATGGTTGTGTGTATGTGTGTGTGTACAGTTTCTCTGTAAGTCTTTATAATTGTGTGTGTGTGTGCAGTTTGTAGTAAGTCTTGATGGTTGTGTGTGTGTGTGTGTGTGTGTGTGTGCAGTTTTTCTGTAGTAAGTCTTGATGGTTGTGTGTGTGTGTGTGTGTGCAGTGTCTCTGTAGTACGACTTGATGGTTGTGTGTGTATGTGTTGTAGTTTCTCTGTAAGTCTTTATAATTGTGTGTGTGTGTGTGTGTGTGTGTGTGCAGTTTCTCTGTAGTAAGTCTTCGCCGTTGTGCGTGTGGTGCAGCACGTCTTGAAGATGGTTGTCTTGAAGATGGTTGTCTTGAAGATGGTTGTCTTGACGATGGTTGTCTTGAAGATGGTTGTCTTGAAGATTGTGCGACGTGTGACATGTCCATCTTTTAAGTATATGTTCTCGAACTCCCGTTATTTTGTTCCTGTAGCAGGACAATAGCCCTACCGCAGAACTTGCCCAGTAAATTAAGACGAATGCCGCGGGGTTTTTTCCGGCTTCAATGACCCAGCTCAAATACGGTTTCGGCGGTTTTTTTTCATCTCTTGAATCGTATGAATTTATTTCGCGAATAAATAATTCGTCTATTGAGCATGAAAAAAAAAACATTGAAATATTAGCCCTAATGCTGGTGTTGAGGACAGCGGTTAGATTTGATTGAGGACAGTGGTGGAGTAGAATTGATTGAGGACAATGGTGGAGTAGATTTGATTGAGGACAGTGGTGGAGTAGATTTGATTGAGGACAGTGGTGGAGTAGATTTGATTGAGGACAGTGGTGGAGTAGAATTGATTGAGGACAGTGGTGGAGTAGATTTGATTGAGGAGAGTAGGTCCAACAACATAACTGCCATGAGACAATGACAATTTCAGCTTCATAATACATCTTAAAGGGGTGATCTATACATTGTTTGCGATAGACGATGTTCGGTTGTGTAATGGAAGTATGGGGTTTTCTGTAATGGAAGTATTGTAAATTTTATGTAATGGAAGTATGGGGTTTTCTGTAATGGAAGTATTTTTTTCTGAAATTGAAGTATGGGAGTTTTCTGTAATGGGAGTATAGGAGGGTTTTTTTTTTTTACTTTAGCTTTGCGCAATATCTAATGATTGGGCCTTCTACTCAGAGGGGACGCAAAAGAACAATATTCATATTTAATTTTTATCTTGAAATGAATAGAAATAATGATTTTTTTCAGTCAAAGCGAGTTAACCGTCAATATCTAGTCATACAAAAATAATGTGCATTTACCTCCCATATTTTCTTCACATGCGCAAGCTGTATACTTTATTCCGAGTAAAGATGGTTGTATATTAATTAATAATACTTCGCTATCGGGAAAAGCTGTGATGGATAAACAAATCTACTGCCATGTCTCGGAAGTTTTTAACCAGTCCATTTCATTGAAGAATTTAACAGCATATAACTCTAGCGGGAAATGAAGAAATTTAATCTCCTGCTTGCCTATACTGCAATCGGATGTGTCTGGCAGAAAGACGCTGATATTCCTAAGCTATAAACCTGGATGACAAACATTACATTTTATCTATGACATCCTGTTTCAGCAAGAGATTTAGAAGAAATAAAAATCTGATTCTTTATAAAGATCATTCCAGGGTTAGTGGTAGTCTTTTCGCTTTATACCCCTTCATACCCAAGCATAGAAGAGCTCTGGAGATTGGTTTTCACTTTACACCCCAGCGTCATGGGTAGAAGAGATCTGGAGACTTGTTTTCACATACACCCCAGCGTCGTGGGTAGAAGGGCTCTGGAGACATCACTTTACAACCAGCGTCATGGGTAGAACACCCCAGCGTCATGAGTAGAGTTCTGGAGATTTCACTTCACACCCCAGCGTCATGGGTAGAAGAGCTCTGGAGATTTCACTTTACACCGCAGCGTCATGGGTAGAAGAGATCTGGAGACTTGTTATCACTTTACACCCCAGCGTCATGGGTAGAAGAGCTTTGGAGATTTCACTTTACACCCCAGCATCATGGGTAGAAAAGATCTGGAGACTTCACTTTACACACCAGCATCAAGAGCTGTGGAGACTTCTGTCTTCTGAGAACTAATCATGTTTCATACAGAGCTTGGTAGTATCACTGCCAAAACTATATTTCAATCGGTGATAATTCAAGAATTCAATGTGATTTTTTTAGTTGTGTACTTTTTATCATTTTACAATTTAACACTGTTTCTACACAAAATACGAAATGTCTGGGGGTGAGGGAGTAATGTTAATATGTGAGATAAGAGAGGTTTGAATTAAATAAGATGGAGAGAGAGAGAGAGAGAGAGAGAGAGAGAGAGAGAAGTATAAATAAATGGAAAACGTAAGTAAAGAAGGTAGAGATAAAAAGTTTGATGAAATATCTAGGAAGGGTTGAAGTAAAGCAGAGAATTAAAATGTAACCAAATATATAACACAGATAAACAATATAAATACAAACAGAATAATGTACAAATATAGAGCACTTGAAATTAATATAGACAATTGAAATAAAAATATAACTATTGAGAATAATTGAGAATACGGGAAGATGAAGCACATTATTCACTGTATTTTGGGGAAAGAAATTAATAAAGAAAATAATGAAGAATTAAGTGAAAGAAAATATTGAAGAATTAAGTGATAGAAAATGAAGAATTAAGTGATAGAAAATGAAGAATTAAGTGATAGAAAATGAAGAATTAAGTGATAGAAAATGAAGAATTAAGTGATAGAAAATGAAGAATTAAGTGATAGAAAATGAAGAATTAAGTGATAGAAAATGAAGAATTAAGTGATAGAAAATCATACCTGATCGTGGATTGCACGACAAACAAATGATGACATCACTGGGGTCAGTTCTGTATTACTAGTTTGAGTGTAGCAATTTAATGTCGGAAGATGGCAGCCTCACTTCAGCAGTTAACGTTTCTAATTCTTGTGAATGTAAACAACATTCATTATTTCTGTTGATTCTGGGCACAATATTGTTCGATTGAAACTGAAAAAATAAAATTATAAATTTGTAAGCGGCGATAAATCCGGCAGTAATAAGATGTATTTTATTGAAAATCATAATATGCGGTTGATCGTTTGACTTAAGGGATCGATAAGATATATTGAGGCTATCAGGTGTTACATGAGCATCAAATCAAAATGAATGGTATCTTTGTCATTTGCCATCCATGTGGTAGGATGCGGCCAAGGAGGACTGGCAACATGATCATAGTTGTGATTGCCTGACGAAGACCCATGACTACTGGGAAGGGAATCAACACTTGTATCTGCAATATGCTTGATATTGTATGAAAGTCATGACAAGATCTTCCTCTCGAGTAGAAGATTGTTCGTGGTATTGCACCAGTCACATTGAGAAAAAAAATCATATGGGAGTTTCACAAGCTCTGGAAAATCATATAGGAGTTTTACAAGCTCTGGAAAATCATATGGGAGTTTCACAAGCCCTGGAATATCATATAGGAGTTTTACAAGCTCTGGAAAATCATATGGGAGTTCCACAAGTTCTGGAAAATCAAAGATACCGCCAGTGAATCACTAGTCTGAAGATTGAAGTACAGGGAAGTAAAGAAAAAAACCCCAAACATCGTCTTTCTTTGGTTCTATCACCAACATCATAATAAAGTTGTTATGTCGCCCGTGTATTGATGGGGCCCAAGAGGTGAGCAAGAATAGAAACACTTTACCTTCCATGCATGTCGTAATAGACGACTAAATGGGTTATGGGATGGAGTTGGCTGTCCCATTCCATATAGGGTCAGTGAGACAAAGCCATACTAAAGTCTGATGTGTCAGGCCGAATGGCGTGCATATCGAAGCAATGTTGTAAACCATGAAAACGCATTCCGTTCTCCAGACTACATTCTGATAATCTGCAGGAGTATGAGAACGAAAGGAGAAGAATGAAATTATGTGTTGGAACAAGACTAATTAATGAAGTGTATGGGAGAATTTCGAGTAGACGTAACCGACCAATATTCAATTTGGACTTAGCTAGCTTCCTAAAACAATCTCAGATTTGAGTACAATGTCCCAATTGAACACTAGGGTCCTGATTAATCTTAGTAGAGTTGATACGTCAGCTCCAGTTACTGCCTATGACTACAGAAACTAGCACGAACGAACAGTATGTTTACATTGGATGCTTTAGGCTAAATTGGTGCTTATGCACTGACGCAAGAAGGACCACCACAGAGGTGACATAGAAATTTGGTAATCTACTACAGATTGAAATATGTCCACAAGCCTTCAGTACACAGATCACCCTTAAGGCAACCAAATGTCCACAAGCCTTCAGTACAGAGATCACCCTTAAGGCACCTACAGAATAGTAGCGAATCTGTCCCATACGCTGAGATGACAGGAGGGCCACTCATGTTTCCTGATATCCGAGTAGAAAGCAAGGGACCAATGCTCTTTGTCGATGTCGGATATGTTGGTAAAAATACGAAGATATCACTTGAACCACGACGAAGTGCATTGTCTAGAATACATCTCTCAAATGTTTAAATTTGATCGTCCTTGTATACATGTATTATCAGATGCCTGCGTTTATGCAGAATGTAATTACGAGAATGAAATGCTGTGTCATACATGCACATTTCAGTCTAAATTGTACATCAGCATATCTTATGAGTCACTAACTCTATGAGATAGCTATAGATTGAAATAGCTATAGATTGAAATAGTTATAGATTGAAATAGTTATAGATTGAAATAGTTATAGATTGAAATAGTTATAGATTGAAATAGTTATAGATTGAAATAGTTATAGATTGAAATAGTTATATATTGAAATAGCTATAGATTGAAATAGTTATAGATTGGGATTGTTATTGACTATATTTTTAAACCACATTCGTCGACTCGTGCAATAAGCATGTAAGATCCCAGTGTCGCCATGTTTTCGTCCCTCCCGAATTACAGTAACACCCCATACGTGAGTTTAAGTGAATAATGAAAATAAATTCCCATATATTGGAATTCTATATTAGATAGATAGTCGTTGGATCATCGTCATTGCACTCCGGACAAGTCCATAGGTGCTCAGATCTTTCCTTGAGTGTATCCGCCTATCCGCCATTACACGTTGACTGACAGTCCCAGTACGTCATTGATTGACCACCTATATTAGATGTTAGCCGCGTTAGCGCAGTGGTTAGCGCACTGGCTTCGCATATGAGTGGTCATGGGTTCATTCCCCAGCTGAGGCGGAAATGCTTCCAGATCGCAACGGCTCCCAGGTCGACCCAGCCTTAAATGGGTACCGGATTAATCCGGGAAGTAAAGACTGCGAGGGAGAGGAGATCGCTACCGCCCTCATTTGCAGAGCCTGTGAAATGTGAGATCGCTAACATCTCACACCCCTACGGCATTAATAAATGCTATGGGTTACTTTACTTTTTTTTACTATTAGATGTTAAACTTACAGATGTGCCTCGCTGGCGATAGTAAGTAAGGAAATTCAACTCAGTAATCTAATTTAATTTCACTGTCGGATGGTACAAAGTGAGATGGCTGATCAATTGGTAAAGGAAGGTATCGACATGCTGAAGCCTGTAAGTCAGATATCAAAAGAAAGCCACGAAAAAATCTCCGATAAGGCGTAGTAAATTAACTTTACATGAGCTAAGCTGTCATAACTAACTTTACATGATAAACTAAGCTGTCATAACTCTATAACTTTACATGATAAACTAAGCTGTCATAACTTCGAACTATACATAATATATTAACAGCAGTGACTATAAGAAAAACACGTTAAAGCGAACACACACAAATATTTAACAGCGGTTATCATTCATAAGGATCATGTCCCGAGAAAAGTCAAGTCCAAGGTAACAAGAAAAGATTTGAGAATAAATGGGAGACAATAGGGGCTTACAAGCTCGCTAAGTCTGTAGGGAGTGATTTCCCTTTATATGAAGATCTGCTCTATTTTTTTAAAGTACAAAAGATTATTGGTCCTTTCAAATTAAATGAGACCGCACCAAATCACATATAAAGAAGTAAAATATTGAACGAACAGTCGAAGGGTACAGAGACGTTGAAGCGAGCACCCAGGACCAGGAGTCATACTGGTTGAGATCTTGCTGCTGCTCCTCGCGGAGTACCCTGGACAGCAGAGAAATCTGGCTACGTCAACAAGGATCGACTGATCTCCAGCTGAGGTGGGAACCTGCTGTGGACTTGGAATCTTCCAAGAGAGAATCGACTCTTATCTGCAGTTCGTCCCGTGATTAAAAGCAAGCTTTAGCAAACTTTCGACAGCCTTATCGTCACTTTTGCCAAGGCTCAGGTACTTTTCGTCAGTTCCCCGTCCACACCCAGCGTCGTGATATAACCAAAAAGTCCTTAGGACTAGGTTGAAAACGACGTGACTAGGTATCCTGAGATGGCCTAGTCGGATCCGGCACTAAACAACGAACAGTCGACAATTGGTAACGTAAAATTTACCTATTAAGGCGAGGCACGCAGATGTTAATCGTCTACCGCGGACGTTAATCCAGTTTGGTTAAATCAGAGCTTTACAGCAATAAAATTATTGGAAGTCGTGGTTCTGGTAATACAGTCACCATTCATAGTATAATATATGTCGCTAATATTAATCAGGAATCAATATATTCAGCAACAAATGGGAGACAAATACCACTGAAATGAGTGGCAGATAACGCCAGAATTCCATCCCTTTGGCTGCAAACAATTTTCTGTGCCGGTATAATCAACTATAGGTAGGATATATTGAGGATGCAGCGATCATCGCAGTTCAAGAAGAGATCGTGTAGGCGTGACTACCTGAACCTCGACAATATTTTAAAGGACAAAATGTCTGAAATCACCAAATTGTACGCAGGTTCGAGGTTCAGAATAGTGCTTCCTGCTAGGGTATCGCCTCATTTTCATGTCTTATTTTCATGTCTTATTTGGTTTAAAATCAACCCACTCATTTTTGGCTGTCCGGATTTTCTGGGCAATAATCTACGTTCATCAAGTTATTTTCTGGGCAATAATCTTCTTTCATCAAGTTACTATTATTTTCTGGGCAATAATCTATGTTCAAGTTACAATTATTTTCTGGGCAATAATCTACGTTCACCAAGTTACTATTATTTTCTGGGCAATAATCTACATTCACCAAGTTACTATTATATTCTGAGCAATAATCGTTCACCAAGTTACTATTATTTTCTGGGTAATAATCTACGTTCACCAAGTTACTATTATTTTCTGGGCAATAATTTACATTCACCAAGTTTATTATTTTCTGGGCAATAAAGTTATTATTTTCTGGGCAATAATCTACATTCACCAAGTTACTATTATTTTCTGGGCAATAATCTACGTTCATCAAGTTACTATTATTTTCTGGACAATAATCTACATTCACCAAGTTACTATTATTTTCCGGGCAATAATCTACATTCACCAAGTTACTATTATATTCTGGGCAATAATCTACATTCACAAAGTTACTATTTATTTCTGGGCAATAATCTACGTTCACCAAGTTACTATCATTTTCTGGGCAATAATCTACGTTCACCAAGTTACTATTTTCTGGGCAATAATCTACATTCACCAAGTTACTATTATTTTCTGGGCGCACAATTGCCTGCAGAGAAAATTTAAATGAGACATATGCCGTTGAGAAGCATTCAGCAGATATCAGTCACAGCGCAGTCGCAGCGCCGGACAAAGTCTTTTGAAGCTCCAAGTAATGATTTCGGAGCTCTGGGCCAGTACATCAGAACATCATTGGTGGACCAGATAAACATTTATTAGCCGGTAAAATAAAAAATGGCTTGGCTGGTAAAATAAAAATGGTTTGGCGGGTAAGATAATGGCTTGTCTGGCCTACCTACCACCGCTGTGTCTACAGGATTAGTTAATTATTATTAACTATGCGCTGGTTCTCAAACTGATCTGCATGTTATTTATAATCTAGACATCTGAGACTGTACGATATACGATACCGACAAATGTGCATGATTTAATCAAGACTTAGAAACAAGAGAAAATATAGTGGCAGTGCACACTCTACAGGATGGTCGTGCACAGATTGGTGGTACACAGACGTATAGTTATAGCATTGTTTAGACCTACCGCTGAATGATTTTGTCTGAAAGAGAACCCTCAATCTACAAAATACTATCAAAGATGGCCTCTGAAATGATGTCTAGATTGGGATTAGTTTTCGACCTATCCTAAATTCTAACTTATATGGACATCAGGGATTTCCTCTTCTTCAGCTTTCATTCTCAAACTCCCGTCAGATCCCTCTTGTAGCAGGACTGTATTCACCACTGACGAGGTCTTCTGTGTTCGTTCTCAGAATCCTGCAGATTAGCAGAATGTAGTCTGGAATGAGTTGCGTCATGGTTTACAGCATGCGATGTCTGCGCCTTTCGGCCCGACACATCTAACTTCAAAATGGCTTTGAGTCACTGACCCTATATGGAATGGAACAGCCAACTCCATCCTATAAGCTCATAAGTCGTCTCTTTACGACATGTATGGAAAGTAAACAGTGTTGCTAATCTTCGCTCCCCTCTCAGGCCCGGCAACACACGGGAGAATTACATAATTTTACAGTTCATATATCGAGAAAGTTTACACAAGTGGGCACTACATGACATTGGCATAATGCCCAAAATTTCTTTTGGAAAAAAATGAGATTAGAAGAAATGCTGACAATTCAATGAATATGTCATATAGGTCATAAGCTTAGAACTTCAGCTGGACCAGTTTTGCTTCGGATGCTGAAAGAAAGAAAAATTAGTCTAGACCTGTTTTCTTTAATCTTTTTTGGCGACCCTCGTGCTCCCCTTTTGTGTTCGTTCTCCCTTTCTCTCCCCCCCCCCAATTGATTACTTTTCAAGCTATAAGTTTATAATCATGTTTTTATTAGGCAGGTCATTCAAGAATTGGTAAATTAATACTTCGTGGATTTTTTCCCCTTGTGGAGCATGCGCCTCAAGCTGTGGAACATGCGCCCCAAGCTGAGAAACAAGCTTAGGCTATATGATAGACAGTCCGGTACGCCGACAGTCCTGATGTCTGGAAAAATTTTGGGTAAATGAACATTGACGAGCATCAAGTAATGTAGAAAAGATAGCATAGTGATGTCAGTACTTCCACAAAAAGAATTTATTTCTAATTACTACACGAATACGAATAGTTTAATTAATGGTATTCTAATATAGTTCATACATACATACATACCTGCTTGGTTAACTTTTAGCAATACCCAATTCTGAAATCTTCAAATCCGAAACGTGCAGTTTTGAACCAAGTCGAGCAAAGCTTCAAACACGATCCCATTTAGGAATTCATACAGTTTGTGGAAAGTTTTCTGTGGCGATGTTCCTTTGAGTTTTCTTGGTTGTCGAAAATCAAATGTCTGTAACTTGTAAGAATTGTAACAATTCACAAACGATCCCAGAAGGAACAATTAGCCAGTACATCGAAGAATGTCATATGAACTTTCAACAAAGTTTGGTAAATGAAAATTAAAACGTGGAAAAATAAGAATTAATTCTGAACAGATTTCGTGGTGTTCTCGCTCACGCGCTATCTTTCGTGAAACATGCTAAATACGTGATCAAGTTTTGTTGTCTTCGTCACAGCTTGGTCTTCCATTTTACGTGAGATTAAATCAAAGTTCTATCATGTCACAAGGAAATGAGACTTCTTAACTAGATGGCCACAGTTTAGAGAAAGAACATCTACAAGTACATAGCAAATATTAAATAAACTCACCAAGAAAACACGCACAAGAGGGAACAATTGTCGGGTGAAAGCTATAGTAATTCAGGGAACCAATGGGAGCGCAGGACTGTAATGGCTTGTCCCTTGGACTACCTCAAGTTTGAATGTTAAATGCAGGTTACAAGAGCTGGCGTGTTTCGAATTGATACTGCAATAAGCCGGACCATCTCTGGTAGATTTGAGAACATGAAATGTCAGCTTCGTAAATTTAACAAGTAATATATATTATAATGCGTACATGATTGATATTCTAGACCTAACAGAGGAGAAAAGAGTAGCCTTCTTCATGGTTCGTTTCTTAGCTCCTGCAGAATAACAGGATATACTCTACGAAACGAAATTTATTGTTTCACGGTTTACAGCTTGGCTGCGATATCCGTGCCTTTCGGCCTGCTATATCCGACTCCAGCACGTTTTCTCGATAATTAAGTTTCGATAAGTTGGGACAGCCAACTCTATCCCGAAACTTCATTTATCGCATTCTACGTGCATGGCAGATAACAGTAGTGCTATTCTTCTTGTCCCTTTTCGGGCCTCGCTAACACACGGGCGGATGATTAATAATAATATAATCTGCCAGGCATGTCATGAAAGGAAACTATGAAGGGTGGGCAGTAAGTTGCATACCACATACCTTGCAGTAAGTTGTCTACCACATACCTTGCAGTAAGTTGTCTACCACATACCTTGCAGTAAGTTGTCTACCACATACCTTGCAGTAAGTTGTCTACCACATACCTTGCAGTAAGTTGTCTACCACATACCTTGCAGTAAGTTGCATACCACATACCTTGCAGTAAGTTACATACCTTGCAGTAAGTTGTCTACCACATACCTTGCAGTACGCCCGTGTGTTGTCGGGGCCCGAAAGGGGAGCAAAGAATATCAACACTGTTTACCTTCCACGTATGTCGTAAAAGGCGACTAAGGAGGTTATGGGATGGAGTTGGCTGTCCCATCCCATATAGGGTCAGTGACCCAAAGCCATGCTGAAGTCGGATGTGTCAGGCCGAAAAGCGCAGATATCGCAGCAATGATGTAAACCATGACATCTCGCATTCCGTTCTCCGGACTACATCCTGCTAATCTGCAGGAGTTTGAGAACGAACGCAGAAGAAGAAGAAGAATACCTTGCAGTAAGTTGCCTAAGTATGATAACTCACGCCTTGAAACGATAAGCATAATTAGATGTAGGTCAAGCGCCCAGTTAGCTGAACCTCATGGTGGAATGATGACATAGAAGAAGCATGGAGAAGTAAACAACAGGCCGTCATGTTGTGACAGAAAGCACCCAACTATAACTGAACATCATCCAATAACGTAACGGCATTGCAGCAGACCGTAGATGGCCCTATGTTATTGCCATGTACACAAGACCTGCACTCAGCAAGCCAAATAAGAAATGTGAAATGAATTCTGCAAGCACATCAGCTCAGACAAATCTCTTAAGACGTTCTGGAGTTTTCAGGAAAGCATGAACGGAAATGTCCAAATATTTGGTATAAAAGTAAAGTAAAGTAACCCATAGCATTTATTAATGGAGTATGGGTGCGAGGTATTAGCGATCTCACATTTCAGAGGCTCAGCAAATGAGGGCGGTAGCCATCTCCTCTCCCTCGTAGTCTTTACTTCCCGGATTAATCCAGTACCCATTTAAGGCTGGGCCGACCTGAGAGCCGTTGCGATATGAAAAACATTTCCGCTTCAACTAGGGAATGAACCCAGGACCATTCATAGTGCGATAACCACTGCGCTAACGCGGCTCCCCAAAGATTTGGTATACCTGATTTTCAATTCACTGATCTGATATGGCAGAAATCAGACGAAGATAAGGGAGAGGCCTTCCTTGTTCAACAGACGGAACAAAACAATCTAGATGTTAGGTGGAGAATTATCACCACCCTGTCTGGTCTATGTACGAAGGTTGAGTGGAATGAGAGCATACACATCACTGCAGATACCATTCAGATCACTCTTAAATGGTCGCGAAACACTGCCCCAAGCCCTGACGGTATACAACATGAGGACTTCGCTATCCTAAAGGAGAGTGACATAAACGACCTGGTTCGTGAGTTTAACGAAAGCATCAAGAACGGTACTATCAAAGAAAAATTGCCGCACAGCTGCCTATTTCAACTAAAGAAGCCCAATAAAAACTACGCGCAGATCAACGGATACCGAATCATAACGATGTAGAATGGGCAAACATTTTGAGAAGATTGGTGCACATCATCTAACTCTAGACCTGGAAGAGAGCTGCATATTTTCCGGCACTCTCGGAGGCTACAGATGTCTGAAAGAAACATGGCGCAATGCCGCTGTTTTCGGCTACAACGTATTCGTGGGCTTCCATGCAGGTATGGAAACGTGTGCTGTCGCGTGTCGCGATTGACGTGGAGAACGCATATAACATAACTATTCCTGTGGTATTTCAAGAGGCGGTCAAGGCTGTCATTACACTCAATTCAGAGTGCAGGAAACACATCCCTGTGAGCGTGAATGCTGTGGTCAAAGCACTCTTCTGTAAACATGCCAACAACACAGATGTTGTTATTTACATTTACGGATCGGTCATCCATCACCACCGATGCGCATGGGACCGTACTGCCGGATTACAGGGAAGAACATTACACGAAGCTAGCAGTGCATTTGCCGCAACAATATATAGTCTAACAATGGAAGTATTTACAGTAACGCAGGAGTTTAACTGGCTGGAATCGCAAGCCTATTCCCATACGTGCATACTAAGTGACTCACTGAAAAATATAAATAAAATATAAATGAATATGCATCTTTCTATTCCCTAAACCCTGTATTGCCTTTCAGCGTCAGGGGTAGAAGGATTTTCTGGAGTGGGTCCTCGTGTGTGCTGAATATATTGTGGAATTTGTCGCCTTGAATTTATTTCGGTGGTTCATCGTTTTCGTGGTAGGCCTCTTTGTTTGCCTTCACTGTATCTGTGTAGCACATCTTGTTGTGGTATACTGTCTGATGGTAGTCTGCTGATGTGTGCACATGTGATCTTTTGTCTTAATATATTCCAAGATTGAGGTGGTGACGATTTTTTTGGGTCTAATGTCCTCATTCTTCACTCTGTCTCTTAGTGATATTCCTAGGATTCTGCGTAAGCATGCATTTCAGCTGTCACCAGTTTGCGTATATCTTGTGCTGCCGTTGTCCATGTTTCATGTCGTTGTGCTGATATTAACCTCGCTTGTTGTACCCGGATATTTGCAAGTCTGCTGTAGAAATCTAAAGGGCACAGAATAAGAATGTTCTAGTAGAACTAGACGCCGTGCTGGAATAGTGGTTAGTGCATTACATATATGAACTGGAAAGTCAAAACAATTGATGTACGTAGGGGATGGGTGGCTTCATTAGCGAGAGCTAAAATGTGGGCATCACTACTAAAACTCACGCTTTTCTTTGTTCCCGGACACCCGGGTGTGAAGGGAAACGAACGAGTTGACCAATTAGCTAACCCAGCCACAATAACCGATGGTAGATTATGTGCCGAGCAGACATACGCAGTGCTCTTCACGATCAGATGATTTTGAGATAAATGAGCAATAGTCAATATCGAGAATGCGCGAATTGGGAGCTAGGATGGACGTGACCCGTAGAGAACACCTGACAAAGATTTCAAAAAGAGCAGTAAACCAACATATAACCGGAACCATCAGCCGTCATACCCTGAGATATTTACTGAAGCGAAGATCTGAGCACCTATGGACGAAACCAATGTGTGAAGATGATAATCAAGACATGTAATACTAATACACGTAATACAATTGGTTGCATATATAACATCTAAGTATTACACAATTGGTTGCATGTATAACATCTATGTATTGTACAATATTTTTGCTGTAATGATTTCATAGACAATATATACGTTCAGTAGTGTGTCATTTCTTTCGGACAGTTCCGATGCACAACTGAATGCGGCGGGAAAATCATCCTACTGTTGTTGCTTTCGTTTTCAAGCTCATGCAGATTAGCAGGATGTAATCCAGAGAACAGGATGTGTGGGAACCTGCTGTACAGTGGCGGTGCACGACAAACCTGTTGTACCGTGGCCGTACAAGACAAACCTACTGTACAGTGGTGGTGCACGACAAACCTATTGTACCGTGGCCGTACAAGACAAACCTACTGTACAGTGGCGGTGCACGACAAACCTATTGTACCGTGGCCGTACAAGACAAAGCTGATGTACCGTGGCTGTACAAGACGGACTTGATGTACCGTGGCTGCACAAGATGAGCCTGCTGTACCGTGGTTGCACAAGACAAACCTGCTGTACCGTGGCGGTACAAGATGAACCTGCTGTACCGTGGCTGTACAAGATGCTCTCTGTACCACCAAACAACAGAGCAACAAAGGATTTAAAACACTTTCGTTGCAACAAGTTTTCATGTTCCAGGAATGAAGGCAGGATTTGTATAGGCAGTGGAAATAAAGGTACTCATTCTCATTATGAATTCATTTTTAGCTCGCGGCAAGAGCATACTGCATGAAAATACAGCCAACAAGTATCATCATCATCAGCAGGTGCCGTCTCCGCAACGTAGATAGGCTGCAACAGACCTTCAACATCCCCTGTCTGTTGTTTTGGTGGTGCACTCTGCTAGACTGTAACCTGTCCATCTTGTAATGTTACTCTCCCACTTGTATCTCTGCCTACCTCTTGCTCGCTTCCCTTTGACTTTACCCTCAAGTAAGGTCTTCAATAAGGTGTCATATCTTTTAATGTGCCCAAAATATTTTATTTGCCTGATATTTATTTCTCTTAGTAATTCTTCGGTATAGAGGATATACAAACAAGGTATAGAGGAAGACCAAATAGAATGTGGATTGAGGGGGTTACCAACATTCTAAAACGACACAATATTACTGCATATCAAGCCACCAAAATAACCCACAGCCTGAAACCCGAATTTCACTCAATCCTGCAACGCCTTACGGTAAAATCAGAGAAAAGACAATAGGCAGGTAGATAGAAATAAATGTCGCTTTGTTACAGCAGTCGCCATGACGTGTACTGTAATAATCTTTTAAGATCAACTTCCGAAAATAATATTCATTCCAAAGTGTGGTTTTAAACCGAGGACATCCAGGTTATGAGACTCGTTCTAGCCACTCGGCCACATAATACATAATATAAATTCAAAACTGAGTGAAACGTGTTGGGTGAACGAATCATTGATATCAATTTGGCATATAGCAGTGATATTTTCACTTATCTCTGGGTAGGCATGTGGTATTTGCCAGCGGGCATCGACCGGCACATACATAGACTTGAGACATGGAGAAACCAACCGTTGACCGGGGCATGAACCCTGACCTGGTACTCAGCGACAGGAATGGGAAATTAGTGGTAACGCTTTGATAAGTTTGTGAAACTTCAAGACCTCGCTTGTTGTACCCGGATATTTGCAAGTCTGCTGTAGAAATCTAAAGGGCACACAATAAGCATGTGCCAGTAGAACTAGAAGCCGCACTGGCATAGTCGTTAGTGCATTCACTTCTTTAGTCCGCTAGTTCAAAGTTCGATGCCTAATTCAACTTGAAATGTACAATGTATTCCTTTCTCAAGCTTACATCTATGATAACAAGCACAAATACGTCGGAGTGTCCGTGAGAGCGATTGCGGAAATAAAAGCAGTTTGTTGGTTCAGGAGCAGACATCTTGCGTGCGAGTCATGGTTTGTCAATTAGCTACGATATCTGCGCCTTTCGGTCTAACACATTCTAAGGAACACGTTCCGAGGACAACCAGCTGAACCACCAGATATCTTTAGTCGCCTCTTACAACATACATGGCAGGTCAAAGTGTTGCTAATCTTTACTTTGCAACATCAAAGTGTTGCTAGTCATTACTTCGCAAAGTCAAAATGTTGCTAAACTTAACTTTGCAACAACAAACTGTTGCTAAACTTTACTTTGCAAAATCAAAATGTTGCTAAACTTTACTTTGCAACATCAAAATATTGCAAAACTTTACTTTGCAAAATCAAAATGTTACTATTTTCACTTTGCAATATCAAAGTGGTGCTAATCTTTAATTTGCAACATCAAAATGTTGCTAAACTTTACCTCGAAACATCAAAATGTTAGATTTATGAGGACACAGAATTGATGATACAAATTCGTGGCGTGGTACATATTAAAACATATTTATTCCTTCTCACAGACCAGACATGGTGATACAATTTCTTCATAATAGTGGAGATAATGGGTTGGGGTAGGTAAACCCACCCTCAACATCCTTATTCGCATCTACGACATACATGGTACATAATAGTGGAGATAGAGGTAAACTCACCCCCAACATCCTTATTCGCGTCTACGACATACATGGTACATTATAGTGGAGATAGAGGTAAACCTCACCCCCAACATCCTTATTCGCATCTACGACATACATGGTAGGTGGCAACGTTTCAATTCTGTGTTGAAATTTCGAGCAACGGCGACATACAGACGATGCATGTTGATAGTTCCCATTACACACTGGTATAAAGTTAATAGTTCATATATCAATCTGGTTTAAAGTTGATAGTTCCCATGTCTCTCTGGTTTTAAAGTTACAGTTCCCATGTCTCTCTGGTTTTAAAGTTTACAGTTCCCATGTCTCTCTGGTTTTAAAGTTTACAGTTCCCATGTCTCTCTGGTTTTAAAGTTTACAGTTCCCATGTCTCTCTGGTTTTAAAGTTTACAGTTCCCATGTCTCTCTGGTTTTAAAGTTGATAGTTCCCATGTCTCTCTGGTTTTAAAGTTGATAGTTCCCATGTCTCTTTGATTTTAAAGTTGATAGTTCCCATGTCTCTCTGGTTTTAAAGTTGATAGTTCCCATGTCTCTTTGATTTTAAAGTTGATAGTTCCCATGTCTCTCTGGTTTTAAAGTTGATAGTTCCCATGTCTCTCTGGTTTTAAAGTTGATAGTTCCCATGTCTCTTTGATTTTAAAGGACTCATCATACTCCTTAATCACATCTAATAATAATAATAATAATAATAATAACTATAAGAGCCGTAACTCCGGCAGGGTTGTAGGGGTGTTACACTGAAGACGTTGGCGCAAGAAGGTATCTAAACACCTCAGTCCTCAGCCATTCGACCGAGCGTTGAAAAATCCTATCCACACAATTCTCATGATGTCGTCAATCCAGTAATTATTTTTGCCTCTTCTTCTTTCACCCTTGACTGTTCCTTGCAACATAGTTTTAGAAATTGAGTCATATCTCGTTACATCTCCAAAACAAACATGTTTACACCGTTTCACCACTGCCAAAGGTGTTTTTTAGCATCCGGCAAGCTTGCTTATTTTCTGCCGACGAATATATTTCTCCTGTTTGCAATAACTAATTTTTAACAAAAGGCTGTAGCTCTGTGGTGAAGTGGTACAGAGCGCGTCTGTGATGGCCAAGGTACCGAGTTCGATCCTCATTTCCTGCAATTACGCAGTGTATAAGATTCATCTGCAGTACCACTTTGTTGTTAGTACAAAGTTGATTTAAAAGTTGTATGGTTGTTTTTGCTAGATCATTAGGTTCATTTTTGAATGGTCTGGAGAACTGACATGCAGTCACGCAAGAAAACTATGTTTGTTCATTTGAGTCTCTGTTTCTCTATTGCATTTGATGCTTCTAAGATTGCTTGTAGCTCTGTCTTGTAGTTTGTTGATTGATAACGTGGCAGTAGCGATTGAGGGTTCTATTTTTGGGATGTTTTGTATAAGTGTATAAAAGTTTCCAGGTCCTCCTTTATTTATTGCATCCTCTGATGATACATTGCATCCTCTGATGATACATCTGTGAAGAAATGCATCCACTGTGGATAGATAACAACATCTCCATCAAGCCAAGTAGAAGAAATGTACTCATGTGGATATAATGCGACATCTCCATCAAGTCACGTAGAAGAATATAAATAACCAAATGGCCAGAGGGTGTCCGACAAAGTGGATGGTGCCGCAGTAACCTAATGAACAAATA
This sequence comes from Meghimatium bilineatum, assembly GCA_034231615.1. Classification (NCBI taxonomy): domain Eukaryota; kingdom Metazoa; phylum Mollusca; class Gastropoda; order Stylommatophora; family Philomycidae; genus Meghimatium; species Meghimatium bilineatum. The sequence continues at coordinate 74,851,022 of CM067319.1, read as the reverse complement.
GTAATGCAAAATGATGTAAAAAGGTTACTAAAATACTTACCTAGCCTATTAATAAAAATATATTTTTAAGAAAAAAAACAAAAAACATACAATAAAACTAAACAGGACAATTCTCAACGTATCGGCTCAAATTGAACCTTTTTCAAGAGACAAACAACAGAAAACGACAAAATAAAAAAATAAATAGATGTCTATATTTCATCAAGCCCTCGTCTCCATAATAGCGCAGGGATGGCAACGCATCTAGTCAAGGTGAAAATGCGTGCATTCATTATAAACAAACCGAAAGTGGGAAATTAGAGACACTATAGATGAGTGCAAGAATAATAAAAGAAAAAGATAAGAAAAATACCCCTTTTGTCACTCTATCAGACAGGCAGGTTTTAAGAACATAGTCACAACAGGCACGACTGAAGGGAACAGAGACAGAGAACCCACTCACCCCACCACCACACAACCTCATCATTACTCATCTATCATTGTCATATGCCATTCTTGTTGGCGTAGGTGACCATGGTTCTCTGTTCACAGTATTGTTATCAGGATCGTTGTTTCCAAGCCTTGCTAGGTTGTCACATGAATATTTTCGCACGTCCCCATCTGTCTCTGTTCCCTTCAGTCGTGCCTGTTGTGACTATGTTCTTAAAACATGCCTGTCTGATAGAGTGACAAAAGGGGTATTTTTCTTATCTTTTTCTTTTATTATTCTTGCACTCATCTATAGTGTCTCTAATTTCCCACTTTCGGTTTGTTTATAATGAATGCACGCATTTTCACCTTGACTAGATGCGTTGCCATCCCTGCGCTATTATGGAGACGAGGGCTTGATGAAATATAGACATCTATTTATTTTTTTATTTTGTCGTTTTCTGTTGTTTGTCTCTTGAAAAAGGTTCAATTTGAGCCGATACGTTGAGAATTGTCCTGTTTAGTTTTATTGTATGTTTTTTGTTTTTTTTCTTAAAAATATATTTTTATTAATAGGCTAGGTAAGTGTTTTAGTAACCTTTTTACATCATTTTGCATTACTACACGTAGAAGAATATAACGGCACTTTCAAGGCTGCAATTAGTAGTTCTAGGACATGTGAGATATGAAGTACATGTGGGACGTGAAAGAACGTGGGACATGAAGGACATGGGGGAGGGGGCATGAAATGATCACTTGAAGTGTTATTTGATCTGCCTATGATCACTTGAAGTGTTATTTGATCTGCCTATGATCACTTGAAGTGTTATTTGATCGGCCTATGATCACTTGAAGTGTTATTTGATCTGCCTATGATCACTTGAAGTGTTCTTTGATCTGCCTATGATCACTTGAAGTGTTCTTTGACCTGCCTATGATCACTTGAAGTGTTATTTGATCTGCCTATGATCACTTGAAGTGTTATTTGATCTGCCTATGATCACTGGAAGTGTTATTTGATCTACCTATGATCACTTGAAGTGTTATTTGATCTACCTATGTCTTTCTAACCATTCTTGTGTTGAGTTGCGAAATTTCTTAAAGTTTCAGACAATTTTGCGTCTTTCTTTACTAGTTAGTCAGAACATCATCCGGACAAGTCCATAAGTGCTAGGATTTCCATATGAGTGCATCCATCATTACATGATTGACTGAAAGTTTCAGTTCTCTTCTGGTTGACAAAAATCCTTATAAGCATAAAGTAACGCTCAATTGCAGCAGAGTCGACTATCAAGCCCAATTCCTTTGTTTTTGGCATATAAAAGGAATTATCACCCTCACTGAGTTCATTACATTGATGGGGTCTGTGTTACCTCTAATATTTTATGGTAGTGTGTCCTGATATAACCTAATTGGACTTTGTCCGCTGGTTGAAAGGGGCACGCCTCTCCAAAAGAGAGGCAAACTCATTAACTACCTACCTACCTACTGAGTTCATTTATCCTTGTTGTATATATTAAAAAGTTCAAAATGTCAGCCCGATCTATTGTTATGCCATCTGACATAGTAGCAATGCTAGCTAGCTGATCTTCTCTCTCATTCCCTTGAACACCCACATTATCATGCATGGAAATAACATGACACATTCCACTTTATTGTGTTATTGTGAAGCACCGGTAACTGCTCTAGTATACGTCTTCTAATGTACCATGTATTTTAAATTTAAACGTACCTCTTTCTTCTTCTTCTTCTTCTTCGTTTGTTCTCAAACTCCTCCAGATTAGCAGGATGTAGTCCAGAGAACGAAAGGCGTTGTGTCATGGTTTACAGCAATGCTGCGATATCTGCGCCTTTCCGTCTGATACATTCGACTTCATCATGGCTTTGGGCCACTGACCCTATATGGGATGGGATAGCCAACTCCATCATATAATTAAGCGATAATCCCAAAGGATTTGCGAAAAATCCACTTCGCAAAAAAAAATACGTTGCGTACGGTATTCGAATTTTCGACCTCTTTAACACACAGTGCACGGCTTAACCACGATGCTAAATAGATGCAGAGACCGTTAATCAGAGTGGATGATGGCAACAGTCTGAGACTTGTGTTGCTTGCATCTTTCTGGTGTGTGCGGAGATAACACTGGAAAGTCTAATTCTGGCACAGAATCCATTGTCACAGTTGGGGGTACGTATAGTCAGGTTTGGGCAACATTAATCCATTGTCACAGTTGGGGGCAAGCTAGTCAGATTTGGAAATCTTTAATCCTTTGTCACAGTTGGGGGCACGTATAGTCACAGTTGAACATCTGTGTTCTCTTGTCACAGTTGGGGGCACGTATAGTCAGATTTGGGTATCTGTGTTCTCTTGTCACAGTTGGGGGCACGTATAGTCAGATTTGGGTATCTGTGTTCTCTTGTTACAGTTGGGGGCAAGTTAGTCAGATTTGGAAATCTTTCATCCTTTGTCACAGTTGGGGGCACGTATAGTCACAGTTGAACATCTGTGTTCTCTTATCACAGTTGGGGGTACGTATAGTCAGATTTGGGTATCTGTGTTCTCTTGTCACAGTTGGGGGCACGTATAGTCAGATTTGGGTATCTGTGTTCTCTTGTCACAGTTGGGGGTTCGTATAGTCAGATTTGGAAATCTTTCATCCTTTGTCACAGTTGGGGGCACGTATAGTCACAGTTGAACATCTGTGTTCTCTTATCACAGTTGGGGGTACGTATAGTCAGATTTGGGTATCTGTGTTCTCTTGTCACAGTTGGGGGCACGTATAGTCAGATTTGGGTATCTGTGTTCTCTTGTCACAGTTGGGGGCAAGTTAGTCAGATTTGGAAATCTTTCATCCTTTGTCACAGTTGGGGGCACGTATAGTCACAGTTGAACATCTGTGTTCTCTTGTCACAGTTGGGGGCACGTATAGTCAGATTTGGGTATCTGTGTTCTCTTGTCACAGTTGGGGGCACGTATAGTCAGATTTGGGTATCTGTGTTCTCTTGTCACAGTTGGGGGTTCGTATAGTCAGATTTGGACATCTATGTCTGCATCAAAGGACGCAGATGTAATATTTCGTCTCACACAGATGTAACATTTCTTCTCACACAGATATAACATTTCTTCTCACACAGAAGTAAAGTTTGTTCTCACACAGAAGTAAAGTGTGTTCTCACACAGAAGTAAAGTGTGTTCTCACACAGAAGTAAAGTGTGTTCTCACACAGAAGTAAAGTGTGTTCTCACACAGAAGTAAAGTTTTTTCTCACACAGGAATAACATTTGTTCTCAATTTCTTCGAAACTGAAATATTCACAGCATCTCCAGGCATATAAATAGTGACCAACGAAAAACCCAACAATACCACCCTCCCCCTATCCCCCCAAAAGATAACTGTGCGATCACGTGACAATTCTATTGTAGATAACAAGAACTTACTGAAGACGGTCGTGTATCAGGAATGTAGATAACGGGGAAAGGGGATGGGGAGGGGGCGTGGCGTGATTGAAACCATAAAATTAGTTATCCCCCAGAAAGGGTCACACAAATCTAACAAAATATGAAAGCATTGCCCACGAGAAGCAGGAAACGACTGATTTAATTTTTAGATAAAACTCCCACACCCACCCCCGACCTACTGAAGACATGCCTACACTTACACAACCATGTTTGCTATCATCCCATATTCCATCACTACCTTAACCAACCCTGTTTGCTATCATCCCATATTCCATCACTACACTTAAACAACCATGTTTGCTATCATCCCATATTCCATCACTACCTTAAACAACCATGTTTGCTAACATCCCATATTCCATCACTACACTTAAACAACCATGTTTGCTATCATCCCATATTCCATCACTACCTTAAACAACCATGTTTGCTAACATCCCATATTCCATCACTACCTTAATGAAGCTTTTTCTTTCTATGAGATTACGTTATTGTTCTTTCCGAGAGCATGTTATTGTTCTTTCAATGAGATTACGTTATTGTTCTTTCTATGAGATTACGTTATGTTCTTTCAATGAAATTACGTTATTGTTCTTTCTGAGAGTATGTTATTGTTCTTTCTATGAGTTTACGTTATTGTTCTTTCTATGAAATTGCGCTATCGTTCTTTCAATGAGATTACGTTATTGTTCTTTCTGAGAGTATGTTATTGTTCTTTCTATGAGATTACGTTATTGTTCTTTCTATGAGTTTGCGTTATCGTTCTTTCAATGAGATTACGTTATTGTTCTTTCTGAGAGTATGTTATTGTTCTTTCTATGAGATTACGTTATTGTTCTTTCTATGAGATTACGTTATCGTTCTTTCTTGTGTATCCCCACCTTCCATAAAAACACATCCACTGGCATGTCTATACATCCACCAATATTTATCCATCTAGCTACACATCTAACCATATATCTACACATGCGCTCGTATATCCATCTAACCATAAATCTATCTACACATCCACCCGTATATTCACGCATCCACACTTCAGATCTGGTGATCCATAGTCGTTCAGGTAATGGCGCCTAATCTCATTCCCGCACATTCCTACATGTTGTCGTGTTCTGTCACTGACCTCAGATAAGGTCAGTGGTTTACCTTGCCCCCGAAATCAACAATTTAATAAAATATGTAGATTATTCTGATACCACGATGTATCAGGTAGGCAACTAACTTGTACAATACAGTTGCTCTTCTTTGAATAAATATGTAAAATATATTACTACTATTAGTGGTAGTAGTAATATTAGTACCACTACTTCTACTACAGAAAGAGACATAACTAAAGAGACATAACTGTTTAGAAAGACAAATAATGGAGGGAAGAGTACCTGGGTAGAGGAGAAGGGGCAGACCAAGAAGACGATGGACTGACGACATTAAAGATAATATGAATACATCGCTTGTAAATGCAAGCCACATCGCCCAAGACAGAGAGAGGTTCAGAGAGTTCATTGGGAAGACAACGTTCTGGAAGGAATACGTCACATGACACGTCTACTACACTACTACTATAGTAATATTAGTAGTAGTAGTAGTATTAGTAGTAGTAATAGTAGTACTGGAGGTAATGTTCTCCTGCTTTCAGCATCTGCGGTCATGTTATATTATCAGACCTGTCAACAGGGCAAAGTCCACTGTCTTCTTCAGGTCAGAGCGATTGCCCCATAGCTTGTGCCTCACATCTGAATTCTCTGACCAGGTCTGCTGTATCTACTCTTTGTATGTTGGGCAGTCTTGAAGAATGCGTTTAAGAGTCTGGGTTCCGGATCCACATGGGCATTCATCTGTGTATGAGATTCTCAATAGTTGAAAGTGACCCAATAGTCTGCAGTGGCATGTTCTAAGGCGAAATATTGTGGTCTGTTGATATCTTTGGAGGTAATGTATTTCATCATGTTTGCCTTCCACTTCCATTTGTTTCTTCCACTTTGCTGTGTGTGTGTTGTGGATTATTGTTTTTCCTTCTCTCTAGGACAGTAGGTGGTGCTCCATTTCGCTTCCTGTTTTTGACAGAATAAAAAATTTGAAGCAGAAATACAAGATCCAACAAAACTACTCAACAATCTTGTCCATCTCACTGATTCTATCAGTTCAAAGATTGTTATTCCTGGAAAAAGCATAACAGACTGATGAAATTGAAGACTATTCAGATACTAATCCCTGTCTGGGTTATGAGTTTGAAAAGGAAATGGCAATCTACACATTTCCGGTAAGAAAGAAATTCGTGGAAGATGCGTACAGTTTTTAGTGTAGTTATTAACACAGCTACGTTTACGTTTGCCAGATAACGTTCACATATTGCAGTCCATGTCATGTTTTAGTGAAAGTGAATGTCTACAGCCAATTAAGCCTTGCATATTAGATCTGGCTAAAATGTATATAGATGATACAGATACTCTCACTTGCATAGATTTCCAGTCGAGAAAACTTCACCATATGCAGTGGACACATAACAATGACACACTTGCATTGTGAGTAGAAATAGCTTCATACAGGGATGCAACTGGTGAAAACCCTTTCAAATTCTTGCAGATTTAGTTTTAACTGTGCTTACTTTACCTTATTCTAATGTTGACGTGGAACGTGTTTTCAGTCTGATGGAGGTAACAGAATAAAAACTCGGAATAGACTTAGCATCACGAGTGTGAAAGCTGTTCTGGCTATTAAATATGGAATAAAAAGATTTGGTAAATGTTGTTTTGATTATAAACTACCTAAGGATGTCCTACAAAATTGTTTATCACAAGATGATTATACAAGTTTGTTTCAATCATCATCTGATACACAAGTGCAGCTAGAAAATGCAACCGAAATTGAAGAAGACTTGTCTAACTGGGAATTGGCAGATCTTGAATAAATATATTTCTAATATTAACTGATAGTCAAAAATTATAATGTAAAAACTTGAAACATATTTTGAATAATATGCTTTGTTTGTGTGTGCTTTCTTGGCATGAGAATAGTGCCTTTTAGCAAAAACATGTTGTCAACACTGAATGCACCAGGAAAAAGACATACAATTTTTTTAATGTAGTCTGACTGTGATTATACAATCTGGAATAAGATTATTTATCAGATTAACTGATATACATTCAGACCCATGTGAAATTCAGACCCTGTGGTATTCCTGACAGATGCAAGGTCAGTGCTTCAAGCTCTCCAGTCTGGAAAACTAACATACTTGAAAAAAACTACTTAGCGAATTGTCTTACCAGTATAGGGTAACCATGCAGTGGATACCCTCTCACTGTGGAATACCAGGAAATGAAAAAGCAGACTAACTGGCTAAGGAAGGTGCTGCCGAAGACCAACCAGATATACCAATCACCTACCATCAGAAAAAACAGATGATAAAGTCAATAAGAAAGCCACAAACACCAACACAAGATGATTATCATATTATGAACAGACCAGAACAAGTTATAATTCTACGTCTCAGAACAGGACACAACCGACTCCGCAGTCACATGTATACCAAGTTCAAGATTGGCAACACGGCCATGTGTACATGTGGACAGGCAGCACAGAGTGCCAAACATATACTTCAAGAGTGTTCTGAGCATGAAACGTTGAGGCAGACATATTGGCCAGAGGAAACAACACTGGAATCAAAACTCTATGGGACACTGTATGAACTACAAAAGACAGTGAGTTTTATTAAGGAGACAGAATTACAGATATAGACATGTTTCAAGTGAACGAAAGAAGAAGAAGATTAACTGATATTACTAAATTCTAATGTGTTATCTTGTATTATTTTAAGGAAAATATTTGGTGCTTTAATTTAGTGCTTCCAAAAGTTTTTAGTGCTCTCTGGTGCTTTTTAGAGATTTCACTAGTGCTTTTATGATGAAATGAATTGGCAACACTGCGTTGGTTGCTCGAATAACACACTGGCACTTCAATAGCACACAGACATCCCCAGCAATACTGTCGGCTGAGCTCATTAAATCATCTTATGTCTTATAGGATAGTTTAATATAAGGCAATACTGCAGTCAAACGGAACAACAACAGTGCTTACGTAGAACACAGGTTTCTGATATTTCACTTGAACACAACAGACGGACTATCACTAAGACTACGGGGTTATGATGTGTAAACACGAAAACAAATTACAATACACAAGACATTGTCAACGTTTCGGACAGTTAGGTCTTTCTCAAGAATATATAAAACAAACAGTGAAAAACAATGAAAACAGTAAAAATATTGTCTTGTCTAATATGTATGTATTGGTGTTTACGCTTCACAACCTCTTAGTCTTAGTGATAGTCTATCTGTTGTGTTCAAGTGAAACATCAAAAACCTGTGTTCTACGTAAGTACTACAGGATAGTTGTACATTTGACTAGCATGAGATGGGGAAAGTGGGGCAAGGCGGAGTTGTCATTCTCATGTTGAAGCTGCCGACGCATAATTTCCAGGATACACCATCTGGAGATCATTCCATTTGAGCCAAGGGGATACCCATCCATAAATTACGTCAACGCATTGTGGAGATAAGGGGGGGAGGAGTCTGAAAAAACTTGACAGTTTTTTTATAAAAATGAGAGTTCATGAAAAGTTCAAGTCGTCGTCGGCTGTGATGCCCTTTATACAACAGTTGAAACTTTTTTAAAATACATGATATGAGATTACACATTACACATGATATGAGATTACACATGATATGAGATTACACATTACACATGATATGAGATTACACATGATATGAGATTACACATTACACATGATATGATCTTACACATTACACATGATATGATCTTACACATTACACATGATATGATCTTACACATTACACATGATATTAGCTTACAGATTACACATGATATGAGATTACACATTACACATGATATTAGCTTACAGATTACACATGATATGATTATTATTATAAATAATTATTATATCAACCTTGCGCTACCAAAGCCAAACATGGACAATAACAGCACAAGATAAACGTAAACTTATGACAGCTGAAATGGCATGCTTGCGCAGAATCCTAGGAATTCTCGCTAAGAGACAGAGTGAGAAATGAAGACATTAGACAAAGAACCGTATCACCTCAATCTTGGAATATATTAAGAGGCAAACGATCAAATGGTGTGTACACATTAGCAAACTACCATCAGACAGCATTCCACAGCAAGCTATGCTACATAGATACAGTGAAGGCAGACATAGAGGCCGACCACGAAAACGATGGACCGCCGAAATAAAAGAGGTGACAAATAAAAGAGGTCCACAATATACTCAGCAAACACGAGGGCCATCTCCAGAAAACTATTCTACACCTGTCGCCTAAAGGCAACAAAGGGTTATGCGAATAGATATATAGACAGATAGAAAAGTAGGTAGGTATATAAGTAGGTAGGTAGATAGATAGGTAGATGGGTGAGTGGGTGGGGGTTTGGGTGGGCCGGCAGGCAGGTAGACAGACAGACAGTCGGACGGACGGACAGAGAGACAGACAGACAGACAGACAAAGACTGACAAAGACTGACAGACAGATATACAGACAGAGAGACAGATAGACAGGTAGACAGGTAGGTAGGTAGGTATGTAGGCAGGCAGGTAGGTAGGTAGGTAGGTAGGTAGATAGATATATATATATATATAGATAGATAGATATATAGATAGATAGATAGATAGATAGATAGATAGATAGATAGATAGATAGATAGATAGATAGAGAGATAGAGATAGAGAGATAGATAGATAGATAGATAGATAGATAGATAGATAGATAGATTAGATTAGATTAGATTAGATTAGATTAGATTAGATTAGATTAGATTAGATTAGATTAAATAGATAGATAGATAGATAGATAGATAGATAGATAGATAGATTAGATTAGATTAGATTAGATTAGATTAGATTAGATTAGATTAGATTAGATTAGATTAGATTAGATTAGATTAGATTAGATTAGATTAGATTAGATTAGATTAGATTAGATTAGATTAGATTAGATTAGATTAGATTAGATTAGATTAGATTAGATTAGATTAGATTAGATTAGATTAGATTAGATTAGATTAGATTAGATTAGATTAGATTAGATTAGATTAGATTAGATTAGATTAGATTAGATTAGATAGATAGATAGATAGATAGATAGATAGATAGATAGATAGATAGATAGATAGATAGATAGATAGATAGATAGATAGATAGATTTAAATATTATTTTTAAAATTTGTCAAAGATGTAGACACAAGTAAACATAAACAATTCTCCTTGTCGGAATATATTGTTCCAGAACATGTTGCTTTGCTGAAAATGTACATTATACGATCTTATATGTTGCGTAAAATAACTACATAGACAGAGTCAGGACAGTATGACAATTGAAATACAAAGGTATGAACTATTTAACTCCTTCTGAAGTTTATATTTTATATGGTCTTATACTTGTTTGTTTTTGTTTTCTTAAGCTACCAATTATAGCTCACCACATTTACTTGGTGCTTCAAGAACTAAAGAACATATCTGATCGACATGAATATATCTCTCTATATTCGATTACTTTCAAAATGGAAACGATTTTGTCTTGATCTGCACATAACTTCGCGATTCTTCCCGTGTGCCATGTTTTAGCTCACTATAGCCATTTGATTGGATTTAATTCTGTGTCGAGTATCAGATCACCATAGCCCTTTGATTGGATTTACTTCCGTGTATCATGTGTCCAGAGTTGGACACTCACTGCGGGCGTGGAGAGACGACTACAAGCTTTCGAGTAGAAATGCTACAGAAGAATTCTACGAATTTCCTATAGGGAACATAAGACCAATTTGTACGTAAGAAATAAAGTAGAGATGTATGCAGGTGTACAAGAAGTATTGCTTTCAATAGTGAAACAACGAAAACTAGCATGGTTTGGACATGTATGCAGATATGGTTCCTTGTCACAAACAATACTGCTGGGAACTCTCGAGGGAAGAAGAAGCAGAGGAGGACAAATAAAGGCATGGACAGACATCAAGGAATGGACAGGAAACGTTTTTTCCTCACTCATCCGCATCGCCAAAGATAGAAATTGCTTGAGGACTCTGTGTACTGAAGCATCCAATGTGATACACCTACGGCCCTGAAGGGTTACGGGTTTATTGATTGACTGATCATGTGTCAGCTCATCACAACCATTTGATTGGATTTTCTTCCGTGTGTCATGTGTCAGTTCATGGTTCATTACGGGAGGATGTGTCCACATATTCTAACATTTTCATATTAAGTTTGATTTCATACAGTTTCCGTGACGCAGAGATAGAAAACACGCAGTGTCTGCTATCGATCATTCTATCTGCGTACAAAGGACTGAGGACCCTCCCCCCTAAAAGGGTATTCCAGGGGAGGGGGAAGGGAGCCTCTAAGTGCGTTGCGCGCAGATAGCCGATAGATTGATGCTGAGTTGTTTGCGTCTTTAGCTAAAGTTTGTTTCGTTAAATAATGTATCGTTTGTTTCATTAAAAATGTAGACATATCGCCCCGTAATGTAACCATAGCTTGGGATCACTTTTGTTCTCTATGAACAGGATATCAACCCCATCTGCAAAGACCTATTTAGTCATCTCTAATATATTACAGATTATAGTGTTGCTATTGCAGATCATAGTGTTGCTATTGCAGATCATAGTGTTGCTATCCATCGTTCCCCAGCAAAACAGAGCTAACATATAATGTAAACTTATATTGGTGTTAACTTGTATTGTTTCCGGTACAGCTACTATGTTTCTCTTCGTTTTTTCCTATTGATCTTGAAGTCGATATTAAGCATTATGTTTGGACTAAGGATTAAAGAATATAGAATGGATATCGCTTGTGTGTTGCCGGGGCCCGAAAGGGGAGCAAAGAATAGCAACGCTGTTTACCTTCCATGCATATCGTAAGAGGCGACTAAGGAGGTTATGGGATGGAGTTGGCTGTCCCATCCCATATAGGGTCAGTGACCCAAAGCCATTCTGAAGTAGGATGTGCTAGGCAGAAAGGCGCAGATATCGCAGCAATGCTGTAAACGATGACACAACGCATTCCGTTCTCTGGACTATATCCTGCTAATCTGCAGGAGTTTGAGACCGAACGCAGAAGAAGAAGAAGAATTTAGTAGACTGTCCAATTAAGTTTTTTCCAGTGTTGGCGAGGTTAAAAATGGCAAACAAATGTTGACGTACAAATCTTTATAAATAAATGTTGACGTACAAATCTTAATAAATAAATGTTGACGTACAAATCTTGACAAACAAATGTTGACGTACAAATCTTGACAAATAAATGTTGACGTACAAATTTTGACAAACAAATGTTGACGTACAAATCTTGACAAACAAATGTTGACGTACAAATCTTCACAAATAAATGTTGACGTACAAATCTTGACAAACAAATGTTGACGTACAAATCTTGACAAACAAATTTTGACGTACAAATCTTGACAAACAAATGTACTGTCCCTAGCTATGTGATCAATGTGAATCACTCTCATGAAATTCGAATCTGATTAAAATTATGAGTCACTGGAAAGTTATTTTAGCTGAGAGAGCTTATACTCGGCTCTGTGTTGCCCGATCCCGGGCAAATAAAAATGTAACGATGTGACTTGTCGTAAGATACGACTAAGGAGGGTTTGACATCGGGTTAATTACACGTTCCATTAATTTTTGTCTTCTGAGTTCCTTCTAGTGATAACTAACATGAAATTTCTTGTGATTTTCACCGGAGAGAGTGAAGCTGCGCTATTTGTGACTTCCGGCCCAGTACATCTGTAGATCACAGTGTTCAAAATGTCATGCTGCCGACAGAATGTGTGTGCAGCTATATGTTTCACGATACGTATACGGTTGCGTCTGTGCCCTCACCAATGGCCCACTAGCCAAATCACCCATGCAACAAAAAACCTTAGTAGATGACATGCCGTTATATTGAGGCTCTCTTATGGAAGTTTTGTCGCATAACATCTATACAATATTATCAGCCCCCTCTGAGTAGAAAACTCCTTCGAAAAGGTATTGAACTAAACCAAAAGCTGAAGTCTCCTGGGTATGAAAGAAAGCTCAGAAAAACCACCCCACTGCATATAGGAAGCAAGAGCTAATCGCTCGCAATTCCTGGGGTTCTCAAACAAACAAAATGTATCATTGTATAACCAATAACTTACTAAAGCGTATCCATATTTCTCGATTACATTCTGCCAACCGGAAGGAGTATGAGAGAAGAACATAGAAAAAGAACGGACTATACAAACATTGTAATAGCTTTGTTTTTGAAGATAAATTATAAGCATGCATGAACAGATTCGATAAACAGGCGATGTGCTTCTGGACATTTCCAGTTGAGATTTCAGACTAAATCAAGATAACAGCAGCGGACGTCATTTCTTCAATGTGACCCCGAGTTTTGGATATGACCAAAGAAATCGTAACAATCAACTAGTAACAATTAGTAACAGAAACGAATATCAAAAGTACGGGATACCGTTTGTGTCATATTAGACTAAAAAATTGGAAATGTATGTTGAAAATAACATCGTTGTACCCAAGTACATGAGATTAACATTATTTTAGCACGAGTCAAAGATGGAGGCGATTATTACTAAAACTAGCCGGGATTTCCCTTTTTGAACCACGTCTCACAGATCTTCTTCTACGCTTATTCTCAAACTCCTGCAGATTATCAGGATGTGGTCCGGAGAACGGAATGCGTTGTGTCATGGTTTACAGCACTGCTGCGATATCTGCGTCTTTCTGCCTGACAAATCAGACTTCAGTATGACTTTGGGTCACTGACCCTATATGGGATGGGACAGCCAACTCCATCCAATAACCTTCTTAGTCGCCTTTTACGACATGCGTGGAAGGTAAACAGTGTTGCTATTCTTTGCTCCCCTTTCGGGCCCGGCAACACACGGGCGTTAGCACGAGTCAAAGATAGAGGAGACTATTACTAAAACTAGCCGGGGTTTCCTTTTTTGGGCCACGTCTCACAGAAATCAAGTATAGGCTAGTGTGCTCGGTAATCTCATGCAATATTACTTATGTTGTTGTTGTTCGTCCATCACATGATGATGATGACCATTTGAAAAATCCACTTTTGAAAATTCAATTTTAGTTATGTCCTTGATTATGAGTTCCTAGATGGCTAATGAGCCTTATTCGATCTGTAAATGTCCTTGGATAGTTCGGACATGGAATGACGACTGTAGACGGATCTTGGTCTATCCGTGACTTTCTAGCTGCTCTCCGCTGTTGAGCTGCTGCATTTCTCCTCTTTTCACAAGATGATGCGCTATTTTTTAATTTTAGAACGCCATGTAGATCTATTTTGTGCAAGTTCTTCCCATGTATCGTGGTCTATTTCAAAGGCTTTCAGTGCGTTCTTTAACGAGTCCTTGTAGCGCTTCCTTTGGACACCTTGAGATCGTATACCCTTCTCTAGCTCACCATAGAGAAGTATCTTTGGCAGACGATGAATATATTGATATATCGGACGTTTTCTTTGAATTTTTTGGCAGGCGAGACACAGAAATAGCTTAGTAACACATGATGTTCACACTAGCCATGATGAATGACGATGTGTGAGATTAGCACGCAGGGATGTTTTGGGGGCTGGACCTGCTAAATATTGTAACGTGAAGGTCTTGATATTATAAATTATTTTTTAGCAAAGGTCGCAATTTTCTGTGATGCCTCAACACAAGCCCATATCTATCTAGAAGTCTGTGTTAACAAGTCCATATCTATCTAGAAGTCTGTGTTAACAAGTCCATATCTATCTAGAAGTCTGTGTTAACAAGTCCATATCTATCTAGAAGTCTGTGTTACCAAGTCCATATCTATCTAGAAGTCTGTGTTAACAAGTCCATATCTATCTAGAAGTCTGTGTTAACAAGTCCATATCTATCTAGAAGTCTGTGTTAACAAGTCCATATCTATCTAGAAGTCTGTGTTAACAAGTCCATATCTATCTAGAAGTCTGTGTTACCAAGTCCATGTTTATCTAGAAGTCTGTGTTACCAAGCCCATGTTTATCTAGAAGTCTGTGTTACCAAGCCCATGGTTAACTAGAAGTATCTGCTACCAAGTCCATGTTTATCTAGGCGTCTGTGGCTCTCGACGATTTCGTTTCTCTATCACCATGTTAGCCATTATAAACATTCGACTTCAGCATTATAAACATTCTACTTCAGCATTATAAACATTCGACTTCAGCATGACTTCTGGTTCACTTTGACCCTTTATGGAATGAGACAGCTATGTCTACCCCAAAAACAGATTTAGTAGCATTTTACGATATACATGACAGGTATTAATGTCGCTATTCTTAGCTCTCGTTTCAGTCCCGGTAGCAAAATTTTACTTTCATTGTAATTTCTTGGCAAGTTTAACAGGTTTTGCATATATGTGTTCCATGGTCTCCTGCCTCAGATTATAAGAGATCGCATGTGTGTTGCCGAGGCCCGAAAGGGGAGCAAAGAATAGCAACACTGTTTACTTTCCATGCATGTCGTGAAAGGCGACTAAGAAGGATTTGGGATGGAGTTGGCTGTCCCATTCCGTATAGGGTCAGTGACCCAAAGCTATGCTGAAGTCGGATGTGTCAGGCCGAAATGCGCAGATATCGCAGCAATTCTGTAAACCATGATACAACGCATTCCGTTCTTCGGACTACATCCTGCTAATCTGCAGGAGTTTGAGAACGAACGCAGAAGAAGAAGAAGATTATACGTGAGATTTTGCATTTATGTGTTCCATCTTCTCCTGCCTCAGATTCTAAGAGAAATTTCTCCGATAACAATTGCAATCAGTTAGAGATCTTCCGTCATGGCCGAGAGTTTAGTTTAACGAAGTTCGGTAGTAGTGTTCTAGTTCAAGGAAGGTAGGTAATAATGTTCTAGTTCAAGGAAGCTAAGTAATAATGTTCTAGTTCAAGGAAGCTGTTCTAATTCAAGAAAGTTAGGTAATAATGTTCTAGTTCAAGGAAGCTGTTCTAATTCAAGAAAGTTAGGTAATAATGTTCTAGTTCAAGGAAGCTAAGTAATAATGTTCTAGTTCAAGGAACCTAGGTAATAATGTTCTAGATCAAGGAAGTTAGGTAGCAGTGTTCTAGTTCAAGGAAGCTAGGTAATAATGTTCTAGTTCAAGGAAGCTAAGTAATAATGTTCTAGTTCAAGGAAGCTAAGTAATAATGTTCTAGTTCAAGGAAGCTAAGTAATAATGTTCTAGTTCAAGGAAGCTAAGTAATAATGTTCTAGATCAAGGAAGTTAGGTAGCAGTGTTCTAGTTCAAGGAAGCTGTTCTAATTCAAGAAAGTTAGGTAATAATGTTCTAGTTCAAGGAAGCTAAGTAATAATGTTCTAGTTCAAGGAAGCTGTTCTAATTTAAGAAAGTTAGGTAATAATATTCTAGTTCAAGGAAGCTAAGTAATAATGTTCTAGTTCAAGGAAGCTAGGTAATAATGTTCTAGATCAAGGAAGTTAGGTAGCAGTGTTCTAGTTCAAGGAAGTTAGGTAGCAGTGTTCTAGTTCAAGAAAGTTAGGTAATAATGTTCTAGTTCAAGGAAGTTAGGTAGCAGTGTTCTAGTTCAAGGAAGTTAGGTAGCAGTGTTCTAGTTCAAGGAAGCTAGGTAATAATGTTCTAGTTCAAGGAAGCTAGGTAATAATGAACTAGTTCAAGGAAGCTAGGTAATAATGTTCTAGTTCAAGGAAGCTAGGTAATAATGTTCTAGTTCAAGGAAACTAGGTAATAATGTTCTAGTTCAAGGAAGCTAGGTAATAATGTTCTAGTTGGGTGTTTGTTCTAATAATTCTGACGATTCACAGAACTTAGTTTGAAGTGTATACATCATCGATAGAGAACATAGTTGTTCATCCACTTACATTGTAATCGAGATATCGCGATTTTAAATCGATCTTTTCGCCGAAGACAGATGTGTCAGGTCATTGACGCAAATGAAACTACGATACATCGTATTTTCGTTCTCTGGATTATATCCTGCTGGAAATGTAGTAGGACAATGATCCTGCTACAAGAGATATCCAGCGGGAGTTTGAGAATGAACAATGGAGAAGAAAAAGAACCCGGCTTGTAATGTCGTGTTTACAAAGTGATCTTTTTCTGAGATCATTGGAGCGTTACGTGTTAAGAGTGATACTTTCAACAGACGGTGTTTGAATTCTAGAAGAGAGACGGAGTACATATGAATAAACCCGAGTACAATGAGTCGCTCTCTGATTTGAACCCTTTTATAAAACTTTCGGTTTGGAGTACGGCAGTCATTGCATCCTCATCTAGACTTTTACTGCGATATGTATGGTTTTCACTCACATCATACAACTGCGAGAATCGTTTTTTTAAACTTCCACTAAATAGTCAAACTTTACATTCAACCCTACTCAGTCGCATGTTTACAAAACACACGACAAGCTACTAAATCGCATGTTACAAAATACACAAGTTACTCAATCGCATGTTACAATATACACAAGCTACTCAAGCGCATGTTACAATATACATACACAAGCTACTCAATCGCATGTTACAATATACTCAAGCGAATGTTACAACATACACACGCTACTCAATCGCATGTTACAATATACTCAAGCGCATGTTACAACATACACAAGCTACTCAATCGCATGTTACGTTTATATAGTATTAAAACAGGTCCACCAATTCAAATATTTAGGTACAACGTTTACAGCAGCTGGCAGAAGTTCAACAGAAATAAGAAGCAGAATAGGGCAGGCAAAAACAACATTCAGAAAAATGAAAAATATACTGTGTGATATGAGCTTGTCATTAGAGGTGAGATAGAGAGTTCTACAGTGCTATATAACACCTATACTAACATATGGGTGCGAGTCTTGGACAATAAGCAAACTGGAAAGTGGGAAATTAGAGGCAACAGAGATGTGGTTCTACAGACGAATCCTGAGAATACCATGGACTGCCAGAAAAACTAATGTAGAGGTGTTGAAAGAGTCAAATGCGAAACGGACTTTTAATCAATAGCATAAGAATAAGGCAATCTTCTTTTTTATGGCCACTTCATGAGACAGGGAGGTTTAGAGAACATAGTCACAACAGGCAAGATTGAAGGCAACAGAGACAGAAGGCGACAGCAGGAGAACATATTAGACAGTTTGACAACCTGGCACGGAAAGGAAACAACAACGATCTTGATACATAATGCTGTAGACAGAGAGCTGTGGAGAGCCATGACAGCCTACGCCAGCCGGCATGGCACTTGATGATGGTGACATTTTACAATTCTCTGCTTCCTGTTTGAACTCAAGGAACACATGCTCGACTGTTTAAGTTAGTGTCTTTTTTCCACTGTTATTTTTTTTATAAAACAGCTCTCACAAAGACACTAAACCGTATTCCATATTTATTGTCACTATTTTTCTAAACTATATATTTTTCTAAACTATATATTTTTCTAAACTATATATTTTTCTAAACTATATATTTTTCTAAACTATATATTTTTCTAAACTATATATTTTTCTAAACTACACTTAGCCATTTATGGCTCTCATACGTAGCTCGTGTGTGATTTGTTTAGATGTAACGATATTTGTGCCATTTAAAAAAAAAATGTGAATAGTGTATAAACGGGTAACCATAGACTAGTTTTCCATGCAAGACGAAGTTCATTCACCCGTTGACCCTTTAGCGTGGTATTAGTGTATGCCCTCTCGGTGACCCCTTAGTAATAGACCTGTGGCCACTGCCTGATTTTTGAAAGAACCTGCCTGGGTTTAAGGCCACTGACATCTGCGGTTACGCGGTTTTTTGAAACCGATGATTTCGCAAAAATATGTTTTCGCGCCTAAATTTGGTATTCGTAGGGACAATTGACTATGACAAAATGAAATTCAAGGTCTCGTGAACAAAGATGGAGATGAGGCTATGGGTGCTAGAAGGAGGTCATCAGCCGGCAGAGATGAAACCGAGATCTCGTCTCGCGAGGTTATGTATTTCATGGGAAACACGTGGCGCGAATTCTATGTCTAAAAAGAAGCCTTGTTATAATAAGTAATACGTTATAATAAATACTATTTTATAATAAGTAATGTTATACTATTTTACAATATGTACTATTTGTACTATGTTAGAATATGTACTATTTTTACAATGTGTACTATGTTAGAATATGTAATATGTTACAATAAAATTATGTTACAATAATTACTTTTTTTACATAACGTACTATTTTACAGTGTGGCGCGTATGATTGAGATGTTAGAGAGTTGATCTCACACTAGTGAGGTTTAGAGTTCGTTCCCCGGTAAGGACTTGGTTTTGTTTTTTCTGTCGGAGGGTAAATTTAAAAACTCACCCTGTACATGACGTGACCTTTAAAACAGGAAGCATGTAGTATTTTACGATTTTTTTGTGAGACTTTGTTACATATAAACAAATAAGTAAACACGTCAAAATGTCATGAAGGATTTTCCAAATACATAATTGTAACAAAGTATTTTCTCATCTGATTGAACATCGCAATAATTTAGATGGAAGAATTCATTCGCTAACAATGAAGTCACCGATCAGAAAGAAATGACAACATTCTGAACGTATCTGTATTGCCCTATAAAATCACTACAACCAACAAAATGCTGAAAATGATGACTACATCCTGAATATGATACGCGACCAACAAGAGAGTAGTCATGGAAACACATCCCAGCGCTTTGTAACTCAATGTAAACAATTCTACAAATAACAAACAATAAAACCGAAATTATAATTATACTTCGCAATTTCTGATTCGACCATCTCCATTACTATTTATGGTCACGGCTCTAATATAACCAGATTTGACTAACACTCGGGGTTGAAAGTGGCGTTCATCACTATAAGAGGTAAATTTATTAGTCACAGAATAATTATTCTTTTTTTTAAAAAAAACACAAGGGCATAAGACTTTTGTAAGGAGGAAAGGAGAGTGGAGAGAGTAGAAATGGTTTCCCTGAAATTAAAAATTTAACACAATTTGTCGAAAATCAATATTTTTATTTCTCTGGTTCAACAGTTGTAATGGAGAGAGAAACAAGGGAAGAAGAGCTTCGTCTTTTTCTGATGTTCTTGTTAGTTAGTCATCAGATTATCATCTCGTAGAGGGACAAAGTGATTCATATGCCATGCTATTCGGATGCGTCAGGACGAATGCGGCAACTATCGCAGCTACGCTGTAAACCACGACACAGCTCATTCTACTCATTTACAGAAGTTTGAGAACGACCGAAGAAGATGAAAACCTATTGAGGCTAATAAAGAAGTGTATGTCTGGAATTTAACATCAAAATTACGTAATTATCGTGCTGAAGTCGGACGTGTCATTCCAAATATGAGCAGATATCGCAATCAAGATTTAAAATGTTACAGAACATTATATTTTTTATTCCATATGTTTTTGTTTTAGAATGAGATGCAGAAAAAAAACAATGCCAACAAGAATAGGCTTAAAACCCGTTGTGCAGAAAAAAATAATAATTTAATTGATCATATCAATAAAACATTATTACAAGAAGATATAAAAGAAATATATCATTCATTGATTTAATCAATTGACACAAATTCATTAAATGAATCAATTTTCACTAAATGATTCAACTAGCAGTCATCCTATCAATGAATAAATTATATATTCAATCAATCAATCATTAAATATATAATTAATATATAATTACCTTAATCAGTCATTCAATCATCGCGAATTCAATATTCAGTCAATAAAAAATTGCTAAATAAAGCATTCAGTCAGTCATCCAATCAACGAGTCAAACAATCGATCAACCAATCAATTAATAATTTAAAATTCAATAACTCATTCAACTAATGCATCACTAAATTAATCAATCATCTTACCGATTAATCATTCAGTCAATCATCCAATCAATAAAATATCAAATCCATGATTCAATCGTTCAATCAATATAATATAAATTATATGATCCAATCATTAATTAATAAAATACTGATCACTGATAAAATCATTCAACCAACTAATTAATCTTCACCAAAGTTGGTTGTGTCAGGCCACTGGGGGGTGGGGGGGGGGGGAGAATAAAACGGCGATACAACGCGTTTCCGTTTCCTGGACTACATCCTACTGGAAATCTAGTAGGGTGATTGTATTGGTACCAGAGATATCCAGTGGGAGTGTGAACATAGCCCACACATTCAATCCAAAATAGAAAGCAAGATGGACTTAAGCAGCCAACTCCCATCTACAAGCCCTGAACAAGGTACAAAATCAAGCACTTCGCCTTATCACAGGTGCCATGAAGACCTCTCTCATAAATGATATGGAAAAAATTTACAGGCATCACCCCTTACCATACAGGCGAGACACTAAGACCATGGTACATGCAGAAAAGTACAAGAGCATGCCAGCACATCCAATGAGGGCCAGATACGGAGACCTAGCCAGTGGAAGACTGAAGAGGAGCAGTTTTATACACCGATCCAAAAAAAGTAAACAGTAAATATAAAGAAGAACTACCAGACATAACAAGAGAGATAACACCAACACTTTTTCCAGTTCCGTGGGAGCAATACTCAAATCTCACTATCAGAACCACCATAAACAACTACCACACTATGATAGAACTGAATAATCTTCAAAAAAACAACAATAGTATGCAACATGATTGAAGATATGTACCACAAAGAAATACTCATTATTGATTAGCAACAGCATAACAATGTTATTAAAAAGAATTCAGAGACATAATTATTGTACTTTTAGTGTTGAAATTACACAAAATGCACACATTTACTAGTTTAAACATAGATTTTTTAGTTTTAAACATATGTATGGCTCTCACAGAATTACGTTTCAAAATATGTGGTGTCTATGGCTCTCTCAGACAAAAAGGTTCCCGACCCCTGCCGTAAGACAATCACATCTACGGCCTAGCATTAATCCATTCATCTACCAGTCTTGTCTGGTAGTATTGAATTCACATAATTATTTTTTACTGCCTATTGAAAAATGGTAAACATTGAAAAAACGAAATGATTGCAGCCTTTCTTATGGTTTTAGATGTCTGCATACAAAATGGTGATTCATGCGTTCTATTCCTCCTAACATCGCCATATGTTTTATCAATATGTTTTTCAATATGTTTTTCAATATGTGTTTTAATATGTGTTTCAATATGTGTTGCAATGTAAAGATTCGTATTTTGTCTGCTGTCTTTTGTTCTGATTAAGGTTTTATAGTCGAAACGTAGCCTGTCTCTGTGCCTTTTTTGCTAATATATTTAAAAAAAATAAATACTGCTAACACTTATATTTATTTAGGTTTATCTCCATACTTGTCGTGTTACCCAAGCACACGCATTTCCAGCTGATGGAGTTGTTTCCAGACACTCGGGCGTGATCTCCTGTCATACACCTCATCAGTCCTGTTACTTCTACAAAGTTAAAATAACTAATATTTCGTGATTTCGAAGCTATACAAAAAAGTCTTAAAACCACGAAAACATTTGAACGGACTGTCCTTGCTACAGTACTCTTATTGACCGTTTGACCAATACTTGACCGAGGAAGTTTCAGCGCAATGCCATGAACTGCTGGAGTAGCGGTTCCCAAAACGAGAACGTAACCGGAGTCTGCACTTACTTTGTTACTTAAATCGGAGCAAATAATCTAATGATTTGAACGACGCTCTGATACATTTGTAATGGTCAGGGTTTAAATCTCCGTCTGCATTTTCTCACATCATCATCACCAAGTGCCATCTCCGCAGCGAGGGTTGGTTGCAACAGACCTCCAGTATTCACTGTCTCTTGTTTTCTCACAAACTCAAGTTTATTTGTAAATAGTAGAACGGATAATTGAAGGCATTGTGTCATATTTTACAGATTGTCTGCGATATTTGCGCCTTTCAGTATGACAAATCCGAATTCATCATGAATATTGGATCACGTTAACACTCTGTAAGACGTGGCAACCAACTTCACCCCTAACCTCCTAAATCGTCTCCTATGATATGTATAGCAGGCCACAGTGTCATCATTCTTTGCCTTGTCAACAACTCGAGAAATCAGAGACCCCATTTCCCCTCTTTTCAAAACTCAAGAAATCAGAGACCCCATTTCCCCTCTTGTCAACAACTCGAGAAATCAGAGACCCCATTTCCTCTCTTGTCAACAACTCAAGAAATCACAGACCCTCCTCTTTTCCCCTCTTGTCAACAACTCAAGAAATCAGAGAGCCTCCTCTTTTCCACTTTGTCAACAACTGTCAAGAAATTTGTTCATAAATATTGTTATAGCTACGTCAACTATTGTCAATTCCCTCTTCCCCTTGTCAACAATAATCACATTTTTTCAGACACCCCCTGCCCCCGAATTCTTGATGTAATTAATTAACAGCCCGTGTACAGGAAATAATGCAGTAACGGAATTCTTCGCCTTCTTCGTCGTTCGTTCTTCAACTTCTGCAGATTATAATTCAATATAATCCTGATAATTATCAAAATGTACATAATGATGCTTTGTATTATGGTTTACAGATTGTCTGCGATATCCGATTTCAGTATTATATCTCGATTAAGTTGCCCTATTTAAATGGGACAGCCAAACATCACCCCCAATAACATCATATGACGTACATGACAGGTCATAGTGTCGCTATTGATGTACTCCCATTAGGATTAAGGCAACGACCAGTCTTCGTTCTTTACTTTCCATGTTATTTATTTTATCTTGGCATTGTTGTCTCTTGACCAGTCTTTATTCATGTGTCCTAACTAACGCCGTTTTTATGTCGTTTTTATCTTGGCATTGTTGTCTCTCAACCCGTCTTTATTCATGTGTCCTAGCTAACGCCGTTTTTATGTCGTTTTTATCGTGGCATTGTTGTCTCTCAACCCGTCTTTATTCATGTGTCCTAGCTAATGCCGTTTTTATGTAGTTTTTTTTTTATCTTGGCATTGTTGTCTCAACCCGTCTTTATTCATGTGTCCTAGCTAATGCCGTTTTTATGTAGTTTTTTTTAAATCTTGGCAATGTTGTCTCTTGACCAGTCTTTATTCATGTGTCCTAGCTAATTTCGTTTAATTTACCTGCAGAACCGAGACCATTGTCTGTAAAAGCTCTATGTACAGAAATAATTAGGACTTCATTGGTTACGTATTTGAGTATTGTCATTGTTTGCGTTGGTCAATAATTCTCTTGGAGTCGCATGCCAAAAATAGCCAAGGCGACTCAAAGTATATTCTTCGTCTTCTTCGTTCGTTCTAAACTCCTGCAGATTAGCAGGATGTAGTCCGGAGAACGGAATGCGTTGTGTCATGGTTTACAGCATTGCTGCGATATCTGCGCATTTCGGCCTGACACTTCCGACTTCAGCATAGCTTTGTATCACTGACCCTATATGTGATGGGACAGCCAACTCCATCCCATAACCCCCTTAGTCGCCTTTACGACATGTGTTGAAGGTAAACAGTGTTGCTATTCTGTGCTCCCCTTTTGGGCCCTGGCAACACTCAAAGTATATAAATAGTGACTAATAAAATACAACAATAATTAAAAAACGTAATTATTGAACACTTAATTAATTCTGTGCAGAGGTCTTAATAAGTCGAAATTCGCGGTAGAATTTCCACACCTGAAATTGCCCAGAAATTTAGGTCAGTTTGACCAACTTAGGGCACAGCAACCTGACCTTACAGATGTAATAGTGAATTAGTACATCCATAACGAACAGTAGTTAAATTTATCTTCAAGGTTTTTTGTAAAGAACAGAATGGAGACAATGTGAGACTTTTACTTCACATTGAAGTAAGGTGGGTCTTCGTAGGGAACTGCTTGGAAAGATTTATGGAACTATTTGATACCGTTAGTGAATTTTTAAGTGAGAAAACTGAAATGAAGAATCTGTTAATTGTCAATGGTAAATCATTTGTGAGTTATTTAGTTGATATGGCCTACATGTAAAAAACGAAATATATTAAATTAACAACTTCAAGGAACAAATAAAACTCTCGTCGATGCA
The DNA here is from genome assembly GCA_034231615.1 of Meghimatium bilineatum. NCBI lineage: Eukaryota > Metazoa > Mollusca > Gastropoda > Stylommatophora > Philomycidae > Meghimatium > Meghimatium bilineatum. Next base: position 74,826,086 of record CM067319.1, on the reverse strand, counting down.
AAAGAGAAGATATTTGGTTTCATTACATTTATTAAATTATGTCAAATATATTTGTAACAAAAATTGGTAACAGTTTCATTGACTGCAAAAATGTGAAGTGATTGATACAGTTATACTTGTTATTGTCGATTATCTGAAAATTCTGTCCGCTGATTTAAAAGATTCACTGATTTAAAAGATTCACTTTTAAAAGATTCACTGATTTTAAAGATTCACTGAATTAAAAGATTCATTGATTTAAAAGATTCAATGATTTAAAAGATTCACTAATTTAAAAGATTCACTGATTAAAAAGATTCACTGATTTAAAAGATTCACTGATTTAAAAGATTCACTTTTAAAAGATTCACTTTTAAAAGATTCACTGATGTAAAAGATTCACTGATTAAAAAGATTCACTGATGTAAAAGATTCACTGATTTGAAAGATTCACTGATTTAAAAGATTCACTTTTAAAAGATTCACTGATGTAAAAGATTCACTGATTAAAAAGATTCACTGATTTAAAAGATTCACTTTTAAAAGATTCACTGATGTAAAAGATTCACTGATTAAAAAGATTCACTGATTAAAAAGATTCACTGATTTAAAAGATTCACTGATTTAAAAGATTCACTGATTTAAAAGATTCACTGATGTAAAAGATTCACTGATTAAAAAGATTCACTGATTTAAACGATTCACTGATTTAAAAGAAATTGATTTTCCAACCCGGATGATGCAGTCAATGTTAGTGAATTTGTCTGATGTATTAATGCAGCACCAAGAAGAACTTTCAGAAATGCAAAAATGATGAGTCAGTTAAAACTTGATTCAGTATAAATGGAGTGATGCTTGGATTTGTGATGAAACATACATTAAATACCCAAATTCAACCAACTTTCCAAGAGAGCTACCGTTTCCATCTTCATATTTAGCTGAATGTGGTTTTAGTGCCATTCATGATTTGTTAGTAAAGAAAATTAATCTTCTTCTTCTTCAGCGTTCGTTCTCAAACTTTATATTAGCAGGATGTAGTCCGGAGAACGGAATGCGTTGTGTCATGGTTTACAGCATTGCGGCGATGTCTGCGCCTTTCGGCCTGACACATCCGACTTCAGCATGGCTTTGGGTCACTGACCCTATATGGGATGGGACAGCCAACTCCATCCCATAACCTCCTTAGTCGCCTTTTACGACATGCATGGAAGGTAAACAGTGTTGCTATTCTTTGCTCCCCTTTCGGGCCCCGGCAACACAAGGGCGATTTTGTATTTGAGTTTTAGTTGTCTATTATATGTTTGAAAATTTACTTGCTGTTTCTTTCTGAATGATATTCTAGTCATTTCTTCTTAAAACCCAAGTCTTGTGTCCAGAACAATTTGTAATAAGGTTTTATTCAGGGAATAATTCTATTTTTTATATAAAAAATATTTATGTTACATGGGGGGGGGGGGAATCAGGCTTTTAGAAAGGCTTTGGCGGGGCGTCGTACAATAAAGATTGAAAAACCCTGCATTAGAGTCTTGCTTTAAGAGGAAAGGTTTAGGTTAGTGAGACGTTGGAACCGTACTTTCTTCAGAGGAAAGGTTTAGGTTAGTGAGACATTGGAGCATTGCTTTCTTCAGAGGAAAGGTTTAGGTTAGTGAGATATTGGGACCTTGCTTTCTTCAGAGGAAAGGTTTAGGTTAGTGAGATATTGGGACCTTGCTTTCTTCAGAGGAAAGGTTTAGGTTGGATGAGACATTGGGACCGTGCTTTCTTCAAAGGAAAGGTTTAGGTTAACGAGATATTGGGACCTTGCTTTCTTCAGAGGAAAGTTTTAGGTTGGATGAGATATTGGGACCTTGCTTTCTACAGAGGAAAGGTTTAGGTTGGATGAGACATTGGGACCGTGCTTTCTTCAAAGGAAAGGTTTAGGTTAACGAGATATTGGGACCTTGCTTTCTTCAGAGGAAAGTTTTAGGTTGGATGAGATATTGGGACCTTGCTTTCTACAGAGGAAAGGTTTAGGTTGGATGAGACATTGGGACCGTGCTTTCTTCAAAGGAAAGGTTTAGGTTAACGAGATATTGGGACCTTGCTTTCTACAGAGGAAAGTTTTAGGTTGGATGAGATATTGGGACCTTGCTTTCTACAGAGGAAAGGTTTAGGTTGGATGATATATTGGAACCTTGCGTTAGGAGGAAAGATGTAAGTTGGATGAGACATTGAGATCTTGTTTTAAGAGGAACTGTTTAAGTTGGATGAGATATTGGAATCATGTTTTCGTAAGGTAAAAGGTTGTAAACCGTATATAATATAATATATATAAACTGTATATAATATAATATATGTAAACGTATATAATAGTAGTTTATGTTCTGAGATGTACATGGAGTATTGAGGATCTAAAAAAACAAACAAAAAACAATATGCTATACCATCATACTTATGTAACAGGCAGCGCGGATTGTGGGGCATATTCTGTAAGACTGCATTGCATTCAACCGGTTAAGGGATTATCACTGGTCCACAGAGACAGATATACAAAGAAAAGTGTGTATAGGTACCTTGAGGAACTTTCAAATACAATAGCATTTATCATGAAAATGTACGTATGTGCTTGCGTCAATTGGTCTCACCAATGGCCCACTAGACAAACCACCTATGCAACAGAAAACCTTAGTAAATGACATGCCGTTATATTGAGGTTATCTTCTTGTAGAAGCTTCATGGTGCGTTATATATCTCATGCTTTTATTTTGTTGTTGAAATGTGCTTTATGGTGTGCTCTGTGTATATATGTATGCACCCTCTGTGGTTGGGAGGGAGCCAGAGATGTACTGCGCAGCAATGGGAAGGAGGAAACTTGACAACACTGTTTTTTCCTTTGGCTGAGGCTCATCACAGAGGCACAGTGACTCAGGACGTGATAATCCTTTTGGCATGAACATTTTGTTGCATGCCTGGAGCAATAGAGAATTTCAGCATAACCAGTAGTCAATTGTTGGTGGGGAACCCTATCTTGGCTGCAGTGGCTCGGAGCAGGGCTTAGGTTGAAATCTACAATCCTGATGGTGTGATAGTTAGTCTCTGGTTCTGGCTAGGTGTGGGCGGAAAATCCAAAACTTCTCAGCAATATAATGTCATTTAAATGGCATTGGGTCAATTTACATGAAACCATGGGCCACTGGATCAGCAACCAGACATCAAGAAATCCTGACTTCTGTTTTCATATCGTTTGTTAAGGGTTTCTGACTTTCTGTGTAGACATGGTACACTGCTACGTAATCCTGCACTATAAATCCTGCACTATAAATCCTGCACTATAAATCTTTCAATTTCATTTCCGCAAGATGGCCGTTTTTGGCCGAGCAAGGCCTCCCACTGGTCTCGTGTGATTTCCAGAGCCAATAGTCAGCCACAGTTCTACCTCATCGTGGTGCAGATCGTGAGAAAAATATGTCCACAGAAAGTCATGACAAAGGTCAAGGTTAAATGTTTAAAGTCGAGATGAAGCTGCTAATTTCCTTCCATACACATGCAGTGTGGTAAAGCAAATGACAAGATGCCAAATGATTCAAGTCCGCATAGAAACATATACAGAACATGAAATTAGAACTTCACGAAATCTTGGTTAAGATTTTGAACCAACTCTAGTCCATCTGTATCGTTGAGCACTTCCTACACTGAAGCCTGGCTCTCAGATGAAAATAGGATTTGTATCATGTGCACAAAACCATCTAGTTACACAATATCAGTTCAAAGATACCATGAACATTTCGCGCCAGATAAATATAGTCGGCACAAGACCAAAAGTCTACCTACCATTTTCACTTCGACACCTATCATTCAGACATATCTATAACCTGTAAATTTCAAGGCAAAGTAAGTGAGTGTTAAGTTATAGTACTGTATATATATATATATATATATATATATATATAAATATATAAGGGAATTGAACCAGCCCGTTCTGTTTGGTGCTGTTAGAACGGACTGGTTCAGTTCCCGTTAGACTCAAGAATATTTAACCAGGATACAACGCATTTGGTTCTCCGAACTACATCCTGTTAATCTACAGAAGTTACAGAACCAACGCTGAAGAAGAAGATTACAGCAGCTAGGAAAGCCTACCTGAATCAAAGATTAGATGTATTGAACAAATAGTGCAGATATCGCAGCTCTGATTAGACTAACAGCACAAACCTATTGACTTTCTTTAGCTTAAAACACACACAAATATGTACTGGTTAAATCACACACAAATGTGTACTGGTTAAATCACACACAAATGTGTACTGGTTAAATCACACACAAATGTGTACTGGTTAAATCACACACAAATGTGTACTGGTTAAATCACACATAAATTTGTTCTGGTTAATTGATAGCGAACGTAGCACAGTTTCATATTTTAAAATAATTTCTTAGTGAAATAACCCTTTGTGTGTCCCTCTCTACCTCTGACGCTAACAAAATTCAAGTTATATAACTGCATAATAATTTCATTATAAACGTTTTTACACGTTATCTCCCATAGGTAACCATGTCCAATATTAAGTTACGTTTGTTTATTAGTTGGTTGTGTCCCTTTCTAGCATCTATTAATTTAAACCTTTTTGTTGCCCGTGTGTTGACGTGGCCCGAAAGGGGAGCAAAGAATAGCAACACTGTTTACCTTCCACACATGTCGTAAAGGCGACTAAGAAGGTTATGGTATGGAGTTGGCTGTCCCATCCCATATAGGGTCAGTGACCCAAAGCCATGCTGAAGTCGGATGTGTCAGGCCGAAAGACGCAGATATCGCAGCAATGCTGTAAACCTTGACACAACGCATTCCGTTCTCCGGACTACATCCTGCTAATCTGCAAGAGTTTGAGAACGAATGCAGAAGAAGAAGAAGAAACCTTTTATTAAATGTATAAAATTTAGTTTTACAGTCAAAGCAGACACATAGAAACTATGTTTCGACCACACTGTCTTTATTAGAATCAGAAATGAAATAGCTGCAAACAGAATGTAACAATTACATATTGGAATCGAAGTGTACATTAAAAACTCACACTGAAAATGACATGTAGGTACAAAGATATGCGACCTTTATCAACATTGAAAGTTCCTTGTAACTCCCTAACAGGAAATATGAAACCTCATTGTTTCTCCCCAATATTGGAAAACGCAGTATATAAATACAAAAATTAAATTAGAAAAATTCATTTCAGATGATACGAAATCTCATGAAGTGAAAGAAATATCAAGGGATGATTATTTATTAGTTTCACCCCTAGCCCTTCGCCCTAAGAGGAAATAATTAAGAACTTTATGTTCTCAAAGCCACCTACAGATAGGCATACCAACCACTTGTTTACGAGCAGTTGGATACCACACTAGTACACTTTTATGGAGGACACAATCTAATATTGGATGGAGATTTTAATTGTGTTCTAGATGAAATAGATGTAATGTCAAGGTACAGTTGAAAGGTGCACATAAAGGACATATAAATAAACTAGACATTCTCACAAACAATAATTGACACACATAATTTAATTTGATGTCTACAGACATACACACCCATATAGCACAGAAACAACACACTCAAACACAGCATAGACAGAGCATCACGTCTTTACAGAATTTACGTAAATTCAATAAGGTTACAAAGCCAGAGGAAGACCACGGAAAAGATGGATAGAAAACGTCAGGGACATCCTGTACAGACACGGTCATAGCACAGCCGAGGCCACACATCTGGTGATAGAACGCAAGCTCGAGCTCCAATCACCCCTACTCTTAACGGCAAGAGTGGATCACAAACCACCTGGGGAAAGACAATAGACAATAGAAGTAAATTCAAGTCATCACACATTACAAATCAAGCACTTAACAGAAACACCCAAATTCACAGATCTCAAAGTAGTGATTGCAACACTCAACACTACACACAAATATATCACACTAACGATCTCCTCACTGGAAATTTAACAACACACTGTTACAAAACAAAATGTATGTAGACAATATGACAGAGATAATCACAACATACACAGAGAACATTCCAACTAAAAACATACAGTCGCTTGGAACTTCTAAAGAGCACAATACAAGAAAGATCCTAAACACTGTCATGCACAGACAACGAGTAAAGGAAGAAAGGATTTGAGAAGAAGTCATAAGACTAACAAGAAAAATAAACAACAATGCACCTCACATTCAAACACTACAGGAAGAGTTGGAACAGTACAGAAACCATCGGTTCCAATGTGCTCTTCTGTAAACAAGACCGAATACAGTCACACAAGAAACATCCAGCAAACAGTACATGGCCATGGAACAAAACATACAACGCAGCAGACAAATTAGACAAATAGTAGACTTGTAAGGAAATATGCAGACAGAACCAAAGGAAGTAACACAAACCTCTGATGACTACTACAGACAGCCCTACACACAAGAACCGACACACACAAATACACGTGACAAATTTCTGACATTCACAAACGATGACGCACAGAAACTGGACACCGGAATGACATTGGAAGACATAATTGCAGCAGTAAAGACGATGCAGAAAGATAAATCACCAGGGGCAGGTGGACTCAAAGGAGAATTATATCAACTCTTCTTCATCCTAGGCCCAGTGTTATTAAAATTCTATCTAGAATCATTCGGAAGAAATGAGCTTCCGCTCAATTTCAACATGTCACACATCACACTCATCCCTAAAGACAAATCGGACAAAACGCTACTGATAAACTAAAAATTCTTGAGACTAACGGGAATTTAACCAGTCCGTTCAACGGCACCAAATCGCCTAGATTTGGTGCCGTTGAACGGACTGGTTCAATTCTCATTAATTTCAAGAATTTTAAAAATTGTCCTCTGGCTTACTACTTAAATTTACTTGTACTGATAAACTACAGGCCCATATCTCTTCTAAACACAGACTACACAATTTTAACCAAATCCCTAACAAACTAAAACCAGTCATGAACACGATCATCCATATAGACCAACAGTGCAGCGTCCAACAAAGAAACATACACCAACATACACATTTCATAAGAGATATAAGTCTGTTGTACATATTACATCAAGGCTGTCGTACATATTACATCACGGCTGTTGTACACATTATATCATAGCTGTTGTACATATTATATCAAGGCTGTCGTACATATTACATCACGGCTGTTGTACATATTATATCATAGCTGTTGTACATATTATATCAAGGCTGTTGTACATATTACATCACGGCTGTTGTACATATTATATCATAGCTGTTGTACATATTACATCACGGCTGTTGTACATATTACATCACGGCTGTTGTACATATTATATCACGGCTGTTGTACATATTACATCACGGCTGTTGTACATATTATATCACGGCTGTTGTACATATTACATCACGGCTGTTGTACATATTATATCACGGCTGTTGTTAGCTTTTATTCGTTATAGGGAAAGCAAGCTAGTGTCACAATTGTTCACCTTTCACGAATACGTCCTACTCAAATTGACAGTGTTTCACAACAACCTCCCAACCACACACAACCTTACACATATTCAACCAGACAACAGAGTAGAATATCAACATATATGGATATATGTTTACAATCAATATTTTGTTCATCAATTAATTTAGATGTCATCCATGTATCACTCATTTCACTAAATTGTACAGGCCATTTCACATTTCAACTCACAGGAAAAATTCATCTAATTACATATGTCTATTGTTGTTCTTTGATATTCTCTTCTGTAAATATATATATATAATATTTTACCCCCCCCCCCCCCAAAAAACTACGCATGATTGCCAGGTCCCACAATGACATATATTTGTTTTACTTTATGGATATATATATATGTGTATGTATCTATATATATATATATGTTAGCGCACTGGCCTCGCATATGGGTCATGTATTCATTCCCCAGTTGAGGCGGAAATGTTTTTCAGATCGCAACGGCTTCCGGGTCGACCCAGCCGAATGTTATGTTATGTTCCTCCAGGGCCATAGGCGGCGCATAGGGCAGAAACCATAGCCTTCCATTTCTGTCTTTGTGTTGCCAGGTCTTTCAATTGTTGCGTGTTGTTTAGGTTCATTGACATGCCTTCTCTATTAATGGTTCTTCGTAGAGTTTCTCTAGGTCTCCCTCTTCTTCTTACTCCAGGTCCAATATAGTGATTGCTGGGGAATTCTTAGGCTGTTCATTCTGAGAACATGGCCGATGTAAGTCCAACGCCTTTGTCTAATGAAGGAAGGTATATAGGTTTGTTTGCTTTCCTCTCTTATAGTAGTGTTAGATTTAAAGTCACTCCACTTAACGTTCAGAATGGTACGTAGGCATTTGTTTTCAAAGGAGTCGAGTCTTTTATCTGTGGCTTTTGTGGCTTTCCAACTTTCGCACCCATATGATAGAATAGGGATGATGTTGGAGTTAAATAACTTGAGTTTTGTGGTGTTTCTTAGTGTGTTTGACGTCCATATGTTGCGTAGTTTATTGAAAGCACCCGCTGCAAGGGCAATACGGTGTACCCAGCCGAATGGGTACAGGATTTATCCGGGAAGTAAAGACTGCGAGTGAGAGGAGATGGCCATCGCCCTCATATAGAAGAGTCACTGAAATGTGAGATCGCTAACATCTCACACCCCTACGGCATTAATAAATGATACGGGTAACTTTACTTTATATATATATATATATATATATATATATCATCACATATAATGTATGTGTACGTGCATATTTGCTTAGAAAGTATCAGTTCGAGGATAACAATTAAATCATCTTTATATATTATATTTATCATTACACTCCCATCATAAATTTTCATTGAATGTTGTTAAATCATCTTGTTCCAGATTGCAAACTGCACATTTGAAATGTATATTGCCTTTGTAAATGTTTTGTTGTTGCAAATAAACATGGAAACAAATAATTAAGAACTTTATTCAGTTGCAAGATTGAAGAGTAGTTAAAAAAAAAGTAGAAAATTTACAAAGTTCCAAGTCTGTGATTTCAGATTCAGATTGCTCTCATAGCGGTAGAAACTGTTTGTTGCCTCTCCCTGACCACCTTGATCTCGTAGGCGAGTTGGCAAAGTGTACACATTCCACACCACGACACATGACAGCAGTCGTCTAGTACACTGCCCTGTAGAGAGTTATAAAATCAAATTATTGATAAGTAAATTATATCAGAAAAGTTACATCCCCACAGTATAGAAACAGTGAAAATACAGGGGAACATCAAGTGACAAAATAGTAAGTACAGAGCAACATCAAATGATAGAAGTGGGAAATACAGAGGAACATCGTGGCAGAAGGGGAAGTATATAGAAACATCAAGTGATGGAAGAGAAAACAATATGAAACTATTGGAAATAGTTCTTGCTGTTTTTCTACTCCTTATGTGTATATTCTCAAACTTCTACTGTATAGCAGGATGTAATCTGAAGGATTCTTGATTCTTGATTAGAAACTGGCCTCACAGCACGTGGGTCATTCCCATAAGTGCTCCGCCCTCTGTTCCAGCAGCCATCCGGCTCGGTGTTTCGAGTCGAATGCCGCCGAAACAGACGTCGACATCAGGGCACAACTCTGGCCCTTGTGACAGGTTTCTTTGTTGTTCTATCACCCACGTAATGCCCGTAACTAGTTCAAGCACATCGTTGGCCTGTCGGAACAACATAGTAACTGTTATCGAAGGTTACGACTACAGGATTGTATAGATGACGTGCCATTAAGCTTCTATAAAAAGATAACCACAATATAAAGGCATGTCATCTACTAAGGTTTTCTGTTGCATGGGTGGTTTGTCTAGTGAGCCATTGGTGAGACCCACAGACGCAACCGTATGCGCTAATCTGAAGGATTATATTCTCAAACTTCTGCTGTATAGCAGGATGTAATTTGAAGGGTTTTTATTCTATCAGCTTTGCTATTATATTTGCACCACCCACACACCTCCATTACATAACCATACATCCATACACCTCCATTACATAACCATACATCCATACACCTCCATTACATAACCATACATCCATACACCTCCATTACATAACCATACATCCATACACCTCCATTACATAACTCCATACACCTCCATTACATAACTCCATACACCTCCATTACATAACTCCATACGCCTCCATTACATAACTCCATACACCTCCATTACATAACTCCATACACCTCCATTACATAACTCCATACACCTCCATTACATAACTCCATACACCTCCATTACATAACTCCATACACCTCCATTACATAACTCCATACACCTCCATTACATAACTCCATACACCTCCATTACATAACTCCATACACCTCCATTACATAACTCCATACACCTCCATTACATAACTCCATACACCTCCATTACATAACTCATTACACCTCCATTACATAACTCCATACACCTCCATTACATAACTCCATACACCTCCATTACATAACTCCATACACCTCCATTACATAACTCCATACACCTCCATTACATAACTCCATACACCTCCATTACATAACTCCATACACCTCCATTACATAACTCCATACACCTCCATTACATAACTCCATACACCTCCATTACATAACTCCATACACCTCCATTACATAACTCCATACACCTCCATTACATAACTCCATACACCTCCATTACATAACCATAAATTTGCGACAACCTTACAGGAGTCCAGGTGTCACCTCAGTTAGACAACTGAAAGGAAACCTGTGATTTTGTCTGAAAGATTACAGGATGTCAAGAGCTACCAGCTCACAGCTAAAATAATTATTTTATCATTCACATCATTATCACAATCACTGATATAAATAATGTAAGTTGCCAAGTTGTACTCACAGAAATATTCTCTTGTAATCTCATTTTTGTCCTCAAAGCAATAAGCCAACCAGGAACACAACAAGGTAACAAACAGGATTCATCCATATCCGTGGCAACTTGTACCCTCAGACAGCATGCACAGAAAATCCCACAGCAACCTGAAACAATTAGTAATGAAATGATTACAATGAAGAGACATGCTCCTATAATTGTAACATCAACTTTTGCTAGTGTGTTACCGGACATAAAACAGAGAGCAGTTGGCGTCTGTAGACAAGTCGATAGTGACAGAGGCGAAAGGTCAAGCATGTTTGATCTATGCTAGCTTTAAAATTGGGGACCAGCGTGCAGTACAGGAAGTGCTTATGCATACGTTGCAACGTACATCTGGCACAATGGCCGTACGGCTGCGGACGTCCACTGTTCAGCGAAAGTGATAAAAACAATGAACGTATTAGTTACTGTTGCCTACTTGGATGTTTAGGGCCACTGTCGCAAATAAAACAGCGAAACAACACATTTATTTTCTCTGGACTACACATCCTGCTGGAAATATAATAAGGTCTTTGTCCTGCTACAAGAGAGATCCAGCGGGAGTTTGAGAATGAACGCAAGAAAAAGAAAGCAATGTTTAACAGTACTGTCATGTATGTCGTAGGAGACGACTACAAAAGGTGGACATGTGATTTATCAAGCTATTTTAACATCACATGTTATTTATCAGGCTATTATCTCTACATCACATGTTATTTAGCAGGCAAGTATCTGTACATCACGTGATTTATCAGGCTTTTATCTCTATATCACATGTGATTTATTAGGAAATTATATCTACATCACATGAGATTTATCAGGCTATTATCTCTACATCACGTGATTTATCAGGCTATTATCTCTACATCACGTGATTTATCAGGCTATTATCTTTACATCACGTGATTTATCAGGCTATTATCTCTACATCACGTTATTTATCAAGCAATTATCTCTACATCACGTTATTTATCAGGCTATTATCTTACATGACATGTGATTTATCAGGCTATTATCTCTACATGACATGTGATTTATCAGGCTATTATCTCTACATGACATGCGATTTATCAGGCTGTTATCTCTACATGACATGCGATTTATCAGGCTATTATCTCTACATGACATGTGATTTATCAGGCTATTATCTCTACATGACATGTGATTTATCAGGCTATTATCTCCACTGTGATGAAGCCTGCTGAAGACCTATATCTAGACAAATGTAAGAGAATTCACTCCTGTATTCCCAACACGATTTCACAGAGTGATTTCTCCAGTGTTGAAGACTGACAAACTCATGGCATTGAACCATACACCCACATTGAACCATACACCCACATTGAACCATACAGCCACATTGAACCATACACCCACATTGAACCATACACCCACATTGAACCATACACCCACATTGAACCATACACCCACATTGAACCATACACCCACATTGAACCATACACCCACATTGAACCATACACCCACATTGAACCATACACCCACATTGAACTATACAGCCACAGTTGACCACACATCCACATAGAACCACACATTCACATTGAACCATACAACGACACTGAACCATAAAACGACACTGAACCATACAACCAACTGAACCATACAACCACACTGAACCATACAACCACACTGAACCATACAACCACACTGAACCATACAACGACACTGAACCATACAACCACACTGAACCATACAACCACACTGAACCATACAACCACACTGAACCATACAACCACACTGAACCATACAACCACACTGAACCATACAACGACACTGAACCATACAACCACACTGAACCATACAACCACACTGAACCATACAACCACACTGAACCATACAACGACACTGAACCATACAACGACACTGAACCATGCAGCCACACTGAACCATACAGCGACACTGTACCATACAGCTATACTGAGTCAAATAAATAGAACAGCTTTTGAAAACTTTATAATGGCAGAGAAACCCCAAACGGAAGCTTAATGTAAAACTCTACGCCTGGCACAGGAAACAAGTGTGACTAATTCTTACTTCATCGGGGTTCTATCGTTATAATCTACAATTATCTTTTATATCGGGGTTATATTGTCGTAGTCTACAATTCTCTTTTATATCGGGGTTATATTGTCGTAGTCTACAATTCTCTTTTATATCGGGGTTATATTGTCGTAGTCTACAATTCTCTTTTATATCGGGGTTATATTGTCATAATCTATAATTATCTTTTATATCGGGGTTATATTGTCGTAGTCTACAATTCTCTTTTATATCGGGGTTATATTGTCATAATCTATAATTATCTTTTATATCGGGGTTATATTGTCATAATCTATAATTATCTTTTATATCGGGGTTATATTGTCATAATCTATAATTATCTTTTATATCGGGGTTATATTATTATAATCTATAATTATCTTTTATATCGGGTTTATATTGTCATAATCTATAATTATCTTTTATATCGGGGTTATATTGTCATAATCTATAATTATCTTTTATATCGGGGTTATATTATTATAATCTATAATTATCTTTTATATCGGGGTTATATTATTATAATCTATAATTATCTTTTATATCGGGGTTATATTATAATCTATAATTATAATCTTCATCGGGATTCTATCGTTATAATCTACAATTATTATCTTCAATAACTAAATCGAAAAAATGCATTGATATCAATTGAGACAATGATAATTTTGTATTGTATGTTGCTAGTATATTTACTTGGAGAATTGATATATCAAAGTTGATTACAGTCAGATTACAGTCAGATTACAGTCAGAATAAAGTCAGATTACAGTCAGATTACAGTCAGATTACAGTCAGATTACAGCGATGATGTGTTTTCTTCTTCTTTTGTTCACTTGGAACATGTCTGTATCTGTAATGTTTGTCTAATGAATAAAACTCAGCTAATTGTAATTCACACAATGACATATAGAGCTTCGATTCCAGTGTTTCTTTCTCTGGCCAATATGTCTGCCTTAGCATTTCATACTCAGAACACTCTTGTTTGCCACTCTGTGCTGTCTGTCCCCGTGTACAGATTGCCGTATTGGTAATCTTGAATTTTGTGTACATGTGACTGCGGGGTTGATTGTGTCCCGCTCTGAGGCGTAGAATTACAACTTGTTCTAATATATTCATAATGTGATAATCTTGTGTTGTTCATATTGACTTGAACATCTAATGCCGAAATCGGATGTGCTATGCCTACAAGGCGCATAACGGTGGCACAACGTAATCACGCTCCCGGCGGAAATCGCACGAATATCCGTGATGGTTACAATGGAGCGAACGCAAAACAAACAAATTTGAACTTCTGTTTTTTTTTCCTGATGGTAGGTGATTGGTACATATGGATGGTCTTCGGCAGCACCTTCCTTAGCCAATTGGTCTGCTTTTTCATTTCCTGATATTCCACAGTGAGAGGGTATCCACTGCATGGTTCCAATATACTGGTAAGACAGTCCATTAAGTAGTTTCTGTAAGTCTGTTAGTTTTCCAGACTGGAGAGATTGAAGCGCTCTTCTTGCATGTGTGATATGTAGAAGGTGGTGACAGTCAGATTACATGGTGGTATGTTGAAGGTGATGACAAATAGTCAAATTACAGCAGTCATATGTCAAAGGTGGTGACAAAGGGTCAAATTCTAACGACAAGTAGAAATTTGTCAACTTTTATCACTAATTGGTGCAAACATGCATATTTTGGGGCAATTGATGGAAATATTCCCCGTTTTTGCATTACTCATGTTATTTATGTTTATACGCAAGATTATAGGTCCTTATAGTACGAGTGCCATGTTTGAATGATATTTATATATTCATATAAATATATATGAATAATATTGTTCTAGGTTTGTATTCCTGAGAATACTTCAATACTTGTACAGGATGTTCACGGTTGTTATGATAGTCCTTGTTTCGATTGTTCCGTTCTTTGCGACTTGAGTGCACAGGTTGAATGTCTTGACGAGATCACATCTTAGGTGCCGCTAGAACGGACCTGGCTCAATGCCCGTCGGCCATAAGAATTATTTTCATTTATCCTATTATTTTCATTTATCCTATTATTTTCATTTATCCTATTATTTTCATTTATCCTATTATTTTCATTTATCCTATTATTTTTAGTCTAACTTTGTTCAACATTATGCACCAACTTTATCATTCAAGAATTAATCAAACAGGGGGCTATTGTACTTAGACATAGACCAGTCAAACAGGGATCTATTGTACTTACATATAGACCAATCAAACAGGGGCTATTGTACTTACAAATAGACCAATCAAACAAGGGCTATTGTACTTACAAATAGACCAATCAAACAAGGGCTATTGTACTTACAAATAGACCAATCAAACAGGGGATATTGTACTTACAAATAGACCAATCACACAGGGACGATTGTACTTACACATAGAGCAATTACAAAGGGCTATTGTACTTACAGATAGACCAATTAAACAGGGGGCTATTGCACCTACAAATAGACCAATCAAACAGGTGCTATTGTACTTACAAATTGACCAATTAAACAGGGGACTTTTGTACTTACAAATAGACCAATCCTTGCCACATTCACACATCTGAGAGCTCCACCCGCGAGGCTGTATAACCTGCGGGCCTGGTTGTTGGATAATAACTGTCGTGTTGGAGTTCTGATGTCCATAGGAAGACTGTGGTGGCGCATAATATGCAGAGGGATAAGATGGATGTTGGGCGGGATGCTGTGTCCATTGTTGGTCTTGGAGTTGGTAAGGTGGTGCAGGGTTAAACATGGAAGCATCACGAGCTGCCCGTGAGATTTCAATTTCTAATTCATCTTCTGATGATGGCATCTGGCAAATAAACGCAGAAAAATATTACTTTCGGATTTTTGGTTATTTATGTATGAACCGATATCATTACACTTCAGGCAAACACACAAGAGCTCATCTGTTGAAGGGAGTAAATGCTGACCGTTCCTGTAGCTTTCTGGTTAAAAACGCTCATTACTCTATCCCTTTTGGTAATGGACCTTTTGGTTAAAACGTTGAATATGATTTGTATATTGTAATGTCTATGTTTTCATGTGTGCACATCATTTCCCACTAGTTTTAGATATAGTCTATCGTGTCTGATTGAATCGTTCATGTAATACTGTGTTATATGTAAGTACGATTGTTGTTAAGTTTCACGCAGTTACCTTGTATTGATTACTCTACCCCGTAGATTCAATCCTACTCTACCACTTTTAATAATCTATTCTCCATATTAGCAAACAATGACTTACCAGCCTTCACCGTTAAATCTCCACCCAAAGATCAAGATGGAAATAAAAAGACAGATAATATCTACAATTTTTATACCAACACTCTGTTACCAATGCCAGACATGGTCTATGATAGTTTCACAGCAACAACAAAATCGTCACATGTAAAATGAAATGTCTGAGAGAATATGCAATTGTCACTAAACTAGATCAAATAAGAAATGAAGACATTAGGAAACAGTTGGTATAATATCATGTATTGAACATATCGAAAGACAGCAAGTAGAATGTTTTGGTCACCTTATGAGAATGAAGCTAAACCAAATACAGTGTACCAATAATGCCATATAACAAAAGAATATACTGACAAAAAAAAAGCCAACGGTAGACAAAGAAAACGTTAGATAGAAAACATCAAGATAACGTTGAACAAACATCGACTCGACACAACCGAGGCGATACATCTGGCCTTGAAACGAAATCTGAGGCTCGTTCCGTTACGCTTAACGGCAAGTGTGAATAATATAAACCAACATGCACTTGCAGAAGACAATACACCAAATTGCAGCACTTTACGTCATCAATTAGTGTGTACTTTCAAGGAATTTCAACAGACCAGCTACAGAGAAAGTATATTCCCAGCCGAGATTAAAGACCTTCGAACTGGTTACTCCCATTGGTGGCTGATCCGTACTTTTCATTCATTTTCTTTTAGCGCTGAAATTAGCGCATAGGGCAGAGGTCAGATCTCTCTAATTCTGTCTGTTCAAAGCTATTCTGTTCAATCTTTGAATAGTATGGATATTGATTGTTTTACTTTCTCTAAGTATTTTTCTTCTGAGTGTTTCCTTTGGTCTACCCCTGGCTCTTCTGCCTGTAGGTATCCATTCAAGAGATTGGTGGTGTATACTGTTAGTGTCTAAGCGTAGGACATGCTCGATGTAGGACCAACGGCGTTTTCAAATAACAGATTCCATATTAATGAAAATAATTAGAGTGAACTAAGTTCTGTCGCCCGTGTGTTGCCGGGCCCGAAAGGGGAGCAAAGAATAGCAACACTATTTACGTTCCACGCATGTCGTAAAAGGCGACTAAGGAGGTTATGGGATGGAGTTGGCTGTCCCATCCCATATAGGGCCAGTGACCCAAAGCCACGCTGAAGTCGGATGTGTCAGGCCGAAAGGCGCAGAGATCGCAGCAATGCTGTAATCCATGATACAACGCAATCCGTTCTCCGGACTAAATCCTACTAACCTGCAAGAGTTTGAGAACGAACGCAGAAGAAGAAGAAGGAAAAACTAACTTCTGTTACACAAATCCGTCGATACTTTACGATGTTAGCTTATTAATCCAATGATCGACGAAATGACACAGAACTAAATAGAGAAACATCCTCCGTCGACGGAAGTCATACGTTTCATTGGCCGGCGTAAAAAAAATGTACAGAAATTGACCAATGATCATTGATGAAAGTTTGTAGTTTTGGCGTCCATGTTTCTGGACAGAATCGATTTAACAGTTGCGCACATACTGTTGAGTGGGCATCAC
This sequence comes from Meghimatium bilineatum, assembly GCA_034231615.1. Classification (NCBI taxonomy): domain Eukaryota; kingdom Metazoa; phylum Mollusca; class Gastropoda; order Stylommatophora; family Philomycidae; genus Meghimatium; species Meghimatium bilineatum. The sequence continues at coordinate 74,808,391 of CM067319.1, read as the reverse complement.
GACCGGCTTCAAGTCACGACCGGCTTCAAGTCACGAACGGCTTCAAGTCACATCCTGTGGACTGATGACCTAGAAGGCCAGTTGTGATTATTGCCTTGAGTTTCATTTGTCGGCCTTGGTTATTTGTGGCGGGCGACTCCAGTTATATAAATAGTATCCAATGAAAAGCCAGACAATAATCAAAAACGTGCCGAATGTATGCCCGTTTACTTTTTTCAGTTAGGTCTTTAGTACAGTCGATAGTGACGGCGGGCACATACATTTATGACGCATCACAGGGGGTACAACCGAGATTACAAAACAAGAGCCAGCAAACAATGCATGTAGATGGGTTATTTTATTACAACCAAGAGCCGCTGATGATGTGTACGCACATTGCACATCCACCGGATTCTATCGCATGTGGTAGATCTTAGGATGGAACAAGCTACAAAATTTCTTAGTCGGTAGTACTCCTCCAGCTACACAGATGATGCCTCTGACTCTGTACAGAAACTTCTCAACATTCATTGTTGTTATTGCTGTATGCCCGTGTGTTGCTGAGGCCCGAAAGGGGAGCAAAGAATAGAAACACTGTTTACCTCCCACGCATGTCGTAAGAGATAACTAAGGAGGTTATGGGATGGAGTTGGCTGTCCCATCCCATATATGGTAAGTGACCCAAAGCCATGCTGAAGTCGGATGTGTCAGGCCTAAAGGCGAAGATATCGCAGCAATGCTGTAAACCATGACACGGCGCATTCCGTTCTCCGGACTACATCCTGTTAATCTGCAGGAGTTTGAGAACGAACGCAGAAGAAGAAGTTATTGCTGTATGAAATGAAAAAAATGATGCCCTTACTCTTATTCTCGGAACTCGTTGTGACTGGTTTACCAGAACCACGACCTCCACTGTTTCTTAATGATTGTAAAAAGCTTATATATACAGACATAATACTTCCAATGACCTAGAGCGACGCATTTGACTCAAATGTCACATTATGAACAGATCAGAACAAGTTATAATTCTACGTCTCAGAACAGGACACAACCGACTCCGCAGTCACATGTATACAAAGTTCAAGATTGGCAACACGGCCATGTGTACATGTGGACAGGCAGCACAGAGTGCCAAACATATACTCCAAGAGTGTTCTGAGCATGAAACGCTGAGGCAGACATATTGGCCAGAGGAAACAGCACTGGAATCAAAGCTCTATGGGACACTGTATTAGCTACAAAAGACAGTGAATTTTATTAAGGAGACAGAATTACAGATATAGACATGTTTCAAGTGAACGAAAGAAGAAGAAGAAGACTCAAATGTACGTTAAAATCGTATGCAGCATTCAATGCGAAACACAAACAGGTTTCATTATATTCCACATTGGACACCAATTGGTCATGTACGGTATCTCATTATTTTTAACACAAACATCTTTAGCGTGTGTGTGTACATACATTATATAGACAAATTTAACACTTTTCGTTCAACTGTGATGTAAATATTTCTACATTATGTCGTTACGTATTTTAAATAAACTTCTAAAAATTTCATGCATATCTGTAAAATAGTTCCGGAGTTACTTATTTTTAAACTTGTGGAATGGATAGGTCTACCCACAGATTTCGAAACTTGTTTGAGAGTAGTAATATCACTTAGCAGGGAATGCAGAGAATGGTGTCCCACAGCTGTGGAGAAAGAAGTGCAAGATTTAATCAGTGAGAATACCAAAGAGGGGGATGTAATTATATACACTGATGGATCTGTAATTAGGCAAGTTCGCAGTGCTTGGGCCTTTACAGCTCAGTGCGCAGGTAAAACGACCAAGGAGGAAAGTGGCTCCTTTGCGGTCACTACGAGTAGTATGACCATGGAGACTATGGCGGTGACCAAGGCATTTGAGTGGCTACGCACACAGAAAGTAACGCAGGTCTGCATCTTGAGTGACTCTATGAGTATGATTAAGAAGGTACAAGTGGGTCTCGTTCGCGAACAGTGGATTGAGGCCTTGAGAAATGCGAGCTTGAAAGCGGTTACATTTATTTTCGTGCCGGGACATGTGGGCGTTCGAGGCAATGAAAGAGCGGATCAACTGGCATCGTGTGCGATTGTGGCAAAGGGCGATGGGGCAATGGATCGCGCTGACGTTTTGAACTCCTTAAGAGATATAACACGCGAGAGTGAGACTAATGTGGATGATGATTCCTTTTCAATGGCTAGGATTAAAGATCAGGGATTGAGATGCGGTGTTGCTAGAGGTGAACATTTTGGAGGGCGCAGAAGAATGATGGTCAACCAGCATAGGACCGGTACTGTCAGCAGAAGTGTGATGGCGGATACACTCAAGGAGAGATCGGAGCAACTATGGATGTGTCCAGTTTGCAGTGATGATGATCCGACGACTAACTAACTAACTAACATTTTTAAATAGGGGCATGCATTTTGAAACTTACTATAGCTAAGGTATCGTACACAGACACAGTGAACACTTCATCAAATTTTGAGCTTCTACCAACATTTTGTTCTTCAATAGATGTTACTTTCTCATGTACTTAATAAATGTATTACCACCTCATGTAGATGTGTTACCATCTCATGGTGGATATCATTCCCACACCCTTAACAACTGCTGTTTTCGACCTCTTCATGCGTGAACAAAAAGACATAATAACTGTCCCAGTAAATGAAACCTCCACAAGTCAATCAAGCGTAACTGTAACCATGACCGACGACCAGGATAAAGACCTGTCTACACAAAATGTAAACATAACCTGAGAGGCCGAATATGATTATTTCTGTGCATTTCGTCTGTCGGCCTTGGCTATTTTTGGCATGCGACTCCAAGTATATAAATAGTGACCAACCAGAACACGACAATAATCAAAAACTTAACGAATTAATACCTAATTATTTCAGTACAGAGGTCTCATCACCGTATCAGCTTCCATTCTCATATAGTAACTAGATATTTTATGTGTTATATTTCCTTCAGTGACATTAGTTTATAAAGCATATACAAAGAGAGGAGAAGCAGAAAGAAGAGCCAAGGGTAGACCTAGAGTACGCTGGATCGACAGCATCAAAGATACATTATACGAACACCAAATAACATTATCTGAATCTGTCAGAAAAGCGAGAACAAGAACATTGTATCTCCCCCGACACCCGTAGAGGGTAAAAGAGGAAGGAAAGAAGTAGAAGAAGAAGAAGAAGTAACTAGGGAACAGAATTATTCAATTATAAGTAGGATTGCTCTCTGTTTACCGGTCGAAAATTTTCAGCTAGGACTAGAAATTCTGTGATCTAACATGTCTATGGTAAGAACCGATTAATGAAGTTTTGGTCTAGGGTGGATGTCCCACCTCATGTCTAATGTCACGCTGAAGTCGGATGTGTCAAACATAAAAAATCCAGATATCGCAGACTAGTCGTAAACCATAACAGAAATCTGTACATTCTCAGAGCTACATCGTAGTAACCAGCACAATTTGAAAATAAAATCACAAGTTCCCTCAACTACTTTCCTCAGTTATCTTAGATTTGACTCTTGTGTGCTGATAGCAGTGTCCATGAGGCGCGCTCATACGTCAACACTGGAACTAACTTTAAGAAAACACTGAAATGAACAGAACTGAATAAAGACAAGATAGTAAGCTCTCATACCTTTCTAGTATCCATGCCTGTCATTCGTTCGAATCTGGACGCCATGTTTCTGAAAGTAAGCGAGTCAGTTTGTTCTAATTATCAACATATCTGTCTATACAGTTTCTTCTAATTATCATCAGTTTGTTTGTCTGCCTTGAATCTGTTTGTTAGTCTGCCTTGAATCTGTTTGTTAGTCTGCCTTGAATCTGTTTGTTGGTCTGCCTTGATTCCCATAAACTGCTAGTATTAAGCTCCTTTTGCCATGTGCAGTAGGCATGTCTGGACATAACTTGACTACATAGTAAGATTACAAAACATATTGCATTCTTGGAGATGATGCAAGTAAGACCCTCATCTCCGTTCTTGTCCAAACTCTTGCAGATTTGCAAGATATAGTTCAGAGAAAGGAAATAATTGTGTCATAATTTACAGCTTGGCTGCAAAATATGAGTCTTTCCGTCTGATACATATCAGCATGGTTTCTGGGATACATATCGGCATGGTTTCTGGGATACATATCGGCATGGTTTCTGGGATACATATCGGCATGGTTTTTGGGATAATATCAACATGGTTTCTGGGATAATATCAACATGGTTTCTGGGATACATATCGGCATGGTTTCTGGGATAATATCAGCATGGTTTCTGGGATAATATCAACATGGTTTCTGGGATACATATCGGCATGGTTTCTGGGATACATATCGGCATGGTTTCTGGGATAATAGCAACATGGTTTCTGAGATACATATCGGATTGGTTTTTGGGATAATATCAACATGGTTTCTGGGATAATATCAACATGGTTTCTGGGATACATATCGGCATGGTTTTTGGGATAATATCAACATGGTTTCTGAGATACATATCAACATGGTTTCTGGGATAATATCAACATGGTTTCTGGGATACATATCGGCATGGTTTCTGGGATAATATCAGCATGGTTTCTGGGATAATATCAACATGGTTTCTGGGTAACTTTGATCGTCTATGCGGTGGGACAGCAAACAACCTCTTAGTCGCATCTTATGACATTGCTGTGAAGATTTGAAGAAATCAGAAGGAGGTTCGCTATCACGTCAAAGAAGCTGATACGAAGGAAAAACATGGCTGAGCTGATGCAATGCAGCAAAACTAACATTTCTAAGAGTTTGAATATTCCCAGTGGCAAAATATGGGTCTGAATCATGGACAATCACTAACAATTGAAAAATAAAATAGCAACATTTAAAACAAATTGTTACAGAAAAATTCTCAAAATACCATCAACCACAATGGGTACCTTGTGGGATCACCAATGTAGCCATCCTGAGAGAAATTAATGTAAAAGAAAACTGGCTGAATAACATGGTTCTTTCCGGAAAACTACAATATTTTGGCCATACTAAACGCAATGACAGCCTATAGAAGGCCATAATGCGGGCGATAATGCTAGGGGGACGCGACAAGAGGCAGACCAAGAAGAAGATGGACGCAAAATATCAAAGACCACCTGAACATGACAGTAACAGAAGTAGGAAGACTAGCTCAAGATCGACAGACGTTTCGATGTCTGTGATTACTGCTTCATCATGTTCAAGATATGCTACCTGATGATGATGAGTGAGACTAGAGCACTATACACTTCTTGACAGTAGTGAGACTAGAGCACTATACACTTCTTGACATTAGTGAGACTAGAGCACTATACACTTCTTGACATTAGTGAGACTAGAGCACTATACACTTCTTGACAGTAGTGAGACTAGAGCACTATACACTTCTTGACATTAGTGAGACTAGAGCACTATACACTTCTTGACAGTAGTGAGACTAGAGCACTATACACTTCTTGACATTAGTGAGACTAGAGATTATACACTTCTTGACAGTAGTGAGACTAGAGCACTATACACTTCTTGACATTAGTGAGACTAGAGCACTATACACTTCTTGACATTAGTGAGACTAGAGATTATACACTTCTTGACAGTAGTGAGACTAGAGCACTATACACTTCTTGACATTAGTGAGACTAGAGCACTATACACTTCTTGACATTAGTGAGACTAGAGCACTATACACTTCTTGACAGTAGTGAGACTAGAGCACTATACACTTCTTGACATTAGTGAGACTAGAGCACTATACACTTCTTGACAGTAGTGAGACTAGAGCACTATACACTTCTTGACAGTAGTGAGACTAGAGCACTATACACTTCTTGACAGTAGTGAGACTAGAGATTATACACTTCTTGACAGTAGTGAGACTAGAGCACTATACACTTCTTGACAGTAGTGAGACTAGAGATTATACACTTCTTGACATTAGTGAGACTAGAGATTATACACTTCTTGACAGTAGTGAGACTAGAGCACTATACACTTCTTGACAGTAGTGAGACTAGAGCACTATACACTTCTTGACAGTAGTGAGACTAGAGCACTATACACTTCTTGACAGTAGTGAGACTAGAGCACTATACACTTCTTGACAGTAGTGAGACTAGAGCACTATACACTTCTTGACATTAGTGAGACTAGAGCACTATACACTTCTTGACAGTAGTGAGACTAGAGCACTATACACTTCTTGACAGCAGTGAGACTAGAGCACTATACACTTCTTGACAGTAGTGAGACTAGAGCACTATACACTTCTTGACAGTAGTGAGACTAGAGCACTATACACTTCTTGACATTAGTGAGACTAGAGCACTATACACTTCTTGACAGTAGTGAGACTAGAGCACTATACACTTCTTGACAGCAGTGAGACTAGAGCACTATACACTTCTTGACAGTAGTGAGACTAGAGCACTATACACTTCTTGACAGTAGTGACACTAGAGCACTATACACTTCTTGACAGTAGTGACACTAGAGCACTATACACTTCTTGACAGTAGTGAGACTAGAGCACTATACACTTCTTGACAGTAGTGAGACTAGAGCACTATACACTTCTTGACAGTAGTGAGACTAGAGCACTATACACTTCTTGACAGTAGTGAGACTAGAGCACTATACACTTCTTGACATTAGTGAGACTAGAGCACTATACACTTCTTGACATTAGTGAGACTAGAGCACTATACACTTCTTGACATTAGTGAGACTAGAGCACTATACACTTCTTGACATTAGTGAGACTAGAGCACTATACACTTCTTGACATTAGTGAGACTAGAGCACTATACACTTCTTGACATTAGTGAGACTAGAGCACTATACACTTCTTGACAGTAGTGAGACTAGAGCACTATACACTTCTTGACATTAGTGAGACTAGAGCACTATACACTTCTTGACATTAGTGAGACTAGAGATTATACACTTCTTGACAGTAGTGAGACTAGAGATTATACACTTCTTGACAGCAGTGAGACTAGAGATTATACACTTCTTGACAGCAGTGAGACTAGAGATTATACACTTCTTGACAGCAGTGAGACTAGAGATTATACACTTCTTGACAGCAGTGAGACTAGAGATTATACAATTCTTGACAGCAGTGAGACTAGAGATTATACACTTCTTGACAGCAGTGAGACTAGAGATTATACACTTCTTGACAGCAGTGAGACTAGAGATTATACACTTCTTGACAGCAGTGAGACTAGAGATTATACAATTCTTGACAGCAGTGAGACTAGAGATTATACACTTCTTGACAGCAGTGAGACTAGAGATTATACAATTCTTGACAGTAGTTAGACTAGAGCACTATACACTTCTTGACAGTAGAAAACTTGCACAGAACCGAGTGTCATACAGAGTGACAATGAGGAAAACGTTCTGTAAAGGACACGCCACATAGATAGATCCATGTGCGCAATGATGTATTCAGAAATGTTCAGTATGCGGAAGATCTGATGGTTTCATCAGTCGCTTAACAGGTCAACACCAGGCAGCTGTAAAATCTAAGTAAATAACCATATATAGTGTGTGAGGGAGTTTCTCTTATGCTATCCCAACAGAACTTGCTCAACACAATTATGTCTTTACTACCTATGAATAAAGGGCTTCTGAAATCATTAGATACTGCTGATAGCTGGCTTTTTCTGGGTATTTAAATCGTTAGACATTGCTGATAGCTGGCTTTTTCTGGGTATTGAAGTCGTTAGACTTTGCTGATAGCTGGTTTCTTCTGGGTATTGAAATCGTTAGACATTGCTGATAGCTGTCTTCTTCTGGGTATTGAAATCGTCAGACATTGCTGATAGCTGGTTTCTTATGGGTATTGAAATCGTTAGACATTGCTGATAGCTGTCTTCTTCTGGGTATTGAAATCGTTATACATTACTGATAGCTGACTTCTGGGTATTGAAATCGTTAGGCATTACTGATAGCTGACTTCTGGGTATTGAAATCGTTAGACATTACTGATAGCTGACTTCTGGGTATTGAAATCGTTATACATTACTGATAGCTGACTTCTGGGAATTGAAATCGTTAGACATTGCTGATAGCTGTCTTCTTCTGGGTATTGAAATCGTTAGACATTACTGATAACTGACTTCTGGGTATTGAAATCGTTAGACATTGCTGATAGCTGAATTCTTCTGGGTATTGAAATCGTTAGACATTACTGATAACTGACTTCTGGGTATTGAAATCGTTATACATTACTGATAGCTGACTTCTGGGAATTGAAATCGTTAGACATTGCTGATAGCTGTCTTCTTCTGGGTATTGAAATACATCTCTGGAGAAAATTACTACTCCTTAACAATTGCACAAAATTATATAAAAGATAATTTGTTCATGATTCTAGAGGATACAAATAAACAAAAGTAACTCAGCGATCCACACACAGAATAAAGGACGCCCCTTGTAACAATCTTCTGAACGTATTTCTACACTACAACTATAAAACTCTGATAATAAAACACATATGCACAGTCAAACATAAATGTAAAAGTTCCCTACTTAGATTATGTACGTGTAGATTTCTGTGACATGCGTGTAAGTTTAATACTAACATACATTTTTTCAGTTTATTAGTATTCACGCCGAGGTTGGTAACGCTCTGTCAATTCTGTATAAAGGGAGTTACTGCTTTTTTTGGTCATATTTTTCTCCACAGCAACTACATGTTTTCACATATTTAACGTGTTCTATTTACATTGCATTTCTTGAGAAGCGTAGTTCGTCAACAAACATCTTTTCTTTTGTACTATTCTTAGCTATTGCTTTTTGAGTTATATACATGTCCAGTCTAACCACTAACACTTGTATCCTATTCCTCCAATCGGATTTCTCTTATTATATTTCCTCATAGATTTCAGAACAACGCACGTCTTGCAATACTTTCTGTTGATATAAAAAAAAGGTCCCATGGCATCTGCCGTCGGGGATGAAGGAAAAAACTCTTCATGTACTAAGCCGCAGCAACTATTAGGTGGGGTAGCCAGTTCCCTTCCTTGCTGTTTTTTACCTTCCCTAACTCATGCGTCAGGTACTCATTTACAGCTGAGTCAACTGGAGGAGTGGACGTGTCAAGTGAGAAATCACAACCCGGCTGGATTATTTTTTTAATATCCGGACGTGGTTTTGAACCTGGCACGCTGTAACCAGATGATAGCAAGCAAGCTCACTATCCACTAGGCTACCGCGCTCCTCAATATATTTAGTGTATATCTTTCCCATCTCCATCGGTGTTTCTTTAGTTGTATCTCCATCCATGTTTCTTTAGTTGTATCTCCATCCATGTTTCTTTAGTTGTATCTCCATCCATGTTTCTTTAGTTGTATCTCCATCCATGTTTCTTTAGTTGTATCTCTGTCGGTATCTCTTTAGTTGTATCTCTATCGGTATCTTTTTAGTTGTATCTCCATCGGTATCTCTTTAGTTGTATCTCCATCCATGTTTCTTTAGTTGTATCTCCATCGATGTTTCTTTAGTTGTATCTCTATCGGTATCTCTTTAGTTGTATCTCCATCGGTATCTCTTTAGTTGTATCTCCATCGGTATCTCTTTAGTTGTATCACTATCGTTATCTCTTTAGTTGTATCTCTATCAATGTTTCTTTAGTTGCATCTCCATCGATGTTTCTTTAGTTGTATCTCTATCGGTATCTCTTTAGTTGTATCTCCATCGGTATCTCTTTAGTTGTATCTCCAACGGTATCTCTTTAGTTGTATCTCCATCCATGTTTCTTTAGTTGTATCTCCATCCATGTTTCTTTAGTTTTATCTCCATCCATGTTTCTTTAGTTGTATCTCTATCGGTATCTCTTTAGTTGTATCTCCATCCATGTTTCTTTAGTTGTATCTCTATCGGTATCTCTTTAGTTGTATCTCTATCAATGTTTCTTTAGTTGTATCTCCATCCATGTTTCTTTAGTTGTATCTCTATCGATGTTTCTTTAGTTGCATCTCCATCGATGTTTCTTTAGTTGTATCTCCATCCATGTTTCTTTGGTTATTATCTCTATCGTTTCTCTCTATTTAGTTAATTCCATGAGTTTATCATTGGTGATCTTATCATACTTCTGGGGTGCAAAGGGAACGCATTGCTCTAGGCGGACCCAGGGTTAGCAGATAACCAAGATCCCAAATGTACCTCCACGCGGTGCACCCTGGAAACAGAAATACAGCAGCTCGTGCTGATTCTGGCCAAATCATTTGGGGATCGTGTCCGAGAATGTGGAGGTATCAGATGGAAAGAGATTTGACTGCACAAGAGACAGACAATATCTCCGACACCACCAGCATCACCACATATAGCGACACTGTCGACATACAGTGAAGCTAGTCAGTCCAATCCGAACATTGGAGGGCGGCCAATGTAAATTGCACGTAAAGGTAGATGCATGGCGAGAGACAAAAAGATTTCATACCGAGTACAATGAAACAATGAAAGGGCAGAACAGCGTTAGAGGGCAGCGCGAACTGCAAATAGAAAATGAAAAGTTCCTAGGAAAGGGGAACTACAAGCTCCGTCAGCTCGAGTCGAGCTTCTAGTTACCTGTGTTCCTTACAGGCAGAGACACAGACCCATTCATTGGCGTTTGGTAAAGCAAGAAGACCTAATCCAACTCTAATGTCGAGCCTTCCTAAGCCGGAAATATGCTCGCGAAGAGAAAGGGTTCCGTACTCGATGCGCTCAGGCACAAAAGGGACAACGATTTAGCCCTGGCCCAACTCTACTGTCAGGTTTTCCTACACCGGAAATACACTTGAAGAGAGAAAGGGTTCAGTAACTGATGGGCTCAGGCGCTATTGGGACAAGGACGCTCAGCTCGAGAACGCCTTGCTCTCAAACGCGTGGTGTGAGACTCGAACTTGGACAAGGGGTACACGATGTCGGTGAATGACACCTCGGCTAAGAGGGCGAAAGAGCCAGGGTCCAACTCCCTGTTGAGTTCTTCCCCTAAGGAACCAGGCTCACGGATGAGAAACGGTTCAGTACCCAATGGACACAGGCACAGCACGCCCAATTACACGAGGCAAGTTCATAGACAGTGGAACACCTCGTTCGAATCAGACGAGAGCAAAAAATCGTCTGGGCGAAGAGTCTCCACTACGCGTGCCTGGAGACAGATATAGAGGCTGTCACAGGCTAAGGGTAGCCCACACCGAATTGTCAAGGCATGCCGAAATCGGATGTGCTAGGCCTACAAGGCGCATAACGGTGGCACAACGTAATCACGCTCCCGGCGGAAATCGCACGGATATCCGTGATGGTTACAATGGAGCGAACGAAAAACAAACAAAATATCATACTTCTTTCTTTCTTCTTTTGCGTTCATTTTCTAACGCCTGCTGATTTGCAGGATGTAGTCCGGAGAACGGAATGCATTGTTTCATGGTTTACAGCATTGCTGTTATATTTGCGCCTTTTGATACATCCTGATTCTGCACGGATTTGAGTCACTGACCCTATATGTGATGGAACGGCCAACTCCATCCCATAACTTCCTTAGTCACCTCTTACGACATGCATGGAAGGTAAACAGTATTGTTATTCTTTGCTGTTGTCATCTCGGGTCTCGGCAACACACGGGCGATCTTATCGAACGACTTCCAACCTTCCATTCTACTCCGGTATACGGTGTGCATATGGTTTCCTATTGCTCTCGTATAATTCCCGGAGTTAGCGGTTAACCAAGATCCTAAAAAGTGCCTCCTCCTTGTGCACCCTAGAAACATGTACCATTGACTTATGTGGTGCATCTTACCGACTTTTAGTGATGGCGTCTGAAGTTGTTGAGACTAAAGATGGAATGTGGTACATTTGACCAACACTTTTAGTGATGGCGTCTGAAGTTGTTGAGACTAAAGATGGAATGTGGTACATTTGAAAAACACTTTTAGGATTGTTGATAATGATGGTCGTGATGATGAGGATGGTCATGATGATGGTCGTGATGATGAGAATGGTGGTGATGATGATGGTCGTGATGATGAGAATGGTGGTGATGATGAGAATGGTCGTGATGATGATGGTCGTGATGATGAGAATGGTGGTGATGATGAGAATGGTGGTGATGATGAGAATGGTGGTGATGATGAGAATGGTCGTGATGATGAGAATGATGGTGATGATGATGAGAATGGTCGTGATGATGATGAGAATGGTCGTGATGATGAGAATGGTGATGATGATGATGAGAATGGTCGTGATGATGAGAATGGTGATGATGATGAGAATGGTGGTGATGATGAGAATGATGATGATGGTCGTGATGATGATGAGAATGGTCGTGATGATGCGAATGGTCGTGATGATGATGAGAATGGTCGTGATGATGATGATGGTCGTGATGATGAGAATGGTCGTGATGATGATGGTCGTGCTGATGTTAATGGTCGTGATGATGATGAGAATGGTCGTGATGATGATGATGGTCCTAATGATGAGAATGTTGATGATGAGAATGGTGGTGATGATGGTCGTGATGATGAGAATCGTGATGAGAATCGTGATGGTGATGGTGATGAGAATGGTGATGATGATAGTCGTGATGATGATGAGAATGGTGATGATCGTTGTGTTTGCGGTAGTGATTATGATAGTTGTTTTAATTGTTTTATGATAGTTGATTAAGCTGATGATAGTTGTGGTCATAGAGATTATCATGATGATGATGGCGGTGATGGTACTATGATACTATTGACGGTAATGATGATAGCGGTGATCATTATGGTCAAATAATAATATTGTTAATGAATATGTTTGTCGTTATTATAATGGTTGTTTTGTGTAATAATAATGACAGTGCTGTTGATAGTTGTAATGACGAAGGTCTTTCATTACCGCGTGGTTTCCTGTTAAGGAGTGCAGGGAGGATGTGGGAATAAAAGCCGATTTGCCAAAGCTGTCGCCGCGACGTGTACAGGAATAATGTTTTATTGCACCACCGAAAGATAAAAATCCTTGTCCCAACCGCGAATTGAAGCCGAGACCTCAGGAATCTGAAGCCGGTGTTCTAGCCGTACGGCCACGCGCTCCACTGATGGTAATGATGTAAGAATTACAGTAAAATAGCCTAAACTTAAATGTGTCCGTCCCACTTCCTTAAGGAAATCCACATGTTCGTAATATCAGTGCAAAGAGGCCAATTATTTGAATACGGTAAAACACATGGACACACAATAATTAAATAACTGACCTGTAAACTGTATTAGTCTAACACACTTGTCTCGAGAAAATAGGCACAGATGACTATAACATTTTTTTTAACCTTTTAACTTCGTATAGTCCTGTAGCTATGAGCTTTTCCTGTCCTTGTTCACGGCAGGCGCAGAATGATACACTTGATAGGAATTATGTTTATTCACGGACACTATTTGTGAAATCTGTGTCCTGTAGCGTGGAATACGGTGCAAAGGGCAAACAAACAAGACTTTTTAAATAGTTGAATTATAATATTATCGAAGGTAAATATATATATATATATATATATATATATATATATATATATATATATATTGTGTGTGTGTGTGTGTGTGTGTGTGTGTGTGTGTGAGAGAAGGGGGAGGGGGGAGAGTTCCTTCCGCTATTGACAAGATTTAGCACGGCTTTCCCGCGAGGGCAACTTGTCCTGCTTGATTACCCATACGGTCATAGATCTGGCCTACCTAACTAGTGTGTGACCGATAAATATAACACCTGCTGCCTCACTGGAAAACAACCATCTAAAGCAACTACATAGAATTTGATGTGATTTTTATTGGCCACTTTGCCTATTCTTTGTGCAGATAGCCAATTAAAAAGTCTGGAAAAGTCAAATGATTCACTTTAAAAGGCTGTTTTCCAATGAGCACATATGTCTAATACTTAGATTGTCATGGCTGGTAGTTCACTTCCTATGTCGTTCACTTCAAGTATGTACTTCCTATGTCCTTCACTTCAAGTATGTCTATATTCTGGTTTAAGCAAAAGTAAATTAATACTTCTTATGGTGAGTGTCACTCCTTGTTTTCCCCGTCAAACGACCACATGATCTCTCTTATTGCAGGACAATAGTCCCACTAGATTTCCAGAAGGATGTAGTCCGAAAAGAAATGCGTTGTATCTCCTTTTTATTTCAGCATATGCCCTGACACATCCGACTTAGGCATTACGCGTCTTTCAGCCGCCGATATTAGTCCAATTTGGTTATATTAGAGCGCTTTCCATAAAAACATAAGGAGGTTGTGGTTCAGTCTCTGAAAACATTTATAAATCCTGGCTTGTTCTTCTTCAACTTATATTAATAACAAAAAAATACTTTTATTTGTGTACCGGATGTTAGAGTTGGACACAGACAGCGGAAATGAAGAGAAGAAAGCATATATTTTTAAGGAACAAATTGTACCTACAAATATGGCGAATTAACTGTTCAACTCTACTACAATATCTGTGTTGCATATGGTTGCGAAAGTTGGAAAATAACAAAGGCGCTGGAGAAAAAATTGAACTCATTTGAAAATAAATGTCTTAGAAAACTCTTAATTAATGGTTGGTAAGAATTCAAGTTAAACATGCAAGAGAGAAAAGACACCAAACAGCAATATGTTTCTACAACAATAAGAAGAAAACGATGGATTTATATCGAACATGTGCTTAGAATGAATGAAAACAGACTGTCACTACAAGCATTAAAATGGGTACCAGATGGAAAACGAAAAAGAGGAAAACTAAGAGATACTCTTCGCCGAACACCCATCGCTATTGACTATTGACTATCGGTATGACTATTGACTATCGGTATGACTATTGACTATCGGTATGACTATTGACTATCGGTATGACTATTGACTATCGGTATGACTATTGACTATCGGTATGACTATTGACTATCGGTATGACTATTGACTATCGGTATGACTATTGACTATCGGTATGACTATTGACTATCGGTATGACTATTGACTATCGGTATGACTATTGACTATCGGTATGACTATTGACTATCGGTATGACTATTGACTATCGGTATGACTATTGACTATCGGTATGACTATTGACTATCGGTATGACTATTGACTATCGGTATGACTATTGACTATCGGTATGACTATTGACTATCGGTATGACTATTGACTATCGGTATGACTATTGACTATCGGTATGACTATTGACTATCGATATGACTATTGACTATCGGTATTACTATTGACTATCGGAATTACTATTGACTATCGGTATGACTATTGACTATCGGTATGACTATTGACTATCGATATTACTATTGACTATCGGTATTACTATTGACTATCGGTATGACTATTGACTATCGGTATGACTATTGACTATCGGTATGACTATTGACTATCGATATGACTATTGACTATCGGTATTACTATTGACTATCGGTATTACTATTGACTATCGGTATGACTATTGACTATCGGTATGACTATTGACTATCGGTATTACTATTGACTATCGGTATTACTATTGACTATCGATATGACTATTGACTATCGGTATGACTATTGACCTCAACAACACGCAAGAATTACGTACAGTAGTATCACATCGCTCAAACTGGAGAGCTCTGGTTTCTTCCCTATACATCGTGTTCGGCGCTGAAAGAACATAGATGGCGCATCAATTCTACAGAATATGGTGAGCTATAGAAGATTGACTTCACTGTACTCGGTTTCCCATATGTGCTCCGTCACTCTCAACAAAGCGGCACGCCGCCTGCCGAGAGTACTACTCATAGCACGTAACTCCGTAGATTCAAGTGATAATCCACAGGGATCTCAGAAAATAATCCAAATTATAAACAAGACGACACGAGCCGAATTCGAACCCATCACCTCTTGAACACAAGGCGAACAGCTTAACCACTACACCAGGGAGATCCCCGTATAAGCAGGAAATAAATATTACTCTTGCAGGTCCTAAAGAACTTCTACTAGCTCTAGTGAAAAGCAGCAGACATGCGTGGTTTGGACACTTGATCTTCTTCTGTGTTAAGTATCTGTGGTCATGTTATATTGTCAGGTCTGCCGTCAGGGCGAAGACCACTGTCTTATTCAGGTCAGAGATGCTGCCCCATAGCTTTTGGCTCAAGTCTGTGTCCTCTGGCCAGGTCTGCTCTTTGTATGTTGGGCAGCCCTGAAGTATGTGTTCCGGAGTCTGGATTCCGGATCTACATGGGCATTCATCTGTGTATGAGATATACTTATGTACGTGACCGGAGTGCAATGATGATGAACTGACTACTAGCATTATGTAGCCTTCTTCTTCTTCTGCGTTCGTTCTCAAACTCCTGCAGATCAGCAGGATGTAGTCCAGAGAACGGAATGAGCTGTGTCATGGTTTACAGCATTGCTGTGATATCTGCGTCTTTCGGCCTGACATATCCGACTTCAGCATGTCTTTGGGTCACAACGCTATATGGGATGGGACAGCCAACTCCATCTCATAACCTCCTTAGTCGCCTTTTACAACATGCGTGGAAGGTAAATACTGTTGCTATTCTTTGCTCCCGTTTTGGGCCCCGGTAACACACGGGTGGCATTATGTAGTAAGAATGATGTTGATATTCAGGCAAGCAAAGTTGCAAATGAAAGAAAAAAACAACTATATAATTCTAATGTTGGTCTACAGTTTGCGGTATATTTGAGAGATGTAAGATTAGTACTCTGAGCAATCTAATCTGGAAGAATAAAATACAAGACATACAGACACTTCTGACTGGATTTAATAAAATACAAGACATACAGACACTTCTGATTGGATTTAATAAAATACAAGACATACAGACACTTCTGATTGGATTTAATAAAACACAAGACATACAGACACTTCTGATTGGATTTAATAAAATACAAGACATACAGACACTTCTGACTGGATTTAATAAAATACAAGACATACAGACACTTCTGACTGGATTTAATAAAATACAAGACATACAGACACTTCTGATTTGATTTAATAATCAGCATAAGGTGGGCATGCAGTGGATACAATCTCATTGTGCAATACCAGGAAATAAGAGAGCAAATCATTTTATTGGAACACATGTAATAATAATTTACCATCAGGAAAATAAATGATCAAATCAATCAGAAAGCGATAAACACCAACACAAGATGACTATCAATGTATAAAAAGAGCAGAACTATTTGAAATATTCTATGTCTAGAAAAGAACGCAACCGACCCTGCAATGTACACACACAATTCAAGATTGGCAAAGCAGTCATGTAGCAATGCGGCTATGTGTAGATGAAGACATGCACCACAGATTGTAGAATATATATTTCAAAAATAATATAAAAAGTTCATTAAAAAGAAACGAAAACGGATTTAGTTACACGAGTAGAAAATAATAACATTTTCTTAGAAAGCCACCCCTTCTTCCTCGCATCTTGCGCCCATATTATTATCAGTATCATATTTATAAATGCATGCCCTCTTGATACGGCAGTACAAATGCATTCCCTCTATCTGTTTCTTTGTAAGTCAGCAAGTTCCTAAACAGAAAATATGTTGTAACGGACTTTTAACACTGTACACATCTCCCGTTACCCTCTGATATATGTATATAAGACTTATTGACTAATGGGAAAACAAGTCTTATAAAATTACACATTTGACTGTTCCTTTGATTTCCATTGGCTGTCACACAAAGTATAATCAAAGTCTATCTATTCGCTGAAACCCTTTGTTGCATTTCGGCGTCAGGGGTAGAAAAGTTTTCTGGAGACGACCCTCTTGTGTGCTGAGTACATTGTGGAATTTGTCGCCTATTTTTTCAGTGGTCCATCATTTTCGTGGTCCGCCTCTAGGTCTGCCTTCGCTGTATCTGTGCAGCATAGCTTGCTGTGGTATGCTGTCTAATGGTAGTCTGATCAAAGTGACCAATGAAAATCCCGGGAATAGTCAAATGAATGAATCATTAAGAAGGCTTATTTTTCCATTAGCCTAAAGGAACTGGGGTATATTGTCCTGTCTTATATTTTCGACGGTCACTCAACTCATTAGATAATAATTCAATCCCTTTCGCTGTGAGCAGGCAGCTCTTGACAGCCTATAGCAGCCCTTCTGGCGAATGCACATGTTCTCCTCAGTCGAGATGCAGTTGTGTAGAGATAGTTGTGTATAGTAGGAAGCGGTGGCAGTAGTCTTGGATGTCTGTTAGTTTTTGGTGCTGCAGTAGTAGCAGTTCTACCTTCTCCTCATATGCTACATTATCTGCAAATCTCGTTAGATAATCTGAACTGGTTACGCCCCTATGTTTCCATGGCTTTAACGTGGATAAAAGAATTGTAATACTTGACGTGCCATGTATGTTGTAAGACAAGAATAAGGAGGTATTAGGGTGAAGTTGGCTGTCCTTCCCTATGGATAGTTGAGTGGCCAAAAACTGATACTGAAGACGGATACGTTCGTTCAAAAGAATCATATATCTATCTAGGCTGTTAAAAAATGGCATCACATTCCTTTCTCTGGACTGCATCACGATAGCCCCAGCAGGAATGTGTGGTGCCCCCCTCCCCCCATCAACATATCCAGTTTCGGGTTGCTACCTGACACTGGAACTTTATCTCTGCTAATAGTGTCAAAAATGTTTGTTGGATCCACAAAAGCTTTAACGAGTGGCTTCACCTGTTTGTTGGATCCACAAAAGCTTTAACGAGTGGCTTCCCCTGTTTGTTAGATCCACAAAAGCGTTAACGAGTGGCTTCCCTGTTTGTTTGATCCACAAAAGTCTTAAAGAGTGGCTTCCCCTGTTTGTTGGATCTAAAAAAAAGTCTTAAAGAGTGGCTTCCCCTGTTTGTTGGATCTAAAAAAAAGTCTTAAAGAGTGGCTTCCCCTGTTTGTTGGATCCACAAAAGCCTTAACGAGTGGCTTCCCCTGTTTGTTTGATCCACAAAAGCCTTAAATAGTGGCTTCCCCTGTTCATTATATTTTTTGTGTAGTTGACGAAAGGTAAAAATCAGGATGGTAGTATACCTATTTGCTCTAAAACCTCACTGGGACTCTGCTAGGGACACGTTCACATTCAGCAATAAGTTGGAGTTGGAATACGCGCAATAACCTTGCTGTTGACGCTAGGAAGGGAGATGCCTCTGTAGTTGTTTCAGTCACCTTTGTTTTTGTAGAGAGTTAATATCTTAGCTTCCCTCATGTCGTGAGGCATTTCCCCTTGTCTTAAGCCTGTTATAATGAGTTGGTATATTGGGGGAGGAAGACATATCTGTTTTCCTTTAGAATTTCAGCAGGAATGTTGTCTCTTGTTGCATTGCCGATTGCTAGTTTATTTATCGCCCCAAGAAGATCTGTTTTTGTGGCTTCATCGCCATGTTATTTCCGGAAGTTGTTCAAGTAATTGATCTAGTAATGGGTCAGCAAGCATGTCTCCAGGATAGAGTTGAGTAGTCTTCGACCCATCTTTCAAGCTTCTTGGTTTTGTCTATTATGTGATCACCAATACACACCTATACAGAACAATGGATTCATGTTTATACTGAAGGGTCTGCTTTCAAAGCCACCATCAAAGCAGGTTAGGTGTCTATATAGAATACCCAGACAAAACATATGATGAGTTGTTTGATGCCTGTGGTGAGATACATTCTAAATATGAAACTGAAATAACAGCACTAGAAGTTGACATATTTGATGACTTTCTATCAAAAGTCCAAAACATTGTGACTCTAGGTTCGCTCTTCAAGCATTGGAATGTGATGGACATTGTAAACCTGAGATAGTTGAAATATATCACCATGCCAACCAGCTGCTTACATCTTATGAAGTCAATATGGTTATGCAGTGGATTCCTGGCCACTCAAACACACCTGGCAATGATAGGACTAGCACAGAAGGGAGCCAACACATACAATCATGCACACAGTTAAAATGATGCTGAAATATGTAAATAAAGAAAATTACAAGAACAGATGGACCAGAGGAAACACTGGGAGGGAAATCTATAAACATATGAACAGGCCAAATCCTGACATCATCAACCACATGTGAAGGAAAGATCAGAGTATCATCTTTCTTCTTCGTCTTCTTCTTCAACAAGCATTCATTATCCAAGTCTTACACTTGTGTTTTTCTTCTTCTTTTGCGTTCGTTCTCAAACTCTTGCAGATTAGCAGGATGTTGTCCAGAGAACAGAATACGTTGTGTCATGGTTTACAGCATTGCTGCGATATCTGCGCCTCTCGGCCTGACATATCCGACTTCAGCATGGCTTTGGGTCACTGACCCTACATGGGATTGGATAGCCAGCTCCATCCCATAACCTCCTTAGTCGCCTCGTACGATATGCATGGAAGGTAAACAGTGTTGGTATTCTTTGCTCCCCTTTCAGGCCCCAGCAACACACGGGCGGTATCATCTTTAGACTTCACAACAACATGTACAGTTTAACAATCACCTGAGCAGAATACAACCACAAAACACTCCAGGGTTACGAATGAGTACTAATCCCCATGAAACTGTTGACCACCACCATCTGAATGTCCAGCACTGAATGACGTCAGGAAAATGCTTCTCCAACAAGGCCAGATAAATGGAACAAAACAACAGCTCACAAACGGCGCATGAATATATCACACAATGGCATTGGGTCAAAGGGCATGAGCACACGGACCGCTGGATCAGTAACCAACCAGCATCAGACCACATTCTCATCTTCTTCTACCAGAAGTTGTAGGAAGGTGAGCATCAGACCACATTCTTCTACCACACGTTATAGGAAGGTATCAGACCACATCCATCTACCAAAAGAAGTTGTAGAAAGGTGAACACCAGACCACAGTTTTATTATCTTCTTCTACATGAAATTGTAGGAAGGTGAACACCAGACCACAGTATTATTATTTTCTTCTACCAAAAGCTGTAGGGATGTGAGGTATTGCCTTATCCTTTATAAAAATAAAGTGTCGCCATGTAAAAATCAAATACAGATGAAGAAGTTAAATCCCCTAAAGTGTTATACAAAACCTTGTCAACACTTTTATTTCTTACACCACAATAGAGAAAGTGGAAACACAAAACACAACAACATACACATAGCACAGGTATGTACATTCCTTGTTTAACACAAGCACACATGGCAACTATTTTAACTGTCAATTTTATTCACTTCAAGATTTAACAATAATTAAAATACATTAGAAAAATTATCGAAGTTTCCAAGTCTAGGATTTCAGGTTCAGATTGCTCTCATGGCAGTAGCAGCTGCTTGTTGCCTTTCTCTGACCACCTTGATCTCGTAGGCGAGCTGGCAAAGTGAGCAACATCCACACCAACACACATGACAACAATCATCTAGTACACTGCCCTGTAGAGATTATTGAAAGAGTTTATTTTATAAGTTCATTTTTTTAGAACTTCTTTAGAACTTTATTTTCTAATATCAAGTTACTGATAAAAAAAATTTAGTGATAGAAGCTATAAGAAGGGGAAAACATTAGGAGGGGAAAACATTAGAAGGTGAAAACATTAGGTGAAAACATTAGAAGTGGAAAAAATTAGGAGGGGAAAACATTAGTAGTGGAAAACATTAGGTGAAAACATTAGGAGGGGAAACATTAGGAGGGGAAAACATTAGGAGGTGAAAACATTAGGAGGGGAAAACATTAGGAGGGGAAAACATTAGGTGGGGAAAACATTAGGAAACTAGTAGTCTTATTTTTCTTTGTCAACATTTGTTCTCAAACTTCTGGCATCTATTAGGATGTAGTCTGGAGATCAGAATGTGTTGTTTCATTGTTTACAGCTTGGGTGTGATGTCTGTGACTTTTATCTGGACACATTTGACCAGTGTAGCATTTGAGTCAGTTTGACTTATTGCATGAGACAGCAAAATTTCCAATTAAATCCCCTCAGTTTCCTCTTATGAAGTTCATGGGAGGTCCCAGTGTGACTATGTTTTTCCGCCTTGTGGGCCTCAATTATATATGGGCAGGTAGGGGCTCTCTGTAAATGACGTCAACAATGTGGGAGCTAAATATTGAGCACCTAACCCCTCTGTTAACAACTGTCATATCTTCAGGGAGTTCTCCCTGCTTAATTCTGTCAAGAAGAGCTATCAACCCCTCCCCCCTAAAAAAATAAATTATATCAGCAGAAAAAGTAGTCAAATATCTATATGATTTACTTCAGATCCCTGATAAAATATTTTCAATTCCGAGACAAAATTTCAATAAGAACAATTGATGGAAACATGCAATAATACTTAAACTTCAATACAGATTTAGGGACCAAACACAAAATAAAAGAATGACGAAATCGGATGTGCTAGACCTCGTACGTGCAGGTCATAGAGTTGCAAAAATCGAGGTGCAAATAACACAGTTTTACTGTGGAACCTGCAGCACAACGTACTTCACGCTCCCCGGCGGAAATCACACGATATATTCTTTGTGGTTATATGAGAGCGAACGCTGAAGAAGAAGAATACAGATATATGGTAACATAAGAAAACAAACAAAGATGAAGGTCTGTGTAAATCCCGCCTCCTAACCCCCCCCCCCCCAAATAATAATCATATCACACATTAGGGAATGTGATTGTATAGTGCAAGCACTGTTTTCAACAGATACATCATTATATAACATTTTAAACACGTTACACATTTAAAACACATGTGTGTTGCAAGTGCTCAAAAGGTGTGCAAAGAATAGCTTCACTGTGATCTGCTGTGATGTCATAGGCAACTAAGGAAGCTTGGGGGGGATGCTGTTGGCTGTCCTATTCCAATGGTAAATTTTAAACTAATACGGATATTATGTTATGTGTTTGTTGTTACTGAGGATATTTCAATACCTGTACGGGATGTTTGTTGTTGTTGTAATAGTCCTTGTCTCGATTGGTCCGTTCGGGTGACTTTGTGTGCACGGTTTGAATGGCTTGATGAAATCGCATCTTTTTTTGGAGATGCGGTTAGTCAAGTACTGAAAAACGCGTGTGCAATTGTTGCTAGGCGATTTGGTGCCGAAGAACGGACTGGTTCAATTCCCGTTAGTCTCAAGAATTTTTAAGTGATCAAGCGGCAACTAAGAAAGCTAGGGGGTGCTGTTGACTGTCCCATTCCAATGGTAAGTGATCAAGAGGCAACTAAGGAAGCATGGGGGGATGCTGTTGACTGTCCCATTCCAATGGGAAGTGATGTTTACTGAAAAAATCAGATGTTTCAGGATGAAAGGAGCAGGTAATGCAATCAATTTGTATGCCAAGGCAAAATGTGTTTGATTATCTGGTCTACATCCGACTAACACCAGAAGCTTGAGAACAAAAACAGAAACAGACGGAAGAAAATGTAAGAACAATTTTGGAAATAAATTCACACAAAATTTGATCTTTTTTGCATAAACGGTCAACTTTCCTGATATTAACTTGATTCTCAAAAATATGTATAGATAACTTAAATTCACTTCTACAATTAGCATTTCTACAATCAACAATAAATCAAGGTTGTGCAAAAATGATGAATTACCATATCAATAATTTGTTTACACATCAGGCTTGCATAGAGAGTAGCCTATTTATAGAGAAAGTATGTCTTTGCATATCTATTTGCATAAACACATCAGGCCTATTTATAGAGAAAGTATGTCTAGGTTTTTGTTTAGATGACAAACTTGTTGGTTTCATCCTTCAGTTTTAATGTGAAAAACTTTCAATGCAAGTAGTTTTTCATGTAACAGAATATCAGTGTATGCCGACGATATAAAACTTTTGTCAGGATGTTCGTTCTAGCTTCATTTTATTATATTGCATTCAAGGAATAGATTCAGAATTGAATGAACCATAGGACAAGTCACATGATTACGTATTAACTATGCATATAGAAAACTCAGAATCTGGTTGTTATGAAATTATTAATTACGCATGGAGAAAACTCAAAATAAGGATTTGATAGTTATAAAATTGAAATTCAAAATTGACTACCAAGTGTAAAGACAGAACATGATATGATCTACGTGTGATATAACTAAGATAACCTACGTGTGATATAACTAAGATAACCTACGTGTGATATAACTAAGATAACCTACGTGTGATATAACTAAGATAACCTAGGTGTGATATAACTAAGATAACATAGGTGTGATATAACTAAGATAACCTAGGTGTGATATAACTAAGATAACCTAGGTGTGATATAACTAAGATAACCTACATGTGATATAACTAAGATAACCTACGTGTGATATAACTAAGATAACCTAGGTGTGATATAACTAAGATAACCTACGTGTGATATAACTAAGATAACCTAGGTGTGATATAACTAAGATAACCTACATGTGATATAACTAAGATAACCTACGTGTGATATAACTAAGATAACCTAGGTGTGATATAACTAAGATAACCTAGGTGTGATATAACTAAGATAACCTAGGTGTGATATAACTAAGATAACATAGGTGTGATATAACTAAGATAACCTAGGTGTGATATAACTAAGATAACCTAGGTGTGATATAACTAAGATAACCTACATGTGATATAACTAAGATAACCTACGTGTGATATAACTAAGATAACCTAGGTGTGATATAACTAAGATAACCTACGTGTGATATAACTAAGATAACCTAGGTGTGATATAACTAAGATAACATAGGTGTGATATAACTAAGATAACCTAGGTGTGATATAACTAAGATAACCTAGGTGTGATATAACTAAGATAACCTACATGTGATATAACTAAGATAACCTACGTGTGATATAACTAAGATAACCTAGGTGTGATATAACTAAGATAACCTACGTGTGATATAACTAAGATAACCAAGGTGTGATATAACTAAGATAACCTACATGTGATATAACTAAGATAACCTACGTGTGATATAACTAAGATAACCTAGGTGTGATATAACTAAGATAACCTACGTGTGATATAACTAAGATAACCTAGGTGTGATATAACTAAGATAACCTAGGTGTGATATAACTAAGATAACCTAGGTGTGATATAACTAAGATAACCTACGTGTGATATAACTAAGATAACCTAGGTGTGATATAACTAAGATAACCTAGGTGTGATATAACTAAGATAACCTAGGTGTGATATAACTAAGATAACCTAGGTGTGATATAACTAAGATAACCTACGTGTGATATAACTAAGATAACCTAGGTGTGATATAACTAAGATAACCTATGTGTGATATAACTAAGATAACCTACATGTGATATAACTAAGATAACCTACATGTGATATAACTAAGATAACCTACGTGTGATATAACTAAGATAACCTAGGTGTGATATAACTAAGATAACCTACGTGTGATATAACTAAGATAACCTATGTGTGATATAACTAAGATAACCTAGGTGTGATATAACTAAGATAACCTAGGTGTGATATAACTAAGATAACCTAGGTGTGATATAACTAAGATAACCTAGGTGTGATATAACTAAGATAACCTAGGTGTGATATAACTAAGATAACCTAGGTGTGATATAACTAAGATAACCTAGGTGTGATATAACTAAGATAACCTACGTGTGATATAACTAAGATAACCTACATGTGATATAACTAAGATAACCTAGGTGTGATATAACTAAGATAACCTAGGTGTGATATAACTAAGATAACCTAGGTGTGATATAACTAAGATAACCTAGGTGTGATATAACTAAGATAACCTACGTGTGATATAACTAAGATAACCTAGGTGTGATATAACTAAGATAACCTATGTGTGATATAACTAAAACAAGTGTGATATAACTAAGACACGTGTGATATAACTAAGATAACCTACGTGTGATATAACTAAGGCACATGTGATATAACTAAGATAACCTATGTGTGATATAACTAAAACAAGTGTGATATAACTAAGACAACCTACGTGTGATATAACTAAGACAACCTACGTGTGATATAACTAAGACAACCTATGTGTGATATAACTAAGACAACCTACGTGTGATGTAACTAAGATAACCTACGTGTGATATAACTAAGACAACCTACGTGTGATATAACTAAGACAACCTATGTGTGATATAACTAAGAAACTTGTGATATAACTAAGACAACCTACGTGTGATATAACTAAGACAACCTACGTGTGATATAACTAAGACAACCTATGTGTGATATAACTAAGACAACCTACGTGTGATATAACTAAGACAACCTATGTGTGATATAACTAAGACAACCTATGTGTGATATAACTAAGACAACCTACGTGTGATATAACTAAGACAACCTATGTGTGATATAACTAAGACAACCTACGTGTGACTAAGACAACCTACGTGTGATATAACTAAGACAACCTACGTGTGATATAACTAAGACAACCTACCTGTGATATAACTAAGACAACCTACGTGTGATATAACTAAGATAACCTACGTGTGATATAACTAAGACAACCTATGTGTGATATAACTAAAACAAGTGTGATATAACTAAGACACGTGTGATATAACTAAGACAACCTATGTGTGATATAACTAAGACAACCTACGTGTGATATAACTAAGACAACCTATGTGTGATATAACTAAGACAACCTACGTGTGACTAAGACAACCTACGTGTGATATAACTAAGACAACCTACGTGTGATATAACTAAGACAACCTACCTGTGATATAACTAAGACAACCTACCTGTGATATAACTAAGACAACCTACGTGTGATATAACTAAGACAACCTATGTGTGATATAACTAAAACAAGTGTGATATAACTAAAACAAGTGTGATATAACTAAGAAACTTGTGACATAACTAAGACAACCTACGTGTGATATAACTAAGACAACCTACGTGTGATATAACTAAGACAACCTACCTGTGATATAACTAAGACAACCTACGTGTGATATAACTAAGATAACCTACGTGTGATATAACTAAGACAACCTACGTGTGATATAACTAAGATAACCTACGTGTGATATAACTAAGACAACCTACGTGTGATATAACTAAGATAACCTACGTGTGATATAACTAAGACAACATACCTGTGATATAACTAAGATAACCTACGTGTGATATAACTAAGATAACCTAGGTGTGATATAACTAAGATAACCTACCTGTGATATAACTAAGATAACCTACCTGTGATATAACTAAGAGGTCTTTGTTACCTCCGATATGTTTTGGTAGCGTGTTCTGATATTTCTGATATAACCTATTCACACTTTGTCAGCAGGATGAAAGGGACACACCTCTCCAAAGAAGAAGTAAACTCATCACCTACCTACCTACCTACCTACCTACCTACCTATATGTGATACAATTAATTTCAACATAATTTTCTATTGAAATGTGTCTAATCTATACAGTTTATTTTGAACAACTTCATATATATATATATATATATAACATATATATAACCTATAACCTATAACCTATAATATATATATATATATATATAACCTATAACCTATATATAACCTATAACCTATAATATATATATATATATATATATATAACCTATAACCTATATATAACATATATATATATATAACCTATAACCTATATATAACCTATATATATATATATAGTAAAATAATATTAAATAGTAGTTTTAATTATGCTTTTGACCCTTATTGTTAATATTTACTTTTATAATGAAGATAAATATAGAAAAGACCGAGTAATGAAGTTAGGAAGAACAGAAAGAAACACCAAAATTAATATTTGAATCAACAGAATTAAACAGGTGGTAGAATTCACATACCTAGGAAGTAATAACACAACAAACGGCAAGAGCATCAAAGAAATACACAATAAATGTAGTAAAGCACACCAAACCCTAGGGCAAATGACACCGATCTTCAGAAACAAAAATTTAGATTTAAACACCAAAATAACACTATTCAAATTGATTATTATGACAACACTACTACCAATGCCAAACATGGACAACAACAGCACAAGATAAACGTAAACTTGTGCCAGCTGAAATGGCATGCCTATAAAGAATTCTAGGAGTATCGCAAAGAGACAGAGTGAGGAATGAGTACCTGAAAATAAATAAGGCAGTACAAATGTTTTCAATGTCTCCACTTCAGATTTCTGTATCTGCTATATGTAACTTTTCAATGTCTCCACTTCAGATTTCTGTATCTGCTATATGTAACTTTTCAATGTCTCCACCTCAGATTTCTGTATCTGCTATATGTAACTTTTCAATGTCTCCACTTCAGATTTCTGTATCTGCTATATGTAACTTTTCAATGTCTCCACTTCAGATTTCTGTATCTGCTATATGTAACTCTTTACCCTAAAGACTGTAAGCCCTATCTGTACCCTCAACCTCCGGAATGTCTTCACGGGAAAAGATAAAAGGTAATTTTTATGGTCATAGATTTTATCTATAACTTCACCCATTGATGGCAGACGACTACTTCTTCCACTTTATGAATCATGTTCAGTGAGTCACTAAGTATGCATCAGACAGTCAGTTCCTCTTTTGCCCAGTTTGGCACATAGGGAGAATGTCATAGTTCTCCATGCATGTTGGTCAGTTGCCAAGGATTGCAAGTCTTGTGCATTTATGCCTGTTGATGTTAATTCGTTCATAAATGTTCTTCTGATTGTTGATTTTGGTCTTCCCTGATTTCTTTATCCGTCTGGTGTCCAAATGAAGACTTGTCGTGGAATTCTATCTTCCTTCATTCTAAGTATGTGGCCGATGTATGTCCAGTGGCGTTTTCTGATGATGTTCGTCACATATTCTTGTTTTGTCTCCTCTCTTAGTATGTCGTTTGATTTGAAGTCTTTCCAATTAGTATTTGTGATTTTTCTGAGGCATCTATTCTCGAAGGCAACTAACTTCCTATCCATTATTGCGGTAGATTTCCAACTTTCACATCCATGTGTCAATGATGGGATCACACTTGCATTGAATAGTCGCAGTTTGATGTGTTTACTTGCGATCTTCGATCTCCAGATGTTTGATATTTTTTTAAAGGCGTTGGAGGCGAGAGCGATTCGAGTATGTATCCATGCATGAGAATAAGTCTGTGACTCAGCGACAACAGTGCCTTTGTCAAAGCCGTTATCTCCATCCTAAGACTACTTGTGGTTGTAGTGAAGGCATCTCTGGATTCTATGACACTTTCCAATGGACCGTGAAGAAAACATGCTGATTTCTGGATCCACCGCACTGGATTTTTATCCTTGCAACTTCTGTCGAATTGATGGTCACAGAGAAGGTAACACAAACTTAAATTCAAATACAGTAACGTTTATAAAAAAAACTGGACTTGCTGTGTAAGCATGATAAGCTGCATACCCCATACCTCATTCCCCAGTTGAAGCGGAAATGTTTTTCAGATCGTAACGGCTCCCAGGTCGATCCAGCCTTAAATGGGTACCGGATTAATCCGGGAAGTAAAGACTGCGAGGGAGAGTAGATGGCTACCGCCCTCATTTGCAGAGTCTCTGAAATGTGAGATCGCTAACATCTCACACCCCTACGGTATTAATAAATGATATGCGTTACTTCACTTTACTTTGCTAAACTTCAAACGAGAGGAAGATCACTGATATAAATAATGCAAGTTGACAAGTTGCACTCACAGAAATATTCTCTTGTAATCTCATTTTTGTCCTCAAAGTGATAAGCCAACCAGGCACACAACAAGGCAACAGACAAGATTCATCCATGTCCTGGGCAACTTCACTCTCCAGGCAGCAGTAACAGAATAATCCACAGCAGCCTAAAACAATCGATAATACATTCTAAAGGCATGTGCAATGGATAAACATTCTTAAGTAATTTTAACAAAGATCTCTTTCAGTACTGGTATATTTATCAGGTAACTATAGCAACGATCTCTGTCAGTGTATTACCAAGGCTCATATGCTGAACAAAGAATTATCAATGCTGATAAATCACACATCAACGTGCAGTAATCTAGTTCATCTCCAGTTCAAAAAGGAGATTTCTGATATCCGGTCATAGTTGTTAAGCCATTCACCTTGTGCTCTAGAGGTGTCAGCTTGAATCCAGCTAGCAGAGTTCTGTGTGAAGCTATGTAGACACACACTATGAGTGGTACGAGGGAGACATGCTATGAGTGGTACGAGGGAGACATGCTATGAGTGGTACGAGGGAGACATGCTATGAGTGGTACGAGGGAGACATGCTATGAGTGGTACGAGGGAGACATGCTATGAGTGGTACGAGGGAGACATGCTATGAGAAGGCAGGAGGAGTGCTGCTTCCTTGAGAGAGACATGATTTATATGAGAAACCTGAATACAATGAAGTCAATCCTAAACACTGTTTTTCTACATTCAACACAAGCATTAGAAACAGAGATGTAGAGTTTGAAAATAACTGTTAGAAACAGATGTAGACACTGGTTTGATAAGAAGTGTTAGAAACAGAGTTGTAGACACTGGTTTGATAAGAAGCGTTAGAAGCAGAGCTTTAGACACTGGTTTGATAAGAAGTGTTAGAAACAGAGTTTTAGACACTGGTTTGATAAGAAGCGTTAGAAACAGAGCTTTAGACACTGGTTTGATAAGAAGTGTTAGAAAGAGAGCTGTAAACACTGGTTTGATAAGAAGTGTTAGAAAGAGAGCTGTAAACACTGGTTTGATAAGAAGTGTTAGAAAGAGAGCTGTAAACACTGATTTGATAAGAAGTGTTAGAAACAGAGCTTTAGACACTGGTTTGATAAGAAGTGTTAGAAACAGAGTTGTAGACACTGGTTTGATAAGAAGCGTTAGAAACAGAGCTTTAGACACTGGTTTGATAAGAAGTGTTAGAAGCAGAGCTTTAGACACTGGTTTGATAAGAAGTGTTAGAAACAGAGTTTTAGACACTGGTTTGATAAGAAGTGTTAGAAAGAGAGCTGTAAACACTGGTTTGATAAGAAGTGTTAGAAAGAGAGCTGTAAACACTGGTTTGATAAGAAGCGTTAGAAACAGAGCTTTAGACACTGGTTTGATAAGAAGTGTTAGAAAGAGAGCTGTAAACACTGGTTTGATAAGAAGTGTTAGAAAGAGAGCTGTAAACACTGGTTTGATAAGAAGTGTTAGAAAGAGAGCTGTAAACACTGGTTTGATAAGAAGTGTTAGAAAGAGAGCTGTAAACACTGGTTTGATAAGAAGTGTTAGAAACAGAGCTTTAGACACTGGTTTGATAAGAAGTGTTAGAAACAGAGTTGTAGACACTGGTTTGATAAGAAGTGTTAGAAACAGAGCTTTAGACACTGGTTTGATAAGAAGTGTTAGAAACAGAGCTTTAGACACTGGTTTGATAAGAAGTGTTAGAAAGAGAGCTGTAAACACTGGTTTGATAAGAAGTGTTAGAAAGAGAGCTGTAAACACTGGTTTGATAAGAAGTGTTAGAAAGAGAGCTGTAAACACTGATTTGATAAGAAGTGTTAGAAACAGAGCTTTAGACACTGGTTTGATAAGAAGTGTTAGAAACAGAGTTGTAGACACTGGTTTGATAAGAAGCGTTAGAAACAGAGCTTTAGACACTGGTTTGATAAGAAGTGTTAGAAGCAGAGCTTTAGACACTGGTTTGATAAGAAGTGTTAGAAACAGAGTTTTAGACACTGGTTTGATAAGAAGTGTTAGAAAGAGAGCTGTAAACACTGGTTTGATAAGAAGTGTTAGAAAGAGAGCTGTAAACACTGGTTTGATAAGAAGCGTTAGAAACAGAGCTTTAGACACTGGTTTGATAAGAAGTGTTAGAAAGAGAGCTGTAAACACTGGTTTGATAAGAAGTGTTAGAAAGAGAGCTGTAAACACTGGTTTGATAAGAAGTGTTAGAAAGAGAGCTGTAAACACTGGTTTGATAAGAAGTGTTAGAAAGAGAGCTGTAAACACTGGTTTGATAAGAAGTGTTAGAAACAGAGCTTTAGACACTGGTTTGATAAGAAGTGTTAGAAACAGAGTTGTAGACACTGGTTTGATAAGAAGCGTTAGAAACAGAGCTTTAGACACTGGTTTGATAAGAAGTGTTAGAAGCAGAGCTTTAGACACTGGTTTGATAAGAAGTGTTAGAAACAGAGTTTTAGACACTGGTTTGATAAGAAGTGTTAGAAAGAGAGCTGTAAACACTGGTTTGATAAGAAGTGTTAGAAAGAGAGCTGTAAACACTGGTTTGATCAGAAGTGTTAGAAAGAGAGCTGTAAACACTGGTTTGATCAGAAGTGTTAGAAAGAGAGCTGTAAACACTGGTTTGATCAGAAGTGTTAGAAAGAGAGCTGTAAACACTGGTTTGATAAGAAGTGTTAGAAAGAGAGCTGTAAACACTGGTTTGATAAGAAGTGTTAGAAAGAGAGCTGTAAACACTGGTTTGATAAGAAGTGTTAGAAAGAGAGCTGTAAACACTGGTTTGATAAGAAGTGTTAGAAACAGAGCTGTAAACACTGATTTGATAAGAAGTGTTAGAAAGAGAGCTGTAAACACTGATTTGATAAGAAGTGTTAGAAAGAGAGCTGTAAACACTGGTTTGATAAGAAGTGTTAGAAACAGAGCTGTAAACACTGGTTTGATAGCATTTGCGTAAATACAAAATTTAGAAGTGAAGTGTTCAGTGCAGCTAGTGAAGTGCAAATTATTGTGTCTTTCAGATGTCTCGTATTTGTGCAATATAACTCCAATCTACAATAAAAAATAGCGTATCATCCTGTGAAAGGAGGAGAAATGCAGCAGCTCAACAGCGGAGAGCAGCTAGAAAGTCACGGATAAGCCAAGATCCGTCTACAGTGGTCATTCTATGTCCGAACTGTCCAATGACATTTACAGATCGAATAAGGTTCATTAGCCATCTATGAACTCATAACCAAGGACATAACTCAAATTGAATTTTCAAAAGTGGATGTAACAAATGGTCATCATCATCATGTGATGGACGAATAAAAATATAACTTCATAAACATCTCTAGTTAACATTGTCATAGTTACTGACAGTAATAAAACATTACTAAAAAAATTCAATTGTGTGTATTATCCCCACTACTTTTTATTACATACATGGACCATATAAACAAAACAGCAAATTCTAATGAAGCAAATGAACTGATTTTTGCAGATGACCAGGTTTTTATTCCACAACAGCATTAAAAACCTGCAAGACCACCTAAGCATAATACACACAGCAGGCAAGCAATTTGGAATGAAAATCAACATAGACAAAACAGAAGTAATGAATATTGCAAGAGAAAAGGAGAACATCAACATACAGATAAATAATAAACAACTAAAACAAGTAGATGAATTCAAATATCTGGGCAGCACATTGAGATATGACAACAAACAAGAAGCAGAAATAAACGCAAGATGTAATAAGACCTGTCAGGTCATTGGTCAATTAACACCTTTACTAAGAAACAAAGATATTACACTAGAAACAGAGAAAGCGCTTTTCAACACCATTTTCTTACCAACATTGTGTTATCAGTGTCAAACTTGGACATTAGATTCTAGAACAATACATAAGATTAACACCACTGAAATGAAATATGTGAGACGTATGATTGGAGTTAGCTTGAGAGACAAAATCAGGAATGAAGCACTAAGAAAACAATTAAGGATCAAGTCAACAATAGAATACATCCAGAAACAACAAGTTAAATGGTACGGCCACATAACCAGACAGAAAGAGCAAAGTATTATCCAAAAAACACTTAACAAACGATACGAAAAGTCGACCTATTGGACGCCCTCGTAAAAGGTGGATAGATAGTGTATTAGAGACACTCGGAAATATAACAGCAGAAGAGGCAAATAGAAGGGCAAAAGACCGTACACTCACTCTCCCCTCAACACCGAAAGGTACATGAGGACGGAAAGAAGAAGAAGAATTCAATTGTCAGATAAGTATAAGAATAAGGTCGCACAAGACCAGAAATAATGAGAATTAAATATTTTGTTCTGTAGATAGATGTGCAGTAATAGTGAATGTGTGTTTTTAATTTGATAAAATTATTAAATATTAAAAATAGAATATGAATGGTTACAGGTGCTTTCAATGACATGAGGAAAATATTAACATCTAAACAAATTATAAACAAGTTAAAAATGAGAATTATAAAATGCTACATCTATTCTTTATTAATGTATGGCTCAGAAACATGGACAACAAATAATTCGAAGACAGAATTGATGCCTTTGAGATGTGGGTATATAGATAAAATAGGGAGAACATCATGGACAAAATTAAAAAATAAACAAAGGGGTTCTAACAGCACTTAATATAACGAAAGAATTATTAAGGGAAATAAAGATCAGGCAAATAAAATATTTTGGACTCATTAAAAGACATTACACCTTATTGAATACTCTACTTAAGGGTAAGTCGAAGGGAGGCGAGCAATAGGTAGGCAGAGATACAAGTGGGAGATTAAACATCACAAGATGAACAGGTTACAGTCTAGCAGAGTGCACCACCAAAACAATAGACAGGGGATGTTGTAGGTCTGTTGCAGTCAACCGCTGTTGCGAAGACGGCACTTTATGATGATGAATATTGAAGCTTCAATTTTGTTATATATTTATTTATTTTTTTAATCAGAAGAAAGTGCATGCGATTTGTATCAGACAGACCTGTAGATAAGGGGGGGGGGAGTTTGGGGGTGTTCACACCCCTCATCCCAACTTTGCAAATCAGAACAATAGTACTAGGAAGCTAACAAAAAGGATGGTACAAACCACCTCATTTTCGCTTGCGAAGGAGGAACACCATATGTCAGATTTGTGGTGCTTTCTACTAGGATGTTATAACACATATATTATTTTTCTAATATATATATATATATATAGCCTAATATATAATATATATATAAGAATACATCCTCTGTTTGTAAATGAATTTTTGTACTTACAAATAGACCAATCCCTGCCCATTTCACACATCTGAGAGCTCCACGCTCGTGGGAACACCATTTGGGGCTGCTGTCTTGGCTGTTGAATAATGACAGTTGTATTTGATGCCACGTTGGAAGCCTGATTTCCATTTGGGGGCATGTAATACCCGGATGGGCATGCTGATCCTGTTGTATGTGCGTCTGGATACGGTTGCCATTGTTGGTTTAGGGTTTGTTGGGTGTGGTAAGGGGGTTCGAGATTAACAATATCATCATCATGAGACTTGTAAGGAGTCAATGAGGACTGAGATAACGGATTTTGGGGATGTTCACTTAGTTGTTGCAGGAGTTCGTCATCTGATTCATCTTCTGAAAGACTGGATCTTGGCTTCTGAATTGATAAACATAAACAAATATTACCTATAGGTTATTGGTCGCTTGTACTTCTTCTTCTTCGGCGTTCATTCTCACACTTCATTGGATCTCTCTTGTAGCAGAATAATGATCCTATTACCGATTCCCAGAAGGATGTAATCCAGAAAATTGAAATACGTTGTGTCGTCGTTTCATGTGCGCCAAATGCCCGACACATCCTTCTTCGACTGTGCTTGTACGAAATATTGTCGGTGTCTAAGAGGGAAACAAAGAATATAAACACTGTATCCTCTTCTTGTTCTACGTTGTCTCTTGTACAATCAACAATTCAGGATATCTGTTAACCTTAGGAAGCACATGAAAACACGTAACACCCACATCCTGACATCATCAACTATTCATTATCCAAGGATTACACTTATGTTCTTCTTCTTCTTTTGCGTTCGTTCTCAAACTCCTGCAGATTAGCAGGATGTAGACCGGAATGCGTTGTGTCATGGTTTACAGCAGTGCTGCGATACATCCGCCTGACACATCCGACTTCAGTATGGTTTTGAGTCACTGACCCTATATGGGATGGGACAGCCAACTCCATCCCATAACCTTCCTAGTCGCCTCTTACGACATGCAAGGAAGTTAAACAGTGTTGCTATTCTTTGCTCCCCTTTCGGGCCCCGGCAACACACAGGTGTTACACCCCTGTGATGATGCTATATGTAAGAAAAGATTACTTACAATCAGTTTCACATGATCTAATTAGATATAGGCTTCAGCATGAAGTTGTCCCAGTCCAGATTTCATTTCTCTATGTATACGCGATGACAGCCTGCTGTGTCATTTCATTTCTCTATGTATACGCGATGACAGTCTGCTGTGTCATTTCATTTCTCTATGTATACGCGATGACAGTCTGCTGTGTCATTTCATTTCTCTATGTATACGCGATGACAGTCTGCTGTGTCATTTCATTTCTCTATGTATACGCGATGACAGTCTGCTGTGTCATCAAGTTATTAATGTGCTTATTTATTATTTTGTTTTGATAAACCACAACCTTGATTCATTGTTCATTGATAAACATATACATGATAGAAGTCTTTTTTTTTTCTTTTTCTTTTTCATCTAGGCGTTCCTTCTGAAACTTCAACAAGTTGACAGGGTATAGTCCTGAGAGTATGATGATGGATGATTGGATGGATGGATGAAGATGATGTTCCTTCTTCTTCAAGCAAAGATGAGCATGACATGAAAAACAATAAATATATGTGACGAAAAATGATGACAAAAAACATATATATATATATATAAACATTATATATACATGTCGTAAGAGGCAACTAATTAGGTTTCGGGATTGGGTCGCTGTCCCATCTCATTGATAAAACTGATTCAAAGATTATGCGGAAATCATGTGTTATACAGAAAAGCGCATATATCGCAGCCTGTTCGTAAACCATAATATAAAGTATTACATTCTCATAACCACATCCTGCTAACCGGCAGGATTTTGTGAATGTACGCAGAAGTTAAACTAACCATTTTCTTCAGTTATGTTAGATCTTACTCTAGTAGTTGTTGTTGTAGTTACTGTAGTTATTGTCCATGACTGGCATCCATAAGTCAAGATTTGATCGAACATTAAGAAAGCATTGATAAAGAATGAACAGATCAAGAAAATATAGTTTGTTTTTCGTTCGCTCCATTGTAACCATCACGGATATCCGTGCGATTTCCGCCGAGAGCGTGATTACGTTGTGCCACCGTTATGCGCCTTGTAGGCCTAGCACATCCGATTTCGGCATGCCTTGACAATTCGGGTGGGCTACCCTTAGCCTGTGACAGCCTCTATATCTGTCTCCAGGCACGCGTAGTGGAGACTCTTCGCCCAGACGAATTTTTTGCTCTCGTCTGACTCGAACGAGGTGTTCCACTGTCTATGAACTTGCCTCGTGTAATTGGACGTGCTGTGCCTGTGCCCATTGGGTACTGAACCGTTTCTCATCCGTGAGCCTGGTTCCTTAAGGGGAAGAACTCAACAGAGGAGTTGGACCCTGGCTCTTTCGCCCTCTTAGCCGAGGTGTCATTCACCGACATCGTGTACCCCTTATCCAAGTTCGAGTCTCACAGCACGCGTTTGAGAGCAAGGCGTTCTCGAGCTGAGCGTCCTTGTCCCAATAGCGCCTGAGCCCATCAGGTACTGAACCCTTTCTCTCTTCAAGTGTATTTCCGGTGTAGGAAAACCTGACAGTAGAGTTGGGCCAGAGCTAAATCGTTGTCCCTTTTGTGCCTGAGCGCATCGAGTACGGAACCCTTTCTCTTCGCGAGCATATTTCCGGTTTAGGAAGGCTCGACATTAGAGTTGGATTAGGTCTTCTTGCTTTACCAAACGCCAATGAATGGGTCTGGGTCTCTGCCTGTAAGGAACACAGGTAACTAGAAACTCGTCTCGAGCTGACGGAGCTTGTAGTTCCCCTTTCCTAGGAACTTTTCATTTTCTATTTGCAGTTCACGCTGCCCTCTAGCGCTGTTCTGCCCTTTCATTGTTTCATTGTACTCGGTATGAAATATATTTGTCTCTCGCCATGAGTCTACCTTTACGTACATTTTACATTGGTCGCCCCTCCAATGTTCGTACTGGACTGACTTGCTTCACTGTATGTCGACAGTGTCGCTATATGTGGTGATGCTGGTGGTGTCGGGGATATTGTCTGTCTCTTGTGCAGACAAATCTCTTTCCATCTGCTACCTCCACATTCTCGGACACGATCCCCAAATGATTTGGCCAGAATCAGCTCGAGCTGCTGTATTTCTGTTTCCAGGGTGCACCGCGTGGAGGTACATTTGGGATCTTGGTTATCTGCTAACCCTGGGTCCGCCAAGAGCAATGCGTTCCCTTTGCACCCCGAAAATATAGTAAGCTAACATACCTTTCTAGTACCTGTTTCTGTCATTGGTTCGTACTTGGACGCCATGTTTCTGAAAGTAAGCAAGACTGTTCTAATCAACATCCTGTCTGCCTACACAGATATATAGCAAATGAAAACATGCCTAATCATATCAAACCAGTCAATCTAACAAGAACAAATAGACATAAAGCTAAAAACCCAGTACTATGATGAAACCCTAAACTGGATGAGCAGATTAAAATTAGAGATAAAGCACTAAAACTAGCTAGATATAAGAGAACAGAAGTTAATATACTAAACTATAAAGAAATTAGAAATCAAACCAATAAACTAATCTTTAGATCAAAGCCTCAGATGGCATAAACATATAAACTAAATAGTAGACAGAAGCAGAGGAGCCCTAAACATGCTTAGGTACATGAGTGGTAGCTGTTGGGGAGCGTCGACTAAGACAATGAAGACATTCTATAAAGCCTTTATACGAGGTAAACTAGAATATGCCAGCATTGTGTACGAGTCGACAGCACCAGCCAATATCTCTAAAATAGATATAATTCAAAATAAGGCTCTCTCAACAATAGCTAGGGCGACCAGGGGAACATC
The DNA here is from genome assembly GCA_034231615.1 of Meghimatium bilineatum. NCBI lineage: Eukaryota > Metazoa > Mollusca > Gastropoda > Stylommatophora > Philomycidae > Meghimatium > Meghimatium bilineatum. Next base: position 74,769,637 of record CM067319.1, on the reverse strand, counting down.
TGCTGACGCAGTTCAAGTAGCTCTAGGAATAATGCCATTATCCCTAAGAAGGAAAGAACTGAGATTTAGCTACTGGTCTAAAATAGGAAATGATACCTCACATCCAGAATATAAATCATTCAATAACTTTGATAACACAGTTCTCAATTGAAAGCTACCGTGCACCAGCAGGGTGGCGATCAAATGCAGAGCTTGAACAAGTACCAGAGCTTAGAGATTTAATATGTAATCAAAACCAATATAAAGTAGTAATACCCCCTTTGGAGTTAATATCACCAGAAACTGACATTTTCCTATCTTATATAGGGAAAAAAGACCAAAATAGAGATTCAACTAAAAATAGAGCAATAGATCACATAAATAAAAGAACAATAGTCTAAAAGTATTCATAGATGGGTCCAAAGGAGAGGAAGACCCAACTGGTGCAGGAATAGTAATACTTGACAGGAACATCAATAAGAGCTTTAAATTATCAGAACATACATCAATATTCACGGCTGAACTAGTTGCAATTCTAAAAGCTCTTTAAATAATAAATGAAAACTCACCTAAACATGTAACAATCCTGACTGACTCATTATCATCAGTTCAGGCTATACAAAATAAACAAGACAGCCAAAGGCCAGATATAGTAAAAGATATACTACGCCTAACAACAAACCTAGTTCACGTTGGTACGAGGGTTAATGTAATGTGGATTCCAGCCCATGTCGGAATACCAGGAAATAAAGCAGCGGACAAGGAAGCCAAGAAAGGACGAACACAAGGAACATAAATCAAGACAGGACTTGGCAGACCGGAAACCAGAAGCATAATAAATGACACAATGTTGTTCGTCCATCACAAGTGATGATGACCATTTGTTACATCCACTTTTGAAAATTCTATTTTAATTATGTCCGTGAATATGAGTTCGTAGATGGCTAATGAGCCCTTTTCGAGCTGTAAATGTCATTGGACAGTTCGGACATAAAATGACGACTGTAGACGGATCTTGGTCTATCCGTGACTTTCTAGCTGCTCTCCGCTGTTGAGCTGCTGCATTTCTCTTCTTTTCACAAGATGATGCGCTTTTTTTAAATTTTAGAACGCCATGTAGATCTATTTTGTGCAAGTTCTTCCCATGTATCGTGGTCTATTTCAAAGGCTTTCAGTGAGTTCTTTAACGAGTCTTTGTAGCGCTTCCTTTGGTCACCTTGAGATCGTATACCCTTCTCCAGCTCACCATAGAGAAGTATCTTTGGCAGACGATGGTCTCGCATACGCACCAAATGACCTGCCCAACTAATCTGTGTCTGCATCAGGATCGTGTCAACGCTTGGGATACCAGCTCTATGAAGGACAGTGGTATCTGGAATTTTGTCTTGCCATCTGATGTTCATAACTTTTCTGAGACAATGTGTATGAAAATGATTGAGTTTTTTCACATGACATCTATACACAGTCCATATTTCACTAGCGTATAACAGCACTGGAAGTACCACAAAGGACAATACTTAAGGAATGGACAGTAAAATGGGACAACAGTGCAAAAGGAAGACATGCGCATACTATGCTAAAAGGACCCACTAGAACCACTCAACCAAGGAAGAGCTGAAAATCCCTGCCAATAGGAAACTACTACGACTTAGACTGGGAAAATCATTACATTATATACTTGAACCAATATGTGAAGACTGTGAAGAGGAAAATACAATAGATCATTTCCTACTCCATTGTCATAAATACAACCATCATAGGCAAGACCTAAAAGATTACTACCTAAACAATAAAATACCATATAAATTAGAAAAGGTTTTGGGCCATGATGTACCAACAGATAGACTAAAACTAATTAAACAATTTAAAAAGAACCTAACGAAGTCAAAACAAAGTAAATCATTGTTTGTCGTCAGAATCTTTCTACAGGTCTCTCTCCACAGATTTTAACAAATACAACTGAGGAACGCTCACCGCTGGATACGACTGGCGGCAATATGGACAATTTTTTGCATAATCGCACGCACGATAAAAAGCAATACCACCAGAATTAAACAGCTTAATACAACAACCAGCAACATAACATTCTTTTGCAATAATAGCGCGCATGGTTCTCAATTCCCCCAGACCATAGGGTCACACTTAGATAAAAGGCATCTTGGCCAAAAATAAACATCAACTCCACCTAGTAATATAGATAATACTTAGCAATAGCACGCATGGCTTTCCAAACACCCAGACCATTAGGTCACAGTTAGATAAAATAGACTTCTGTCTTAGGTTGAAAGTGTCGTGCCTCAGCTAAGAGGCTTTAATCCCCCATTTAACAAACAAAACTTGGTATATAAAACTTGGCATATAAAACTACGTATATAAAATCACGTATATATAATTAATTAAAGTAAAATTACGCATATTAAATTACGTATATAAAATTGTGTCACGTAATGTATTCTCTCCAGAAAGTTGTCTTCACAATGAACTCCCTGAACCTTTCTCTTGTCTTGGGCGATGCGGCTTGCATTTTCCAACGACGTATTCATGTTATCTTTAATGTCGTCAGTCCATCGTCTTCTTGGTGTGCCTTTCCTCCTCCGCCCGCCATTATTTGTCTTTCTAAACAGTTGTGTGTCTTTATATGACTAAACAGGTGTAGTTTTCTTTTTGCTAGTTTTTTTAGTAACCAACAATGGCATCTTCAATGTCTTTATAATATCTTTTTTTTCCTTCTATAATATTCTAAGTATCCAGCAAAAATTATATACAAATCAATCAATCAAGTGCCATGCCGACTGGCGTAGGCGATCATGTTTCTCCACGACTCTCTGTCTCTTGTGTTGTCAATAATCTCGGTTGGTGAGCTTCTACCGTGCCACGATACAAGCCCATCTAGATACATATAAAATTACGTATATAAAACTACGAATACAAAATTACGTATATAAAACTACGAATACAAAATTACGTATATAAAACTACAAATACAAAATTACGTATATAAAACTAGATATATACACAAATATTTTTAAAGATCTTTGTTCCTTCTCAAACTACTGAATATTAGCAGAATGCATTCCTGAGAACGAATTAAACAATTTATAACCAGGACTAAAGCCCTAATTTAAATGTTGTGTTGTGGTTTCGGACTGACACATCCGATTCCTTTCTTCATTGAGCATGACACAGCCTATGACCACTTTGATCTCATACGAGATGGGACTGCTAACTCCATATTCCAAACCTCCGCAGTCTCCTCTTACGCCATCCATGTCTGTCATTTTGCACTATCGCTAATCTTTGCTACAATTTCGGGCACAGGTAATACGAGAGAGGTTAAAGCAGACACAAATCAAACAAACTATTCTGAATATATAAAAAAGCATGACACAATATTGAAAATCTAACTTGAACGTGCAACAAGCAGGAAGTAAACTGAGATACACATGTGCTGTGGTTACGTCTACAAAGCTCGGTGTGTAGGGAGACTGTTAGTGGAAGAGCGGATCTGTTGTTGTCAATACATGCTGCATGGTGACAAAGGTTTCTAGCAATGAATTGTGGTTGTGTACTGGGTCGAGGACACAGAATGTAACTGTTTGCATGCATAGTGACTCTATGCAGGGTTGCCATATTGGCTTTATAAAGGCCAAATTTAATAAATTTACTGCATTTTAAGGCAAAGAATATTACTGTAAACACAAGGCACTTTTATTCACCCATTTAACTATGACGGTCACACATTGAGCGAAATCCTTGTCTAATGATAATACACTTAGATGAAGAGTGTCCAAACATATTTGTCATCCACGTCCATAAGTGTCTTACCAGTATAGGGTAACCATGCACTGTGGAATACCAGGAAATAACAACTGTAGAACTTCTAAATCAACTATCTGCCAACAATAAAGTTGTGCTGCAGTGGATCCCTGCACACTGTGGAATAGCAGGAAATGAAGGAGCTGACAGACTGGCAAAAGCAGGTGCAAAAAAGGAACAATTCCACCACAGAATATCACTGACTGAAGCAAAAACCCTCATCAAAGGAATATACAAACATACATGGAGTCAGAGAACAGGCAGTAACTTTCCACAGGACCCTATTCTAAAGCTAAACAGGTCACAACAAACCACAATTTTTAGACTTCTCACAGGACACTGCAGACTACAAGCACATCTCCACAAAATTAAGGCTGCCCAAACTGACCAATGCCCATGTCAAAAGGGTCCCCAGACTCCAGAACATATTCTGCAGACATGCCCACTCTTTGATGACGTGAGAAGCAAAATATGGCCTCAAGAGACAGATCTGAAGGCGAAGCTGTGGGGCAACCGTGAGGACCTCCTGCTGACGACTGAATTCATGGAGGCGGCCCACCTTCCTGTATAGACTTACGAGTATAGGAAACTGATCGCAGAAGAAGAAGAAGAAGAATACCAGGAAATGAAAAAGCAGACCAATTGGCCAAGGAAGGTGCTGCCGAAGACCAACCAGATGTACAAATCACCTACCATCCGAAAAAAAAACAGATGATCAAGTCATTAAGAAAGCCACAAACAGCAACACAAGATGACTATCACATTATGAATAGATCAGAACAAGTTATAATTCTACGCATCAGAACAGAACACAACCGACTCCGCAGTCACATGTATACAAAGTTCAAGATTGGCAACACGATCATGTGCACATGTGAACAGGCAGCACAGAGTGCCAAACATATACTTCAAGAGTGTTCTGAGCATGAAACGCTGAGGCAGACATATTGGCCAGAGGAAACAACACTGGAATCAAAGCTCTATGGGACACTGTATGAACTACAAAAGACAGTGAGTTTTATTCAGGAGACAGAATTACAGATATAGGCACGTTTCAAGTGAACGAAAGAAGAAGAAGAATAATCCACGTCCATCTTTTGGGCGGCAAGTATTATAAATCTGATAATCATATGCTTATATTTTATTACAATTTATGCTTGCATTTATATTTGTTATATCCGAAAGGAGTATATATCGTAGCACAAGAAATGTAAACCATTATACAACACATTCCATATTCCAAACGACATCTTGCTCACCTGTAGGAGTTAGATTAAATAAGGTAAAAGAAGAACGTTTTATGTCATGCAATATAAATATTGGCTGCATTGAATTGCTATTGAATTGTATCTCAGCATCCCATGGGACATGCATTTTAACTTTCTTAGCTAGGTTATTATCAGAAACTACATTTCAGTAGCTACCATTTAACTTTAAGCTTCCACAAATTTTACAATATACTTAGCACACACGAGTGTCATCTCCAGAAAGCTCTTTTACCCCTGACGCTAACATGCAACAGAGGGTTTAGCGAATAGATAAAGGATGGATGGATGGATATATAAACATAAGTAGATGGATGGATGTCAGTTGGGTAAACAAAATATTGTTTAATTTTATTTGGATTTTTTTCTGGCACTTTCTAGTAAACTTTGCTTTCTTTTGTGATAAAATGAAACTGGCAACTCTCACTCGATGAGCAGGATAATAAAACTACAAAAGGGGCGTGGTTCTTGGCTACTGGCTAGATGAAATGGGAAGGTAGACGTTGGTAGGAATCACATTCATTATCCTGCTTGGTCATGCAGGTGGGGAAATTGAGAGCGGCCATTGTGAAGTTATTTCACTGTAGGGAAGCAATAGCGGGTGGAGTAAACTCAAGATAAACAACACGGACAGACGAAATGAATGATGATTACTTTTCATGTACAGAAGCAAGAAGCATGGTTTGAAATGTAGGGATAAATTTTCCAGTTTAAAACACAGGGCAAATGTCAAGAAACAAAAATAGGTAGATGTGTTACCAAATTAAAACATAAAACAACTTAACAACGAGATACAGGGACAGACGACGTTTCTACTAAAAAGCCTTCATCAGGACAAAACAAACGACCACAATAAAACAAATCTTAAATCGAGACAAATATGGTTATAATAAGAAGGAGAGGAGGACAATAGCAGACAGATAATGGAGGCAGCAAAGACGGAGCAGCATGACAGGAGAAAAGAAGGTATGGGGAGAGGTTAGTGGTAAGTGAGGAGGGAAAATAGACAGAAGAAAATGAGAAGTGGAAAGAGGAAAATATATAATAGCAAGTAAAACTCCCGGCTATTGTCTTATCCTATTGTTATTTCTTTTGCGATATTGTTTTCCTTACACTTCGTTGCCTCTTTTATTGCGAGCAACTGTGTATTTTCTAACCTGTGTTTTCCTAACCTGGCTCGCTTGCTACAATAGCCCAGGCCATTTATCTGGCCTCCACTGTCCACTTTTGACGTTGTTGCCATACTGTGTGTGAGCATTCGTTTCCAGGAGCTCGAACCTGTCACTATCTCAGTTGTTATTTTACTAGTTTACCTGCATATATCATCACCATTATCTGCTCATATTTTCCTCATGCTGTTTGCTCTTTCTCGTCTGTTCTTGCCGTATTGGCCTCTCTCTCTCTCTCTCTCTCTCTCCCATCTGATCTATCGTACCACCTCATTTTGCTCTTCCCTTACATTATGATTGTATGTCTGTAATACTCATTGTTTGTTGCCACTTTTGAGGTAAGTATTTTAATTTACTTTGAATTTACTTTCTATTATATCTTTTCCTTTTTCCACTTCTCACTTTCTTCTGTCCACTTTTCCCTCCTCACTTTCTTCTGTCCACTTTCCCCTCCTCACTTTCTTCTGTCCACTTTCCCCTCCTCACTTTCACCACTATCTCCCCCTTCAAAATGTAGTATCACCGAAACTGATGATTATTAGAAGAATGTTCGTCAACCAACAGAGATCTGAAATTTTCAGTCGTCCTATAACTGTATATGTATTCAAGAGTGCTATAAAGTCAACTATAGACTTTCTCTGTGAGTAAGATGATTATTTCACTGATAATGAGTTGATTGATGATTATTTGCCATGATATAACGATGACAATTTGACATGATTTATTTGAGTGAAGATCATCTGACTGATTATGAACATACTGCTGATGATATGACTGATGATGAACATACTGCTGATGATATGACTGATGATGATATGACTGATTATGAACATACTGCTGATGATATGACTGATGATGATATGACTGCTGATGATATGACTGATGATGAACATACTGCTGATGATATGACTGATGATGATATGACTGATGATGAACATACTGATTATGATATGACTGATGATGAACATACTGCTGATGATATGACTGATGATGATATGACTGATGATGATATGACTGATGATGAAATAATGCTGATGATATGACTGATGATGATATGACTGCTGATGATATGACTGATGATGATATGACTGCTGATGATATGACTGATGATGAACATACTGCTGATGATATGACTGATGATGATATGACTGATGATGAAATAATGCTGATGATATGACTGATGATGATATGACTGATTATGAACATACTGATGATGATATGACTGCTGATGATATGACTGATGATGATATGACTGATTATGAACATAATGCTGATGATATGACTGATTATGAACATACTGCTGATGATATGACTGATGATGATATGACTGATGATGAACATACTGATGATGATATGACTGATGATGATATGACTGATGATGAAATAATGCTGATGATATGACTGATGATGATATGACTGATTATGAACATACTGATGATGACTGCTGATGATATGACTGATGATGATATGACTGATTATGAACATACTGCTGATGATATGACTGATTATGAACATACTGCTGATGATATGACTGATGATGATATGACTGATGATGAACATACTGATGATGATATGACTGATGATGATATGACTGATGATGATATGACTGATGATGAACATACTGCTGATGATATAACTGATGATGATATGACTGATGATGAACATACTGCTTATGATATGACTGCTGATGATATGACTGATGATGAAATAATGCTGATGATATGACTGATGATGATATGACTGATTATGATATGACTGATTATGAACATACTGATGATGATATGACTGCTGATGATATGACTGATGATGATATGACTGATGGTCAAACGACTATGAAGTAAAATGTCAGCATCAAGAGATAAACACAATGCAGTATGTCAGAGTGCACCACCAAGGCATAGATGATGTTGGGAGTACACATCAGCCAACCATGGATGTACTTACAGAACATAACGACAATGACAGCGATCTACATCAGTTAATGTTTACGCCGGTGTGTGGCGAGGCCTAACAAGAAAGCAAATAATAGTGATAATTCTACCTGTCGGGCACTTTGCAAGAGACGACTAAGGTGGTTTCGGTGTAAGATTAACGGATCTAACCAATATAGGGCACAATGATTCATATTACATGCTGAAGTCGGGCGTGTCAGGCCAAAAAAGCGAGATATCACAACTAAACTGTAAACCATGACACAACGCAAACCGTTTTTTGAAATAAATTTGGCTAATTTGTATACGCTTTACCGCGAAAGACAGATGTGTCGGGCAATTTGCGCAAATAAAACGGCGACACAACACATTTATATTCTCTGGACTACATCCTGCTGGAAATCTAGCAGGACCATTGTCCTGCTACAAGAGAGAACCAGCAGGAGTTTGAGAATGAACACAGAAGAACGCCCGTGTGTTGCCGAGGCCCGAAAGGGAAGCAAAGAATAGCAACACTGTTTACCTTCCACACCTGTCGTAAAAGGCGACTAAGGAGGTTATGGGATGGAGTTGGCTGTCCCATCCCATATAGGGTCAGTGACCCAAAGCTATGCTGAAGTCGGATGTGTCAGGCCTAAAGGTGCAGATATCGCGGCAATGCTGTAAACCATGACACAATGCATTCCGTTCTCCGGACTACATCCTGCTAATCTGCAGGAATTTGAGAACGAACGCAGAAGAAGAAGAAGAAAACACAGGAGAAGAAGAAGTATACGCTTTATAATGAATTAGAATGCAGAAGTTAATATTCATAACAGTGAGTAGTCGATACAGTGAGTAGTCGATACAGTGAGTAGTCGATACAGTGAGTAGTCGATACAGTGAGTAGTCGATACAGCGAGTAGTCGATACAGTGAGTAGTCGATACAGTGAGTAGTCGACACAGTCAGTAATCGATACAGTGAGTAGTCGATACAGTGAGTAGTCGATACAGTGAGTAGTCGATACAGTGAGTAGTCGATACAGCGAGTAGTCGATACAGTGAGTAGTCGATACACTGAGTAGTCGATACACTGAGTAGTCGATACAGTGAGTAGTCGATACAGTGAGTAGTCGATACAGTGAGTAGTCGATACAGCGAGTAGTCGATACAGCGAGTAGATACAGTGAGTAGTCGATACAGTGAGTAGTCGATACAGTGAGTAGTCGATACAGCGAGTAGTCGATACAGCGAGTAGTCGATACAGTGAGTAGTCGATACACTGAGTAGTCGATACAGTGAGTAGTCGATACAGTGAGTAGTCGATACAGTGAGTAGTCGATACAGTGAGTAGTCGATACAGTCAGTAGTCGATACAGTGAGTAGTCCATACAGTGAGTAGTCGATACAGTGAGTAGTCCATACAGTGAGTAGTCGATACAGTGAGTAGTCCATACAGTGAGTAGTCGATACAGTGAGTAGTCGATACAGTGAGTAGTCGATACAGCGAGTAGTCGATACAGTGAGTAGTCGATACAGTGAGTAGTCGATAGTGGGCAGTCGATACAGTGAGCAATCTATTCACTTGCTCGAAAATATGTTTCCACTAAGTAACTAATTAAACTAATCAGCCTTTTCATCAAATGTAATTATCAAATAACTTAACAGGACCATTCTGAAGCAGGATGTTGATGGATAGAATTCATTCCGGCAGAATGCATCACCAGTGCAAGAAATTGATGATGTTGGAGATCCATTTCAGTCAAATCATCTATGTTGATACAGCAAAATATCATCTATGTTGATACAGCAAAATATCATCTATGTTGATACAGCAAAATATCATCTATGTTGATACAGCAAAATATCATCTATGTTGATACAGCAAAATATCATCTATGTTGATACAGCAAAATATCATCTATGTTGATACAGCAAAATATCATCTATGTTGATACAGCAAAATATCATCTATGTTGATACAGCAAAATATCATCTATGTTGATACAGAAAAATATCATCTATGTTGATACAGAAAAATATCATATATGTTGATACAGCAAAATATCATCTATGTTGATACAGCAAAATATCATCTATGTTGATACAGCAAAATATCATTAATGCAGATCAGGTCCGTATCTGTCAGGACCTCCTCAAGACATCATCCCTTTGTTAGAAGCATTGTTGCCCCATGGTGTATCTTTCGTATTGAAGTCACAGCAAATTCCCACCGAAGACGGATGTGTCGGGCCATTGGCGGAAATAAAACGGTGACACAACGCATTTCCATTCTCTGGACTATATCCTTCTGGAAATCTAATAGGACCATGGTCCTACTACAAGAGATATCCAGTGGGAGTTTGAGAATGAACAATGATGAAGAAGAAGAAGTCACAGCAAATAAGGATCTCCTTTTACTGTTCCGTTATCTGTCCTAGGATTTTCCAATCCTGCAGATCAACGCTCGTGTTGCAGGCATATACATTAACAATCACGAATGAGTACAGGGCCCTCTCGACCCTCACTACCTGTAACTGGATATTGTCACTATTGCACTTGGACATATCGACCTCGCATTCATTAATACTCTCACGTACCAAAATTGCCTGTTCAAGATGTCGTTTGTTTTAAATACACTGTAAACATACTTTCCTGATGTTACCACTTTCACCCAACCATGTTTCCTGAAACGCCACAATGTCCGCACAATACACTAGTTTGTCCAACTCAGGTCTACGCGTATGTACACTGGCCACATTCCAAAATAGGACACTCACGTATAACAAGAATGGCAAGCAGAGAACAGTGGTTTGAGACCTTAAGAAGGCGAGGTTGAAAGTAGATACATTTATTTTCGTGCCGAGACGTAGGTGTTCGAGGTAATGAAAGAGCAGATCCACTGGCGAAATGTGCGCCAACAGGCACAGGACGATTGGGCAATCGATCGAGCTGACGTTTTGAACTCCATAAGGGATATCGTACGCGAGAGTGAGACTAGTGTGGATGATGATTTATTTCTTATGGCCAGGATTAAGGATCAGGGTTTGAAATACACTACACATTAATGAAGAGGGGGAAGTCCTAGATACACAGCACAGTAATGAAGAGGGGAAAGTCCTAGATACACCACACATTAATGAAGAGGGAAGTCCTAGATACACCACACATTAATGAAGAGGGAAGTCCTAGATACACCACACATTAATGAAGAGGGAAGTCCTAGATACACCACACATTAATGAAGAGGGGGAAGTCCTAGATACACTACACATTAATGAAGAGGGGGAAGCCCTAGATACACTACACATTAATGAAGAGGGAAGTCCTAGATACACCACACATTAATGAAGAGGGAAGTCCTAGATACACTACACATTAATGAAGGGGAAGTCCTAGATACACCACACATTAATGAAGGGGAAGTCCTAGATACACCACACATTAATGAAGGGGAAGTCCTAGATACACCACACATTAATGAAGAGGGATGTCCTAGATACACCACACATTAATGAAGAGGGTGCTGAACAAGACAATGTACATTTTTGGATAATGATATGAATTGGAAAGATCAGAAGAGCACAGATAACGTACGTTCTCTCTGGAAAGATCAGAAGAGCACAGATAACGTGCGTTCTCTCTGGAAAGATCAGAAGAGCACAGATAACGTGCGTTCTCTCTGGAAAGATCAGAAGAGCACAGATAACGTGCGTTCTCTCTGGAAAGATCAGAAGAGCACAGATAACGTGCGTTCTCTCTGGAAAGATCAGAAGAGCACAGATAACGTGCGTTCTCTCTGGAAAGATCTGAAAAAAGAACTGACTCGGAAATTGACTGAGCTTAGATGACTGACGGAATGTTCCCAGTCATATGAGGCAACCCCTTAAGAATGTGATGGTAATGGAGATTGTGATTTTCATGTCTGAACATAAACACACCAAACAACATATCGATCCCTTAAAACACACCAAGCAACATATCAATCCCTTAAAACACACCAAGCAACATATCGATCCCTTAAAACACACCAAGCAACAAATCGATCCCTAAAACACACCAAACAACATATCGATCCCTTAAAACACACCAAGCAACATATCGATCCCTTAAAACACACCAAGCAACATAAATATCCCTTAAAACACTCCAAGCAACATATCGATCCCTTAAAACACACCAAGCAACAAATCGATCCCTTAAAACACACCAAGCAACATATCGATCCCTTAAAACACACCAAGCAACATATCGATCCCTTAAAACACACCAAACAATATATCGATCCCTTAAAACACACCAAGCAACAAATCGATCCCTTAAAACACACCAAACAACATATCGATCCCTTAAAACACACCAAGCAACATAAATATCCCTTAAAACACACCAAGCAACAAATCGATCCCTTAAAACACACCAAACAACATATCGATCCCTTAAAACACACCAAGCAACATAAATATCCCTTAAAACACACCAAACAACATATCAATCCCTTAAAACACACCAAGCAACATAAATATCCCTTAAAACACACCAAACAACATATCGATCCCTTAAAACACACCAAACAACATATCGATCCCTTAAAACACACCAAGCAACATATCGATCCCTTAAAACACACCAAGCAACATATCGATCCCTTAAAACACACCAAGCAACATATCGATCCCTTAAAACACACCAAGCAACATATCGATCCCTTAAAACACACCAAACAACATATCGATCCCTTAAAACACACCAAACAACATATCAATCCCTTAAAACACACCAAGCAACAAATCGATCCCTTAAAACACACCAAACAACATATCGATCCCTTAAAACACACCAAACAACATACCAATCCACACAGGATAACAACTACACATTTTGCAGGACGAAGTGAGTTTCAACTAGACAAACCCAACAAACAACACCAATTCTCAAATAAAACAGAATATGACAGGACCTGAACTACAGACCCAACCAGACACAAACACCAAACAAATAACACACACCAAACATGACACACAACACAACAAGATTTATCATGTCATACAGATAACATATACATTCAACCATATATCACACTAACAAACTAATATTACACGAATAGTCGACAAAAACAAGTAGAAACAACACACATCAATAATACCTCATAAAATCAATATGATCAAACCAATCAATACACTCAGCAACCAAAAATACACTTGCATAAAATAATAATAAATATCTGAGCAAACAGTAATGTCTATCAGGCAATTATGTAGACCAGTGTTTCCCAAAGTGGGGCCCATGCCTCACAGGGGAGCAATATGATTGTACAGTGGGGCACCTCAAACAGGTGTAACTAGGCTTCATTAGGGAATAATTCATTTCCTGAATATTAAAAATTATGTATATGTTACATAGGGAGGCATCAGAAATTTAGAAATACTTAGGTGGGGCATGGTACAAAATGTTTGGGAAACACTGATATAGACACAGGTATGGCTTCTTTAATGTGCTAGATAAAAACTGCAATTACAGTATGGTGACCATAAACCACAGTGACCTATAACCCTTCAGGTGTTCATTGCCTATATAGTAATTTATATAGTAATTTGTGCGGAGCAAAGTTGAGTCTAAACGATTTACGGTGGTGGAATAGTGGAAAATAATGGAACTATCATACGAATCGATGAAATAATGAATCGTATGTATCTATGCACGCGCGCACACGCTCGCGCACGCGCACGCACACACACACACACACACGAGACAGGCAGGTTTAGAGAATATAGTCACAACAGGCAAGATTGAAGGCACCAGAGACAGAGGGCGACAACGTGAGAAAATATTAGACAGTTTGACAACCTGGCACAGCAAGGAAACAACAACGACTTTGATACATAATACTGTGGACAGAGAGCTGTGGAGAGCAATGACCGCCTACGCCACCCGGCATGGCACCTGATGATGATGATGATCGTAGAAAAGAAAAATGTACCCCAATAACCATAACATTCGTAATATTTTTAAAAATTGCAGTGTGAAATGAAATCGTCTTTCTATACGGTAATGGTGGTGAATCTCCGGCTTGGAAGCACCTCGTCCGACTCCACTGCACATAGCCAATAAGAGTAAATTGTCGTATTTCCAATGCCTCTTGGTTGGTTGGTTGGTTGCTGATCCAGCGGTCCATGGGCTCATGTCCTTTGACTTAATGCCATTAAATGGCATTATATTGCTGGGAAGTATGTGGATTTTCGGCCCAACCTGGGACAAAGCCAGAGAATAACTATCACACCTCCAGGAAGGTAGGTTTCAACCTATGCACTGCGCCTAGCCACTGTAGCCAAGATAGGGTTCACTGTGCTCATTCCCCGCCACCAATTGACTACTGGTTATGCCGAACTTCTCTATAGCTCCAGGCATGCAACCAAATGTTCAAGTCAAAAGGATTGTCACGTCCTGAGTCACTGTGCCTCTATGATGGGCCTCAGCCATAGGAAAAACAGTGATGTTAGTTTCCTCCTCAGTGCTGCACAGTACATCTCTGGCTCCCTCCCAACCACAAAGGGTGCATACATATATATTCTGGCAAACATGAAAAACATTTCAACAACAAAACAAAATTATAACTGTATAGATGACATGCCATGAAGTTTCTATAAGAAGATAACCTCAATATAACGGCAAGTTATCCACTAAGGTTTTCTGTTGCATGGATGGTATGTCTAGTGGGCCATTGGTGAGACCCACAGACGCAACCACATGCGTACTGCACATAGATGATAAGAGCAAATTTGTCGTATTTCCTGGGGATGGATTCTGGGATCACAACAAACAACAACGCCTCTTAAAGATTTCATTTCTTAAAGAAACAACAGGTTTGCAATATCAGCTTTACGAGACCAAATTTCTGAATATGCTAAAATACATGGACACACAAGAATTAAATATCTGACCTGAAGACTACATTAATCTAGCACACTTGTTTTGAAAACATAATCACAAAGAGCTTACATATTAACTTCGTGTATTTCTTGGAGGTACGCGTTACACCATAGAAAGCGGACACACTCAGTGAAACACGCAGTAGAAATTACATTATTCACCGCCGCTACTCCAAAACTACAGTTTCATAAAAACTACATTTATAATTCCTTGCGGTGTGAGTGTTGTTCAATGTTACCAACTCGTTTTCTAAATAAAACACTATGTCGTACCTAAAAATGCTGGAAGGCAATATATTTTTATAAGCACTAGCCGCCCGTGTGTTGCCGGGCCCGAAAGGGGAGCAAAGAATAGCAACACTGTTTACCTTCCACGCATGTCGTAAAAGGCGACTAAGGAGGTTATGGGATGGAGTTGGCTGTCCCATCCCATATAGGGCCAGTGACCCAAAGCTATGCTGAAGTCGGATGTGTACGGCTGAAAGGCGCAGATATCGCAGCAATGCTGTAAACCATGACAGAACGCATTCCGTTCTCTGGACTACATCATGCTAGTCTGCAGGAGTTTGAGAACGAACGCAGAAGAAGAAGAAGATAAACACTAACAATTTTCTGCTTGTTTGTAATTTATTTAGATTTTAATATATTCCTCACGTCATTGAAGGTACATTAGCCATTCCAATTCTCCTTTTAAGCTCTGTTTCACATCTGTCATCATGTATGACTGTGTCCGATATATAGATAATGTTCTACTTTTTTGTAGTTTCTCTCCATGTATTTTTATGTTTAGACAAATGTAAGAATTCAAGGCAAGACAGTAACGATAGTTTTTTTTTGTTCAGCCTATCCCACAACTTTTCTTAGTCTCTCAATTTTATGCGTGGCTATTGACTGTACTACAGACCTTCTAGCTGAAGTAATTTGGACCCCGTTCGTTACGTTTTTGAATATTTCTGGGATTTTGATAGGTCGTTATTTACATATTTGGAGTCGCATGCCAGAAAATAGCCAAGGCTAACCAATAGATATCACGCAAATCAGGAACTAGTTCATGTTTATGTTTTAGTAGACTGGTATTCTACACCGCAGGCCAGTCACGATTTATGTAACATTTTGTAGATGTACTTGTATAGTAAGTAAGTAAAGTAACCCATATCATTTATTAATGCCGTAGGGGTATGAGATGTTAGCGATCTCAAATTTCAGAGGCTCTTCAAATAAGGGCGGTAGCCATCTCCTCTCCCTCGCAGCTGTACTTGTATATATGATGATGACCTTGTTGGTAGAAAACATAATTTTTAATGCGTTACGCGATCCATTTTCTCCAGAATATTCATGAGTAGTTTATAATCACGCCAGCATTTACCATATCTTTTCTGTCCATATTTAATAGAACCATTATATGGTTACTTGGCTTCAGTCTCTGGTACAGTTCATGCGCACTGGCTTCGCATATGAGTGGTCCTGAGTTCATTCCCCAGTTGAGGCGGAAATGTTTTTCAGAACGCAACAGCTCCCGGGTCGACCCAGCCTTAAATGGGTACCGGATTATTCCAGGAAGTAAAAGACTGCGAGGGAGAGGAGATGGCTACCGCCATCATTTGCAGAGCCTATGAAATGTGAGATCGCTAACATCTCACACCCCTATGGCATTAATAAATGCTATGGGTTACTTTAATTTTTTTAACACTTTATGTGACTGGCATAAACAAAAGCATCACAAGATGAAGAAAGTCACTTATAAGCACCATTTTAAAAAGAAAACTAGTAGTGTTCCCTAGTGGCGTAGCAAGCGGGAGCAGAGGCGCGGACTGCCCCGGGCGGCATCATCGGGAGGGCGGCAAATTTATTTTCGTCCAGTCTTTACAATCACTGACATATTTTTTTAATGTCACAAGGGCGGAAAATTTATGATTCCGCCCCGGGCTATTGACCCACGCTACGCCACTGGTGTTCCCTGGTTATTTCCAGAACAATGGAGTCATGAGTGATCACAGTTACTCTGATGCGCTTGTGATTTCGTTTTTTCCTGAGGATCCCGTAGTCGTAACCTTCGATAACAATTACCATGTTGTTCCGACAGGCCGACGTTGTGCTTGAACTAAGGAGTTTAATGAGGAAGGCGATCATCGACAAACGCAAGACGAAATTTGTCAACAATACAACTGTGACAACGTTTGTATGCAGTGAAATTGGCGGATCGCCAGCTCTTGCTGTCAACAATACTCCGAATATACCCATTGCCGAGGAGAGGTATGCTACATGGATAGAGTGGTTGTCTTGTGCAGTGTTTTCTTTGACAGGAAAGGCGAAAATTATGTTTGCAAAAGCCCATCTAATGAAGGTCGGTATAATTTACGATTGTTACAATTCATTACAAGAATTATCAAGAAATTCCCGCCTAGCACACATTGACATACCAACAACTTTTCTCTGTTGAACGGGAATTCCCGCAAAGGTGA
Organism: Meghimatium bilineatum; assembly: GCA_034231615.1. Taxonomy (NCBI): domain Eukaryota; kingdom Metazoa; phylum Mollusca; class Gastropoda; order Stylommatophora; family Philomycidae; genus Meghimatium; species Meghimatium bilineatum. The sequence goes on along the minus strand of CM067319.1, from coordinate 74,752,106 downwards.
ACAACGACTACTCACTGCCCAGTATATTCGGAAATATCTGTTAGATATAATAACAACGCTAGAGCTTCAGCCCTCACAGTTCGTAGACGGGCACAGGGTGGTCGGCCGGAACAACAAAGAAATCTTCCGCAAGGACCAGAGATGTGTCCTGTTGTCGACGTCTGTTTTTTTGCGCAGCATTAGACTGAAAACCATCAGGTCAGAAAACGTGGTCGCCGCGATGTGAATAACAGTAAATTTAAGTAGGAAGTCAGAGGATAATATTTTTAAAAATTCTTGAGACTAACGGGAATTGAACCAATCCGTTCTACGGCACCAAATCGCCTAGCAACAATTGCACACGCGTTTTTCAGTACTTGACTAACCGCATCTCCAAAAAAAGATGCGATTTCATCAAGCCATTCAAATCGTGCACACAAAGTCACCCGAACGGACCAATCGAGACAAGGATATTATGATATCCATAACTAATATGGATATTATGTTATGTGTTTGTTGTTACTGAGGATATTTCAATACCTGTACGGGATGTTTGTTGTTGTTGTAATAGTCCTTGTCTCGATTGGTCCGTTCGGGTGACTTTGTGTGCACGATTTGAATGGCTTGATGAAATCGCATCTTTTTTTGGAGATGCGGTTAGTCAAGTACTGAAAAACGCGTGTGCAATTGTTGCTAGGCGATTTGGTGCCGTAGAACGGATTGGTTCAATTCCCGTTAGTCTCAAGAATTTGTGAATAACAGAGGGAGGAGACGGAAGGAATTAATTAGGAAAACCGATAGATTACGGAAACATAACATCAACATTGGATACTGGAGCTGCAATAGTGCTAAGCAGCGCGGCCCAGTTCTTGAACGTCTCCTGTATGACTTGACATCATGTTATTTCAGGGGACACATGCTGAACAGTTGAAATACATGGACTTCGTGTGTCACGTTAATAGAAGTCTCTCATTCAACAAGCACGTCACAAATATGATTCAGAAGGCTAAAGGAGGGATCAGTGTTGTCTAGATTATGGCGACCTTCGACATGCAGCAATGGGTAATTTTTCTGCTTCTGCAAGTGATAGTGTTATCTGTCATATATTATGGCTTCGGTCTACTAACGTTGTCACAGACACAAGTTGATAGATTGGAAAAAGTCGAAAATGAGGCAATGAGAGCGGTACTAGGGTGTACTAGAGATACACCCATCTCTGCTATGATATCTCTGCTTGATCTCCCCAGCATTATAGTGCGACATCAGCTAGCACAAGTTAAGTCGTACCTTAAAGTGACAGAATACAACCACCACCCATTACACCAACGTCTAGATGAGTCAAAGGGAAAACGAATCAAGCGTGGCAGATCATGAATGGCAGAGGCGGAAGACACACTACGAAGATCATGTGAATTGGAAGAAATAGGAAAGTGTAGTGAATGGGTGGGGGTAGGCACTGAGAAGAAATCACTAACTAAAGTAATAATACAACTAGATAAAGCGTGTCGAAAATGGACGGAAGTCAGGGCTCAGGATATAATGTACGAACTCGCCCGACTACACTGGAAACCACAAGACATAATTATATACACAGATGGCTCCGTTAACAGAAACACAAATAAAAGCAGTTGGGGTTTTGTTGCCTACAGAAACGGCTTAAAGTTGGTTGAGAAATCTTCAGCATATCCTACTGTCACATCGAGCATGAGGATGGAGATAGAGGGAGTTACAGCAGCTCTTAATTGGTTGATAACTGATACATCAACACACGCGGTAATACTCACAGACTCTCAAAGCATGTTGCGCAAGATAGAAAAGTTCATGCTAAGAAAAGAATGGTGGGACTTATTGAACAATTCAGTTGTTCAGAGCATTACATGGATATACTGCCCTGGGGTAAGAGGAAACGAGAGAGCCGACTTATTGGCAGGCAATGCGGCGATAGACGGCACATTGCTGAGAAGAGATAAAGCAGACTTAATGAAGGCAGTCATACATTCATTTCAAGATGCAGATGATGTCAATGAGGTTGAGAACGTACACATACAGAGAATGTTAGAAATGGGAGTATCTAGAGGTGAGGGAAGGAAAAGTAAATTGTTTTGAAAGTCCCGAAGATCACACAATCAACACCTGACCGAGTATCTGAGTCTACATACACTGGGATGGATGCTGGAGCGGAGGTCAGAGCACTTATGGGAATGTCCCGGGTGCCGTGAAGCCGGTTTCTAATCAACAATCAAGAAGAATCAAGTTTTGTTTGTTTGTTTTTCGTTCGCTCCATTGTAACAGTCACGGATATCCGTGCGATTTCCGCCGGGAGCGTAATTACGTTGTGCCACCGTTATGCGCCTTGTAGGCCTAGCACATCCGATTTCGGCACACCTTGACAATTCGGGTGGGCTACCCTTAGCCTGTGACAGCCTCTATATTCTGTCTCCAGGCACGCGTAGTGGCGACTCTTCGCCCAGACGATTTGTGCTCTCGTCTGACTCGCACGAGATGTTCCACTGTCTATGAACTTGCCTCGTGTAATTGGACGTGCTGTGCCTGTGCCCATTGGGTACTGAACCGTTTCTCATCCGTGGGCCTGGTTCCTTAAGGGGAAGAACTCAACAGAGGAGTTGGATCCTGGCTCTTTCGCCCTCTTAGCCGAGGTGTCATTCATCGACATCATGTACCCTTTGTCCAAGTTCGAGTCTCACACCACGCGTTTGAGAGCAAGGCGTTCTCGAGCTGAGCGTCCTTGTCCCAATAGCGCCTGAGCCCATCAGGTACTGAACCCTTTCTCTCTTCAAGTGTATTTCCAGTGTAGGAAAACCTGACAGTAGAGTTGGGCCAGGGCTAAATCGTGTCCCTTTTGTGCCTGAGCCCATCGGGTACGGAACCCTTTCTCTGCGCGAGCTTATTTCCAGTTTATGAAGGATCGACATTAGAGTTGGATTAGGTCTTTTTGCTTTACCAAACGCCAATGAATGGGTCTGGGTCTCTGCCTGTAAGGAACACATGTAACTAGAAGCTCGTCTCGAGCTGACGGAGCTTGTAGTTCCCCTTTCTATGGACTTTTCACTTTCTATTTGCAGTTCGCGCTGCCCTCTAGCGCTGTTCTGCCCTTTCATTGTTTCATTGTACTCGGTATGTAATCTATTTGTCTCTCGCCATGCATCTACATTTACTTGCATTTTACATTGGCCGCCCCTCCAATGTTCGGACTGGACTGACCAGCTTCACTGTATGTCGACAGTGTCGCTATATGTGGTGATGCTGGTGGTGTCGGAGATATTGTCTGTCTCTTGTGCAGGCAAATCTCTTTCCATCTGCTACCTCCACATTCTCGGACACGATCCCCAAATGATTTGGCCAGAATCAGCTCGAGCTGCTGTATTTCTGTTTCCAGGGTGCACCGCGTGGAGGTACATTTGGGATCTTGGTTATCTGCTAACCCTGGGTCCGCCAAGAGCAATGCGTTCCCTTTGCACCCCGAAGAATCAAGTATTTCCAGAATTCTATCACTAGATGACTTGGAAAAAAAGCATCAAATCTATCTGCATCAAAACCGAAACCACCGAAATGGCAACACTGGTGTAGTAGTTTCAGCAGTTGACAAGATTTAACTGTGTCCCCGTGAGGTCAACCTGCTCATTTATGCTCTGGCTTTGACCTAATTAGTTCTGTGTTAATTTCTTCTGTCATTCCTGTAACCATTTATTATTTTTTAATCAATTTCATAGGTCACAATGACTGGATTACAAGAACCACGACTTCCATTATTTGTTAATGGTTAACAGCTTGTATATAATCTAATTAGACTGACAAGCGTGTTTGAAAAGAGCGTCGTCATCATCATCAGGTGCCATGCCGACTGGCGTAGGCGATCATGGCTCTCCACTGCTCTCTATCTCCAGCATTATGTAATAAAATATCGTTGTTTTTTCCCTTCCGTGCCAGGTTGTCAAACTGTCTAATATTTTATCACGTTGTTGCCCTCTGTCTCTGTTGCCTTCAATTTTGTCTGTTGTGACTATGTTCTCTAAACCTGCCTGTCTCACGAAGTGGCCAAAAAATAAAGATTGTCTTTTTCTTATTTTATTGATTAAGGTCCGTTTCGCATTTGACTCTTTCAACACCTCCACATTAGTTTTTCTGGCAGTCCATGGTATTCTCAGCATTCTTCTGTAGAACCACATCTCTGTTCCCTCTAATTTTCCACTTTCTAGATTGTTTACTGTCCAAGACTCGCACCCATATGTTAGTATAGGGGTTATATAGCACTGCAAAACTCTCTTTCTCACTTCTAATGACAAGGTCATATTACACAGTATATTTTTCATTTTTCTGAATGTTGTTTTTGCCTGATCTATTCTGCATCCTATTTCTGTTGAACTTCTTCCATCTGCTGTTATAATTGTACCTAGATATTTGAATTGGTGGACCTGTTTTAATACTATATCATTCACTTTGATCTTGCAAGGTGTGGTATTTTGTTTCTTTGAAATAACCATTACTTCTGTTTTCTTGATATTTAGAAAGAAGCCTTTATCTTTACTTTCTGTGACTACTACATTAAATCAATCTTGAAGGAAAAAGAGCATATCTCACTAAAATATATACTTTTTATTGTACTAAATTCTGATGTTCATTCTTCTTCTTCTTCTTCTGCGTTCGTTCTCAAACTCCTGCAGATTAGCAGGATGTAGTCCGGAGAACGGAATGCGTTGTGTCATGGTTTACAGCATTGCTGCGATATCTGCGCCTTTCGGCCTGACACATTCGACTTCAGCATGGCTTTGGGTAACAGACCCTATATGGGATGGGACAGCGAACTTCATCCCATAACCTCCTTAGTCGTCTTTTACGACATGCGTAGTAGATAAACAGTGTTGCTATTCTTTGCTCCCCTTTCGGGCCCTGGTAACACACGGGCGTCTGATGTTCAAATACGTCCGTATCTTGACAGCACAGACATATGAAAAGACAACCTGTTTCAGGAAGCAACCCGACCAATGGGGAATGCGAGGGCTGGAGCAACACATGACAGAACAAGGAAACATGGGGATAATTTAAAGAGCTGTCAATGTATATAAACAAGATACACTAGCGACGAAAACAAAAACAGGTGACATTTCAACCAAAATGTCTTCCATGGGAAAAAAAACACAAAATAGATTTCGTATAGAAATGCAGATATAATATGAAAAGTGTGTAGAAAAGAGACGGATAAAACAAGGCAAAGATGAGTAGATTGAGTAGATGTTGAGAATTGACAAAAGAAGAAAGAAGAGAAGAAGAAACCGAGAAGAAGATAAATAATGTTAGTAGCAAGGGCGTAGCGAGGGGGGGAGGTGCGGACCGCCCCAGGCGGCATCATCGGGAGGGCGGAAATTTCTTTTTCGTCCAGTCTTTCACAATCACTGACATATTTTTTAATGTCACAAGGGCGGAAAATTATGATTCCGCACCGGGCGCCATTGACCTACGCTACGCCACTGGTTAGTAGTTGTTGAAAGGGCTGTAAAAGAATATTCATAGCTCTAGTGCAATACCAGGGTTAGCAGATAACCACTATCCTAAAAGCACTTCCTCGTTGTGACCCTGGAAATAGATTGCATCGAAGCGCGTGAAGTAACTTAGTTAAAACTTTATGGATCGTGCCCGGACTGTGTAGATTAAGACGCAACGAGAATTGATTGCACAGGACAAGCAATATCTTAGATTAACTTTTCATTTCTCGGTACCAATATCCAAAAATAATGTCGCTGCAAAGTTGTAAGAAAATGGTTGTCCAGGTCTGTTGGGTTGTCATATCCAAAATGTCACTAAAGTGTGAAAAATAAGCAAAGACTGCGGAGAAATAAATCCCTCTATTAAGTACATGCATAACTAGCATATTGCTTCTTCTTCTTCTTCTCCTGCGTTAGTTCTCAAACTCCTGCAGATTAGCAGGATGTAGTCCGGAGAACGGAATGCGCTGTATCATGGTTTACAACATTGCTGCGATTTTTGCGCCTTTCGGCCTGACACATCCGACGTCAGCATGGTTTTGGGTCACTGACCCTATATGGGATGGGACAGCCAACTCCATCCCATAACCTCCTTAGTTGCCTTTTACGACATGCGTGAAAAAGTAAACAGTGTTGTTATTCTTTGCTCCCCTTTCGGGCCCCATCAACTCACGGGCGACATATTGCATGACGGCAGCGCCATGTGAAAGAAATGTGAGAAAACAACCATACAGAAATTAATGATGAATTCAGCGGTCTTTTGGCAGCAGCAGGGCCGGATTTAGACGTGAGAAGGCCCTAAGCTTTCCGCACGTGCGGAATTGTGACAAATAATGATTCAATATATTTAAGTATATATGAAAATTGTTCAGGAAAGTGGGGGGTCCTAAGCTATAACTTGTTTAGTTTATATGTAAATCCTGCACTGGGCAGCAGGTTGCTTGGTTAAGTAAAGGCAGGATATCATACTGCCATAGTACGCAGAAAATGTGGGTAGAAACTCACCAGGGCCGTAGATATTATCTCCTCAAGGGTAGAGATTATCTAAAAAATGGTCATTCATGTGTTTTCGTCATTCGTGTGTTTTCGTGTGTCATGTCTTCTTGTTGTTGAAAAATGTGATGACCTTTCTGGGGGAAAATCACTAAGGGGGAGGTAAGGGTTATATTTTTACCTGCCTTTTGGCGAATTTCGTAGTACTAAAACGAATGTTCAGATTTGTTAGAAAATCGATATATTGTACTTACTGCGCAAAACTGAAATCCAACCAGGAATATGGTAATAAAGTTTTGCTAATACTGATTAACACACATAATGACACACACAAATCGACGTTTCGACCAAAAGACCTTTATCAAGGTTTGTTAACTCAGATTTGTTAACTGGGAGGGGTTGAATTTTAACACCCTAATTCAACCTCTGCTGGAAACAATAGACAAAACAAACAAACAAGACATCAAACTAATAATAGATGATCTGAATGCGAAAGTTGGAAGGGAAATAATACCCAAGGAATGCAGTCACGGGTTCATTTTGATTAGGACAGCAAAATGAAAGAGGAGAAAGACTGCTAACATTCTGCCTAGAAAATGACTTATTAATTGCCAACAGCCTGTTCAAACAGCACCCTAGAAAATGACTTATTAATTGCCAACAGCCTGTTCAAACAGAAAACTAGAAAATGACTTATTAATTGCCAACAGCCTGTTCAAACAGCACCCTAGAAAATGACTTATTAATTGCCAACAACCTGTTCAAACAGCACCCTAGAAAATGACTTATTAATTGCCAACAGCCTGTTCAAACAGCACCCTAGAAAATGACTTATTAATTGCCAACAGCCTGTTCAAACAGCACACTAGAAAATGACTTAGTAATTGCCAACAGCCTGTTCAAACAACACACTAGAAAATGACTTAGTAATTGCCAACAGCCTGTTCAAACACCACTCTAGACGCCTATAGATCTGGACATTACTAGATTACAAGACAGGAAACCAAATAAATTCCATCACTATACGCCATAGATGAAGATCCAGTCTACTGTCCTGTGAGACTTATCCTGGAGCAGATTGCAATTCCGACCACGAGTTATTAGTAGCAGATGTGAAGATCAGACTCAAGAGGTTAGCGAAAAACGCCAGATCCATTAGATACGACACTAGAGCAATACCAACAGAATACAGCGAGGAGGTGCGGAACAAATTTAGTATATTGATGGTCGTTCAAGAGGAGATGACACCAAATAAACTCGCATACAACATCAGAGACGCAATACTATCATTTGTACAGGCTTACATGCCGCGAAGAGTAACAAAAAGAAGATCTTACATCACAGTCGAAACATAATCAAGAACCGGAAAAATCTAAAATTACTAAACGATGACAATATGACAATCAATACAAGGTAACTTCGTGAAACGTAACAACAATTAGACTTACGTAAAACACAGGTTTATTTCACTAGTGCTAGATATAGTCTATGGTGTCCCATTGAGACGATATATAAACCTGTGTTTTACGTAAGTCTAAACGATGACAAACCAATCAGGAGAAAAATTAGACAAGACAAAAAACAACTGCACAGTGTAAAGAAATTGAACAACTGCACGAACATTGGAACACCAGAATAATTTTTACAGAAGCAATAACACGGACAGCAAAATGTCAACTAGCACTCGAGAAATTGAAGATAAGTCAGGACATACTCTAACAGAAAATAAAGACATTCTGAACAGGTGGACGGAATGCTGTAGGGAAATGTACGAAGAATCAAACACAAATAGACACACAGAACTTGAGCCAGAACCCATCAAATAAGAAGTGTGCCACAGTAACAACCCATCCAGAAATCTTTCTCTTTCCTCTGTCTCTGTTCCATTTGTTCTTTACGGTGGTTACTAAATGTTCATGTTTTTCTTTTCTCATTACATGCCCTAAAAATCTTGATTGTCTGCTTCTAATTTTTGCTATAATTTGTCTTTTTACTCCCCCGATCGATGAGGGTTTTCTACATTAGCTTTCTTGCCTGGCCGTCGGATTTTCATCATTCTTCTCAAAAACCACGTCTCATATCCAACTTATCTTGAGCTATATTATTTACCGTCCATGTTTCGCATCCATAACGAAGGATTGGCTCAAAATAACATTCTAGCACTCAACCTCTCGTATGCAGTGATACTATTCCTTTGTGTATAATATTTAGCATTTGTTGAAATGCTGATTTGGCTTGTGCTATCTTGCTCTTTATTTCACTTGAACACCGGTCACCTCATGATCAAATGGTACCAAACATACCTGATATTTTCCACTTCATTTAATTTTGCATAATTTAGATTAATACTGCATCTTACTTAGTTTAGTTAGTGTGTTCCTTTCGTGCCGCAAGCGACACATAGGGCAGAGGTTTTGCTTCTCCATATGATGCGAGCCGCTGTCTGCAACTTTAATTCGTTGGATGGTAAACCTCTGTTTCAACATTAATGTGGGTTTTACGATTGTGCTTATTAGACACAATTCAACCGACCATAGCAAGTACGAAGAACACACCTACTTCCATCTTGAACCGGAACCGGAACTGTATCTTGGTGATGTGTATTTCTTTGAAACAGCCATTACTTCTGTTTTCTTCTTGTTTTCGTCCTCTGACATCTGGTTATTTATACTCTTATTTAGACTGATGCCTTAGTTTTCACGTTCGTACTACCATGTCTAGCAGGGTTTGAAGTTGCTATTCTGAAACTGCTATTCCTGTCATGCTTTCTATATTTAGCATAATATCTTCTGTATCCTGGGAGAAAAGATCTGGTAACATTAAACATCCTTGTCTGACGCCAATTGCTATCTTTTGGAATTATTCTACATTACTGTCAACCCTCATCGCAACTGTTTGTTTCCAATACATATTTCTTACTACCTCTAGATATTTCCCGTCAACATTTATTTATTATTCTAACATTTTTATCATTTTTAAATGTTTGCCCTTGACGAGGGCAGAAAGTAGAGAAAAGCGAGGAAGAGATAAGTAACGTTAGTAGATATTAAATGAACATTAATTGCATGTAAAAGAAATGGGAAAAACAAAGAAGGAAAGGAAGAAAGACAAATCCGATATAATAAGAAGAGAACAACCAGAGAAGAAAATGAAATAATATAACAGAGAGATACAAGATAAATAAGTATAATGAGGAGTGTGAGAGAAGACATACACAACACTGACTACCACGCTTTAAACATAGGTGGATTCCTAATCCCGGAACTACGCTACGCAGACGACGCAGTGCTTCTGTCAAATGATATAAAGGGATTAACTAATCAAGAACACAAAGAAATATAGCGAAGCACAAAATTTGTATTTAAACACGCAGAAAACAAAAATCATGTCAACAGATATAACAACACAACAACCAAAAATCAGAATAGACAATACCGAGATAGATTGTGTGGATAAATTTGATTACTTAGGAGCAAACATCAACGGTGCAGGAGACTGCATGGCAGAAATAAGGAAGAGATTGGCAATGGCATATTACAAAATAACACGGCTGAAAAACATATGGAAAAACAACAAAATAGAAACGAAAGTGCTAATGTTACGAACTTTTATTTTTCCGGTTGCAACATACCGATGTGAAACATGGACTCTAAGTAAAACAGCGGCAAAGAGGATCAGCGCCTTCGAGCTGAAATGCTACAAGAAGATACTTAGAATATCATGGAAGGATAAAGAAGCACATAGAGAAAGAAGCAGTAGTTCCCAAAACAATTTCATTTGTACACAATAATTACTACACATTTGTTTCTTACAACACAGTAGAAAGTAGATGAAGTGGAACCACAAAACACCAGAACATACAAATAACACAGGTATATACATAGCTTGGTGAACACACACACACAAGACAGCTGCTGTGATTTAAAACTTTATTCAGTTCCAGATATAACACTAGTTTTAAAATGCATTAAATGTATATATTCTAGGACAATCAATACAAGGTAACTGCGTGAAACGTAACAACAATCGTACTTACGTATTACACAGGTTTATATAACCGCTTCAATCAGACACGACAGACTATATCTAAAACTGGTGGGAAATGATGTGCACACAAGAAAACAGACAAATTGCAATATACAAATCATATTCAACGTTTCAACCAAAAGGTCTTTATCAAGATACACACAAAACATCAAAAGATGAAAAATGGAAAAATTATCACAACAAACAAACGTATCCAACGGAAATATAGAAATGAGATTCTAGGAGTAGCAGAGGTGAGATGGAAAGATGCTGGTTAAACATGGAAGGAAGAATTTATTTTTATTGATTGAGGAGGAGACTGTCATGAACAGCGGGCCGGAGGTACTGATCAAAAGAAAGAATTCCAAAAATACGCCAGGGGGGCTACTGTGCATACAATGATGGAATGATGATGCTAAAGATAAAAGCAAAATCCTTTGATCTAGCCATTATACAAACACGTGAACCAACTACAGACTAACTATGAAGACATTATACAAACATGTGAACCAACTACAGACTAACTATGAAGACATTATACAAACATGTGAACCAACTACAGACTAACTATGAAGACATTATACAAACATGTGAACCAACTACAGACTAACTATGAAGACATTATACAAACATGTGAACCAACTACAGACTAACTATGAAGACCTACAACACCTACTCAAACTGTAACATCGACATGATGTTCGTCCGTCGTGATCGACGATGACCAAAAACTCAACCATAATAATAATAACAATAAATAATAAAAATAATAAAAATAATAAAGTTAATAGTGCGTTTTTAAATGACTAGCAAGTCCAATGCGCGCACAAAATGTTCTTTTACAGAATTGACAACAATAGAAGGTATCTGTGTGAGGTTGAGATGTTTTTTCTTTTCTACTAGGATTGATTCCCACTTTGTTCTCTTCATATTTCATTAGTAAAGATAAGTAAATGATGTTCGTCCGTCGTGATCGACGATGACCAAAAACTCAACCATAATAATAATAACAATAAATAATAAAATAATAAAGTTAATAGTGCGTTTTTAAATGACTAGCAAGTCCAATGCGCGCACAAAATGTTCTTTTACAGAATTGACAACAATCGAAGGTATCTGTGTGAGGTTGAGATGTTTTTTCTTTTCTACGTGTCCGCTTCTGTCTTGCAGTTTCTTGTCTGAATTCTTCTGCCGCTAGTGCTCCCGTTCTAATGCTGTAACGCCAAGCCGTTCTATCCTGAGCGAAGCTCTCCCAAGCGCCTACGTCAATGTTAAGATGTTTCAAGGATGACTTGAGCGTGTCTTTGAAACGCTTTTTCTGTCCACCAGCTTTTCGAAATCCTGCCTTGAGTTCTCCATAATATATTTGTTTTGGCAAGTAAATAAATGGGTTGAGACATGACTAGCGCTGAAGTTGGTTTATAGTGTGGAAGAGTTGCGCTAATCGTCAACCACATTCTCTCTCCTGAGTTCATACATTCTGATAGTCATAGGAGACATGAATGTAAAAGTAGGGAAAGAAAGACTAGAACATTGTAGAGCCATATGGACAAGGGACGAGAAACGATAGAGAAGAAAGACTTATACAGTTTTGTAAGGAGAACAACATGACCATATGCAATATCAAATTAGAAGATTATATACATGGAAAAGTGTGAGAGACTAACAAGGAACCAGATCGATTTTATTATTATCAACAACAGGTTTTCAAATAATGAAAAGAATACTTGATAACAGATAGTGATATCATGTCCGGGTATGTTTTAGCATTCTTTGCTTATTTTTCTTTATGTTCGCTTTATAGCCCTTTGTGTCTTGCAGAAATTAGAAGAGTTGTCACCCGTGTGTTGCAGGGGCCCGAAAGGGGAGCAAAGAATAGCAACACTGTTTACCTTCCATGCATGTCGTAAAGGGCGACTAAGGAGGTTATGTAATGGAGTGGACTGTCCCATCCCATATAGGGTCAGTGACCGAAAGACATACTGAAGTCGGATGTGTCAGGCCGAAAGGCGCAGATATCGCAGAAATGCTGTAAACCATGACACAACTCATTTCGTTCTCCGGACTACATCCTGCTAATCTGCAGGAGTTTGAGAACGAACGCAGAAGAAGAGTTGTCTGGAGATATATTTTTTGTATGCCTCATATATGTGTGTTTGCGTTGAATCTTTTATTTCTGTAATCCATCCATGATCTGTCCCCGGCTTAGTAAACAGCGTGCCTGTATAGTAATGCTTTTTGAAGCATACTGACTGATGTTAAAGTGGTTTTCAGATGCTTCCAGACTACTCATCATATATGGATGCTTGCTCAGGAGTAACAGTAGATCAGTCATCATATACGGATGCTTGCGAAGGAGGAACAACAGTCTACCATCAGACAGTGTCCTTAAAAAAGCATTACTATACAGGCACGATGGTTACAAAGTCAGTCCAGGGACAGACCGTGCAATAGATGATTACGAAATAAAAGAATCAACGAAAACAAACATATGAAGCACACAAAAAGACATCTTCAGAGGACTCTTCTACCCCTGACGCTGCAAGATACAAAGGGAATAAAACGAAAAGAAATAAGTAAAGAATATTAAAACATATTCAGGAGCTGGTATCAATTTTGATCATAGCCATGTGCTGTGCAAAATACATGATAATCTTAAAAATACAGCAGAGAAGAAAGCAATATCCAAATATAGACACATAGCACTGATACAACCATACACGCAACAGAAATTCCCTGTGGAAATAAAGAACAGATATGAACACCTAATGGTAGAATAGATGGAACAATGCAGAAAGGAGAACCTGAAGAGAAAATGCATAATAATGGGATAGCCAAAGGAAAAGCATCCACACAACAAATGAAAATTTACCAATAAATTAAGCCAAGAACAAAAAAGACATGGATGGCAGATGACACACTAGATAAAATCTCAGAAAGAAACAGCAAGTAAAATATCCACTGATAGACACACACAAAACACAAAGTATATTCAAAGCAGCAAAAGAAAATTAGAAACAAAATGCAGAGAAAAATGGAAGATATGCCCTCAACAAAAGACAAAGAAATTCGCAAAAAAAAACAAATAAGACAGATCACAAATACGAAACGTTCTTTAAATGGGAGTGCTGCATACATTAATTATATTTGAGACAACAGGTATTCTCACAAGAAGAGCCGAACGTGTGACAGGCCTGTTTTATGGCCAACAGTACAAAGACCCTACAACATAAAACAATGTCGAACCAGCTATACTGAAATCATAAATGAAAAATACAATAAAAACAATGAAATGTGGAAAAGCCAGTAGGCGCTGCCAATATAATAGCAGACATAATAAAAACTAGATGAATTTGGTGTGGAAATTATCGCAGAACTTTTCTGTGACAAAAATAAAACAGGACACATACCTAAACACATAAAATCATCAGTATTGATAAGATGCTACGTTATAAGAGGCAGTGGATTGTATAGTATTCACAACAATAAGTTTGATGAGCCAAATAACCAAATTACGACTCAAGGGAATACACGAAAGAATTGAAACGAAGATAAAAGAGATAGACAGGTGAGTAAAGAACAGTTTGGATTCAGGGAAAAAAAACCCAAAGAAACCAGATAATTTATACTTAGTATCAAACTATCAGTGGATAAATACACAAAGGTCATTCCAGAAAATATACACATTTGTTCATAGACTACAGCAAGGCCTACGACAGAAAACAATTGATGAAAAATTACATGAACAATTAATTAAAAGTTTTCAAGACTAGGTCTAGTCTACTGAAATAGGCATATATGGTTTATATTTTGTCTATTCTTTCCCAATGTGGTTTGTGATCCACTTGCCGTTTAGCGTGGGGGTGATTGGAGCTCAAGCTTGCGTTCTAAAGCCAGATGTGTGGCCTCGGCTGTGTTATGAGCGTGTCTGTTCAGAATGTCCCTGACATTTTCTATCCATCTTTTCCGTGGTCTTCCTCTGGCTTTGTACCCTGATCTTATTTGGTTATATGCTTGTACGGGCAACGTTTCGTGATGCATTCTCATAATGTGGCCAAAACACTAGATCTGTTGATCTATGTAATCTGTACAAGATATTATACCTATTCTTTCCCTGATATATTCATGATGAGTTTATATACTAGGATTATATAAAAATATATTAGGAACAAACTGCATTAATAAGTTGTGAAAACAGCACCTCATCATACATAGTAATAAAAAGTGGGGTAAAACAAGGTAGTATTTTATTACCCAGAGTATTTAACATTTACACAGAAAGTATTTTATTACCCAGAGTATTTAACATTTACACAGAAAGCATTTTATTACCCAGAGTATTTAACATTTACACAGAAAGTATTTCTAAACATATAGAACTCAAGATTAGTGTAAAAATAATAAACAACAAACAATATACAGATGCAAGTCCTCTTAGCAGAAAAGGATCTCAGAGACTAGTAGATCAACTCGATAAATCAAGTAAAGAATATGGACTAGATATAAACATTTTTCAAACCCATGATAATCAATAAATTCAGAAAAGAACACGTGCTAAACATAAAAATAAATGGAGATATTGCAACACGTAGAACATTATAAATATCTTGGACTATCATCATCAGGTGGCATATTCTTTCCAGAACGTAGTCTTCCCTATGGATCTTAGAATTCTTCGCGGTCTTGAGCAAGTTGTCCTGCCTCTTTTATTTACATGCGCAGGCAACATAATGATCAATTTCCGGTCAAAATGGCGAGTGAGAATGTATGTGTTTTCCTCGGTGTCAGTTTAAATCGAATGTTCCTCCTGAAAGCAACGGCAAACTACAGGAATATGGTGCCAAGAAATTTTCTATAGATGTGGTGAATATCTTGGACACATAATCACAAATCGTGTTAGATGTCTTCTTCTTCTTCAGCGTTCATTCTCAAATTCCCACTGGATTTCTCTTGTAACAGGACAATGATCCTACAAGATTTCCAGTTGGATGTAGTCCAGAGAATGGAAATGCGTTGTGTTGCCGTTTTATTTGCGCCAATGGCCCAACACATCCGTCTTCGGCGGGGTGTTAGATGTGAAATAGAAGCTACAATGAGAATATGAATGGATAATACTACTTTCAATGATGTCATGAAGAAAATATTAACATCTAAACAAATAACACACTAAATATGAGAATTTGAAAATGCTACATCTATTCTACATTGATGTATGGATCAGAAGAATGGATAATGAATAAACAACTGGTTGCTAATCCAGCGGTCCGTGGATTCATGCATTTGGTCCAGCAGACAACTGGAAGACATAATAAATGCGTCTAAGACGCGGATATATATTAGAATCAGGAGAAAGAGAAGAAAAAAAAAAAAAGGTTATGACAACACGGTGAAGAAGCAAGAACTATTGACAGAAATAAAATCAAACAAATAACTTATTTTAACATATTATTTTAACCTATTACTATAACCTATTATTTTAACCTATTATTTTAACCTATTACTTTAACCTATTATTTTAACCTATTATTTTAACCTATTATTCTAACCTATTATGACACACCGTTGAAGACTGTGAGAGTAGGGTTGAGAGGAGAAAGAGGTAGGCAGAGATACAAATGGGAGGGAAATGTCACGAGATAGGCATGTTACAGTCCATTACAGTGCACCAACAAAGCAGAAGACAAGATGTTGGATGATCATTGCAGCCAACCTTCTATGAGGAGACGTCACAAGAAGATGATAAAAATACATTAGAAAATTTCAACAAGTTTCGAAGTCCATGGTATCATTTCCAGAATAGCCCCATGGCGGCAATTACTATTTCCTGTCTTACATTTCTAGTCTAGCCCCATGGCGGCAATTACTATTTACTGTCTTACATTTCTAGTCTAGCCCCATGGCGGAAATTACTGTTTCCTGTCTTACATTTCTAGTCTAGCCCCAAGCGGCAGTTACTATTTCCTGTCTTACATTTCTAGACTGGCCCTATTACGTCAGCAACTATTTGCTGTCTTACATTTACAGATTATCTCCTGGCGTCAGTCACTATTTCCTGTCTTACATTTCTAGACTGGCCCCATGTTGTCAGTCACTATTTCCTGTCTTACATTTCTAGTCTAGCCCCATGGCGGCAGTTACTGTTTCCTGTCTTACATTTCTAGTCTAGCCCCATGGCGGCAGTTACTATTTACTGTCTTACATTTCTAGACTGGCCCCATGGCGGCAGTTACTATTTACTGTCTTACATTTCTAGACTGGCCCCATGGCGGCAGTTACTATTTATTGTCTTACATTTCTAGACTGGCCCCATGGCGGCAGCCACTACTTGCTGTCTTTTTTTAACCACCTTGATCTCGTAGGCGAGTTGACAAAGCGTGCAATCTCCACACCAAAACACGTGACAGCAATCATTTAGTATGCTACCCTGTAGAAAAATTAGAATATCAATTTACTTATATGAAAATTAGTCACAGCAGGCAGAAAAAAACAATGTCAAAACAGCAGAACAACATGTGATAAGGAAGCACAACAACAACACACTAATGAACATAAAGTTACAGAATAGAAACACAATAAGAAACTGAGGAGTTATAGAATAGAAGAAACAGAAGTACACTGAGAAGCACGGAGTTATGAAAGGAGAAAAAAAGGATAGGAAACTGAGGGACACAAAGTTATAGAATGGTGAAAAAAAACACAATAGTAAACTGAGAAACAGCAAATCCCAGAAGGAGAAAAAGTAATGGAAATCTAATGTCATTAGCGTGTAATAAAGGATTGCATTTCATAGACACAAAAAACTTCGGGTACAAGTTGTCTCATTTCTTATATCTTTACTCTAGATTGCATGGCCTGGGAGTGAATCGTGGGGTTGTAAGAAACGAGCGGAAAACAGGAATTAAAAGAACATTTATCAACCAAAAACTTGTCCAACTCTATGGCGGCGAGGTTCAGAGAGCGTCTGCGATGGTCAAGCTACCTTGGATCAAATTCAAACGCAGTCAATTGTGCATCTAGGAAGTTTAGAAAGCAATAGTAAACTACTTAAACTAAATACTGTAAAGCCCGCAGAAGACGGATGTGTCCGGCCATCGGCGCAAATAAAACGGCGACACAACGCATTTCCATTATCTGGACTACATCCTGCTGGAAATCTGGTAGGGACATTGTCCTGCTACAAGAGAGATCCAGCGATAGTTTTGAGAATGAACGCAGAAGAAGAAGAATACTGTAAAGAAAATTATTACAGCCTATAACGAAACAGTCTAAGAATTCCTTAATGACTACCCTTCCTCTCAAATGCTGAAAAAAACATGTGTACAGACACCATTAACAGTCACAACGTCACTGTATGAATCAACAAGTAAACTTAAGAAGATCTCAACTTTTTACAAATAGTAGTGAGTTGTCAGTAGTAGAACTACTTAGCATCATTAGTTGAGTAGCGACAACAATAGTAGTAGAACTACTTAGCATCATTAGTTGAGTAGCGACAACAATAGTAGAACTGTGACAGTATTAACACCCCATGATAGCCTACGCCAGTCGGCATGACACCTGATGATGATGATGAATGGTGCACAACACACAATTACCTGCGACTATATTTTATAAATAATTAAGTACTCACAGAAATATTCTCTTGTGTTCTCATCTTTGTCCTCAAAGCGATAAGCCAACCAGGCACACAGCAAGGCAGTAGAGTAGATTCATTCATATCATGGAGAACTCTTTTCACAAGGCAGCACTGACAGAAAAACCCACACAAACCTACAACAAGAAATAAAGGGTTATGAAATAAGTAAAAGGAAAAGAACGCCTGTCCGTGTTGTTAGAACAACGTTCTCAGACCCTGAAGGACACTGGTCCAATCCACGGTTGTGATATGATTTGATTTTCTTTCGGGGGTACAGTCTTCTTCTTCTTCTGCGTTCGTTCTCATACTCCTGCAGATTAGCAGGATGTAGTCCTGAGAACGGAATGCATTGTGTCATGGTTCACATCATTGCTGTGATATCTGCGCCTTTCGGCCTGACACATCCGACTTCAGCATGACTTTGGGTCATTGACCCTATATGGGATGGGGCAGCCAACTCTATCCCATAACCTCCTTAGTCGCCTTCTACGACATGCGTGGAAGATAAACAGTGTTGTTATTCTTTACTCCCCTTTCGGACCTCGGCAAGGAGGTACAATCAAAATCCTTTCTGTGCATGTCGCGCTGTCTACTATGGCAAAGCAGCCTTTATTTCCACAGCCCATCCACAACCCTGTACTCCTTCACAGGAAAACATGCAGTAACGAAGAGACAGGTACCGGTAGATTAACACACAACTTTCTATCAGTGTATGTAGTTGGGTCTACAAAATGAATAACACGGAAGCAGTAGTCACCTTGGACGCATGTAGTAATTAGGAAATACGAACGTATTTTCTTATGTACAGTTGGGTGATTTCTGTATAGATATCTGTCATACACAGAAAATGTGATTTCTGTACAGATATCTTTCATACCTTGAACAGGTGGTTTCTGCACATAAATCTTGCATACCCATAAAAGGTATTTTCTGCACATATATCTTTCGTACCCATAAAAGGTGGTTTCTGTAAAATATATTTCATATAAGGGAAGACATCCGCACTCGTAGCTCTATGTTTGCCTAGTGCGCATAGGTTTCGCGAATTTAGCACGTAGACGGACCATAATTGGCAGTTTTATAGTTTTTCACATTTGTCAGTTGCGGTCACAGTAAATCTTAAAAGTTCTCCTGTGGTCCGGCAAAGTTCAATGTTGATATGATTGGGTGACCTATTTACCTCTAATCTGTGGTCTAACGAATGTAAATATTTGTCGATTAACGGCGATTAATTTGCGTAGAAATTATACAACGCCCATAATTATACAATTCGTATTGCTTCGTTATGGGTCCGAGTTAGAGTATGCATATAGTATCAGACTCGGGCGCCGGCATTTGCAGTTCTTTGCGCACGGGAATTGGTTCTTTTTATTTTTAATTTATTTATGCCACCTTTAGTTAGGGGATTATGTTTTCTGAAGGGCTATTAATTATATATGTATATATTTATTTATTTCATTCGTAACAGAAGAAATGTTCTTCCCGATTGTATTTCGAAATGTTTATTTTTATTCTCGTTCTCTCGGGCAAAGCTTCTAGTATATATATATATATATATATATATATATATATATATATATATATATATATATATATAGCGTTTATAAAGCGCGTGATTGGTCCGGTGATCTCAGAAGAACGACTTCATGGCCGTTACCTAAATACCCTGGGCGCCCAAATGTCCCGTGCTATTGAAAGTGGTCCAAAACAGGAGTTTCCTAATTGTTTTTGCTGCTGTACAGATGTTCACAGAATCAGCCTGCAAGCTCCTTCTAGTCTCACCTATGTACGTCTTGATGCAACGCTTACAGATTATGGCAACGTTGCAGGACACACAAGTAAAACTCTCTTCAATGGTGAATGTGACATATCGGGTCTGGGTGACATAAGAACAGGTTTATCATCTTTCACGTTTGCAGCTGATGGTGCCAAAATGATTTGGAATGTCAGGTTTGAAATGACTCCGGAACAATAAATCCCTGAGGTTCTTGGCACGTCTGTAAGCAACAAGATGGGATCGCAGAACACTGCATGCATCTTGGGATCCGACTGGAGTAGAGGAAGATATAATAGGACATGACGCACAGGAAAGTTATATGGGTGGAAAGTGAAAAGAACAATTTTGATGTAACTTTAACTGTAAAAATGTAGTCAGTGTACTGTGATGACCGTACTTACAAATAGACCAATCCCTGCCACATTCACATAACCCGGAGCTCCACTGACGAGGGGGTCTAACTTGAGGTTGTTGACTTGGCTGTTGGATAATTACAGTCGTATTTGATGTGGTGGAAGTCTGTTGTCCATAATTGCCTTGTGGGGGCATATAATACCCGGGCGGATATGGCGAACCTGCTGTAGGTGGGATTGCGTACGGCGTCCATTGTTGTTCTGGGGTTTGGTAAGGTGGTGCGGGACTAGGCATCACATCATCACGGGATATTTCAGGAGCCGATGGGGGCTGTAGTGGTGTATATTTGGGATGATCACGTGGTATGTGCTGTACTTCGTCATCTGATTCATCTTCGGAAAGTCTGATTTCTGACACCTGGACAGAAAAACACAAAAAAGTATTATCTTTATGTTGTTAGCGATTACCGTACATCAGTACAATACAGCTAAACTCATATGTGAAAGGTGATAATTCATCTAAGGAGCTACATTCTGATTGGTAGAGTAATCTTCAATTAGTTTAAGTAGCTATATTCTGATTGGTAGAGTTTCTTCAATTAGTCTAAGGAGCTACATTCTGATTGGTAGAGTAATCTTCAATTAGTCTAAGGAGTTACATTCTGATTGGTAGAGTATCTTCAATTAGTCTAAGGAGCTACATTCTGATTGGTAGAGTAATCTTCAATTAGTCTAAGGAGCTACATTCTGATTGGGAGAGTATCTTCAATTAGTCTAAGAAGCTACATTCTGATTGGTAGAGTTTCTTCAATTAGTCTAAGGAGCTACATTCTGATTGGTAGAGTTTCTTCAATTAGTCTAAGGAGCTACATTCTGATTGGTAGAGTTTCTTCAATTAGTCTAAGGAGCTACATTCTGATTGGTAGAGTTTCTTCAATTAGTCTAAGGAGCTACATTCTGATTGGTAGAGTTTCTTCAATTAGTCTAAGGAGCTACATTCTGATTGGTAGAGTTTCTTCAATTAGTCTAAGGAGCTGCATTCTGATGGTAGAGTTTCTTCAATTAGTCTAAGGAGCTACATTCTGATTGGTAGAGTTTCTTCAATTAGTCTAAGGAGCTACATTCTGATTGGTAGAGTTTCTTCAATTAGTCTAAGGAGCTACATTCTGATTGGTAGAGTTTCTTCAATTAGTCTAAGGAGCTACATTCTGATTGGTAGAGTTTCTTCAATTAGTCTAAGGAGCTGCATTCTGATGGTAGAGTTTCTTCATTTAAACTACAATAATCGACCGTGTGTTGCAGTGACTAAATTAGATGATTGATAATGCTGCCATTCAAGTCGTAAAAGGTGATTAAGGAGGTTGGGCTTGCAATTAATTACTCCATTCCATAATGTCCGTGTGATGAAGCCTTCTGAGACCCATTCCAGAACTGGCATGAGATTATTAACGCTTGTATCTACATCATTCTTCGATATTGCACGAAGTTCATAACAAAGTCTCCTAATGGGGTAGGAATCTGTTCAACTCATGGCGCTGTGCCATACAGCCACATTGAATCATCATTTTATGCCAGAGAAACACCTGGGACTGAAAGAAAAACTCTAATGTCTGACATAGGTAACACAGGTAACTAACTTGTAACTTCTCTATCATCATCATCGTCATCATCTCCACCATCACCACCAACATCATCATCTCCACCATCACCACCAACATCAGCATTATCATAATCACTACCATCGCCCGTCTGTAGCAGGAGCACAGAAATTTGAGAAAATAATAACAACATTTTGTCATGCTATGCACGTTATAAGAAGCGACTAAGGAGGTTCTGGAAGTGAAGTTGGTTCTCATAACCCTTAAGGGTCAAATTTACTCAGAATCCTTGCTGAAATCGGATGTGTCAAGCCGAGAGAGGCAAATATCGCAATCAATCTGTAAACTACGATATGTTCTGTTATGTGGATTAAATCCTTCTAATCTGCAGAAGTTTGAGAACGAATGCAGAACCACCATCGTCATCATCACCATCACGATCACAACCATTATCACCATCGTCAACATCACCACCATTACAGTTGTCATCATCAATGTCATCATTGCCATTATTATTATCATCAACTGCATCATCTTCAGCATTATCATCAATATTATTATCATCACCACCACCATCATCATCATTACTAGCAATATCATCACTATCATCACTGTCACCACCAACATCACCACCATCACCTTTATCATTGTCACCACCAACATCACCACCATAACCTTTATCATTGTCACCACCAACATCACCACCATCACCTTTATCATTGTCACCACCAACATCACCACCATCACCTTTATCATTGTCACCACCAACATCACCACCATCACCTTTATCATTGTCACCACCATCACAGTCATCACCAATATCGCCACTATCATCATTACCACTATCATAATTATTATCACTACCATCGACATCAAAAACTATAATAATAATGAACACATATCCTAGGTAGAGCACTACTAGTCCTCTTCTTTTGTATTAATACATGTTCCTTATACGTTTCTATAACATAACCAAGTACGACGTTAGTGGAATAACTTTCTCTGCGCTCAAACTTCGACCAAGTTCATGTAAGTTGGAACGATTAGACTGTCTCAGCGCCCATATGTTGCCGGGTCATGAGAGAAAGACTGAAAGAATAGAGACAACATAACATGCAAGTGGGAACGATTAGACTGTCTCAGCGCCCATATGCTGCCGGGGTATGAGAGACTGAAATAATAGCGGTAACATAAAATTTAAATTACCCGTAATGTATCTTATAGCAGGCGATTAAGACGTCATTTGAGGGTAAATTAACTATTCCATCCCATCGAAGGTCACAATGATTCGAAGCCGTGCTAAAATCAAATGTATCAGACCGGTGGCCGCAACTACGATTTCGAAGCCGGGCTAAAATCAAATGTATCAGACCGGTGGCTGCAACTACGATTTCGAAGCCGGGCTAAAATCAAATGTATCAGACCGGTGGCTGCAACTACGATTTCGAAGCCGGGCTAAAATCAAATGTATCAGACCGGTGGCTGCAACTACGATTTCGAAGCCGGGCTAAAATCAAATGTATCAGACCGGTGGCTGCAACTACGATTTCGAAGCCGGGCTAAAATCAAATGTATCAGACCGGTGGCTGCAACTAAGATATCAACCATGTCACAACACATTCCGTTCTCTAGACTGCATCCTGATAATCTGTAGGTGCTTGAGAACGAACGCAACAGAAGACGGTGTTACTGTCTCACTATCCAGACCATTCACCAGATATATGTGATACTGTGGTCCCGCCTGTGTGTTGCCAGGGCCCGAAAGGGGAGCAAAGAATAGCAACACTGTTTGCCTTCCATGCATATTGTAAGAGGCGACTAAGGAGGTTGTGAAATGGAGTTGGCTGTCCCATTCCATATAGGGTCAATGACCCAAAGCCATGTTGAAGCCGGATGTGTCAGGCCGAAAGGCGCAGATATCGCAGCAATGCTGTACACCATGACCCAGCGCATTCTGTTCTCCGGACTACATCCTGCTAATCTGCAGGAGTTTGAGAAGGAACGCAGACGAAGAAGATACTGTGGTATCTGTACGTTGTGACTCCGGCCAATGAAAAGCCCGGATCAGTCGTATCAGCCAAAATAAGTGATGTCGTATCAGACGATAGCGCTAGAACGTAGAAAGGCCTATTCGTAGAAAGAACTTATATTAACCCACTGGTCAGAAATAACATAATATATTCACCGGTACTATATATTTTATCCAAGTGACTGGCCAGAAAAGACGTATATTAACCCACTGAAGTCATCACTCACACAATATATTCATCAGAGTTATATATTTTATCCAAGCGGATGATCATAAATTACGTCAACAACTTTTTGTAAGTTTTTTACCCTCTCCTGCCTCTTTTTTTAAATAAAAAGTGTCAAGAAATCACAGACCCATCTTTCTCAAACATTTTTAAAAAAATGTATTTGGTTTTTGGTCCCACAGCAGAAATATTGTCCCTAAAGGGGTCCATGTTAAAAATTTTGAGAATCACTGATTTAGATCGCTGTAGAATGTGTTTCAGTACCACCACCTCCCGTGATTTAGGAAAAAGCGTATCCATTTACTTGAATAATAAAAATTAAATATCTTAGTAAATGTCTACAAAGATAAATTTATGTGGTTCTCATTTCCTTTTTTTCCCTGGCCAACATAAAACGCAGTGGCACTAATGGGCCATATTGCCGCGTTTAGAACCACCGCATTAGACTTTCTACGACATAAGATAGAGGCATTATGTCATATTAAAATCATGCAGTCCTGTAGATTGTGTGGTAAAAAGTAGCAAACATTAATACCATCAAATGGTTGCATGTTTTAATTATTTTGTCTAAATACAAAATGGGAGTACTCATGTATCATGCCAAGTAATCTAAATATGAAGTTTACATGCTATAGGCACTGCCGTACATCCTTATATCTCGTTGCACGCACAATCATGCATCCAAATGACCCTACTACACTACTAACGATGTCATTATTCTTTTCTCCCCTTTCGATCCTCGTCAATACAAGAATCTTCTTCTTATTCTGCGTTCGCTCTCAAACTCCAAAAGATTAACAGGATGTAGTCAGGAGAACGGAATGCGCTGTATCATTGTTTATAGCATTGCTGCGATATCTGCGCCTTTTGGCCTGAAACTGCGTCACTTTGATGGCTTTGAGTCACTGACCCTATATGGGATGGGACAGCCAACTCCATCCAATAACCTCCTTAGTCGCCTTTTACGACATGCGTGGAAGGTAAACAGTGTTGCTATTCTTTGCTCCCCTTTCGGGCCCCGGCAACACACGGGAGGATACAAGAATGATACCTTTGTATTATCTGTTTCTTTCACTGGCTCGTATTTGGATGTCATGTTTCTGAAAGTAAACCATTCAATTTGTTATAATTAACACATTGCTTGTTTACACAGTGTGTTCGTGTATTTGTGTGTTTGTATGTTTGAATGTCCAAAAATTACAATTAAGCAATAAATACCGCCTTTGTGTTGCCGGGGCTCGAAAGGGGAGCAAATAATAGCAACACTGTTTACCCTCCACTCATGTCGTAAAAGGCGACTAAGGAGGTTATGGGATGGAGTTAGCTGTCCTATCCCATATAGGGTCAGTGACCCAAAGCCATGTTGAAGCCGGATGTGTCAGGCCGAAAAGATACATAGAAAGATGCCCCAACAACTATCTATATCTTGGATAAATAATCAACAATGATGACTCGAGGATAGAAAGTAGATGTTACAAGAAGAATATGGGTAGCTAAAAGTTCTTTCTATGAAACTACTAACATTCGCATAAATCACAAAACAAATTAAAAATAAACATTGTAAAATGCTACAACTGCTCTACACTAATGTATGCATTGATGAGAAACATGGACAATGAACAGACAACTATAAGACAGAATTGATGCATTGAAATGTGGATATAAAGAATAAGAGAGAAAACTTCAGGGAAAGAGAATAAAACAAATAAGTAGATTCCAACAACACTGCGTATGAAAAACATAACTAAAGGAAATGAAAATCAAGCTAATAAAATAGTCATTAAAATAATTTTAACAAATATTTTGAACATTTAAAAAGTCATGACGACTTATTGAAGATCTTTTTTTGAAGTCAAGCTTGCCAACTTATTTTTTAAAGTTTATTATTAACTATAGTTCTTATCCAAAAAGTTTCTAATGTGTTTCTGTCTCCCCCCCCCCCCCATTTCTAACAAAGGACACATAGTCCACGAAGATCATTTTTTATTCTGACCTCGCGCCCCCATCAAAACTCTGTGGCCCTACGGTAATCAATAGAAGGTGGTACTGCTAGTAGAACATAATGGACAATAATACTCACATGTAAAACAGGTAATGAAGTCCTACTGAATGATGACTAAAACACTACACACTATCACTAACGGATGTAAATATGGTACATATAACAAAACAAAACACATAATATAATCTACAGATGACAATACACAGGACAAAGTCGACGTTTCGGACCAATATGCCTTTTTCAAGATACGGACATAACATACAAACATAAAAAAACCACAAGTAAAAATGAATGCGTATCCGAGTGAAATGTGGTACTAAGATAGAAGGGCCCTACGGTGTCATATACGTTGTTACTTTGAGAACCATTGATTGATAACACCGCTTTCATCTCTTCTGAGTAGAAGGCGTCTTCTCTAAACAGTGCACATCGCTGCGAGTTGATATCCTGGTATGATATAAAGATCTCGCCCGTGTGATGCCGAGGCCCGAAAGGGGAGCAAAGAATAGCAACACTGTTTACCTTCCAAGAAGTGTCGTAAAAGGCGACTAAGGAGGTTATGGGATGGAGTTGGCTGCCCCATCCCATATAGGGTCAGTGACCCAAAGCCATGCTGAATTCGGATGTGTCAGGCCGAAAGGCGCAGATATCGCAGCAATGCTGTAAACCATGATACAACGCATTCCGTTCTCCGGACTACATCCTGTTAATCTGCAGGAGTTTGAGAACGAACGCAGAAGAAGAAGAAGAAGATATAAAGCTGTGAAGAGCACATATCCCCATAATTTCACAACTGTATACAAGAGCTTTATTGCTTGTAATTGCCGATATCTAGAATATTCGGTACTGTACAAGGGTCAAGACCAGGTTTCTACGGAACAAACAGCTAACATAATTAAACGGAACGAAATTCCGATAAAGGCGCACATACCGATGAATCCAACGTTCTACACATAACGCGATGAGAGCCCCCGATCACTTGATATGCACGCTACACTCTGAGTGAGAGGTGGATGGCAAGTTCATTGTGCGCTAATCTCTAGATCGGTATCCGAAGTTACGACTTTTTACTTTTCCGAGAAATGGAAGCTCTATGCAACAGCATATGAAATAAGTTGGTATGTTGTCACGTGATTTGGCCACAGATTAATGTATTGAACCGAATCTTCCATCACCAATAAAGTACCCATGGATCAAGAAAATATTAAAGTGAACGCATCAATAACAAAGAATACATCAATGTAACCAATCTGGGGAAGTAGAAAACTTGCTTTGTTTTTGTTTACTTCGACCTCCGTGATTTACAAGTAGTATATCTTTTGGGGGGAGTGACTTTCTTAGTCAAAAACTTAAATCATAGATAAACTAAATAATTTTGTATACAGTATATAGTTTCAAAACTGAATATTTTATTTCAGAAACGTAACTTAGTAAAAATAATATAAAAGCTATATACATTTTTCAATGTGCACAGTGAATATTTGCACTATTTTTTAAAAAAGTATGTCTCAATATAGCACTTTAGTGGGTCTTTGTGACCTCTCATACTTTTTGGTTGTGCGTCCTGATATAGCCTACCTAGACATTGTCCACTGGTTGATGGGCACGCCTCTACAAAAGAAAGGCGAACTCATCATTTACCTATTTGCACAATTATTTTGGCAAGAAAAGTAATTTTTACAAATGTAAACAAGGACCTACTCGCAAAATATGATGTGAATTCATCTTGAATTATTTAGGTATTCATTGAAAAAATATATGATTTTACAGAGAAACAATTCTTAAAATTGTGAGCTCGAAAATGTAAACGATATTTGAGCACACTCGGCTTGTATTCAGATGTTTACACCAAAGAGTTAAAACTTACAGAATGTTTTGCGCTGTTAGGCCCTAGAGTTCTGTTGCTATGACTTTCCTTGTTCAACGCGGGAACAGAATGATACACTGAACATGGATTTCTGTATTACATCTGTCTATGAAATTATCGAGTTACGATGTAACTGAAGGCAGTTTTATAAGTCGCCGTGCGCAGCTGATGCAGCTGTCTACACCATTTTGCAAAGCCTTCCAGTGAGTTAACCTTGACCTGCGTAATTTTCACTAATATAGCCTTGACATATTTCATTTCGTTATTGCATGTTTTCCTGTGAAGGATTGGAGGGGGCTTTCTATGGGCTGTGGAAATAAAGGCAGTTTTGACATAGAAGACGCCGCGACAGATGCTGCTCGTGGTGGACAAACACATATAAAATGCTGTTCGTGGTGGACAAACACATATAGATAGCTGTTCGTGGTGGACAAACACATATAAATAGCTGCTCGTGCACAAACACATATAAATAGCTGCTCGTGGACAAACACATATAAATAGCTGCTCGTGGACAAACACATATAAATAGCTGCTCGTGCACAAACACATATAAATAGCTGCTCATGGACAAACACATATAAATAGCTGCTCGTGCACAAACACATATAAATAGCTGCTCATGGACAAACACATATAAATAGCTGCTCGTGCACAAACACATATAAATAGCTGCTCATGGACAAACACATATAAATAGCTGCTCATGGACAAACACATATAAATAGCTGCTCGTGCACAAACACATATAAATAGCTGCTCTTGCATAAACACATATAAATAGCTGCTCATGGACAAACACATATAAATAGCTGCTCGTGCACAAACACATATAAATAGCTGCTCATGGACAAACACATATAAATAGCTGCTCATGGACAAACACATATAAATAGCTGCTCGCGGACAAACACATATAGATAGCTGTTCGTGGTGGACAAACACATATAAATAGCTGCTCATGGACAAACACATATAAATAGCTGCTCATGGACAAACACATATAAATAGCTGCTCATGGACAAACACATATAAATAGCTGCTCATGGACAAACACATATAAATAGCTGCTCGTGCACAAACACATATAAATAGCTGCTCGTGCACAAACACATATAAATAGCTGCTCGTGGACAAACACATATAGATAGCTGTTCGTGGTGGACAAACACATATAGATAGCTGCTCGTGGACAAACACATATAAATAGCTGCTCGTGGACAAACACATATAGATAGCTGTTCGTGGTGGACAAACACATATAGATAGCTGCTCGTGGACAAACACATATAAATAGCTGCTCGTGGACAAACACATATAGATAGCTGTTCGTGGTGGACAAACACATATAGATAGCTGCTCGTGGTGGACAAACACATATAAAATGCTGTTCGTGGTGGACAAACACATATAGATAGAATCTCAACTTCTTTTACTTAACAGTTCAGTTATGGTATAGCAAAGTAATGCAGTATTCAATATTGCGGTCATGCTATATGCTCAGCATATTTATGTTAACCGCAGTGTAGAGACAATTATGATATGTTGATTCAGAATAACTACCAAATAATCGACCTTAAACATGTGACTTATTTTCTGCTCGAAATACCTTCACTGATGCTTGTGTAAGTAATTTCTCTTCAAAATGTTAACTTCATTTTTCATTAGTCCAAAATTGACAGATATTTTGTGAACCGTATTTACGGTGTTCTTAAACTTATCTGTTACAGCGGTAATGACACGTCCTATGTATTTTCTTATGTTAATTTGTCACAGCAATAACAATATGACTCAAATCTTGTATTTCGCCCGCATATTGTCGGGCCCAAGAGGGGAGCAAAGAATTACAGCACTGTTACCTACCACTCATGTCGTAGGAGTTTGAAGTGGGCTATCCCACCATATAGAGGGTAATTAAAATTCCTTGATGAATTTAAATGTGTCAGACCGAAATACACAGATATCGCAGCTAATCTGTAAAACCCTGGCGCCACGACTTTCGTTCTCCGTACTACATCCTTGTAATATACAGGAGTTTGAAAACGAATGCAGAAGAAGAAGAAGATCATTTCAAAGTACTCTTCAATATATTGCTTATTTCATGAAAGCAATTAATCTTCAATGTATTGCTGATTTCATGAAATTAATTAATCTTCAATTTATTTCTGATTTCATGGTAGCAATTAATCTTCAATTTATTGCTGATTTCATGAAATCAATTAATCTTCAATTTATTGCTGATTTCATGAAATCAATTAATCTTCAATTTATTGCTGATTTCATGAAATCAATTAATCTTCAATTTATTGCTGATTTCATGAAATCAATTAATCTTCAATTTATTGCAGATTTCATGAAATCAATTAATCTTCAATTTATTGCTGATTTCACGAAATCAATTAATCTTCAATTTATTGCTGATTTCATGAAATCAATTAATCCTCAATTTATTGCTGATTTCATGAAATCAATTAATCTTCAATTTATTGCTGATTTCATGAAATCAATTAATCTTCAATTTATTGCTGATTTCATGAAAGCAATTAATCTTAAATTTATTGCTGATTTCATGAAATCAATTAATCTTCAATTTATTGCTTTTTTCATGAAATCAATTAATCTTCAATTTATTGCTGATTTCATGAAATCAATTAATCTTCAATTTATTGCTGACTACATGATAACTATATTTCCTTCTTTTGCTTGCAAGGAATAGTTTCAGTATTACATCAAACAGAACATGCGCATTACGAAAATGTGTTCAAGTTGCGTGAAGAAAGCTCAAATTAACTCTTTTAGTTATGAAATTTGGGATTGACAATTAAAGTTCGGTATAACTTTGCTTTTTTTACACGTTTGAGTCCCCGACGCATACAGAGTTCAGTATAACTTTGCTTTTCATGTTTCTTGTACCAGTAAAATTTTCTATTTCATATTACAGTATCCGTGTTCTTGAATTGTTTTCTGTGGTTTGATATGCATGTACACATGTGTAGTTGGTTGTGTTCTGTGTTATTAGTGAATCACACGAATCAAAAATGTGCTCTTCAGCGGTGGGGGTGGGAGAAATAATCGCTGGATAAACTGAAGTTTCACTTCTCCTTCTTCTGCGTTCGTTCTCAAACTCCTGCAGATTGGCACGATGTAGTCAGGAGAACGGCATGCATTGTGCCTTTGCTTGCAACATTTATGCGATATATGCACTTTTCGGCTTGAGACATTGACTTTAGCATGACTTTGGATTACTATGAATTTATATGGTATGGAGCAGCCACCTCCACCTCATAACCTCCCTTGTCACCTCTTATGACATGCATGGAAGATAAACAGTGTTGCTATTATTTTCTCTCCTCTCGGGCCCCGACAACACACAGGCGAATGAAGTTTTACTTCAATCTTCAATTATAATTCTTATTGAGTAAGTGAAGTTTCTAAACTCATCAGGATGGTAGTGGGTAAAGATGTGGGGAGACCTCCCTGCATCAGGATGGTAGTGGGTACAGATGTGAGGAGATCTTTCTGCATCAAATATCTCAATGTGACACACAACAGTACAGCTTATGGGTTATATGACTATTATTATTCTTCTTATGAGTAAAGATAAATGTTTTGACTTAATGCGATTGGTTTCTTAGTAACTTCCATCTCTGACCAGTGCACAGTGTTCTGTTGTTTATTACCAATTTCATGTTGTTTCTCTGGACAAGATTTCATGTACTTGTCATTACCATCTTGTCTTCCATCCATTTATAGTGTTTAAAGCGTGTACAAACATGAGCCAATAAGATCTTGTGTTTAACAAAACGAGATCTTGAAGTGCGCAAATAGTCCAAACATTTACTCTTATAAATGTCGTCTTTCAGCGGTTTTCAACCTGTGGATCGCGAAACCTTTGGGGATGGAACGACCCTTTCACAGGGGTCGTATAAGACCATTGGAAATGACATATTATGAAGTAGCAACGCAAATAATTTTATGGTTGAGGGTAACTACAAAATTAGTAACTGTATTAAAGGATCGAGGCATTAGAAAAGTTGAGAATCACTGTATGGTTGAGATATGTCCTGTGCACGTAGGAGGGAGACTGTCTAGTGATGTGAGTATTCAGTCCTCCGTGTTAATTTACCCGCACAATGTTGCCTCGACAATCTTCTCACCAATCAATAATGTATGCCTGCTAAAAACTAAAACCTGTATCATAACACATCAGTAGAGAAAGGTCGATATATTCTAGGAAACTGCGTTTATCGTATGTGACCTGAATTATAGGGTTTCCCAGAAAGTGACGTCATTTTATACTACACGGTACTCACGCGGGTAAATTCCTAGGAAAGGTTGAGTATGCTGTATAGAAAGCCTTTTTGTTGTTCTTCTTCTTCTTCTCGTTCGGAGTTTGACATGTCTACACAGCAAGTCCTGTTTTCTTAATAAATGCTGCTGTATTTGAAAGCTCATCAGTGCTCCCATACATCTTTCTGTGGATATCCATCTCTGTGGGCCAGCGTTGTTCCCTTAAATGGTTTAGTGTATTGCAGTCTTGCAGGATATGTTCAGCTGTCTGTGCTGCCTGCCTAAAAAGGTACAGTGGTGATGGGACCAATCTTAGTCTATTTAAGTGGCTGTTTAATCTGTTGTGTCCTGTTCTGAGGCGGAAGATAACCTGCTCTGCTCTGTCGATAGTGGTAATTGTCTTTTGGGTGGTCGACTTTCCTGATGGCTTTGATGAGGGTCTTCTTTTCTTGGTATGTGATTTCTTGGTCTTTTTGTTCCTGTGTTGCTCCATCCTTTGCCAGTCTGTCTGCCTCTTCATTTCCTGGTATGCCACACGGGGATGGTATCCACTGTAGTACTACCCTTCTTTGGATGTTCACTTCTCGCATGGCTTTCTTCAGGTCTGGCAGTTTATCGCTGTCAAGGGCTTGTAGGACAGACATAGCATCAGTAAGAAATACCACCTGCCGACATTGGCTTGTTGTGTTTTTAATTATTTCTGCAGCAATGTTTAAAACCTGTTCTTCTGCAGAGTAGTTGGAGCAGAATATTCCAGTTGGTGAACATGTGGATTCATTTTCTTTTTCTTGATATTTTATGTACACGCCAGCACCTCCATTCTTTACTGCTCTGGTTGCTGATCCGTCGGTATATACTTGTACCCATGCTTCTCTGGGGTACATATCTTCAATCATGTTGCATACTATTGTTTTCTTTTGAAGATTATTCAGTTCTATCATAGTGTGGTAGTTGTTTATGGTGGTTCTGATAGTGAGATTTGGGTATTGCTCCCACGGAACTTTAAAAATTGTTGGTGATATAGCCTTTTTGTTGATATAATTCATAGAACAAAGAATATGTATACTGCCACCTTCCATACATACGATATAGGCGGGTAAGAAAACCGGGCATGGGGTTAGTTACTTGCCATGATCTTCACTGGTGATGAGACTTGGTGAAGACACATTCCTAGACTTCACGTGTGGAATTAACCCGTCTATCTACAACATAGCTCGAGATTGTAAGAAAGTCAGTCTCTTCTTATCTACAACATAGCTCGAGATTGTAAGAAAGTCAGTCTCTTCTTATCTACAACATAACTCGAGATTATAAACAAATCAGTCTTCTATTATCTACAACATAGCTCGAGATTGGAAGAAAATCTCACTTAGTGTAGAAGACTGCTCAACTGGTAAGATCGCAGCTTACAGTTTTATTTGAGACATTCATATGTAAAACTTATCACTTTAAAAAATGCCAGAAAATATGAATCTCTAGTTCACAGTAAAACGTCACCACTTTGAGAACCATCATAGAGAACTATCATAGAGAACTATCATAGAGAACTATCATAGAGAACTATCATAGAGAACTATCATAGAGAACTATCATAGAGAACTATCATAGAGAACTATCATAGAGAACTATCATAGAGAAATATCATAGAGAAATATCATAGAGAACTATCATAGAGAACTATCATAGAGAACTATCATAGAGAACTATCATAGAGAACTATCATAGAGAACCATCATAGAGAACTATCATAGAGAACTATCATAGAGAACTACCATAGAGAACTATCATAGAGAACTATCATAGAGAACTATCATAGAGAACTATCATAGAGAACTATCATAGAGAACCATCATAGAGAACTATCATAGAGAACTACCATAGAGAACTACCATAGAGAACTATCATAGAGAACTATCATAGAGAACTATCATAGAGAACAAAAAGCGTCACAAACTCGTATTCCAACTTGGTCCTATCATCATTTCACCTTATATGGCAAGACGGTTTTCAAATACACCATCTGCCTTTCACACCTCTTCAAAGATATATGTAAAAGAGACATGAGATATATGTAAAAGAGACGAGATATATGTAAAAGAGACGAGATATATGTAAAAGAGACGAGATATGTAAAAGAGACATGAGATATATGTAAAAGAGACGAGATATATGTAAAAGAGACGAGATATGTAAAAGAGACATGGGATATATGTAAAAGAGACGAGATATATGTAAAAGAGACGAGATATATGTAAAAGAGACGAGATATATGTAAAAGAGACGAGATATGTAAAAGAGACATGAGATATATATAAAAGAGACATGAGATATATATAAAAGAGACATGGGATATATGTAAAAGAACAAATGAGATATATGTAAAGAGACTTGGGATATATGACATTTTAGTTAACAATTTGGAAGCATTGGTAGGGGAAAGAGGTACCCGAGACAAATAGTTCGTAGTTGTATTATTATTGGAGGGCAAATGATTCTACATAGTTAGAGTTAGACCCAGGGTTAGCAGATAAACAAGATCCTAAAAACACCTCCACGTTGGGCACCCTGGAAACAGATTGCTTAGAAGCTCCTACGAAGCAATCTGGGTAACGTTTCGTGGATCGTGTTCGAGAAGTGTAGATTGAGAAGAAAGGATGTTTGTTTGGACACGACAATTCAAGATCTCATAATGACACTTCTCCGTCCCCACAGCCAAAACATTCGCAGCAAATTTAAGACAGCTTCTGGTCTTAACTGTTGCACTATCATGTCCTAAGCTCATGAACATCGAGAATCGTGAACAAGTCTCCGGAGAACTAAGGCTAACATATTGAGTACAACGAGATGACAGCATAGTGCTAGAGTGCCGCGCCATGTTCAGATAGAGTAAAGTAAAAGCCATATGGAAATGATAACAAAAGCAATGTTCAGTTCGAGAACAAGTTTCTAGTTACATACACAAGGAATGACTCGTGGATATTAACAAGCAGCTACTATCCCATGTGCTCCTAAATATTTGTGCAGGCTCAGACTTGGACAAGGTAAACTGATCGATAACATCTTATGTCTCTTGTTTTGGAAGCTGAGACTGGACTATAAAATCTTATGTCTCTTGTCTTGGTGTTGCTAATATAATTTTGGAGATCGTGGTGACTGAATTACCAGAACCTTGACCGTCGTATTTTGATGGTTGAAATGCTCTGATATAACCAAATTGAAATAAAGTCCGAGGTTGGAAATAGCGTACCTCACCATAATAGATATATTTTATTTAATCAAAATAAACTAACTTAGTAGTGCACACTGCTAGATTGTATCCTGTCCACCTCATTATGTGTCCCTCTCACTTGTATCTTTGCATATTTTCTCGCTTCCCCTTCAACTTTACCCTTTAAGTGCCTTCCCATCAAAAGTCCAAAACATTGTTATTTTTACAGACTCTATGTCTGCTCTCCAAGCATTGGAATGTGATGGACATTGTAAACCCGAGCTAGCTGAAATATACCACCATGCAAACCAGCTGCTCACATCTTATGATGTCAACATTGTTATGCAGTGGATTCCTGGCCACTCAAACACACCTGGTAATGATAATGCAGACAGACTAGCAAAGAGGGTAGCACAACAAGAACAGCCTTATACAGAAACAACAATGCACACAGTTAAAATGATTCTGAAATCTGTGAACAAAGAAAATTGGATGAACAGATGGGCCATGGGAAACACTGGGAGGGAAATCTATAAATATATGACCAGCCCAAATCCTAAAGACAATATCAACCTCCTGGAAAGAAAAGACCAGAGTATCATATTCCGACTGCGCACACAACATGTACAGCTTAACAATCACCTGAACAGAATACAACCACAACACACTCCAGGGTGCCGGCTGTGCACTCATCCATATGAAACTGTTGACCACCACCTTTTTGAATGTCCAGCGCTGGATGACATCAGGAAAATGTTCCTCCCTCCAGGGCCAGATAAATGGAACACATTATATGGAACAAAACAACAACTCACAAACACATGCATATATCACACAATGGCATTGAGTCAAAGGGCATGAGCCCATGGACCGCTGGATCAGCAACCAACCAACCAACCAACAAACCAACCAGTAGTGCACACTGCTAGATTGTATCCTGTCCATCTCATTATGTGTCCCTCTCACTTGTATCTTTGCCTATTTTCTCGCTTCCCCTTCAACTTTACCCTTTAAGTAACGTTGCTAAAAAGGTGTCATTTCTTTAAATGTCCGACATATTTACATGCTTGAATTGTATTTCCTTTAATACTTATTTTTTCATCGACATTATCGTCAGAATCTCTTTCTTTGGATTCTCTTTCCATTAAGTTGTCCCTATTCTTCAACTAGAGCTGTTCTAATTAATGATGGTATTGGAACCTTTTTCAAAACATCTGCAGGAGTTCGACAAGGATGTATATTATGTTATTCAATATATTTTTGGAACACATCTTGCAAGAGACGCTACAGAACTATCAAACAACAATCTCAATCGGTGGCCGCCCTCTTTACAACCTGCAGTTTGTAGATGACATTGATCGTATGACTGCTGGCGAGAAAGAAGTTCAAGAAAATTACTTTTAAACTAGAAAAAATTTGTAAAATTTATGTTATGGAAATAGACATTGAGAAAAGCAAAATAATGACAAACAGAGATGACAACACAGCTGCTGTCAACATCTGGGTGAATGAAAGGAAACTAGAAGTTGATACCTTTAAATACTTAGGATCGTATATGAGCAGCAATGGAAGCACTACCAAAGAAATAAAGACTAGATTTGAAATAGCCTCGGCTGCAATGTCCAGATTAAATACCATATGGAAGAACAGAATAAGTACAGTAGCACTTATTTAATAATATCTATTCTTGTGTACGGTTGCGAGAGTTGGACAATTACAGCAGAAATGGAGAGGAGAATACTGGTTTTTGAAAACAAATGCTACATACGAATATTATGTATCCATTATACAGAACATAAAACCAACATGGATGCGAGTCTTGGGCAATAAACAAACTAGAAAGTGGAAAATTAGAGGCAATAGATATGTGGTTCTACAGAAGAATGCCGAGAATACCATGGACTGCCAGAAAAACTAATGTAGAGGTGTTGAGAGAGTCAAATGCGAAACGGGCTTAATCAACAATATAAGAAAAAGGAAATCTTCTTTTTTTTGGCCACTTCATGAGACAGGCAGGTTTGGAGAACATAGTGTCAACAGGCAAAATTGAAGGCAACAGAGACAGAGGGCGACAACCTGAGAAAATATTAGACAGTTTAACAACCTGGCACGGCAAGGAAACAACAACGACCTTGATACATAATACTGTGGACAGAGCTGTGGAGAGCCATGATCGCCTATGCTAGCCGGCATGGCACATGATGATGATGATGAAATCCAACATATACTTGAGAAGTAAAATAGATACTCTTGTAGGCCAACAAGAACATCTCATGGCAATGGTGAGGTGTGGTAAACTTGTGTAGTTTGGCCACGTAATGAGGAAAATGAGGCAAGATTCTCTTGAAAAAATATCTTCCAGAGAACAGTTGGGGGTAAAAGAAGAGGAGGAGGTGAGAGGAAAGTATGGATTGATACTATTTAAAACTGAACATGATTAAGTTTCTCCACACACAAAAAAAGAACTGATAACAGAGAGACATGACAAAATTTGTGTGGTGATATTTTCAGAGTGACATCCCTACGACCCTGGAGTGTTATGGGTTTGATGATAATGACGATTATTCCATATATACACATCTTTATTTTTTCTTCTAGTTGTTTGTTGATTATAATCATAGATAATTATCTATGTTTCCGAGCCATACATTAGTGTATAGATTAGATATATCATTTTATCAATTCTCAACCACTTCTATCTTATTCAGTATCCCACAATTTCTGTTGCCATCATTGTAAGATCTGTGTACCACTAATTTCCCATTATTTCTTAATTACTGACCAATAAATTGATATCGCTCCTTATATGGGGGGGGGGGGGGATAGGAGACATGGCCAAAATTGAGAACCAGTGATTTAGATAACAATTTTACTTTTCTAAACTGAATGTTGTATATTATATGGTTACATCCCCTATGCAGAATATTACGTGATTACATCCCTTATATGGTCTTGGAGCAACTGGTTATGAGAGAGATGATATGTCTGAGAAAAGCCACAGGAGTGACTAGAAGACACATAATTAGAAACAATATTATAAGAGAAAGAGTGGGTGTCATATCAATTCTAAAATACATACATAACCAACAGATACAATGGTTTGGTCATCTGGAAAGAATGCCGTGTGATCCATTAGTTTATAAAGCATATATGAAGAGAGGAGAAGCAGAAAGAAGAGCCAAGGGTAGACCTAAAGAACGCTGGATCGACAACATCAAAGAGACATTACACGAACACCAAATAACATTATCTGAAGCTGCCAGAAAACAAGAACATTGTATCTCCATCGACACCCGTAATGGGTAAAAGAGGAAGGAAAGAAGAAGAAGAAGACATCCCTTATGCTGAATATGCGTATTCTGAACGTTCTATAATTTATTACAAATGGTTTCCTATAAGTTTGGTGATTGTCAAGAATAAGGTGGCTTGGATACAAATAATTATATTGTTTCATGTCTGAAAAATATGTTCATTTGATTCTCACTTCGATAAGGTTCCAGGCAAAAATGTGAGTACAGTTGGAAATGAAAAACTTATATATTACCAACTTGAAAAAAAACAACGAACTAACAACAAACACAAGAACAGCAACGTTTTGACTCAAAACAAATTTTTTTAATTGGTAGCATATCCTATCCAGGACGTAGCTATCAACCCAGCATTTGTTGGCTGTGGTGATTTTCTAGGCAATATAAATACGTTCAGTGGGTTGCCATTGCTTTCTGAACGGTCCGGATGCACAATTGCCTGTGGTGAGAAACGAACTCGGTACCTTTGCCGTCACAGACGCGCTCTGTACCACTTCCCAACAGAGCCGTACAAATGTAAAATTCAGCCCTGTCTCTCTTCATTACTGTGCTATCCATTATAACAATTGTCTTCTAGAACATCAGCTTTTTCGTTGCTTCTGGTTTTTGAATGACAAAATATTAATATTCTTTTTTTTTCTTCTTCTTTCGTTCACTTGAAACATGTCTATATCTGTAATTCTGTCTCCTTAATAAAACTCACTGTCTTTTGTTGTTCAAGCAGTGTCCCATAGAGCTTTGATTCCAGTGTTGTTTCCTCTGGCCAATATTTCTGTCTCAGCGTTTCATACTCAGAACACTCTTGATGAATATGTTTGGCACTCTGTGCTGCCTGTCCACATGTACACATGGCCGTGTTGCCAATCTTGAGCTTTGTATACATGTGACTGCGGAGTCGGTTGTGTCCTGTTCTGAGGCGTAGAATTATAACTTGTTCTGATCTGTTCATAATGTGATAGTCATCTTGTGTTGGCGTTTGTGGCTTTCTTATTGACTTTATCATCTATTTTTTCTGATGGTAGGTGATTGGTATATCTGGTTGGTCTTCGGCAGCACCTTCCTTAGCCAGTTGGTCTCCTTTTTCATTTCCTGGTATTCCACAGTGAGAGGGTATCCACTGCATGGTTACCCTATACTGGTAAGACAATTCGCTAAGTAATTTTTTCAAGTCTGTTAGTTTTCCAGACTGGAGAGCTTGAAGCACTGACCTTGCATCTGTCAGGAATACCACAGGCTGTAGGTCAGAGTTGGAGTTCAGCAGTTTTTTAGCTGCCACACTAATTGCCTGGATTTCTGCATCATAATTATTGCAGAATTTTCCCGTCGGTGTTCTGATTGTATCTCTAGGCGTGTGTGGATATTCTATATATACACCTGCACCTCCATTCCTCACATCATTCTGTGCTGACCCATCTGTGTACACTCTGATCTATATATCTTGTGGATATTCCTCATCCAGGAAACTGAGGGTGACTGTCCTTCGCTGCACACTGTTCTGTTCGTCTTCGCTTAGTATTCCTTTCACATGGGTCTGAATGTATATTGGCCTTCCATGGCTTTCACTCCACGGGGTTTGTTCTGGTACAGACCTTAAGGGGCTGTCAACTTCAGGTAAGTCTGTAAGTTGTCTACGGAGTCGTTTATCTTGATGGATAAAGCTGCTCCTTTTCAGTCGCCCCATTGCTAGATTTTGGAATCTTTCCTTCATTGGATGACTTGGCATACACTGGAACTTTTCTGCTTGAATTAGTACTTTTGTGTTTCTGCGTTCGCCAAGTGTTTGCATTCTTCCCATTTTCTGCATCTCTGCTATGGGTGTTGATTTCATTGCTCCCAACATTATTCTAAGTGCCTGGTTTTGCACTTTATCTAGATCTTGTAATGTGGTGTTTGATGCAGGACACCACGCAGCTGAACCATATTCCAGGTGTAGTCTTATGCCTTGCTCGTAAACTTTACTGAGTATATTTCCACTGGCTCCCCATGTGGTTCCACTTAGTTTTCTCAGGATAGCTAACTTCCTCCTGGCTTTTGTTGTTGCTTTGTTTATGTGCTGCTTCCATGTCAGCTTATCATCAAAAGTAACTCCGAGGTATGTTGGTTGTTTGTCTTCTTTCAAGAACTCTCCATCTATCTTGATATGACCAGCTTTTTTTGTGTGAGAGGGTAAAGAGTGTAGTGCTGCACTTATCTGTGTTAATGCTGACACACCATATATTTGCCCATAAGGTTAGGGCATCGATAGCTCTTTGTATTTGTTTAGTGGCCACTGTTGCATGTTCTTCTGTGCACCATATCACCAGGTCGTCAGCATACATTGCCACTTTGATTCCGTGTGGTAGTTCAGCAACTAGGTCATTGATGTAAACCAAGAAAAGTGTGGGTGACAAGGACTCCTCCCTGGGGGACTCCATGACGCAATAGAACTTTCTTGCTCTTACGACCATCTAATTGTACCCAGGCTCTTCTATTATGCAGGTATGTTTTTACCCATTTGTACATTCTTGAGCTAACCCTGAAATTTCGCAATTTTTTAGGAGCCCTTCTTTCCAGACCTTATCAAATGCTTTCCTGAGGTCTATCCATGCTGCTAGTACCAGTTTCTTTTCTTGGAAGGCATCCTCAATCTCTTGGGAGAGGTAGGTTGCCTGATCTTCAGTAGAGTAGCACTGTCTGAAACCTGCTTGCTGTGATACCAGAAGGTTTTCACTTTCAAGGTACCACTGCATCCTAAGATTGATAATGCGTTCCATTGTTTTACATAGACAGCTTGTGAGGCTGAAGGGCCTGTAGTTAGAGACTGTGTTGCCATCTTTTCCTGATTTGAGGAGTGGTATCATTATTGCTTCTCTCCACACCTGTGGTACATTACCCGTGGACCAGCTTGTGTTAAAGATCTGCAGTAGCTTTGCTCTTGCTGCAATTCCCAGGTTTCTAATCATTTCATTGGACACTCCATCAGCTCCAGGGGATTTTTTCATTTTCAATTTGGATATTGCATGCTCCAGTTCTCTCATTGTGATTGGTGCCTCCATGACTTCATGTATAGGTTCACCTTGTCCAATGTTTTGCTAGTTCTCTCGAACCTCCTGTTGTTTGTCTGGGCTGACTTTGACGTTATTGTCTTCTGCAAAGGAATCTGCAAAGTAATCAGCTGCATGTTTACCTGTTAAAATGTTTCTATCTTTATAAAGTGTGATCCTGGTATTTCTCCCTGTACCTTCATCATTTAGTTGTTTTACAAGTTTCCATAATTTCCTAGTATCTCTTTCTAGGTTCAGCGACTCTGTTTTTTCTTTCCAGCTGCTCCGTCTGGCTTGTAACTTGGCTCTTTGAAATTTAGCCTTTGTTTGCTGATATTTGTTGATGTTCTTGGCTAGGTCTGTTCTCAGCCTGCTGTCTAGATGTTTCCATCTCATTTTGCAGCTTTTCCAGTTCATCATTCCAGTAGGGTTTGTAGTTTTTGCGTGCCCCCCTGGGTATGGTTTTACTAGCAGCATGTAGTATACATCTATTAAATTCACTCACTGCTTTATTGATGTCTTTGTCAAATTTCATGTCCTTAGCTAGAACACTGGTTAAATGCTGGTACATTTTCCAGTCTGCCGTTTTATAGTTCCACCTAGTGAGCGTGCTGCTGTCCTTGGTAAATTCATTGTGGATTTCCAGAAATACTGGTCTGTGGTCATTACCTCCAAGCAGCTTTCCAACGACACGTGTGATATTCCATTCCAAGCCTGGTGAGTGGAATGCCAGGTCTGGTGTAGAGGTGGTGTGCCATGCTCTCGAGTAGAAGGTTGGTGAGTCTGCTGGCTGGTTAATAAGGATGATATTATTTTCATCCTGCCAGCTCTCAAGTTCCTCACCTCTCTTGTCGATATGATCGTAGCCCCAGCTCTGGGAGTGGCTGTTGAAGTCACCACACACTATACGTCTCTCTTTGTATGGAATTGTGTCTAGTGCCAATGGTTTATCATTTGGGCAGTAGTAGTTCAGGAGATGGAATTTTGCACTGTCTGTTTTTAGGTGGAGCATCTGGTATTCTGCCCCTTCCATATATACTTCCAGCTGACATGTGCTGATATTGTTTTTAACAAGTGTCAGAATTCCACCCTTTCGCCTGTCCTTTCTGTCAGACCGGTAGCACTATTAGCCTCTGATTTTGAAGGCTATGTCGCTGCTGAGGTGTGTTTCTTGGATACAGCATATACTAACTTGTTCTTCACTGAGGACATTTTCAAGTTCCAATTTTTTGCTGTATCCATCTCTTTTACTGTTGACACCCTCAGCATTCCAGTGCATTATTTTTATTGGTCGTTTGTTTGTTTGGCCAGTAGCTCTATTCCCTTGCCTCCTGGCTCCTCGGGGCAATTGAGAAGGACTTCCAGTAACTGAGGTTGGGCCCTTTCGAGGTATAGGGCCCGGCACCGTCCCTGCCTGAACGTCCGCCACAGGGCAGGCACCATAACTATTTATAGATGTAGACATGTTTCCATTGTGTTTTGTGCGTGGCATCCTGATTATCTGTGCGCCTTTTGGCTGGATGCCTCCGTCTTCAGCACTCTGCTTACTTGGGCAGGACTATGGTCCTGCTCGAGTGGGACTGCCCAACCAGTCTTAGTTTCCAGCCCCTGATGGCTGAACTAAGCCCCATCACCTCTGCACGGTGCTGGTCTCGATGGGGCACAAAATATTAATATAATTAGGATTTAGTTTTTGCAAATGTCACCCACCACCACCTTTCTGCCTGTCTGTCTGTCTGTCTGTGGCCCTTGTTTGCCTTGTGGCGTCAGGAGTAGAAGAGTTATCTGAGCTCTCTTATTTAATTCTGAGGCAGTAATGAATTAAATATACACATATTATTTACATATTAGTATAATGGTGAAGACTGTTGGTAAGTTGTTAGATATACACAGAGTATTTACATAATGGTGACCTAGATGATTGGGATTAGATATACACACGTTCTGACATATTGATGACGTCGGTGGAAAGGGGGTTAGATAAACACACGTTCTGACATATTGGTGACGTCGGTGGAAAGGGGGTTAGATAAACACACGTTCTGACATATTGGTGACGTCGGTGGAAAGGGGGTTAGATATACACAAGTCCGGTGCTCTTATGAAAATGTTTCCTGTATTTCTTTGCTGGTTTTTATCCAAGAACATATTGTTCTTTTTTTCCCACATGTTTATCTGAAATTCGACATTTCCTATTATTATAAATGGCCATCATTATTATCATCACTATCACGAGTCGTCTACGAAGGTTGGTTGCATCGTCTACAATTTCCTCTGTCTCTTGTCTTAGTGACGCACTCTGACAGATTGTATCAAGTTCATCTGATGGATGATGTGTTCCATCCACTTGTTCTCGCCACACGTTCCCCAACATTCCAAATAGAAGAATTCAGTCATATAAGCTGTGTAGTCATAGGTGGGCGTACACTGGTTGCTT
This sequence comes from Meghimatium bilineatum, assembly GCA_034231615.1. Lineage (NCBI taxonomy): Eukaryota > Metazoa > Mollusca > Gastropoda > Stylommatophora > Philomycidae > Meghimatium > Meghimatium bilineatum. Next base: position 74,707,853 of record CM067319.1, on the reverse strand, counting down.
CGGGTTGTTGCAAACTTTGATGTGATTTAGTGTCTTCATACACATATCTAAGTAGGAGGTATCTCTCAAAGTATTACATACAGCGAAGAGATATTACATACAGCGAAGAGATATTACATACAGCGAAGGGATATTACATACAGCGAATGGATATTACATACAGCATAGAGATATTACATACAGCGAAGAGATATTACATACAGCGAAGGGATATTACATACAGCCAAGAGATATTACATACAGCCAAGAGATATTACATACAGAAAAGAGATATTACATACAGCGAAGGGATATTACATACAGCGAAGGGATATTACATACAGCGAAGAGATATTACACAGCCAAGAGATATTACATACAGCCAAGAGACACTACATACAGCCAGGAGATATTATACACAGCCAAGAGATATTACATACAGCCAAGAGATATTACACACAGCCAAGAGATATTACATACAGCCAAGAGACACTACATACAGCCAAGAGATATTATACACAGCCAAGAGATATTACATACAGCCAAGAGATATTACATACAGCCAAGAGATATTACACACAGCCAAGAGATATTCTGTGCATGACAGAAAGCTTCGGAGACACATTGCTCCCCCCACACAAACACACACACGCACTGCTGATTAGAAATGGAGGCATGTAGTTCCTAAGATCACAGCAAACCTCTAAAGCTGTACACATCACAGCAAACCTCTAAAGCTGTACACATCACAGAAAACCTCTAAAGCTGTACACATCACAGCAAACCTCTAAAGCTGTACACATCACAGCAAACCTCTAAAGCTGTACACATCACAGCAAACCTCTAAAGATGTACACATCACAGCAAACCTCTAAAGCTGTACACATCACAGCAAACCTCTAAAGCTGTACACATCACAGCAAACCTCTAAAGCTGTACACATCACAGCAAACCTCTAAAGCTGTACACATCACAGCAAACCTCTAAAGCTGTACACATCACAGCAAATTAACATCTTGTGCTCCGCACAGCAAGGGCACTGTAGACTACACGCACGTCTCAGCAAATTAAAGGTTGTTCAAACTGACCAATGTCCATGCCATAAAGGTCCCCAAATTCCAGAGCACATCCTGAATCTTCTTCTTCTGCGTTCATTCTCAAACTCCTGCAGATTAGCAGGATGTAGTCCGGAGAACGGAATGCGTTGTGGCATGGTTTACAGCATTGCTGCGACATCTGCGCCTTTCGGTCTGACACATCCGGCTTCAGCATGGCTTTGGATCACTGACCCTATATGGGATGGGACAGCCAACTCCATCCCATAACCTCCTTAGTCGCCTTTTAGGACATGCATGAAAGGTAAACAGTGTTGCTATTCTTTGCTCCCCTTCCGGGCCCCGACAACACACGGTCGATATCCTGAATCATGTCCACTCTTGGGCTCTGAGGATTAACGTCTGCCACCAAGAGACAAACCCTGGAATTGAGGCCGTGGAGCATTGGCCACGACCACCAGCTGACGACTGAATTAAGGGAAGCAATCCACCTACCTGTACGGGCTGTTGATCCAAGGAAATTGATTGCAGATAGAAAATGGAGAAAACAAGCTAAAAAAAAATAAACGCCTTGATAATGTAATGTGTACTGTTACGTTCATGGTAGAAAGTAAAATGTACCTCCAAAAAATGAAGTTTTAATCTAGTGTGCAGTGGTTCTCAATATTTTTTTCCAATTTGTTGACCACTTTCCAAAAAAATCTTGTCTGTGGCCACGCGGACCTAACAATGTTCTTTAACCTTTTTCGACGACCTGTAGTTACTTATCGGTAAAATTAAATGTTTTATCTTCTATTTTTTTTCATCCAAATAATTCATACAGTCACATTTTCTGTGGACATATTCAGACAATGTCAGTTCTCTCATTGTTCAGACGTCAATCCTTTCAATATTCAGAAATGTTCCATCCTCTTACAATATCGAATTGTTCCATCATCTCATTATTCAGATATATCCATCATCTCATTATTCAGACATACATGTCAATCATCTCATTATTCAGACATACATGTCAATCATCTCATTATTCAGACATACATGTCAATCATCTCATTATTCAGACATACATGTCAATCATCTCATTATTCAGATTCTTCTTTCGTTCACTTGAAACATGTCTATATCTGTAATTCTGTCTCCTTAATAAAACTCACTGTCTTTTGTAGTTCATACAGTGTCCCATAGAGCTTTGATTCCAGTGTTGTTTCCTCTGGCCAATATGTCTGCCTCAGCGTTTCATGCTCAGAACACTCTTGAAGTATATGTTTGGCACTCTGTGCTGCCTGTCCACATGTACACATGGCCGTGTTGCCAATCTTAAACTTTGTATACATGTGACTGCGGAGTCGGTTGTGTCCTGTCATTATTCAGATATATCCATCATCTCATTATTCAGACATATCCATCATCTCATTATTCAGATATATCCATCATCTCATTATTCAGATATATCCATCATCTCATTATTCAGATATATCCATCATCTCATTATTCAGATATATCCATCATCTCATTATTCAGATATATCCATCATCTCATTATTCAGACAGACATATCCATCATCTCATTATTCAGACATATCCATCCACTCACCAAATGCCATTTCTTTTTGTTCGTGGTCCCTCAGCGTGATACCGTGACTCATTGTCAGTGGCGTAGCTAGGCGCAGAAATCGAGTCTGCCCGGAATCCTGGCTTAAAGGCACCAAAATCACTCCCCAGTCCATAGATAAAAGGAAAATTGTTGTTTAGATTATGCCATTCTTTGCTAGGAAGTGAGTAACAGGTTACCACAAATGCCATGAAAACGAAGATACTTGGATCACATTCTTTAAGGAAAGTCCTCAACGGGGGAGGGCTGGGGCCGCCAAATTGTCGGACTCGCAACATCGACTCCTTTTCCATATGCACTAGTTACGCTACTGCCTACTCCTGGTCCACATACACTAGTTACGCTACTGCCTACTCCTGGTCCACATACACTAGCTACGCTACTGCCTACTCCTGGTCCACATACACTAGCTACGCTACTGCCTACTCCTGGTCCACATACACTAGTTACGCTACTGCCTACTCCTGGTCCACATACACTAGTTACGCTACTGCCTACTCGTGGTCCACATACACTAGCTACGCTACTGCCTAATCGTGATCCCTATACACTAACTACGTCACTGCCTACTAGTGGTCCATATGACTCAGCTTGAGAATCGTAGGGCCTATCCCTAATCAACTAAACAATTAGAATTGCTCTGTCGGTGTTTTGTAAACATGCGTCAATGTCGCGTTATTTCGGCTCTGAATTGAACATATATTCAGACAACCATTTGCAAACATTTCATTTATTTAGATCTTGCTCTTTTGGAAAATTACCGTGAGAATAAATTTATCGATTGTGTGTTTGGAAGTTTGACCCATTTAATAGAACTTACCCGTCCCCAAAAATACTATATGACCAGGCCGTCTTCAATAAGGCGGGGAAGGGGGGGGGGGAGAGGATTATAGGAAAAAAGGGTTCGCCCATCTCAGTGTGTAATCCCTTCATTTTCGTGCGCAATTAATTCATTTTCGTATGTAATTCTTTATTTCTTTATTTTCGTGTGTAATTCCTTAATTTCGGGGGTAATCCCTTCATTTTCGTGTGTAGTCCATATTACATAATCGACGTTTCGACCAAAATGCCTTTATCAAGATAACATGAACAATCACAGCACAAAACAACGAATAGGAACGACACAACTATCGTGTCCTAGCGGAATGTGTAAATGGCCGGAAGGATAGCAACAGCAAATACATAAAAAACGGAAATACATGTGGAAACGAGACGAACACAGAGAGTATATATACACTGTCAGTAGTCTTTCAAACAAGTCTTATGAGTGAACTCTAACGTTGTTGGTTTCCTTTGGTTTCACATGTTATTTTTTTGTTTGCAAAGTTACGCTCTTGGACCAATATGTCTCGTGATTTTTCTAATGGGGACAGTTCTGTGGGATGTTTCCAGAGGTGTGTTCATCTGTTCCACAGGTTGACAATGGTGTAGCAGACAGTCTCAGTGGATGTTTTCAGAGGTGTGTTCATCTGTTCCACAGGTTGACAATGGTGTAGCAGACAGTCTCAGTGGATGTTTTCAGAGGTGTGTTCATCTGTTCCACAGGTTCACAATGGTGTAGCAGACATTCTCAGTGGATGTTTTCAGAGGTGTGTTCATCTGTTCCACAGGTTCACAATGGTGTAGCAGACATTCTCAATGGATGTTTTCCAGGGGTGTGTCCATCTGTTCCACATGTTCACAATGGTGTAGCAGACATTCTCAGTGGATGTTTTCCAGGGGTGTGTCCATCTGTTCCACAGGTTCACAATGGTGTAGCAGACATTCTCAGTGGATGTTTTCCAGAGGTGTGTCCATCTGTTCCACAGGTTGACAATGGTGTAGCAGACAGTCTCAGTGGATGTTTTCAGAGGTGTGTTCATCTGTTCCACAGGTTGACAATGGTGTAGCAGACAGTCTCAGTGGATGTTTTCAGAGGTGTGTTCATCTGTTCCACAGGTTCACAATGGTGTAGCAGACATTCTCAGTGGATGTTTTCAGAGGTGTGTTCATCTGTTCCACAGGTTCACAATGGTGTAGCAGACATTCTCAATGGATGTTTTCCAGGGGTGTGTCCATCTGTTCCACATGTTCACAATGGTGTAGCAGACATTCTCAGTGGATGTTTTCCAGGGGTGTGTCCATCTGTTCCACAGGTTCACAATGGTGTAGCAGACATTCTCAGTGGATGTTTTCCAGAGGTGTGTCCATCTGTTCCACAGGTTGACAATGGTGTAGCAGACAGTCTCAGTGGAGGTTTTTAGAGGTGTGTTCATCTGTTCCACAGGTTGACAATGGTGTAGCAGACAGTCTCAGTGGATGTTTTCCAGAGGTGTGTTCATCTGTTCCACAGGTTCACAATGGTGTAGCAGACAGTCTCAGTGGATGTTTTCCAGAGGTGTGTTCATCTGTTCCACAGGTTGACAATGGTGTAGCAGACAATCTCAGTGGATGTTTTCTAGAGGTGTGTTCATCTGTTCCACATGTTCACAATGGTGTAGCAGACAGTCTCAGTGGATGTTTTCCAGAGGTGTGTTCATCTGTTCCACAGGTTGACAATGGTGTAGCAGACAATCTCAGTGGATGTTTTCAGAGGTGTGTTCATCTATTCCACAGGTTCACAATGGTGTAGCAGACAGTCTCAGTGGATGTTTTCCAGAGGTGTGTTCATCTGTTCCACAGGTTGACAATGGTGTAGCAGACAGTCTCAGTGGATGTTTTTAGAGGTGTTCATCTGTTCCACAGGTTCACAATGGTGTAGCAGACAGTCTCAATGGATGTTTTCAGAGGTGTGTTCATCTGTTCCACAGGTTCACAATGGTGTAGCAGACAGTCTCAATGGATATTTTCAGAGGTGTGTTCATCTGTTCCACAGGTTGACAATGGTGTAGCAGACAGTCTCAATGGATGTTTTCAGAGGTGTGTTCATCTGTTTCACAGGTTCACAATGGTGTAGCAGACAGTCTCAATGGATGTTTTCAGATGTGTGTTCATCTGTTCCACAGGTTCAAAATGGTGTAGCAGACAGTCTCAATGGATGTTTTCAGAGGTGTGTTCATCTGTTCCACAGATTCACAATGGTGTAGCAGACAGTCTCAGTGGATGTTTTTAGAGGTGTTCATCTGTTCCACAGGTTCACAATGGTGTAGCAGACAATCTCAATTGATGTTTTCAGAGGTGTGTTCATCTGTTCAATAGGTTGACAATGGTGAAGCAGACAATCTCAGTGGATGTTTTCAGAGGTGTGTTCATCTGTTCCACAGGTTGACAACAGTGTAGCAGATAGCCTCCTCTTGTGGAAGTGTTTAGTCAGCCTGTTTTAAACACTACATTAAACAATAACCATATAAAGCATGTTGAAAGTTGTTACCTAGGATTCACCATTACATCACCATTTTTGTTGGACTGTCAAAACGTGCTTGGAAAAACCCGAAATCTGAAACTGAAAACAAAATTACAGATAGTGGTATATTAAACATGCGTGCTGAGCACACTATCATCTGCATCAAACCCAAAACCCCTCAGGGGTGTCACTTTGGAAACATCAAAGCAAAAATATTGCCATGCCTCTCTATTATCAGTTCTTTATTTGAGTGTGGAGAATCTTAACACTGTCCAGTCTTCAATATTATCAGTTTACCATGTATTATCAACACAACACGGGAACCACTGCCAACTAATCAAAAACATCAGAGCATTATATCAGAGATGCGAAGTAGGAGTAAGAACATCATAATTAATGTCAGACACAATTATAATAACATCTGGACCAGACAGAGATGCGTATTATCCCCGCTCCTATTCAACATTTATAATAACATCTGGACCAGACAGAGATGCGTATTTTCCCCGCTCCTATTCAACATTTATAATAACATCTGGACCAGACAGAGATGCGTATTTTCCCCGCTCCTATTCAACATTTATAATAACATCTGGACCAGACAGAGATGCGTATTATCCCCGCTCCTATTCAACATTTATAATAACATCTGGAGTCAGACAGAGATGCGTATTATCCCCGCTCCTATTCAACATTTATAATAACATCTGGACCAGACAGAGATGCGTATTATCCCCGCTCCTATTCAACATTTATAATAACATCTGGACCAGACAGAGATGCGTATTTTCCCCGCTCCTATTCAACATTTATAATAACATCTGGACCAGACAGAGATGCGTATTATCCCCGCTCCTATTCAACATTTATAATAACATCTGGAGTCAGACAGAGATGCGTATTATCCCCGCTCCTATTCAACATTTATAATAACATCTGGACCAGACAGAGATGCGTATTATCCCCGCTCCTATTCAACATTTATAATAACATCTGGACCAGACAGAGATGCGTATTTTCCCCGCTCCTATTCAACATTTATATAGACAAAATAACAAAATAAACGTTTAAAGCAATAGAACACTAAAATCAACCCGAACAAGAGAACGGAGAAAAAGATGACAGTAACATCATTAACGAATTGCTATTAGCAGACGATCAGGCGTTGTTATACAACGATATACGTGAGCTGCAAAAAACACTTACACTCATTAAATACTAACTGTGAAACCAGCATCATGAGAATCAACAAACGAAAATCAGAAACATTGAAGATAGGGCAGAAATAAATCCCAACAAAAATATACATAGCACAAAATTCAAATTGGTCTTCTTCTTCTTTCCTTCCTCTTTTACCCTTTACGGGTGTCGAGGGAGATACAATGTTCTTGTTCTCGCTGTTCTGGCAGATTCAGATAATGTTATTTGGTGTTCGTGTAATGTCTCTTTGATGTTGTCGATCCAACGTACTCTAGGTCTACTCTTGACTCTTCTTTCTGCTTCTCCTCTCTTTGTATATGCTTTATAAACTAATGAATCACACGGCATTCTTTCCAAATGACCAAACCATTGTATCTGTTGGTTTTGTATGTATTGTAGAATTGATATGACATCAACATTTTCTCTTATGACATCGTTTCTAATTCTGTTTCTTCTGGTCACTTCTGCGGCTTTTCTCATACATCTCATCTCTGTTGTAACCAGTTGTCTCTTATGTTTTGTTGTTAAATTTTCAACCAAGTAAAAAAATTTAGGTATCTCGACAGCGTGTTCTCTGAAGACAGGAGACTAGATAGAGAAATAGAGACAAGATGTCAGAAAGAAAATGCAGCTTTATATCAATTAGCACCACTGCTAAAACACCAGAACATCCACATGATCTCCAAAACGAACATTACTAAACAGAATGTTAATGCCGGCACTGTGTTACCAATGCCAGACCTGGACCCTGTTAGAAAACTAGAACAAAAATTCGCTGTATGCCAAATGAAGTGCCTGAAAACAATACTGGGGGAGGGGGGTAATAAAAAGAGATAGAATAAACAATGACAATATAAGAAATCGGATGAAAGCAATATTGTGCAAAGAATACATAGACACACAAAAGATCAAATGGTTCGGCCACCTAATCAGAATGGAACCAGAACGCATTTCATCGATATCCTATAATAAAAGATCATCTGAAAGAGAAACAGGATAAGATCCAGGCGTAGATGGATAGATGAAATCAGAGAAATACTAGAACTCCAAGGCTGTACTATGGCAGCGGCATCACAGTTAGCTAAAGAAAGAAGACTTCAGCTTCCCATGATGCTTAGCGACACACAGTAATATGATAAGACGAGACAAGCCCAATACATTATACTATGGATCCGAAACATGGACAATCTACACAAAACACGAGAGGAGACTAAACACGTTTCACTTAAGACTCAAAATCTTGAACATTAAATTACACGACAAAATCACCCATGTAGAAGCAAGTGTACGCTACACTCAGCTACCATCTGCAATTGAAACACTAAGTAGAAATAGCTTGCTATGGCTGGGCCACGTCCGCAGAATACCACAGTCACATTCCAAAACAAATACAGTTCGGAGAACTGTCTTACCTGCGGCCAACCAATGCTAAGGTACAAAAGGAATCAATAAGTCCTTAAGGAAAGATTTCCCCATAGACCCACAGAACTGGGGAAACAAAGCCGAAACTCGACAAAAACACGGCTGACGACTTTGTTTAAGAATAATATGATAACAGATATGGAAGATACAAGAGGAAGACGTAAAGAAAAATCTTCTGTTGCTGTGACATTATCGCTTAGAAAGTCTTCCATTCAATCAATCAAGTACCATGCCAAATGGCGTAGGCGATCATGTTTCTCCACGGCTATATGTCTGTTGTCAATAAGCTCGGATGGTGAACTTCTACTTTGCCACAATACTAGTCCATATAACAACTTTTCTCTTTGTCGTCCCCTATCTCTTCTCCCCTTGATCTTTCCAGTTAAGTGTTCACGCTGTGTTCCTCTCAGCACATGCCCTAGAAATCTTGAATGTCTGCCCCTAATATTTGATATGATTAATTTTTTTAATGTCAGATATCAATGAGAACCTCTGCATTAGTTTTCTTGGCTGTACATGGTATTTTCATCTTTTTCTAAAAAATCACATCTCTGTAGCCTCTAATTTTCTTTGAATTTTATAATATAACATCTCAGCACTCGAATTCGGGACTGCATTGATAGTCTGCACAAAATGGTTAACATTTTTTGGAATGCTGATTTGGCTTGTGCTGTTCGGTTCTTTATCTCACTTTCCTACAAACAAATATCAAATAATTATATATATATATATATATATATATATATATATATATATATATATATATATATATATATATATATATATATATATATATATATATATATATATATAATATTCCTATACGATATAATAAGTATTGAATCTAAAATACTTAGTCTTCCATTACTGAGATAAAAATGTTCATTGGCTTGTTCTGTTTCCATTTTGCTTAATGATCGTCTGCAAGTCGCAAAAGACTAAGCTATTCATTATCTTAAGTAATATTTTAGTTATTTCCATACTTATTGCTACTTATTACACATTCTATAGCAACTCAAAATGCTGTGTTAGAACAGAAAAGGCAATTCAGAGTGGTTTCCTGTGTTTACTGGTGTTAAACAATGCTGTCCTATGTCACCATTACTATTCAATATCGTAAATGACTGGGTTATGAGAAAAAGTACATACGACGCAAATTTAGGAATCAAATGGATAAATAGAACAACATTAGAAGACCTGGATTTTGCCGATGATCTTGCACTATTGAGTGAAAACCACCAAGATGCACAAACAAAAGCTGATAGATTGAAACACATTGCAGGACAAATAGGTCTCCAAATCAATTAATCAAAAACAAAAATTATGGACTTCACTAATTCACCAACGAAATTACTTTAAATGGACAACAACTTGAAACAGTACACAAATCCCCTATCTAGGAATCAAATTAACACTCGACGGTGATGTCATGGCAGAAATTACAAATCGCATTGCCTTAGCATCAAGTGCATTTAACAGACTGTCTAATATCTGGAAGTAAAAGTCAATCAGCACACGCACAAAATGCGTTTATTTAATTCCTGCGTTATTCCGGTGTTATCATATGGATGTGAGAGCTTGGAAAGCTCTTTATCTTCAGAAAAGAAATTACTGAGTTTCGAGAACAAATGTCTTCGTAGGATAACTAACACCCATTGGAGTGAATTCAAATCGAATGATAAAATCAGAGAAGAGACACATCAAAATTTCATCACAGATGTTATCAGAAAACGCCGTTGGTTCTACATCGGGCATGTCCTACACGCAGACACCAACAGAATACACCACCAATCTCTTGAATGGATACCTACAGGCAAAAGAGCAAGGGTTAGACCAAAAGAAACACTCAGAAGAACAATACTTAGAGAAAGTAAAACAACCAATATTCATACTATTCAAGAACTGAAAAGAATAGCTTTGAACATACAGAATTGGAGAGATCTGACCCTGCCCTATGCGCTAACTTCAGCGCAAAAGGAAAATGAATGAAATGAATGAATTGCTCCGTATTCTGTATAATCTACAGTCCTGGGCTTCTAAGGTATATTGTCTATCCCCAGGTGAATAATGGTTTATCGTATTCACACTTGCCGTTAAGCGTAGGGCCGGGAGTTTAAGATGTTGTTCCAAGACCAGATGTGTCTGTGTGGTTGCATTTAGTCCATATTTGTTCAAGGCTATCTTGATGTTTGAGGATATGTATAAGCACCTACCCTATTTAGCCTCATGTTCTCTGCTATGTTGGATGATGCTTTCAGAAATTAGACCTGGGAGTAAACATCACCTATCGCATAGATGGAAAATTGTTCAACCGTCGGTGGCTTCCAGCAAAAACCAAAGTTAAATCACACACAATCAGGGATCTCTTATTTGCTGATGACTGTGCCCTAAATGCCAACTTTGAGGCTGATCTACAATGTATTATAGACATATTCTCCAAAGCCTGTACCAACTTTGGGCTTACTATTAACACAGAGAAAACAGAAGTCATGTTACAACCAGCACCTGGCAAAAGCTATCTCGAGCCCTGCATAAAGGTAAATGGTGTAGCACTGAAAGTTGTGAATAGATTCACAACCTAGGTAGTACGTTATCACAAAATTCCAACGTTGATGATGAAGTGTATACGAGAATCGCCAAGGCAAGCAGCACTTTCGGCAGATTGTATGCAAATATTTGGCGTAGAAATGGCATTAACCTACAGATTAAGTTGAAAGTTTACAGAGCAGTGGTACTTCCAGTGCTGTTATACGCTAGTGAAACATGGACTGTGTATAGGCGTCATGTGAAAAAACTCAACCACTTTCACACGTCTCAGAAAAGGTACAAACATCAGATGACAAGACAAGATTCCAGATACCACTGTCCTTGATAGGGTTGTTATCCCCAGCATTGACACGGTCCTGATGCAGACACAGATTCGTTGGGCAGGTCATTTGGTGCGTATGCCTGACCATCGTCTGCCAAAGATACTTCTCTATGTTGAGCTGGAGAACGGTACACGATCTCAAAGTGGCCAAAAGAAACGCTACAAGGACTGAAAGAACTCACTGAAAGCCTTTGAAGTAGACCACCATACATGGGAAGAACTTGCACAAAATAGATCTGCATGTCGTTCTACAATAAAAAAAAGAGCGCATCATCTTGTGAAAAGAGGAGAAATGCAGCAGCTCAACAGCGGAGAGCAGCTAGAAAGGCACGGATAGACCAAAATCCATCTACAGTGGTCATTCCATGTCCGAACTGTCCAAGGACATTTACAGCTCGAATATGGCTCATTAGCCATATACGAACTCATAATCAAGGACATAACTGAATTTTCAAAAGTGGATGTAACAAATGGTCACCATCACTTGTGATAGACGAACAACAACAATGATGTTTTATATCCACCGTTTTCTTGATCTACCTTTGGCTTTACGACCGGATATTCTTTTGTTATATGCTCTTACTGGTATTTGATAAAATACTAATCGTTTTAGGTCTTTAGGTGTGTGATCTGTATATGATATTTCATTGCAAACTTCTGTGATAGTTTCCACATCAAATTCATTTAGAGTTTTTATTGTCTCCCAGGAGATTATTAATTATATAATCTAAGGTTGAATGGGTATGTCTTCTTTTATAATAGGCATTTGTACATGTTGAGGCAAGATGTCACAAATATTAATTATTGTGCTAAATGCCCGAATGTTGTTGCTATGGAAACAGTGACGTCAATACATTTTGCGCTACGCAGCCAATATTTCCCTCCCTTCGATTCCCTTCCCCCTTCTACTACTGCGGAATAATATTTACTCACGGTTGCAAATATTGCGGAAGTACAATTACCCTCTGTAAAGTAATCCATAATGTTTATGATGATTTTGCACTAAAGAAAAGTTAAAAACTAAATCAAGGAGCAAGAAACAAGAAGAACATTATTTTCGTGATATATTATTTTTAATTCAGTAAGACTGCGCCAGCTCCAGATTTATGTTGAATTACATGAGTAATATCCAAAAGTAGGGCAAGTCGCTCGCCATCTTGGAATATTTCTGTTTCATTCCAGCAGCATCGTGGTCTGCTTAAAACAAATTTTTAGGCTTTACAATGAGTAATCAGAGTAACCAGAGCAAGGAATATTATGTTCAAAGAGCGAAGCTTGCAGAACAAGCAGAAAGGTACGATGATATGGCTAGTGCTATGAAGGAGTGTGTAAATTGTGTTCATAGCGGGTCGCTTGGAGCATGTCTCGACAATGAAGAACGTAACCTGCTGTCGGTGGCGTATAAGAATGTCGTTGGAGCTCGACGGTCAGCTTGGAGGGTTATCTCCAGTATTGAATCTAAAACAGAGAGCAACGAGAAGAAAGCTCTTACGGCAAAAAATTACCGGGAAAAGATTGAGGCTGAGCTGAAGGCAATATGCCACGACGTACTGGTAAGTCATCTTGAACTGTGCCAAGAAAACGCCATCAAATTCAATATGTTAATAATTGTATAGCATGTAGGGTGATTAATATATACTTTGGGGGGGGGGATTATAACAATTGATATGCATTGTTATATATAAGTAACTTATTGACACCTTCGTACCCCTTTGATATCACATAATATACTCGAAGTAGCAAAAATAGTGTTGATTATAACCAGAAATGCTGCATTACTAAAACAGGAAGTCGATTCCCAGATTTGTATTGTAGGTCTGAATCATGACAGTAGCGTGTAGGCCCCCCTACCTTAAATAAGGATAAAGTTAGTCTCAGTATACCTATAGGACCTTGCGTAGCGCAATGATGTTGGGCACTATTTTATTTTTCTATGTATATGATGTGTATTCGTCCATCACTAGTGATGCAGATGACCATTTTTACATCCACTTTTACTCCTCTTGAAAATTCAGAATTATAATTAATTATGACCATGCATATTAATAGTTCGTACACCCGTGTGTTGCTTGGGCCCGAAAGGGGAGCAAAGAATAGCAACACTGTTTACCGTCCGCGCATGTCTTAAAAGGCGACTAAGGAGGTTATGGGATGGAGTTGGCTGTCCCATCCCATATAGGGTCAGTGACCCAAAGCCATGCTGAAGTTGAATGTGTGAGGCCGAAAGGCGCAGATATCGCAGCAATGCTGTAAACCATGACACAATGCATTCCGTTCTCCGGACTACATCCTGCTAATCTGCAGGAGTTTGAGAACGAACGCAGAAGAAGAAGAACACTTCGTAGATGACTAATGAGCCCTATTCGAGCTGTAAATATTCTTGGAAAGTTCGAACATGGAATGACGACTAGGCAGATTTTGGGTAAATCTTTCTTTCCTACGTATACTGTACTATAAAAAAGGATAAAATGCTGTTACGTCCACTACAGTACTATAAATAGCACACTGTTTTCATATTTAGGTAGATGGCGCCACGGAGTTCCGCTAGAAATCCAATGAAATACCGCGTGCAGTGACCATACGTTCCCGCCGACCGCCAAGCGAAGTTCTCTTGGAAGAATTTTTTTTTTAGATTTGATCGATTTCATGGCGGATTTTACCAGTTTCTAGCGGAAATCCGTAGCCATCTGCCTAAATATGTAAACAGTGGGGAAAAAGGCCCCTTACCTTATACATCGTTTCGTGGCGGATAAACTCCCTGAATTATTACTAACATAAATCTCACAGCATTCCGGTCATTTTTTTCTCCTGTTTCAAACTGCGCCAAAAATTATTGTCCAGTGTTGCCAACTCATTCCCTCATAAAAGCCCCAAGAACGTCTTTTATAAGCTAAAAAAAACACGAAATAATGATAAAATGCACTAAAACGCATTAGAAAATTTTAGGAATGCACTAAACTAGTGCGGCCGCGCTATTCCAAACATTTAGGCTCCAGATATGAATAAACACCAGATAAGGTGACTCGAAAATCACCGTAATGGCAACCCTGCATTGCCGCAAAAAAAAGAAATTTTTGCAATAATCCCCCTCATACCAATCTTTCGTTCTCTTAGCATACATGAGGGGTGCTAGCTCCCCTCAACCATCCATTTTTTGCCTCCCCCCTCATCACAACCTGCATTGTTTTTCTTTCACTTAGCGTACAAGCCCCCCTCAACCCCACTTTTTCTTTTTTTTTCTCGTTTTAGAAAGACTACTCAAGTCTCCATAAAATATCTTAATATTTTCCTTTTATTTTTTATTCCTAACCCCCCCCCTTTTTTTCCTATAGATTTCTTTTTTAGCTGAACATTACGACCAGAGACCGCCATTCATGTCAATCACGTGCCACCTTGGAGAACCTTCTGATTACGTGACCCTGGGAAAGGTTGGAAAACACCTCGATAGCAGAGCAAAGGTCACAGTGGTGGACGAAACAGCAGATGCGCCTAAAAAAGGCACTATATACTAGGCAAAGGCTTAGCAGCAATGAAGGTTATGGCTGCTGCGCAGTGTGAGCAGAGATTATTTCTTTTGTACTAGGGTTTGGTTGTGGCTGTGGTGGAATATGCACTGGCAATTCTGACTCTTAGCCAAACTCAGATCGAAAGACTGGATAGAATCCAGAATGCAGCAATGCGTATCAATACTGGGATGCACATGAGACACATCGACAAGAGCTATGCGATACCTACTTGACTGCCCAACAGCTGAGCATAGATTACAGTATTGCCATGCATGGGTGTACCTTTAAATATATGCTGATAAGGAACACCCGTTGCATTCCGAAATACAGAAAGTTAAAGTCAGCAGACTCAAGAGAGGTAGGTCGTGGATGGGACGTGCTGAGGATGTCATACAAAGCGTTTGCAGGATGTGGCAGCAGGTGCGGAATGGATACCCACAGATTTTGAAACTTGTTTGAGAGTAGTAATATCACTTAGCAGGGAATGCAGAGAATGGTGTCCCACAGCTATGGAGAAAGAAGTGCAGGCTTTAATCAGTGAGAATACCGAAGAGGGAGATGTGATTATATACCCTGATGGATATGTAGTTAGGCATGTTCGCAGTGCTTGGGCCTTTACAGCTCAGTGTGCAGGTAAAACGATCAAGGAGGTAAGTGGTGCCTTTGCTGTCACTACGAGTAGTATGACCATGGAGACTGGCGGTGACCAAGGCATTTGACTGGCTACGCACACAGAAGGTAATGCAGGTCTGCATCTTCAGTGACTCTATGAGTATGATTAAGAAGGTACAAGTGGGTCTCATTCGCGAACAGTGGATTGAGGCCTTGAGAAAGGCGAGCTTGAAAGTAGTTACATTTATTTTCGTGCCGGGACATGTTGGCGTTTGAGGCAATGAAAGAGCGGATCAACTGGCATTGTGCGCGATTGTGGCACAGAGCAATGGATGGCGCTGACGTTTTGAACTCCTTAAGAGATGTAACACGCGAGAGTGAGACTAATGTGGATGATTCCTTTTCAATGGCTAGGATTTAAGATCAGGGATTGAAATGCGGTATTGCTAGAGGTGAACATTTTGGAGGGCGCAGAAGAATGATGGTCAACCAGCATAGGACTGGTATTGTCAGCAGAAGTGTAATGGCAGATACACAAAGGAGAGATCGGATCAACTATGGGCGTGTTCAGTTTGCAGTGATGATGATCTGATGACTAACTGTACTATAAATAGTACAGTTTTTAATTTTAAGCAGACCACGAGAAGACCAATAAACTCGACGCGTGCAGTGACATCACACCCAGCCTACCGCCAAGCGATTGTATGCCGTTGTGCTATAAATCATATTGATTCACCCTTAAACGAGAGTTTTTAGAGAATTAATTCTATACACTAATTCTAACCCTTCTCCCCCTCTAAGAAAATCTATAAACTATAATCCTTTTAACCCCCCTTTACCAAAACCTATGGTACAAGATTGTAATTCCGCCTGGGACCATTATTCTTATGTTAGGAAATACCTCAAAACTAGTTCAAATTTCACTGTGTACGTAAAAGCGAAAGATGCGCCGGATTTTGGTCTATCTGTGACTTTCTAGCTGCTCTCTGCTGTTGGGCTGCAGCATTTCTCCTCTTTGCGTCAGATTTTGGTCTATCTGTGATTTTCTAGCTGCTCTGTGCTGTTGGGCTGCAGTTCTCTTTTCACAAGATGATGGGCTCCATTTGACTGTAGAACCACGTGTAGATCTATTTTGTGCAAGTTCTTCCCATGTCTTGGTCTATATATCAAAGGCTTTCAGTGAGGTCTTTAACGAGTCTTTGTAACACTTCTTTTGGCCACCTTGAGATCGTTTACCCTTCTCCAGCTCACCATAGAGAAGTATCTTTGGCAGGCGATAGTCTGGCATACGTACCAAATGACCTGCCCAACGAATCTGTGTCTGCATGAGGATAGTGTCAATGCTGGGATACCAGATCTTGTCTTGCCATCTTTTCTGAGAAAAGTTGTGTGGAAGTAGTTTTTTCACATGACATCTATACACAGTCCTTATTTCGCTAGCGTATAGCAGCACTGGAAGTACCACTGCTCTGTAGACTTTCAGCTCAGTCTGTAGATTGCCATTTCTACGCCACACATTCGCGTACAACCTGCCTAAAGTGCTGCTTGCTATGGCGATCCTTGTATACACTTCATCAATGTTGGCATCTTGTGATAAATTTTTTTGATGTTTTTGATAACTGTATTGTGGTTAGGTATTAGTACTAAATTATTGGCGCATCTGCCATTTCGTCCACCACCGTGACCTTTGTCCCATTTTTGCGGTATTCCCCAACCTATGGTCAAGGGTTGTGATGTCATGGTTTGCGCTGAAATTTGTTTGGAATTGACAATTCAAGAGTTGTGCCAACCTTTGTCAGTAATTTGAATACGGTCTCATTATGAAGTTAGGGTAAAACTTTAGTCCACCACAGCGCTATAAATAGCAACACACTTTACATTTTTAATTAGCCGTCATCACGGATTTCCAATCAAATTAAAGGCTGCCGTGACATCACAAGCTGAACCTCTGCATACATCAATTTTTTAGTTTTACATGGAAAACCACAGTCGTTTAGTTAAAAATGTAAACAGTTGTATTAAATCAAACACCTACCTTATTTACCAATGGTTGCAAACAACTGAAAAACAATTTGCCACATTTTTAGCCATCGACATGGTTAAGAGAGCTACAGTGACCTAGAAGCCATGGTAAAGTCGGATGTGTCAGGCCAGAATGCGCAAACATGGCAACCACTGTAAAACAACCCATTTCATTCTCTGGGCTACACACTTAACCACAAATGCAGATGAGCAATAACAAGAGAAATGTACACCTCGTTGCTTCCCACTTATAGTCTATGATATTCCAGGGTTGGGAGGATGCATCCTACATATTACCGTTTAATTGGAATCATCTGAAGATTAACAAAAACAAAAAAACATTTAAACAATCTTTCAACAACAAACTTTTACTGCAGTGCAGTGGAATTGCACACTAGAATTCCAGGAAATGTAGCAGCTAATAGCCTAACACAAACAGGTACATAAAAATACATTTAACTGAAAGAGGCAAGAAAAAATCTTGCCAAAATACAAATACTTGAAGTGAAAGTATAAACAATAACTACTCGCAAGATCAAATCTTAGAGCGAGACTGGTCACATCAAATAACCATCTTCAAGCCGCAGCCAGGTCACTACAATATGAGCTCATATTCATAAATAAGTCAGACCAATGTGCAAACTAAAAGCAACTAGACTTGAAGATATGTCATTTTGATTACCCGAAGAAAAAAGAGGCTAAATTTGAAGAGTAGCAGCGGAGCACTTCAATGAACATTCGTGTAAATGAAATCAATCAAAGTGGCTTTTCCTCAATCCTACTGTTATGCAGTAAATGTAATAGTTATTTCCCTTTAGTGACCATCTTTCAATGGATCACAATGTACCCCAACGAACATAAATTAAAACCCATAGAGATCAATAAAGGGAAATAAGAAGTACATTTTCTGCTTTGTAAGAGGATTGAGGGCCTTTTGGGAGTCCATGGAACAGGTTATAGGCCAACACAAACTTTGTATTTCAGTTAAATTTAAATTCAGCAGCAATATGTGAAAGATATTTATGTCTACAAAAAATATATATATTTAGGGATACAAACCACTGCTCTAAGAAATAGGATATTCACCCCCAAGCATGACAGGTCATAGTGTATTACTCTTTGCTCTCTCTGTCTTGTGCCAAGTAGCACAGTAGCACTCATTGAGTTCTCCATTCTTTGTTACACGCTTCTATGAAATATCTTTAATGGTTTCTCAGATCTGTACACATACTATTTATCCTATTCTTGATTTTCAGACTATCATTTTCCCAGTATTGATTTTCCCAGCCTCTAGTTGGCTTCATTTTAGCTAATTTCTGAATGTCCGAGTTTGAGAATTTGTATTCTTTCTTGCTTGTGTTACTCGTTAATGTTTCTCCATCCACTGCTGGCCCCATTATCGTGGTTAATGGAAGATAGCGGATAATACACACCTATTGTTATAAATGTTAAAATGTGATGTAAATGATATGTCAACTTTGTTAGTTGTAGACTGCATGGTCAATGTAATTTAAGTGTGTGTGCAATATTATTATGGACCTGAAGTTCCCTCACTGTACAAGTTGAGGGGATCATATCACATGTTAGCAGGTAGTAACCTCATTACTAGTTGAGGGGAATCGGGTCTCATGGTAGCAGGTTGCCTCACTACTAGTTGAGGGGAATCTGGTATCATGGTAGCAGGTTGCCTCATTACTAGTTGAGGGGATCGGGTCTCATGGTAGCAGGTTACTTCACTACTAGTTGATGGGATCCTGTCTCATGGTAGCAGTAACCTTACTACTAGTTGATGGAATCCTGTCTCAGGATAGCAGGTAACCTCACTACTAGTTGATGGGATCCTGTCTCATGGTAGCAGTAACCTTACTACTAGTTGATGGAATCCTGTCTCAGGATAGCAGGTAACCTCACTACTAGTTGATGGAATCCTGTCTCGTGATAGCAGGTAACCTCACTACTAGTTGATGGAATCCTGTCTCGTGATAGCAGGTAACCTCACTACTAGTTGATGGGATCCTGTCTCATGATAGCAGGTAACCTCACTACTACTTGATGGAATCCTGTCTCATGGTAGCAGTAACCTCACTACTAGTTGATGGAATCCTGTCTCAGGATAGCAGGTTACCTCACTACTAGTTGATGGAATCCTGTCTCATGGTAGCAGTAACCTCACTACTAGTTGATGGAATCCTGTCTCAGGATAGCAGGTAACCTCACTACTAGTTGATGGAATCCTGTCTCATGATAACAGGTAACCTCACTACTAGTTGATGGGATCCTGTCTCATGGTAGCAGTAACCTCACTACTAGTTGATGGAATCCTGTCTCATGATAGCAGGTAACCTCACTACTAGTTGATCGAATCCTGTCTCATGATAGCAGGTAACCTCACTGCTAGTTGATGGAATCCTGTCTTGTGGTTGCAGGTTACCTCACTACTAGTTAAGGGGATCATGCATGCGTTCCGCTGCAGGTTATAATCAATGCACTCCAGATAAATCCATAGGTCTCCATTGTCATCATCAAGTGCCGTTTCCGCAATGGTTTGCTGCAATAAATAGGTCTCCAATCCCCGTATTAATTAATTCATTAGTTCCAGTTCATTGGTGATTTATCAGTCTTCATATATCTATTATGCTTCTCGTTATGGGCTGTTCCAATCTTTTACATCAATCTCGCAGTTATGAGCATCCATGATTCACACTTTTGAAAATCTGAGCTGAAGAGGTCCCTCGATGCATTAGCTATATCAGACCAATCCATTGATGTACAGTCATCCACAGTTATTGCGGTTAATAGGGTTCAGAACCGGCCGCAATAAGTGAAAACAGCATAGTAGTGTCATCCTCTCATTTTTAACACACGTACATTTTTTGTGTATGTATAATATCAATAAGTGTATATGAAACCATGTAAGTGCATATGTTATCATTAGAACATTAAAGAATAGTTTCAAAAATGTAAATAAAATAGTAATAGTATAAATAACATACATAAAGTAATGTATAAATAATATAAATGTGATACGTGTGTAACATATGTAAATGTAACTAAAGTGTACATACAGTAAATATGTTTTTTTAGAAATCCGCGATAAATGAACCGCGAAGAAGCAAGGGATGACTACTTAATGACACTGTCAATGCTCGCCAGCATATCTTCTCGTTCATTACCCTCAACATCCACGTCCTGCATGACACGAATATAAAGGTATTTTTTCTGGTCATAGATTGTGACAATAACTACCCAACGGACGACTCTCCCTCTTGGACTTTGCGGTCATGTTTATTAAGTCACTCAGTTTACATGCATGCGGATAGTTCTGACACGTCATGACTGCTTCCATCACAGCTTTTATCTTCATCGTAAGAATGCTCGTGGTTGTAGTATAGGCACCACTGGATTCTTCTATGGTTTTCTCACTGCACAGTGTGGAAAAAGTCTAAGCATGGAATGTGGAATGTTTCAATATACTTTGAACACCCCTCTAAATGGGCATGTCCATTTTCTGTGGTTGGCATCTAAAGCAAACAAAAATATGTAAATATTAACTTTTAGCATGCTATGTTTACGATTACACGTAATTTCTCTCCTGCTGCTGACTTAATTTTTGGAAAAGCTACGTAATTGTTGGTGGCTGTTTTGAAATCGTGATAACGTTTTTGTTGAGATGTTTAAATAATATTTGCACATATAAATAAAGAATTAAATTCTGCATATATTGGTGTAAGTTTTGTTTGTGTGTGTGGTTAATCTAATTAGGGAAACCAAATATTTTGAGCTTGTGTATATGATAACATGGGACATAATTCTGAAATCTATGATTAATTTATCTGATGCATGTAAGCTAGCACTTTGGTATATTGAGCTTGTATGATTTGGTTGGTTATATGACCGGGAAAATAATAATTGTGCATAATGACCATAATGGGATGAAATAATTAGCATGTGGCACTCATCGCCAAAAAAATAGTTTTCCAAATGTGGAGGAATAATGTATACTGCAGAAACATTTGTTCTGACTAAACTGTTAATTGTATGATGATGATGTTCCTCCGCAAGCAAAGATGAGCATGGCATGAAAAACAATAAATTCGATGACAAAATAAATAATAATAAATTAGTAATTGTCTAATTTGGTTTGTGAGTTCGTAGATGTCAGATTCGTGCACAGAAAGTTCTTTTGCAGTGCATGCAGGAGTGCTGAAGGTTCGGGGTAGGAGAATTTTCAGACTTGTGCTATCGCTTATAGATTGGCCTCACTGTTCTTTTGTTTTAAAATTGTGTGGTGCCAGCAGTGATCTGGGTGTGCCAGACTGACCGATCAAGTGCTGTAGTCTCCCAGGAGCTAGAATCGATGCTGCAGTGCTCAAGTTTTATAAAATTTTAGAAAACATATTTGCCCTCAATTTTGATGGTATGTTGTGTTTTATTTTGTTCCATGTTGCCAGTTTTAGTAGCCTGTCAGTATGTGGTGTTTCATTTTGATGCAAGTTCCATCTGAACAGAAGAAAAGTTCTATATTCCCAGTCTGCTAGCCTGTCAGTATGTGGTTCATTTTGGTATATATTCCATCAGAACAAAACAGTTGCAAGTTTTGCTAGCCTTTCCTGTGTACTTGGTTATACAATTTTCTTGTGCTAAGATCTATTTGTTTGCACCATCGCCAGGAATTACTAGCAATAGATCTCTTGTATCATTTTGTGCATTTAAAGGTATCTTGGTATACTTCTCCATAGATTTATATTATAATTCAAAGATTGCAATTCTCATCTGCATGCAATGCTCAGATAAGTTTAGTATAGGATAATACAATGTTGTTGGTACTAAAAAATGTATAGGTAGGCGTAAGGTCGCAAGGAGAGTTTCTGCATTCTGGCAAATGGGGTCTTTTTCAGGAGATGGAACACATAAGCACAGAGATATCAAATTAGAAATAATAAAGCTGGACTGCCTCACCTCAAGTATACATATAATTCATTAATGCTGGATGCTTGGTGAAAGCATTCTGGTTTGTTTATTATTTGCAATTAAATGTGTTAATTTTTTTATGAGTGCCCTATTGGCCGCAACATGGAAGGTTTCTTGTTCTTTCGTTGTTTCATTTGGATCTGTTTTACAATTATTTTTACTTATTTGTTGGCCGTTCAGTTACACTAACATTTTATTATCCTATCATTAGTGTTATCACTTCCTTTTTGTTACTGCAATATTGTCCACTTTTGTCAGATATCCTCTGGCACTTTGTTTATTACCGGTATATACAAATACTCTTAAGATCTCAAACTAGATTGGTGGTAGGTACTTGTAAAATATTCATCTTGACATTGAGATATTTTTTCAGGTGCATATGATATCATGGGTGTGTGACCATGAACCACTAGGGCATGCGAGTTTGTATGGTTTATAGATGAGCTGCTCATAGGACAAAAACAATAATAAACATTTGCACATAATTACCAGAACTTATGAGTTCATTCTCAAACTCCTGCAGATTATCAGGGTGCAGTTTGGAAAACAATGCTATGTGTCATTATTTACAGCAGATCTGTGATATCAGCACCTTTTTGCTCGGACACATTTGAATTCACAATGTCTGTGTCACTTTGACTCTATAGGTTGGGACAGCGAACTCCAACCTAAAACCTCTTTAGTCACCTATTTCTTACGACATGCATGGCAGACAGCAGTATCATTAGTATTTGCTCCCATTTCAGGCCCTGGCAACACACAGGCAGTTACCAGAAATTCAAATGAGGAAAGAATAAAGCCCTTCGTGTACAATTTGGTTTAGATAAAACACAAATGAAAGCAACAATCTTCTTTCTAAGATGTGCAACAGCTAATGTCTTGAGAATGTCCAACACACAGAATTGAACACTGATAATAAAATACATATCTGTTTACCTAAAGGTCGCAAATTACCACCTCGAGTGATTTGTGCATGCTTGTTTTGTGTCAGCCCACATTGCTACCTGATCCAAATAGTCAGAAATCTTTTGAGGGAATGTAGGCTATAGATATATGTGTTCTTACTAAAGTACTCCATTATAGTCTGTAGCATTGCTCTTAGTTTTGATAATCTGTTGGTTGTTTTTTGTTCTTTACTTGCTCATGGTTCTGCTGATTCGTCAACATGGTTTCATAACTGATTTACACAGACAAATTTAATTTTCAGTCTTGGTAGCGAGACCATACATTTTATGCTAGTGCATATGATGATAACATGGGACGTAATTCTGAAATATATGTTGATTCATTTATCTGATGCACAGAAAATAAGTGATAAATACTAATGTACAAAGGTTACTATTAAATCCTATCAATGTTAAAAATAAATAAATAACTTGCAGTAAACCAAAGAACAAGGACTATTTTCTACATTATGGTTCAACTGGGACATTTCTAAAAAAACAACAACACACAACAATAAAAAAAAACCCTACAAAAAAAAACCATTAAAAAAACCATAAAAATATTTAAAACTGATGACTTGGAAATGTTTTTCTCACCACAAAATATTTCCAAGTGAAGACACGTCATGCATATCTGGTAACTGATGAATTAGTACATTCAATATTTTTGCGTATTATTGATAGACATAAATATTCATAGATTAATGGACAATTACCAGCGGTGATGAAATAATAGGTAATATATCAGATCAAGTGCAAGCCCAACGTAAAAGATTAAAAATGCAAAAGCTGAGTTAGGGACCACCAATGAGCAATGTCAAGATGGTGGGGGGACCAAGAAATAAAGAGGGAGAGTGTGAAAACATGAAATTGGTAGTGAGGGGGGGGGGGGAGAGGCCCTATCAATAGATGTAGAGACTAGAAATGTGTAGGGAGGATCAGGAGTTGACAGCGTCTGGAATAGATGATGCATTAAAAGTATATACATTTTCACATACAATTACATATATATATATATATATATACATACACATAAACATCTGAATATAAATATTAATACCTATATATACGTTGCATTGTCATGTTCAACCTACAATAGTACATTAACTTTTGTTAATGTATGATTTGTGAGTGTGGACTGAAATTACCCAGATTGTTAGTGTGACACAATAGTTCGAAATATGGTGACAGGAGATGGTTGTCATTGTGTATTCCAGATAGATGGAGATTGTTAGTTTCGGGAGTGCAGTCCATCTAGACAAGGTCACTCTAAAATCAAACCACTGCTGCCTTGTAGGTCAGGCTAGTTTTAGCCAAAGGCTATTGGAGAAAACCATACACAAATGGTAGAAAGCCAGGGGAAACTACTGCTGTAATATCCCTAGATTACATAATGTTTTGTCACGATTCAGATAATATATACCAGTTCTAATAAGCAAGTCCATCAAATGAGAGTCAATCAAGATTGCAACCTGGTACATTCGGACACTGACAGACTTAGGAAAATTAGATAATGTAAAACAGGAAATGAACAGAATGAATATTAACATACCGTACTAGGTCTATGTGAGATGAGATGGCTGAGAACAGATAGCATAGTATCAAACGATCTGAGAATAATATACCCAGGAAGACATCAATATAGGAACGGCGTGGGAGTAATATTGGATAAGCAGAGTGCGAGATCTGTTATAGGATTCTGGAATATAGCAGACAGAGTGCTATTGGTAAAACTAAAGGGGAAACCTATTAATATAAATATCATCCAAGTTTCTGCACCAACATCAGAGGGTACAGAAGAGGACATGCAAAAATTCTACAAGACTTGAACACAACCATGGAGTCATATGATGATTCGTGAAATCTCTTAAATGTTCAGCAAATATGTCAGCCAAACGTCTGCGGGTTTCACCAATATACGTCATGTCACAACGCTTACATATGATAGGGTATATTAAATTACAGGACACATGAGAGTCTTGAATGTCGAAATGGGACTTTAGGATCTGAAGCATGTGAGTTAGAATAACAAACGAGCAAGTCAAACAATTCTGGGGACAGGAAACAGTTCCAGGGTGACCTGCAGAGGTGCGCAGACTGGAATGAACAAAGAGATCACAAATGTCCCTATCCCTCCGAAAAGCGACGAGGGAGAGAGAGAGAGAGAAATATAGGACAAGAGATGGGATCTAGTACATAAAATAGTACCATGGTGTCTTTAGCTAGTATGATTTAGGATTAGTTTGGTTAATATAACAGGAACATAATTAGCAGGTATTTACTATAAGGAAACTGAATTGCATGCACTACCCCTCTTAGTGTTAGTTCTCCCACCAGATTTCTCTTATAGCAGGACAATTGTCCTTCTAGATTTCTAGCAGGATGCAGTCCAGAGAAAGGAAATACCTGTTACATTTTGTGTCTTCGGCGTGAGTATAAGAAATAATGAACGGTACAGAAGGATGTGGACAGACATGATGAGTAATGCTACATGGCATGGACTATGGGAAATGATTGACACTGCAAGACAGAAGGCTGTGGAGAAACATGGGAAATGATCGACACTGCAAGAGAGAAGGCTGTGGAGAAACATGGGAAATGATCGACACTGCAAGAGAGAAGGCTGTGGAGAAACATGGGAAATGATTGACATGACATAAGGATAGGGACATAATTTTTCTCCTTATTTTCTATTATTCTCTATTAATGTGTCTCCATGATATAAAAGATTTTCTTTCTTCCCCTCTCCCCCCCCCCCCCCCCCCCCCCCCTCATTTTCTCATCTATTATTCTCTGTAAATGCATGTCTCCTTCATATAAGAAAGAACCTGTAAATCCATTTATTTATTTTTTTTGTTGCACTCAAAAAGGAATTGCTGAGCAAGTACCTCATTCCAAAAGCCAGAGAAGACTCCACCCACCATGAAAGCCACGTGTTCTACCTCAAAATGATGGGTGACTACTACCGCTACTTGGCTGAGGTGTCTTCTGGAGATGAGAGAAGTTGTAAGCACTAGAACATTTTTGATGAATTTATAAGCACTAGAACATTTTTGATGAATTTATAAGCACTAGAACATTTTTGATATTCTATTCACAAATATGTTAGCTTAATTTCTAAATATTTGAATATTTTAGGTGAAATTCTAAGTACCATATATTTCAGAATATAAGCCGAGGATGCAACTTAATGTCCAAAATGTTACCAAAATCGGAATCCTGTGTATAGACCGGTTTATAAAAAATGATACTGTGGAATTCTGTTATAAGAATGAAGGGACAAGTGAAATATTGCTAAAAGGAAAATAGCACAAACTTTAACAATGGTAATATACAAAGTAATTTCTTCCATTTGCCCCACCCTACTTGTACTCATATAACAGCAAGGATAATACAGTGTGACCTATCCCCAGATGTGTTGCCAGCCTCATAAAAGTTTACAACACCAGGTTCAAGTATGGCATGGTTTAAGTGTTCCTAGGTATGGGATTCTTTCAGTGCTGTCTCAGCAACACCAGGTTTAAGTGTTCCTAGGTATGGAATTCTTTCAGTGCTGTCTCAGCAACACCAGGTTCAAGTGTTCCTAGGTATGGGATTCTTTCAGTGCTGTCTCAGAAACAAAAGTTGACTGCAACAATAGCATCAGCCATTATGGTAAATTCAAAAGCT
This sequence comes from Meghimatium bilineatum, assembly GCA_034231615.1. NCBI lineage: Eukaryota > Metazoa > Mollusca > Gastropoda > Stylommatophora > Philomycidae > Meghimatium > Meghimatium bilineatum. The sequence continues at coordinate 74,680,671 of CM067319.1, read as the reverse complement.
GGTCATTGAATGGAAATCTGGTCAACTTTTAGCTTGACTTCTAGACTTTTCTTCAAATCACATATAACTCATCTATACTTGAGTGCCGCCCAATTTTGTGGATTGTTAGTTATAGTTAATGATGGTGATGATGATCCTCCTTCTCAAGCGAAGATGAGCATGGCATACAAAAACAATAAAATGTGGTGAACAAGTACAGTAGAAAAAACAAAACATTTGTGGTCTAATTTGGGTTTGTGAGTTCATAAATGTCCGATTTGGTCCAGGAAAGTTCTATTGCAGTGCATGCAGAGGGTCCAGAGTAGGAGAATTTTCTGATTTCTCCTTTCGTGTTCATCGCTTTAAATAGTCAGTGTTTTATTTTTTAAAATTGATGCTAGCAGTGACTGGGTGTGCCATACTGAACGATCAAAGGTTGTCTCCCAAAAACTAGGATCTATGCTGCAGTGCTTGAGAGATTTCTTTAGGTGATCTTTGAAGCGCTTTTTCTGCCCTCTCGAACATTTACCATCGCACCCCATAGAATAATCTCTTTAGAAGGCGCTTCTCTGGCATACAGATGATGTGGCCAGTCCAGCGGAGTTGGGACCTAATCCGCAGGTCATGGATGCTTTGCATACAGACTTTCAAAGGTTTTCCTTGCCAGGTACTCTATCCTGCCAAAGTACTCCCATGTTTCTTAGGCACCAAAGGTGGAAAGAGTTAGCTGTCAAGTGTGTTTTGCATAGACAGTCCAGGATGGCGCAACATAAAGCAGTGTTGGCAGAACCACTGCGAGGTAGACGTCCAACTTAGTTGTCAAACTGAGACCACGTCTGGTCCTGACGTTGGCATGAAGGCTCCCGACTGGCACGAGCAATACACAAGACAACATCCTCGTCAATTGTCGCAGTTTGGAATTTGGTGCTGTCAAAATATACAAGCTTATTGACAGTATTGAGTTTCTTTACTGTGATTACTGTTTCTGTGTAGGAGACACCTGGCGCTGGTTGATACTGCTAATGATGTGTTCGCGGTGCTGATGGTGAGGCCGAATGCATCAGAGGACAAAGAGGTCCAAAGAAAATCGGCATTATACCTCGAGATTGCAATAAAACTCAAAGGAAGGTCCCTCACTAGTAGAAGACTGTTCAGACTGTGGCAATGCAGTCAGTTACATTGAGTAAAACTGTCACATGGGACTTGCAAAGGATTTGGATTACGGCCCTATCACAAAGAATGACAAAAATTAATGTGTAGCTGAAATTAAAACCTGGCATAGCGAATATGGCAATATTCAACTCTTACTTGCTCTGCAATTTTATAAACATTCATAGCTTGCAACATCTGTTGGGGGAGTCTGAGCACCTATGGATTTGCCAGGAGCGTAATTATGTTGGTTGACAACCAAGGTAAGTTAATATGCATGTTTGTCCTTACGTATTGCTAGTATCAGCATTCCTAGTCTGGCTTGTTTACTTGTATCTAGTGACACTGTTTACTTGTATGTAATGGCAACCTATCTCTATTTTTAATCACTGAAATCTTGTCTTCCTTTGCAGTAAATGTGTCCAAATCCAATGATGCATACAAAGTAGCTACAGATATAGCCCGTGACAACATGCAGCCAACCCATCCTATAAGGCTAGGATTGGCTCTCAACTTCTCAGTATTCTATTATGAGATCATGAACAATCCTGGAGAAGCTTGTAAACTAGCCAAATATGTGAGTAGCTAAGTACATTGCTATTTTCACTCATAGTGCACATACCTCAGTCCATTTGATCTAACTTAACGCACTGCAGCAGAACACTACCATAGTAGCAATTCCGATAATGAATTTGCTTATAATTCAAAATATTGTTCAGCCTTCTCAAGCCAATGTTTGATCTTCCGTTCCAAGATAGCGAAGAGAACATATGTGTTCTCATATGGTCATATATAATCAGATGTTTCTCCTGAAAGCAACGGCAAACTTCAGGAGTATTGAGTGTCCTTAATTTCCTTATGGATGTAGTGTCAAATTTCAAATAGCTGGAAGTTAATTTAATTAGTGCAGGAGACTGCAGTCGAGGTCAGGAGAACAGCTATAGCTTTGTCCAAATTAAAACAACGGAAAAAACTGTGACACTGGACAAACATGGGAACTAAGGTATGTTCGTTATGTACATGTGTGTTCCAAGTGGCCACATATTGCTAAGAAACATGAACAATAAATAAAACGTACAGAATATAGACCTTCAAAATAAAGTGCTATAGAATAGAAGAGTCCTGAGAATACCATGAACAGCAAGAAAAGTTCAACTAAGACATGCAAATAAAAAACAACGTTCAAGAATATTGGCTTTTAAATACCATATTAAGAAGGAAGTTCGGTTTTTCGACAATGTGAAGATATATGATGGCATGGAAAGAGTTGTTGGAGGTGGGGGGGGGGCGATAGAGGGAGAGGCCAACCAAGATGTCATTGGTCAAGAAATATTCAGGAATGCATGCACATGTCGCTAGAGGAAGATGGGCAACTTGCCAGAAAACACAGTGATTTAAGGAGATTCATAACACTACATTCTAGAACTATGATTCGCTGATTCTGGTCACGTTACATTAACGATTATGTGATCCAACACAACTAAATAGGGCCGTAGCAAATTTTGAGCACACTCGACCGACAGCAGCTGTTTGTAATGGGGAAACCATTGTTTAGTGCACTGTGGCATACCAGGAAATGAAGAGGCAGGCAGACTGACAAAGGATGGAGCAACACAGGAACAAACAGACCAAGAATTCACCTACCAAGAAAAGATCCTCATCAAAGCCATCAGGAAAGTCGACCACCCGAAAGGAAATTACCACTATCTTGACAGAGCAGAGCAGGTTATCATCTTCTGCCTCAGAACAGGACACAACAGATTAAACAGCCACTTGAATAGACTAAGATTGGTTCCATCACCACTGTGTCTTTGTGGGCAGGCAGCACAGACAGCTGAGCATATCCTGCAAGACTGCAATACACTAAACCAGTTAAGGGAAGAACACTGGCCCAAAGAGATGGATATCCACAGAAAGATGTATGGGAGCACTGAGGAGCTATCAAATACAGCAGCATTTATTAAGAAAACAGAACTTGCTGTGTAGACATGTCAAACTCCGAATGAGAAGAAGTGCACTCAACCATGGCATGCTAAAGGTTTTTAAAAAGTATAAATTGTAATACAAATGATATGAAGTCAATTTTCACATAGCTGCCAACTAACTTTTATCAAGAGACAGTAACTTCTAGTAAAGATTGCCCCGGCTAACTGTCAAGGTTTTAGGTCTGATGATGATATCAGCACAAAACCTAGACAAATTCCAAAATGAATGTTTTTGAGCTAGACAAATTCCAAAATGAATGTTTTTGAGCTAGACAAATTCCAAAATGAATGTTTTTGATAGGAACTTGTAAATTGTACCACACAAAAATAATTTTTTAGGTGTTGAATACTTTGCAAGTGTAAAACTTTTCTAAGAGTCACCCAGTGCATAGATGTTGTGTATGTCCTGTTTATTCCAGAGAATTCAAAATGTTAGCATCATGACATCTCTCTTGCAGGCATTCGATGCTGCCATTGCGCAATTAGATCAGCTGAGTGAGGACTCCTACAAGGATAGTACATTAATAATGCAGCTGTTGCGAGACAATCTTACCGTAAGTTTCACAGCAATTATCACTTTTTTAGATATGCTTTTATCTGCAATCATTTATTACTATTTTGTGATTTATCAATCATTGCTATTGTATGATTTATGAATTATTACTCAGCTCTAATTCATCAGTTATTGCCTTTGTGCCACCCATTTATTGTCAATATGTTAACCCTTTCACTCCCAACCACTATTCATCAATTCCCTGTCTGGCATAAATGGTCGACGTTGGCATAGTGATTTAAAATATAATTCTTCACTGTTTACATGTGAATGATATACTGAATATATTAGCCCTCATCTGACTAGCAGTAATGGCGTTTCAAATGGCAGTCATCCAATCGTTTGTAACAGCTGTAGTTTTCGACTTATTTATTATGACCTTCAATTTTCTTCAAATTGCCAGGATTGCCTACTTATGATTCCTACGAGGTTGATATGGAATGTTGAAATGGAATTTTAGAGAATGAGAATGAATCAATATTGATGAAGAATTAGATGAGGATTTGGGAGTTGAAAGTAGTGATGATTGAGTATTGTAGACCTAGTTGATGATGTGTCCTTCCCTCTCAGCAGCATCCTAGGGCTAAGTGTAAGGAAAGTGCCTTGAGTTAGGACTGTGAGGTGGAAAAATCTCAAGATATCGTCCTTAATAAATGTTAATACAGCTAGGAAGAGAGTGTCGTGACTTGTGAATTATTTTTTTTAATTCGGGGAAATAAGATTCTGCAAATGACATTGATCCAGATTACTCTGCTTTTGATTCATCCAAGGCATGTCTTTCACTATTTCTATGAGTCATTATTTGAGATACTTCGCAGAACAAACCAGTGTGTAGGGTTTTATCCACATTTTAGAAAAACATGATTCTTCATGGAAACCTGTTTCACCTGATAATATCAAGGTGTTTCTATTTTAATCTGCCTATATGTTTGGGGTTCAGCAGTTACCCTCCTACAGAATGTTTTCGTCTAATGATGAACTGTTGAAAGTTACTGACAGTATCTAGTGCAATATCCAGAAATGTATTTGAAAGTATAAACAATTTTCATCTCAATAATTCCAAATTCATGCCACGAGGATGACATGGACATGGTGTAAATGTGAAGGTTAGACCTATGTTTGATCTTATTCTAACCAAGTCCAGAATGCTAATGATTCATGAATAAGATATTAGCATTGTTGAAGCTATGATAGCATTTACAGGGAGACTTCAGTTCAGTATGAATCTTCTCCAGTATGACTTAAAACGAGTTATGTTCCCCTGTAGCGTTAGAAGACTAAGATGATAAAAAATATTGCAACCTGAACTCTGATAGCGTTCCAAGTGTTGCACTTTTAGCGAATTCATCCCAAAGTGTAGTTGGTTAATATTGTATGTCACCATTCTCCATTGCATCTATAACACGTGTATTGCATTTTTATCTGTCGAAGGCAAGTTCAGTGTACTTACGGTAGACGTTTTTTTAACTAGGAATGAACCGGCATAGTGACATCACAAAATACTTTAATAAATATGATCGGTGAAAATATTTAAAAATTGTGAACACTGTATATGTGAATGTACCTCTTTATTTTATTTCTTATGCATGTATAATTTTCTCTAAGAAATGCTTAGAATCCATGTGAAACACCTCTCCATGCGTACAATGTGTTTTAACTCACAACCATACAGCATAATATAACGAACTAGGGGATATAAAATGTTATCATCTCTCAAACACCAATATTAATTTTTCATATTAAATTTAACCTTGGCTTAGCAGCTAAGACTATTTCCAGCATTATGTTTAATTCTGTTCCTGTTACCATGAAATACTTAGGAGTCACGAGACTTCGTAAAAGTAAAACATTGAGAAGTACATATGAACAAATATTTTTACGCCGTCAACAATAACCGCTATCCTTTACATCAACCACTAGACAAAAGAAAAGTGCTGTGACCTAGGAAGGTCTTGAATTGCAGGTGCAGAAGATAGTCTCCACAGAGTCTGCGAGATGGAAAAAATAGGAAGATGCTACTGGTGGGTGGAAAAATCTGAAGATATCGTCGTTAACAAATGTTGAAGAGAGTGTTGTGACTTGGCTACCACTAGAATCCATCTATGTTACATGCTACAAGAATCCATCATGCAGTACTCAAAGCCACATGAGAGAATTATCTACACAAATAATTCAGTAATAATTGAAACAAACATGTGAGATGGGGATTTGTCACCAAATAAAATGGTAGAAAAGTTGCAGAGATCTAATTCATCAAGTATGAGAATGGAGACAGTGACAGCAGCTCTCAATTGGCTGATAATGTACCCACCAACACACAGAAATTCTATCATACTCTGAGTATGCTACACGAAATAGAACATTTAAAGGTAAGAAGGTTGTGTGTTACTGTTCTCAGCAATATCCATAGTATCACGTAGATCTATTCCATGTTGTGCAAGAGTTAGAAACAATGATGGATCTGATGCATTGGCAGGCAAATAAACGGCAGAGCCTGGTTAATTGACGTTACTATATTGAGCTATAATGTTATGGTAGGCCTATTCTAAATATCAATTAGGGAAATGAATAAATAACAATAAACAAAAGAACTGGGACATTTTCTCCATGTTCTGGTCATACCGGTACTCAATTATAACTCAATGTAGTAATTATCACTTATTTGTTTTGTTACTGTTGCACTCTCTACTTTGTCGGGCATCCTGACATTTTGTTATTTATCATCATTCTTTCTTGCCCATGAAACTGCACCTTTCTAGCGACACCACATTTCAAACCAAATTCCTTTATTCTAGTCATGGAACGAGAGTCGCCATTTATACAGTCCATTTGCTCGTGCGTTTTCCCGTAGGGCATTCAAAATGTCTGCTCGATCAATCGCTCTGCCAACCTATCTGTTCTCTTATTACCTCAGACTCTCCCGCATGTATGGTTTTTGTTCTAATCTAAGTATGGCTACAGACTGAAAACATACTTCTTGCAGTTTTTGTTTCATTCTAAGTATGACTACAGGCTGAAAACATAATTCATGACAGCCTCTGTCAATTTGCCTGTAAGATCTGACTTATCACGAAATAACTTCTACAGTAGACTACTTTCATTCAACTGAAGTTAGACAAAGCTTTCGCCTTTTATTTCCAGGGGAACATGGGTCCTCAACAAATATCTTCCACCTTAATATCTCCTTAATTGTGCTTCTATTTCTTTCCATATCTTACCCATCCTTTGTATATCTTTTTCAACAACAGATATGTCATGTTCTTCCTTTTCTTTTTCTGTAGGTTCCAGAACAATGCCCATCTTGCAATGTTTTCTGTTCCTCTTTATGTTAGTTTATCTATGAGTTCATTTGTGATCTTATCATACCAAACATTTATTTTATACGGGTATCCATTGCCTGTATAAGGCATTCAAGAGCACTCTGCCACATTTGTTGTCCACATTTAGAGCCATACAATGTCATTGAATTACCATTGGAGTCTATTATTAATTTCTTAACTATGTTTACCTAATTTTTACTTTTCAGCTGTGGACATCCGACGCACAGGCAGAGGAACCACAAGCAGAAAACCAGTGATACTTATGGCCTGACTTTAATATCCACGTGTTTTTCTTAATTAAATTTGACATGGTTGGCTGCAGAGAGGAAAGTACATTCAGTCATGTTGTTTATACTTGTTGAGCTACATGAGCGTAGGACCCCTTCCCCCCCAACTTACTTCCTGTCCATTTTATGTAACGTCACTTTGTTCTGATGCTACGTCCTGACTTGTCCAAGCTGCCCCTACTCTCCCACCCCTCCCCCCTTTCCAGTTGTTGCGGGGGATTCAGTGTATCAAGTTTTGCTCAGTTTTAGTACCTCTACACACTTGAAAACATGTTTTTTGTATATCCAATACCAGTAACCTAACAACCGATATGCTTGAAAAATAAAAAAAAAAAGCAAAGTATTCAGTAGTTTTGACAAGTTGTTTGTATTGTTTTTGTATTTACACGTTAATAGTGTTTTTTTTTTAAATTTCTGATCACAACATATTTCTACGGCCCTTTAACACTTTGCTGATCAGGGCATATTTATCTCCCATTACCAATGGTGTTTGCAAATTGTGAATGAAATGACAGTACTATCTTGGAAAATTGATGTTTAAAAAATGATTATACCTCTTTGAAATTATTAATCTCACAATGGATGGTTCCTTTTTCTGAATAACTTCTAAGCCTCAGATGTGTTCCAACAGAATCATATTGCATATAATACTTGTCTTTGGTAACCGTTGTTTGGAACACATGGACATCACTGCTAGGAGCCTGGTGCTGACTGCTACATTTGTCAGTCACCAATGTGGTAGACTCAGAAGAAAATAAGGAATGACCTCACCTGCAACAAAAATATTCTGAAAATTGTATATGTCACTAATCACTATATTCCATCTCTTATAATTTTGATGGAACACAGTAGTCTGGACGAGACATATTTAATATTGCAACATCATTATGAATTTGAGTTCTATCGAAGCTGGTCACTGGGGTATTATGCTAGAAAATCATCGTCAAATTTTGTCAGCAAAGTGATAAACATGTAGAAATAATTCAAATTTACTGTTTTGTTTTTGTTTCTCTTTAATTTATAAAAGATAGTCTTAATTAGCAATGAAATGTAACGGAAGAATGCTGATAAAATTGTTAGTATTACATATCTGTAGTCATGCCAGCATTTTCACTTATTGTTGTTGATTAGTTTCAAGCTATAAGTAGTAGCTGCCATGTTTGCCATAGTTCCACCAGTGTCTGAACCCAAGTATGCCAAATCTGAGGTCTGGATGCTCTACCCTGAGTAACATGTGGTACCGTATATTCCTTCAAACAATTGTCTGGTGTGCTAAATGTAATACAGTAGTTTGGGTGAAGCAAAACTTTTTTTGGAGGGAAATGAAACTTGATTTTGTGTGCAAAGAGTGTTGAATTCTGTGTGACATCTTCTGATGACCTACACATCTTAGAGGGAACATTTGGTGGTGCCCCCTGAATGTTTAAAAACATTTTGATTATTCTGGTGTCATAGTTATTTACTGTTGATGCTGTTTTATGTTCTTTGACAATTTTATTATAGAAGTTTGTTCATTTCTACTTTGTTTGATTGCAAACTTCATTCCAACATTGTGTAACTGCGTAACACATTTAAAAAAAATAATACGACCAACAAGGATAGTTGACTGTTTCTATAGATGCAATTATGAGGGTTAACTTGTTTCTATAGATGCAATTATGAGGGTTAACTGAAAAGTAATACACATTCATTACTTGCTCACAAACAAATAAATATTGAATTCTAAAAAAAAATTAATTTAGAATTACATCCAACTGACTGACCACGGGGACTAAATAATTTTCAGTTGTATATTTCTCAGAATGCTATATAGCTTTCTCATCCTTGCAATTAAGAATTCTGGCTATTGTTCCTGGGTCATCATCAAGTGCCGTCTCCGCAACGAAGGTTGGCTGCAACGTATCTCCAACATCTCCAGTCTCTTGTCTTGGTGGTGCACTCTGCTAGACTGTAACCTGTCCATCGTGTAGTGTTACTCTCCCACGTGTATCTCTGCCTACCTCTTGCTCGCTTCCCTTTGACTTTACCATCAAGTAAGGTCTTCAATAGGGTGTCATGTTCCTGGATACATTGCACTTAATCTGTGGTGAATGTAATACTATTATTATCCCTATGTAAGTACAAGAAGAAATTAATATGGCAGGGTACAAAAATCTAGTGATCATGGAAGGTGTGGGAAAAGTATGCATTTCAAGTTTAGAATAATAGCCTTTGCTGTAGCTTTGAATATATGTGGCTGAGAATTTCATTTGGAAGAATTATCAGTCTAGTGGATTATCAAATCAGAAATCTTCACTATAAATATTTAAACTTTGATGAATATCTCTAGGATTCACTTTTTCAGCTATGAAAAATCAAGCACTTAACATTTTTGATGCGCTGATGTTGGAAACTGATTTCTTAAATCAGGAAACTGAATTTCATGGCATTGGCTACTGAGCCAAAAAAAAAGTAGACAATATTTGAGATGTGGAATGTTTGTGTTGGCGGAATATAGATAAAAGGAGGCAGCCCATTATTCAAAATGTAATTTTTTGTTTCACGCAACTGCATTACTTTTCATCCGACAGTTGTAAATTTGTTTCTTTGCAATGTTTTAAAAATTCTGTTTTTAAAGATCAGTCATCGTTTCTTGTCTGTTGAAATTTTAATCTAAAATTATATTGATAATTATTTTAAATATGCCTGTCCGAGGTAAGTGCTGCTCACAACAGTTTGTTCAGCCGTTAAAATTATTTTACCTCACTATTTTAAATTAATTTTTTAACATTATAATTTATTAGTTTGCAAGTTTTCTCCTTGTATTTTTGAGATGATCTCTTTAGTGCTGTCAGAAAATTGATTACAGATTCATATCAATTATTGAATATAAACACACAAAATCCATTTATTTTTAGGGAAACTTGTCTCATCTTGTGTTGCTGATTCACATCTTAATGTTAGAGGTGCCCTATTCCGCCCAATCAACCACTCTTGACTAAGCATGGCCGGTCATCATCATCTGTGTTTATCCTCAAACTCCTGTTAAGCAGGGTGTAGTCTGGAGAGTGTACTGACATAGTTTCCAGCTCGACTGTGAAGTAACTTCAGCAGTTCACATCTGAAAGTATCGTTTGGTGTTGATAATATTCAACATTTTTATGAATTTTCCGTCTATTGCATGTTTTGCTTCAACAAGCTCAAACAGCCCACTATCGAGCTCTATTCTGCTAATATTGAATACAAAATATTTACAAAGGAATTTTACTACACAAACAAACTTGCATACATGTGCAGTGAAATCTGACTGTATTAGCTCGTGTTCTCAGCTGTATTTTGGATGCTCTTTTCCCAAGCCTTCAGATTTGAGCCAAAGTATTTTGTGTTGCAAGCAAAGCTGTGATATTTTCGTTTTTCGGTCCAGTACATCTATCTTTGGCAAACTTGGGCTCAAGAAACGGGATTTTATTTCTCTTTACTTCGTTCATGATATGTTCTCTATCTCTCAGCCGAGCAGCACACCGCCTGCTTAGAGTATTACTCATGCTGCATAACTCCATACCTTAAAGTGATAATTCCCATACATCTTTACAAATTCACTGGTAAAAGACCTCGCTGAAGATAACCAAATTATTATCTCATGAATGGAAAACAAATGGTTTATCCACTTGAAGAAGGCATGGCATGCGAAGGACCTATCACAAAATGACAATCCACCCAAGTTTTAACATCTTGAATTTGTCTATTGCGTGGTTGTCATATAGCTGGAATTGTGTATGGTCAAATGTTATTTAACAAATGGTCAAACTTCTAATTTAATCTCTGTACAAAAATTACTGAAAACATAAATCAGTCTTGATTTCAGTGAAATATTATTTAAAGCTGTAATTATAAAATATGTATCGAAGCGGTTAATTAATTGTGTTTTGATAGTGGTTACAAAAGAACATTTTTACAAACACCGCTACTTTCTGGTGTGAGCAGACGTGTCATGTTATCATCAATTTATACTAGAAACAGACATTGGTACATTTTGCAAATTGGTCCAAAGTGTTTAAATCTCCTTTTAAAAAGTGTGTGGTCAGTTGCATTTCTTCTTCTTTAGCGTTCATTCTCAAACACCTGCTGAATCCTCTTGTAGCAGGACCATGGTCCTACTAGATTTCCAGCAGGATGTAGTCCAGAGAATTGAAATGTGCTGTGTCGCCGTTTTATTTTCTCCAATAACCTGATACATCTGTCTTCGGCAGGAGTTGCATTTTAAATTGGCTTCATGAAATGGTCAATATGGCAATCGTGGTTAGAAGTAAAAATTTGGTAGTCAGCTGAACAATAAAATGTTCTTGATACTTCTAAACTATTTTTAGTTTTAAAGGTCCCTTTTTTCTTCGTGGTTGTTCAATTGAGAAGAATATCTCAAGGGTTAAGTCAGCTGGTCCGTGAATAAATGAAGTATGTATATGCTATCATATGAGTGATTTAATTCAACAACCAAAAGAGAAAAATATTGGGGGAAATATGGCTTTTCTTTTTCAATCGCTGTATCAATTTGTTTGCCGTGTCCATTGTCATCTATTTTACGTTTATTGAATGCTGATTCATTAATCATCATCATCATTATGACTATTGTACTTCTGCATTGCTTTGTATTATTACCGTATATTGAAACGTATGTGCATAAGTGATTATTGTGTCATTATGTGGGAAAATAAGACCTGTTTACTGTGATCACCTGTCGACAGCCTGTATGCCTGTCACTGTTTATTTTGTTTTATATAATTTAATTATAAATTTCTGTGAATTCGATGTTTATTGCTTTTTTTAAAAAAAAACAATTATCCTTTCTCACATTTGCTACTTATGTTGTTTTTTTCGTTTCTGTTGTTGGAGAAGTGACTTTTAATATTTCAGATTTCTGTGGGATTTCATCTCTCTGAATTGAATTCTTTGTTTCCAGTAAGTCTTGGAAATTGTAGCTTAACCCACCTACCTTAATGGTAGACTTATAAGTCCTCCATGTGTCTCATTAAGCAATCATAGATATTGACACCTCTCATCTTGTATCGGGATCGTTGGTGACTATACCATGCCATGATGTTGATTTATTTCTTCACATTTTGTTTCACTTTCCTTCAATTTTGCCTTTTATCACATTCTTCTACAAACTACCCTCTCTCATAACATGACCTAAGTCTAAACTAATTCTTTCTGATATTAATAAGTAACCCATGTTTTCTATTTGAGTCAGAACATTTCATTAAGTATTTAGCTGTTGTGGTACTCTCAGTATTTCTTTATAGAATCATGTCTCTATGACATCTAATCTTTCATTCTTTTATTGTCCTGGACTCGCATCCATGTCAGAATCAGTGTTATGTAGCACTATTGAACTCTTCCTCATCAGTGTTGTGTAGCACTACTGAACTCTTCCTCATCAGTGTTATGTAGCACTATTGAACTCTTCCTCATCAGTGTTATGTAGCACTACTGAACTCTTTCTCATCAGTGTTATGTAGCACTACTGAACTCTTCCTCATCAGTTATGTAGCACTACTGAACTCTTCCTCATCAGTTATGTAGCACTACTGAACTCTTCCTCATCAGTGTTATGTAGCACTACTGAACTCTTCCTCATCAGTGTTATGTAGCACTACTGAACTCTTCCTCATCTGTTATGTAGCACTACTGAACTCTTCCTCATCAGTGTTATGTAGCACTACTGAACTCTTCCTCATCAGTGTTATGTAGCACTATTGAACTCTTCCTCATCAGTGTTATGTAGCACTACTTAACTCTTCCTCATCAGTGTTATGTAGCACTACTGAACTCTTCCTCATCAGTTATGTAGCACTACTGAACTCTTCCTCATCAGTTATGTAGCACTACTGAACTCTTCCTCATCAGTGTTATGTAGCACTACTGAACTCTTCCTCATCAGTTATGTAGCACTACTGAACTCTTCCTCATCAGTGTTATGTAGCACTATTGAACTCTTCCTCATCAGTGTTATGTAGCACTACTGAACTCTTCCTCATCAGTGTTATGTAGCACTACTTAACTCTTCCTCATCAGTTATGTAGCACTACTGAACTCTTCCTCATCAGTTATGTAGCACTACTGAACTCTTCCTCATCAGTTATGTAGCACTACTGAACTCTTCCTCATCAGTTATGTAGCACTACTGAACTCTTCCTCATCAGTGTTATGTAGCACTACTGAACTCTTCCTCATCAGTTATGTAGCACTACTGAACTCTTCCTCATCAGTGTTATGTAGCACTACTGAACTCTTCCTCATCAGTGTTATGTAGCACTACTGAACTCTTCCTCATCAGTTATGTAGCACTATTGAACTCTTCCTCATCAGTTATGTAGCACTACTGAACTCTTCCTCATCAGTGTTATGTAGCACTACTGAACTCTTCCTCATCAGTTATGTAGCACTACTGAACTCTTCCTCATCAGTGTTATGTAGCACTACTGAACTCTTCCTCATCAGTGTTATGTAGCACTACTGAACTCTTCCTCATCAGTTATGTAGCACTACTGAACTCTTCCTCATCAGTGTTATGTAGCACTATTGAACTCTTCCTCATCAGTGTTATGTAGCACTACTGAACTCTTCCTCATCAGTGTTATGTAGCACTACTGAACTCTTCCTCATCTGTGTTATGTAGCACTATTGAACTCTTCCTCATCTGTGTTATGTAGCACTACTGAACTCTTCCTCATCAGTGTTATGTAGCACTACTGAACTCTTCCTCATCAGTGTTATGTAGCACTACTGAACTCTTCCTCATCAGTGTTATGTAGCACTACTGAACTCTTCCTCATCTGTGTTATGTAGCACTACTGAACTCTTCCTCATCAGTGTTATGTAGCACTATTGAACTCTTCCTCATCAGTGTTATGTAGCACTATTGAACTCTTCCTCATCAGTGTTATGTAGCACTACTGAACTCTTCCTCATCAGTGTTATGTAGCACTACTGAACTCTTCCTCATCAGTTATGTAGCACTACTGAACTCTTCCTCATCTGTGTTATGTAGCACTACTGAACTCTTCCTCATCTGTGTTATGTAGCACTATTGAACTCTTCCTCATCAGTGTTATGTAGCACTACTGAACTCTTCCTCATCAGTTATGTAGCACTACTGAACTCTTCCTCATCAGTTATGTAGCACTACTGAACTCTTCCTCATCAGTTATGTAGCACTACTGAACTCTTCCTCATCAGTGTTATGTAGCACTACTGAACTCTTCCTCATCAGTGTTATGTAGCACTACTGAACTCTTCCTCATCTGTTATGTAGCACTACTGAACTCTTCCTCATCAGTGTTATGTAGCACTACTGAACTCTTCCTCATCAGTGTTATGTAGCACTATTGAACTCTTCCTCATCAGTGTTATGTAGCACTACTTAACTCTTCCTCATCAGTGTTATGTAGCACTACTGAACTCTTCCTCATCAGTTATGTAGCACTACTGAACTCTTCCTCATCAGTTATGTAGCACTACTGAACTCTTCCTCATCAGTGTTATGTAGCACTACTGAACTCTTCCTCATCAGTTATGTAGCACTACTGAACTCTTCCTCATCAGTGTTATGTAGCACTATTGAACTCTTCCTCATCAGTGTTATGTAGCACTACTGAACTCTTCCTCATCAGTGTTATGTAGCACTACTTAACTCTTCCTCATCAGTTATGTAGCACTACTGAACTCTTCCTCATCAGTTATGTAGCACTACTGAACTCTTCCTCATCAGTTATGTAGCACTACTGAACTCTTCCTCATCAGTTATGTAGCACTACTGAACTCTTCCTCATCAGTGTTATGTAGCACTACTGAACTCTTCCTCATCTGTGTTATGTAGCACTACTGAACTCTTCCTCATCAGTTATGTAGCACTACTGAACTCTTCCTCATCAGTGTTATGTAGCACTACTGAACTCTTCCTCATCAGTGTTATGTAGCACTACTGAACTCTTCCTCATCAGTTATGTAGCACTACTGAACTCTTCCTCATCAGTGTTATGTAGCACTACTGAACTCTTCCTCATCAGTTATGTAGCACTACTGAACTCTTCCTCATCAGTGTTATGTAGCACTACTAAACTCTTCCTCATCAGTTATGTAGCACTACTGAACTCTTCCTCATCAGTTATGTAGCACTACTGAACTCTTCCTCATCAGTTATGTAGCACTACTGAACTCTTCCTCATCTGTGTTATGTAGCACTACTAAACTCTTCCTCATCTGTTATGTAGCACTACTAAACTCTTCCTCATCTGTTATGTAGCACTACTGAACTCTTCCTCATCTGTGTTATGTAGCACTACTAAACTCTTCCTCATCAGTTATGTAGCACTACTGAACTCTTCCTCATCTGTTATGTAGCACTACTGAACTCTTCCTCATCTGTGTTATGTAGCACTATTGAACTCTTCCTCATCAGTGTTATGTAGCACTACTGAACTCTTCCTCATCAGTGTTATGTAGCACTACTGAACTCTTCCTCATCTGTTATGTAGCACTACTGAACTCTTCCTCATCAGTGTTATGTAGCACTACTGAACTCTTCCTCATCAGTTATGTAGCACTACTGAACTCTTCCTCATCAGTTATGTAGCACTACTGAACTCTTCCTCATCAGTTATGTAGCACTACTGAACTCTTCCTCATCAGTGTTATGTAGCACTACTGAACTCTTCCTCATCAGTGTTATGTAGCACTACTGAACTCTTCCTCATCAGTTATGTAGCACTACTGAACTCTTCCTCATCAGTTATGTAGCACTACTGAACTCTTCCTCATTATTAATGAACATATTACACATTATTTTCTTAGTCTTATCTATTGTTTATAGTATCTTCTAAACATAGTGTGGCATGTCCTGGACAAGATGTAGCAATCACCACAGACTTTTGAAACTTCTGTCAATCTTCCCGCTTGGTTAGTGTCTTGTTCAGATGATCTTTGATATCTTGTGTATATCCCCTTATTGGTCTGCCTCTTTTGTGGCTCTGACATTATCCCTTCCATCTGAGATTTGAGCTGTAGAACATGGACATCCTACGGGGATGAAGAGTTTTAATGTTTTAACATGAAAAAGTCCTAAATGAATGAGAACAAGACTATTACTATTTGTGGTTGCGGCTGGAATGTCGAACCCCTTGCTTTAGGTTATACAGGGTGTGCCACATAAAATTAGCCCAGAGGGTGACTCGTGAACAGTTTGCTTTTGCTAAGTTGACATTTTTCTAGAATAATTTAAGTTTCAGAATACAATTATTTTAGTGTGGACAGAATTATTGTTTTTAGCTCCAATAATTTTGCACATGCAGGTCCTTTGAACTACTAAGTACGATAGAACTGTAATGTATAATAGTGGCATATTAAAGGAAATTGGAAAGATTTTATGAATATTTTAAATATATTTGCTTATGTTTTGTAGCGTTTAAAATTTGTATGGATTAAAATAATAATTTATAAATAAAATGTAAAATTGTCAGACAAACAATTCCAGTTATGAAAGCGGCTGAAGAACAATAACTTGAATAAAACATTTAAACAGAGATTTTTTTCTATTGGTAATATAATTACCCATAATGAGGGTCGCTGGAATGCTATATTGGAAACATGAGAACAGATATGATCAATTAATACTTCAATGGTAGCATTTCAATAAACAGAATAATACTTGATTTGTCCATCTACTCTCCAAAACTTTCCTTATTGGCAAGAAGAAATACGTCATTCCATGGAATTTCATGATTCTATTGGTAGACTCACTGATTATAAGCAAAAATTTAGAAATTTATTATTTATTCACATTCAGAAAATAATATATCCATGACATGTTTTGAATACAAATTTTCCACAAATTGATATAAATGGCTATTTTTTCCCAATACTTCCTACACATAGATTGACTAGCATGCTTGTTTAGTGAGTCTGGGATTAAAATAATTTTGCGAATGATACAACAAAAAAGAAGCAGACTGAGCAAGCATATCTTGTGAGATGATGCGGATGATAATTTAACTGTTTGGTAATGAGGTAATCCGATGAGATAATGGCTGCAGTGTTACAAAATATGTAAAGCAACTGAATTGTTCACCGCCACAATCGGATGTCTGGCAATTGGCACAAATAACAGACGACATCTAGGATCATTGTCCTGCTCTAAGAGATCCAACAGGAGTTTGAGAACAAAAACAGCTAATTTTTATGTTGGCCACCAAAGACATATATACTAAAATAAAAAGTCTAGATTTAATAAGCTGAGAAGTGTAGAATATTATAGAAAGTTTGAAAAAGGCCAAAATGAAGTCAGATAGGTTTTCCAGGTCTCAAAACCTTCATTCCTGTTTACACCGCACCAATATTTTTTTCTAACTGGAATTGAACTCTTGTCTATCAGCTGATTAACATATATCCAAACGTAATGTACATTTTTTTTATATCGACAACATGCTGATTTTTGCTTGCTCAGAAGATACCGTCAAACCAGAGATTTGATGATGGACAAATTTGGTCAGCAGATTGTTAAAATGGCTTGTGAAACACAATGTATGATACTAGTAAAACATATATGAACATTAAACAAGACATCAAATGTAGAAGCAAATTCTGTTATTTCATATCCATATCTTTTGTCTTGAATGATATGTTGCACCCATCCATATACACTGGCATCCATCTATAACGCATCCATTTATAAGAAATTTCCCTATTTAACAATACTTTTCAACATCCCCAATTATATTTATTCTTGATTGTTTGTGCTACATATAGCAAAACTTTCTGTTATTACATACATATTTTGTTGGTTCGGGCCAGGTTGTTATGAAATTTGACTGTAGTCTTCTGCTGCATTCATTTTCAAACTTCTGGTTAGCCGAACGTAGTCCAGAAAATGGAATGTGTTTTACAGCTTGATGTTGATATCTGCTCCTTTCTTCCTGGCACATGTGAATTGAGCAAGACTTGTGAGTCATGTTGACCCGTGGGATAGAATACTCAACACTACTAACAAATTTCCATAGTCGCCTCATGCATGACAGGTCATAGTTTTACTATTCTTTGTTCCCCTCTCAGATTCCAACATTGCACAGACGATGTACTCAGTCACTCTTGAATAAATAACATCGGTGTTCATCAGCGATCGTGGTATCTGTACAATTCTCTACATTTTTATGTTGTCTGTGGTATGGATCCTGATTAATGATACTGTTGTAAATATATCCATGATTGGTTGGGGTGCCACTTGATGATGATTGTATTCAAATACCCACACTTGAAAAAACTGAATGTACAGTAGAATCCCTGTATATTGCATTCTGTTATATAACATTTTTCAAAATCCCCCAATTATATTTGCTCTATATTGTTTGTACTGTATATAGCGAATTTCTGCTATTACATATATATTTTGTCGGTCTGGATCAAGTTGTTATTACAAGATTCCACTGTATTGATGTGGGCCTAAAGGGGACTAGGAATAGTAACACTGAATTTCCATGTATGTTTGGGGGGGGGGGGGGTGTTTGCTACCCACAACCCATAAAAAGACATCAATGAAAACTCAACAAACCATGTTAAAATCACAAAGTGGAAAACTAGAACTAGCAAGGCGTCATGACACATCACCATGAAATCAGAAACCGGAGTTTATATTTAATGGAATGATTTGGAGGCAGTAGCTAAACATAGGACGTGATGAAAGAATTGTTTTGAGGACCAATGCTCATCATCGAACCAAGGAGTATAAATACAATTTTTTTTTAAACCCAACTGCTACTACCAATGAGTCGATAAACTACAGGAGAATTGGGCTTAGAAATTCTAGGTATCCAGGTAAACCTGAAATTGTATTAAAGAATAGAGTCGCTGATTTCTTTGCAAATATTAAAGTAATGAAAACCTTTAGTTTAACCCAACAGTTCCCAAACTTTTTAAAGCCATGGCGACCATAACGTTCAGATTATTTCCGGCGGCGCCCTTAATGTTAAGAAAAACTAGAGACCTGATAATTTTAAATTTAAACCTTAAATTTAAATAAATTCTATGCTATGGGCTGCTGCTGCGCCCTTGGAGACTGGGCGGCGTACACTTAAGGAACCCCTGGTTTAACCCATTCAATCCCTTATCGCCCGAAGTCACCCACTATATACCGTTATTCATTCCCAAATAAGCTGTTCTCGCCCGATTCAAACAGTCATTTAGATTGATGTTCTATAGTTTCCATACCAATAGACATGCTAAATATATCCCTAATGTGATTATTGATAATGGCGGCTTCCTTTACAGTTTTTTAATAGTAAACGTGTCATATAGGAGCTGTAAATTTGTGATTATGATGTACAATTTTCTTCAAAACATGATAAGAATGGACCTATTTATCAGTTAAATAATATTGATGAGCAATTTTTAAATAGAATTTTGCTGAACATGAATGAATCCAACGTTGATGGGAAAGTAGTTCAGTATTAAGTAGGCTTAGTTGGAAATAGCTGGTGATCTGTAGTGTAAGTCTAATGGATGATTTAGCGCCCCCCATCCCCATATAGACCTAGTAATGATTGAGAATAGTCAACAGCTGATCTATGTCAATATTGATCAATTTCATGAGAAATCAAGTCCTGAAAACGAAATTCATACAGATTACTCTGTTTTTGATTATGACTAGGCCTATCTTTCACTATCTACATGATCTTTTAGGTAGATGCAGAACAAACGAATTTGTATGCTGGTATCAAAATTTTCCGAAAATTTAGATCCTCTTTAGAAACCTGTTTCACCAGGGATTTTTTAATATAAACTAGACCTATATGTTCGGAGTAGTTAATAGTTTCAGAATGATGTTGTCATGTTGAGTAAGGGAGACTGCTTTGCAGCTTTCATTTGAATATGTATCAGCAAACAAATTGACAAGTAAATAAAGCCGACATGAAACTCTTTATTTTCCTCTTGCATGTTACATGACAAGTAAACGTGACATTCACAAAGATATGTTCAGATATCAGTACCTCTTCCATTTAATTGTTAATTGGACTTTGAATCATAAAAATGATTGCAAATTGTATTCTATATTAATTTTTTTGCACACTCACTTCTGATTTGTGCAGTGTTATTCCCCGTGTCCTGGGAATGAAACCAAAAGTTTTTACTGATCGGCTTGGATTGAAAGGGTTAACTTCAAGTCTTCCTTCAAGAGGAACTTTATGTGTTGAGAAAATACAGGCCACATTGCCATAACAAATGGCACAATATGTGAGAGTTGAATTTTTAATTAGTCAAATCCCATTATAACATCTTAGTCCGGATCCACAGTATATGTGTGTAATAACAAATTTGCTATATACAGTATAAAGAATAGCAATAGTTGGATCCTAGACCGTCTCTGAGAACAAAGGCTCCTTTAATAGGCATTGTACTACGCCGAAAACTGAAGTCTCCTGGGTATGAAAGAAAGCTCAGAAAAACCACCCTATTGCACATAGGAAGTAAGATCTTATCGCTTTCAATTCCTGGGGTTCTCAAACAAACAACAATAGTTGGAGGTTTTGAAAAACTGTTAAATAAGGAGGTACAGTACAAGTAGACGCCACCATGTTTAATTATTTCTCTTGTTTGTGTTTGTAAATTTCACGCTCATCATTTAATAATTAAAATGTTTATTTATTTGGGGTTAGTGTTAGTATGTAAAACACAACTATCCAAACCCTAAAATAAATTAATCTTTAAATGATAAACATTTAATTTACAAACATTGACAAGGGAAATTACTCGACTATGTGGTAGCATCTACTTGTACTGTACCAATAAGGAATCTTTTTAGAAACATTGAATTCAGACATCGTTGAATTCACAGACATTATGTCTTCTTGTTTGAATCATCTTTTTCTCATTCGAAACAGACATCAAACATAATGTACTTATGAAAGATAAAAATTCAGTCAGTATTTGCTTACCATCAAATTCAGATGTCTCAGGCCATTCACAAAAGTAAATAGGGGCACAGTGATAGCATTTCCATTCTATGGACTACATACTGCTGAAACTTAGTATGGCCATTTTATTGCTCCAAGAGTGCAGAGGGTTTCACATTGCTCTTGTCTGAATCCCAGGGTTAGAAAATAAACAGGATCCTAAAAGTACCTCATCATGGTGCATCCTGGAAACAAATATCGCAGCTTGTGCTGTGTTTCAGGCCAACACTTTAGGGACGTGGATAAGGAGGACTAATGGGTGAGAATTGATTGCAAAAAATATGCAATATCTCTGGCACTTCTTAGTCAACACAGATAGCTGCACTGTCAACTCAGGTTAATCATGGCATTCTGGCTAGAATATAAATTCATTGTAGGGGCAGCAATATCCATGCCCTGATATGGGTAGATGTTGCTACAGTATAGTTACACATTGAATGCCTCTGAGGAAGACATCTCGCTATAGTGCAACATTATACCGGTATATTAGAAAAGTTGCAATCAAGCCCCAATTGTCCAGCATACGGCCAGCTAGAAGAAGTGTGTTGTTTATGGTCAAGAACACAGTAACCAAGCCCATGTGTTCAATAGCACACTTCTCACCACAATTGACTGCATTCAAAGTAAGTGTCATGATTCAGGTATTGGAAAAACAAAACTGAACAGGTTCTACTGTGTATGGAAAATAGCTCCTCGGTTACTGTGATCGCAGTCCAACCTCCATTCTCAATCTTGTTTCTCCATTAGTGCCTACCTTTGTATTTTGTGGTTAATTGATCTGAATATTATATCAATCAATAATTAATTGAAATATTCATTTGTTAGGTGTTACTGTTAGTTACATTTTACATAACTAATCCTACCCCATATCCTGTCCTATTTAAATTAATAAATGATAAACATAGGCAATGAAAATAATCACACAGGTAGGCACTAATTGGCGCAGCGGGTGTTGGATTGCGATCAATCATAGTGCCGCTTCCCATAAGGGAATAGCGTTGAAACAAATGTTGAGAGCACATATTGTTTATTTAAACTCTGACCGAATAGTTCTGAGACTTGGATTGGATGCTGTGGGCAAATGTTCTTGTCTTTGAGGACGAGGCAACCCTCAGCTATCGTTGTTATCTATGGCTCATACAGAGAGAATTGGATTCAGTATCCAATGGCCATGGTGGCTGGTGATGTCTTTTTTACTCGAGATTTGTTTGCAGGTTTAGAATTTACTCCTAGAAACGGCGTACTCTACCCAATTTGGGTGATAAACACAGTACAAATATCTAAAATGACATCTGGAAGCATTTATATAATACAAATATTATCGCTTGAAGCTACAGAGTTACGTGCTATGAGTGGTACTCTTGGTACTCTTGAGAGTGACGGAGTAAATATGGGATTGACTTCACACCGAGTACAGTGAAGTCAATCCTCTACGTCTTTTGAATCTAAGAAGACATCTGGAAGCATACATATAAATTTCTTAGAAGACATTTGGAAGCATTCATATAACACAAATCGATAATTGACACTGGGTTAATGAATAAAATCCATAATCTGTCAAAGATTTCATTTCTACCAGCAACAATAATTAGGAAAATCATTTATTGAATCTTCTGATATGGAAATATTTGGTAGATATTTCTTCTTCTGTCCAGTGTTGCTGGTTTTGTTAGATGTGCATGTTCAAGTTGTAATAGCCTTCCATATAAAGTGTTTCGAATAGATGGGTAAGGTTGGAGTAGCTTGGTGCAATTCTATATGTACATTGAAATAAGATATTGTTAGAAAGGGGAGTAAAGATTATGTTACTGGTCAAGCATGATGTTGGTGATGCCTAAAAAGGTTTGGGGGGGGGGATGTAGTTGACTAACCTATAGAGGGTCAAGTGACCCACAAGCTGCAGAAGTAAGATGCAGCCAAGCTGTAAACACTGACACTGTGTGTTCCATTCTCTGGACTACATCCTGCTATTCCACAGGAGTTTGAGAATGAATGTAGAAGGTGATAGCAAAAGTGGACATGCTGTAGTGTATGACAATTAAACCAAGAAAGCATATCTAGTTAGGACATACAACCCAACACTATTCATGTAGTTAGGACATACAACCCAACACTATTCTTGTAGTTAGGACATACAACCCAACACTATTCATGTAGTTAGGACATGCAACCCAACACTATTCATGTAGTTAGGACATGCAACCCAACACTATTCATGTAGTTAGGACATACAACCCAACACTATTCATGTAGTTAGGACATGCAACCCAACACTATTCATGTAGTTAGGACATGCAACCCAACACTATTCATGTAGTTAGGACATGCAACCCAAAACTATTCATGTAGTTAGGACATGCAACCCAATACGATTCCTATCTAAAACAATTTTGCAGGAAACTACAGAGAAGGGATACCATCATGGAATTGACATCAAGGGATGGTCAGGGCTATGAATGTACATACTGCAGAGATCGGCAGAAAATGAAGATCTTTGCATTGAGATAATCTTCACATCACCCTAACTAGTCCTAAGCTATACTACTTCAGTACTAAGCATGTTTGAACTAGCATGGGATCTGCCATTAGTTATTGTAAGATTCTCATCCCAGAGAAATTATATTGCAATGATGTCCTGCTCAATGTGCTTCCAAATTATATCCAGGACAATGTGTTTCTTTGGAGTACAATTTGAAAAAAGGGGAAGAGGTTTCAGAGCCTTTACAAGTCCCAGATGACTGATTAAATATAGCTGTAATGTGCAATGTCACGATCTGGACAATCCCAGATGACTGACTCAATATTACTGTAGTGGGCAATGCGTGGACGTCCCAGATGATAGCTTAAGTATAGCTATAGTGTGCAATGCATACACAATCAAAGATGACTGACTCAATATGGCTGCAGTGACCTGGACAGTCTCAGATGACTGACTCAATATGGCTGTAGTATGCAATACCACGACCTGGACAGTCTTCTACTAGAAATACTTTGCCATTAATTTCTTGCACTCTCAAGGCATGTTGCAAAATAATGGTTGATGCACTCCAGACACGTCTTCAGCAGGCTGCACCACAGCGATCTTGAATTGTTTAATCAACTGATGTCCAACATCAGTAATCTCCCGCGACATACATGGAAGACAAGAGTTAAACTATCATGTGCTCCCAGTTCATGCCTGGTAACGCAAGGACGTATTCCACATGTCCAGCATTTAGAACCCCTTGTTTAGATCACAGAGAAAGAAAATATTAGTTGGTACGGTAAGATTAGGAGAATAAGACAGGCAAAAACAACATTCAGATAAATACAAAATATACTGTGTAATATGACCTTGGCATTAGAGGTGAGAGAGTTCTGCAGTGATATATAACCCCTATACTAACATATGGATGCGAGTCTTGGACAATATACAAACTGGAAAGTGGGAAATTAGAGGCAACAGAGATGTGGTTCTACAGAAGAATGCTGAGAATACCATGGACTGCCAGAAAAACTAATTTAGAGGTGTTGAAAAAGTCAAATGCGAAACGGACCTTAATCAACAATATAAGAAAAAGGCAATCTTGTTTTTTTTTTTTGGCCACTTCATGAGGGTTTAGAGAACATAGTCACCACCGGCGAATTAAAAGCAACAGAGACAGAGGACGACAACGTGAGAAAATATTAGACAGTTTGACAGCATGGCACGACAAGAAAACAACAACGACCTTGATACATAATACGGTGGAAAGAGAGCTGTGGAGAGCCATGACCTCCTACGCCAGCCGGCATGGCACCTGATAATGATGACGGTAAGATTGGGTGATTATGATCACTGTGGGCAATTTAACAACAAAAAATGAACGCAAAGAACTTCTATAACTTCTAAAATTCAATATGTTTACAAAACTTTAGTTGTATTTCTATTGCGAGTACATAATAAATCATAAAGGCATCGGTTTAGTGTCATTTTCTTAATGCTAATATGATTTAGTGTCATTTTCTTAATGCTAATATGATTTAATGTTCTTTTTTTTAATGCTAATATGATTTAGTGTCATTTTCTTAATGCTAATATGATTTAGTGTCATTTTCTTAATGCTAATATGAATTAGTGTCATTTTCTTAATGCTAATATGATTTAGTGTCATTTTCTTAATGCTAATATGATTTAGTGGCTTTTTCTTAATGCTAATATGATTTAGTGGCTTTTTCTTAATGCTAATATGATTTAGTGTCATTTTCTTAATGCTAATATGATTTAGTGTCATTTTCTTAATGCTAATATGATTTAGTGGCTTTTTCTTAATGCTAATAGGATTTAGTGTCATTTTCTTAATGCTAATATGATTTAGTGGCTTTTTCTTAATGCTAATATGATTTAGTGTCATTTTCTTAATGCTAATATGATTTAGTGTCATTTTCTTAATGCTAATATGATTTAGTGTCATTTTCTTAATGCTAATATGATTTAGTGGCTTTTTCTTAATGCTAATATGATTTAGTGGCTTTTTCTTAATGCTAATATGATTTAGTGTCATTTTCTTAATGCTAATATGATTTAGTGTCATTTTCTTAATGCTAATATGATTTAGTGGCTTTTTCTTAATGCTAATAGGATTTAGTGTCATTTTCTTAATGCTAATATGATTTAGTGGCTTTTTCTTAATGCTAATATGATTTAGTGGCTTTTTCTTAATGCTAATATGATTTAGTGTCTTTTTCTTAATGCTAATATGATTTAGTGTCTTTTTCTTAATGCTAATATGATTTAGTGTCATTTTCTTAATGCTAATATGATTTAGTGTCTTTTTCTTAATGCTAATATGATTTACTGTCTTTTTCTTAATGCTAATATGATTTAGTGTCATTTTCTTAATGTTAATATGATTTATCACCATGTGCTTAATGCTCATATAATTTAGGGTCATTAAAAAAAAAGTGCGTAGTATATCCTATTCAGAACGCAGTGATAACTCTATCATTGTGTGTGTGTGTGTACAAGATTGGACACATTGACCGCCTGAGACGCGCTGAAAACCACTCCACCACAGAGCTTGACATTTAGTCAAATAAAGACATCATTTCAAAACGTATTTGTTTTGTATAGGGTTAAATCCCTTTTAAGTCGAGGCAAGTCTTTTCCACCTAGTATCGGGTTCAGATGTGATTATACCAGGGAGCGATTGTTATCTTTAAATATATAATTGTGATTTTAGTGTGGGTTCAGTAGTAATTATTATTGTATATACACTAAATAAACAATTAGAAGACAAAATTGATGCCTTTGAGATGTGGGTATATAGAAGAATAGGGAGAACATCATGGAAAGAGAAGAAAACAAATAAAGAGGTGCTAAAGACACTTAATATGAAGAAAGAACTACTAAGAGAAATAAAGATCAGGCAAATAAAATACTTTGGACACATTAAAAGACATGACACCCTATTGAAGACCTTACTTGAGGGTAAAGTCAAAGGGAAGCGAGCAAGAGGTAGGCAGAGATACAAGTGGGAGAGTAACATTACACGATGGACAGGTTACAGTCTAGCAGAGTGCACCACCAAGACAAGAGACAGGAGATGTTGGAGATACGTTGCAGCCAACCTTCGTTGCGGAGACGGCACTTGATGATGATGATGATGATTATTGTATATGTAAATGTTCTTTATCTGTTGAGGTGGCTTTATCATGTATTGTGTCTGTTCTGCTATAGCTTTTATATTGTCTGAATTGTTGCCATAAAAAAACGTGTTAATCTTAGAGACCTTGTGATAACCCTGAAAATGACTTATGCTTGTCCTGTATAAATGTACAATTGAATCAATAATGACGATTGTGTCACACGTGTTCGTATAAATGATAGAAGAAATATAGCCCAAATACCTCCACAGACATATCAGCATGTATACAGTCACTGTACTACCCACTTGTAGACGATGCTCTCATCCTAGCAAAAGGTCGGGGAAAAAGTTCAAAAGTAGAGGATTGACTTCACTGTACTCAGTTTCTCATATGTACTCTGTCACTCACAACGAAGCAGCACGCCGCCTAACGAGAGTACCACTCATAACACATAACTCCGTAGCTACAAATGATAATCCACCTTGTAAACAAGACGACATGAGCCGGATTCGAACTCATGACCCCTTGAACACAAGGCGAACAGCTTAACCACTTCGCTAGGTAGATCCCCAAGATCTCATCCGAACGAAACAGTGGAACGTCTCCTTATTGCCTGCCCCTACCTTTCAACTGCCAGGAAAAAACTTCTACAGACACCCTTAACAGGCACTAACTTACTGTATGGATCACTAAATCAACTTCAGAAGACGTGCACTTTTTTAAAGAATGACATTGTGCTGACAAGACTGGTATTACTCATCATCATTTGGATATTAACAATAACAATCACTGTTATACCGTATAAAATATTCTTTCGTAGTATCTTGGTAAAGTGTTGGTTTTTTAATTCCTAAATTAAAATGGTTTAGTTCGGGTTATAAATTGCTAAATTATTGTCAGTCTTTCTCTAGGAACATCTGATCCAAGTATTTTATCTAAGGTGTATTCTATGTTATAGTTCTACCAACAGTTTAGGCTAAGTTCTGTTGTGTTAAAAGTTATGTTCTATTTTCCTGGGGTGGGGGAAGGGGCTACGGGCTTG
Organism: Meghimatium bilineatum; assembly: GCA_034231615.1. Taxonomy (NCBI): domain Eukaryota; kingdom Metazoa; phylum Mollusca; class Gastropoda; order Stylommatophora; family Philomycidae; genus Meghimatium; species Meghimatium bilineatum. The sequence continues at coordinate 74,652,773 of CM067319.1, read as the reverse complement.
ATTATTTTACGTTCATGCTGTGCTGTTTTAATCTATGGTAGCTATTAAGTTAGAAGTCACCAGTTGTGCTTTTTCCTTCAGTATTCACATATTGTTTCAAGAAGGTTTTGTAATATTCCGACAAGTTTTTGTTGCATCAATCTCTTATTGGTTGGTATTTTCAGATCATCCTTGATTTGGCATATTCTTTTATTCTGGATGGTCATAGAATATATGCGTGATTTTGTGTGTGTGTGTCCACTCTTTGGTTACCAGTCATAAAAATGAACAGAAAAAGGTAGTCGTGTTTCCAAAATAAAACGATAATTCATTGCCTGTTGCTTGTCTGTGTCCTGATGAAGACCTGTTAGTCGAAACGTCGCCCGTCACCCTGTCTTATTGTTAGGTTGCTTTATCGTTTTATTTTGTTAACACGAATACCTATTTCTGTTTCCCGGCTGTTACCCGACACTTGAACTTTATCTCACTCTTTGATTACCCAGTTTTTAATTAGGCTCCTGATTTCTCACCTTCCCAATCCTACATTGCTCTTTCTTCTACTTAGTCGTACTTACGCAGAAAACACGTTTTGTTGTAGTTTTAGTACTTTTACTTTTACGAAGACCGTCGAACTGTGTGGTATGTAGAGGAAATCAAATAACAATACACAAGACATTGTCATTTCAACAGTAAGGTCTTTATCAAGAATATACAAAGGAAACAGTGAACAAACAATAAAAATAGTAGCACTGTCGCAGGGTCACTAGAACGCAGACATTAAACAGTACGGCGTCCAAGGTGACAATGACATACGAATACACAAGTAGTCATGGAAACGGGTTCTGTTAAAAAAGAGAACGGAATGAGGGGAAAAATGGTGACTGAAAACAATAAAACGAGGACCACATCAACAAAAATTTAAACAAATCGCCCGTGAATTGTCGGGGCCCGAAAATGGAGCAAACAATAGCAACACTGTTTACCTTCCATGCATGTCGTACGAGGCGACTAAGGGGGTTATAGGATGGAGTTGGCTATCCCATATAGGGTCAGTGACCCAAAGCCATGCTGAAGTCGGATGTGCCAGACCGTAAGGTGCCGACATCGCAGCAATTCTGTAAACCATGACACAACGCATTCCGTTCTCTGGACTACATCCTGTTGATCTGTGGGAGTTTGAGAACGAACGCAAAAGAAGAAGATTAAACAAATGAATGGTTGAAATTAAGGGCCAAATGCTTTTTTCTCAATCGTACTTTCTTGGCTTGCTTATCCACTGCATCATTTCAAGGTGAGTGTGTAAAGAGGCGGTGCGGTATCAGAAACAATGAAGACCTAAGAAACATTGCAATAAATCGCGAGACGTAGAAATCTATGAGACCCTCCATATGTGCCGTCTTTGGCCCTAGAGGAATAACTAACTATGTGAAGAGAAGATATAGAAAAAAAAGAAGAAAAGGAAATAATATATATATAGGCTATATAAATAAGAAGATTCGTTAATTTTCCTTTTGCGCTGAAGTTGGCGCATAGGGGCAGAGGTCAGATCTCCCCAATTCTGTCTGTTCAAAGCTATTCTGTGCAGTTCGTGGATAGTTTGGATATTGATTGTTTTACTTTCTCTAAGTATTGTTCTTCTGTTTCTTTTGTTCTATCCCTCGCTCTGTTGCCTGTAGGTATCCATTCAAGAGATTGGTGATGTATCCTGCTGATGTCTGAGCGTAGGACATGCCCGATGTAAGAAGATTAAGTACTTACGGTTAAGACCTTACGGTTGAAATAAGAAGATTAAGGATAAGATAATGATGAAAAAAAGTAAAGATTACGATAATGAAAATGAAGGAGATAAAGATTTAGAAGAAAAATGAGTAGATGAATATTAAGGAGAACTCGATAGAGAAGAGTAAAGTGAAGGTTACTAAATGGAAGTTGAAGAAAAAAGTCGCAGAAAATTAAAGTAGATGATAAAGAGGAAATTTAGCATGAAGATTAATAAGTAGAGTCAGACTAATATGTTGAGTCAGATTAATATGTTGAGTCAGATTAATAAGTAGAGTCAGATTAATATGTTGAGTCAGATTAATAAGTAGAGTCAGATTAATAATTAGAGTAAGATTAAAAGATTAAGATGATGTGAGAATATAAAGGAATAAAATTTCATAAGAAAAGAGTGTGTTATATTTTTTAACCCAGACAGCAAGTTCATTTCTGTACAACTCAAGCTTTATGGAATCCCAGAAGCCAATAGTTTTGTTAACGAAGGTAATTATTACCTCCGAGTTTGTCCTCCGGCTCTGTGACTAGGTTTCAGTGGTCACAGGTAATGAGTTCGATTTCAGTTGTAGGCAGAAAGCAATGACAGCCGAACTCATTGTAAATATTATCTTTAAAATCTCTACATCTAAAATTATGATAAGGTTGTGAATACAATGTGTATGTTCTTTCAGCGCCGAGTAATATTAATGTGATAAAAACAGAGCTCCCCAGTTTAATCGGCGTGTCACTACTGTGTCTATAGTTCCGGAAAGGTCCATTTTTCAGGTCCTATTGTGGACTTGAAAGGCCCATTTTAATTATTTACGTGCATGTCGTTGGTCGACATTGGCTATTTTTGACATTTAACTTCAAGTATATAGTTGCATATGGTTGCTGAGAGGTCTAGACAAGGTGAGAGGCTGGGGTGAGGGGTATAAAAATGTCGAGGTAATTTATAGACAGTCCCATAAATCTCCTCTTGAGACATGCATGGCAGGTCATAGTGATGCTATTCTTTGCTCCTTCCGCGCTTCAGCAACACACGAGCGATCTGGTAACCCTTTGAGTGCTTGTAGCTTCAGTTTTCATTCCTTTTAAGTACAAGTTTCATGTAAGCATTATTGTCTTTTCTTACCGTTGTAGTAACATTAAAAAAAAGGAAAGTAACCCATATCATTTATTAATGCCGTAGGGGTGTGAGATGTTAGCGATCTCACATTTCACAGGCTCTGCAAATGAGGGTGGTAGCCATCTCCTCTCCCTCGCAGTCTTTACTTCCCGGATTAATCCGGTACCCATTTAATGGCTGGGTCGACCTGGGAGCCGTTGCGATCTGAAAACATTTCCGCCTCAGCTGGGGAATGAACCCAGGACCACTCATATGCGAAGCCAGTGCGCCAACCACTGCGAACATACTGTTGTGTGAAATCTTCCTTTATTTGCTTGAATGAATTCTTGAATAAGATATTGAACTAGTTATTTTTATTGTCTGTCTCAGATGTGACTTACTGCAAATATTTGATGTCGCTGTCGTTGTGCATTTTGTAGCATAATGAAAGACACGAACCAATGTCAATCAAAGGCAGAAGTCAATGTCCAAACTCAGCCCCCATGACTATTTACACAACACTGTGTCTGAATACCGTCACATGCAGGTATACATAAAAACCGAGTAGAAAAACTGCTCGAAAGAAACACAAAGAAAATTCATAGATCACGCCATTTAGTCGTGTCTAAAAAAAAATATCCGATATATTACCCAAGAGAACGTTTCTCAACCTTTGTATCCGTGTGACCCCATTTGAGTCATTCTTCTGCGATCAATTACCGTGCATCCATAGTGTGATATAACTCATGTATATTGTGTTAGATCGATGTGTTTTAGGTGGTTGTTGGTTCCCTAACAACTTGATTTATAGAGATGTCCGTGTTATTGATCACAACGTGATTTGTATGGTACCCGCGCTATTGATCACAATTTGGTTTAGGGTTAGGGTTAGGGCTACAACAGACCTCCAACATCCCCTGTCACTTGTCGTGGTGGTGCATTATTCTACACCGTAACCTGTCCATCTCGTGATGTTACTCTCCTACTTATATATCTGCCTAATTTTTACTCTCTCCCCCACTCGACTTTACCCTCAAGTAATGTCTTCAACAAAACTTCCTTCCGTGAAACGTATCAACCCCGAAAGTGAGCCATGTTTTGTACATGTATAAGTGTTTGTGTTCTGTTTCTGCGTTCCTTCTCCAACTAATGATAGGATGCAATCCAGAGAACGGAATACATTGTGTCAGGGCTTACAGGTTGGCTGCCATTTATACACCTTTCATTCAGACACATCCAACTTCTGCATGACTTTTTAGATTATTTTGATCTATGGTATCAATCAATCAATCAATCAAGTGCCATGTCGACTGGCGTAGACGATCATGTTTCTCCACGACTCTCTGTTCTTGTGTTGTCAATAAGCTTGGTTAGTGAACTTCTACCGTGCCACGATACAAGCCCATCTAGTAACTTTTCTCTTTGTCGTCCCCTATCTCTTCTCCCTTTGATCTTTCCAGTGGTTATTAAGTGTTCAAGCTGTGTTCTTCTCAGCACATACCCTAGGAACCTTAACTGTCTGCTCCTAATGTTTGATATGATTGATCTGTTTACGTCATCATCAATGAGAACCTCTGCATTAGTTTTCTTGGCTGTCCATGGTATTTTCATCATTCTTCTCGGAAACCACATTTCTATAGCCTCTAATTCGCTTTGAATTTTCTTGTTTACAGTCCATGCTTCACATCCATAAAAAATAATTGGTTCGATATAACATCTCAGCACTCGAATTCGGGTCTGCAATGATAGACTTCCATTGCAAAAAATATATGGTATAGGGAAACGAAAATAATCCCTGTCTAACCTCTTAAGAGACTCTTACAATATGCATTTCAGAACACCGTGATGTTATTCTTTGCTTCTCTTTTCCGACGCCTTCAACACAGTTTGGTGTATAAGTATTTTATTGTTTGCAGCTCAGACAAGTCCGTAGTCTTGCAAATTGTCCATTTTCTTTCTTCGTGGTCCTCTAGTGATAAACTGTGGCGTCTGTGACAGCCGATCTTCGGTAAGGGATAACGTTACCTAAACAATCTAGCAACAAGCGGTGGAGCATGAGACAGCCTCATTCAGTAAGGGATGAACTTATCTAAAAAATCTAGAAATAATCCGTGGCACCTGGGACAACCGATCTTTAGTAAGCGATGAATTTACCTCAACATTCTAGCAATTAGCCATGGCTCCTGGAACAACCTATCTTTCGTAAGGGATGAATTTACATTAAAAAAATTAGCGATAAGCCTCGGACAGCCGATATTTGGTGAGGGATCATTATCATTAAGTGCTGTCTCCGCAACGATGGTTGGCTACAATAGACCTCCAACATCCCTTGTCAATTGTCTTGGTGGTGCATTATGCTACACCGTAGCCTGTCCATCTCGTGACGTTACTCTCCTACTTATATCTCTGCCTACCTTTTATTCTCTTCCCCACTCGACTTTACCCTCAAGTAATGTCTTCAACAAAATGACATGTCTTTTAATTTGTCTAAAATATTTTATTTTTGTTTGATCGTTATTTCCTTTAATAATTCTTTCTTCATATTACGTGTTTTAGAACCTCTTTCTTTTCTTCTCTGTCCATGATGTTCTCCCTATTCTTCTATATATCCACATGTCAAATGTATTAATTCTGTCTTCTAATTATTTGTTTATTGTCCATTTTCTGAGACATACATTAATATAGGATAGATGTAGCATTTCATAATTCTCATTTTTAACTTGTTTGTAATTTGTTTAGATGTCGATATTGTCCACGTCATTGAAAGTACTTTTAGCCATTCTTATTCTCCTTTTAACTTCTGTTTCACATCTGCCATCATTTGTGACTATGTGTCCAAGATATTGATAATGTTCTATTTCTTGTAGTATCTCTCTCTGTATTATTGTTTTCCACCTGTTCTTCTTTGGTTTTGCTGGTTACCATGGATTTAAAAAAAAAAGTTAATATCTTGTCCATTACTTGATTTATCGACTTGATCTATTAGTCTTTGTAGTACCTGTTCACTTTCTGCTAAAAGAACAGTGACATCTGCATATTTCAGTTCGGAAATTCCTTCTACGAGCGTGTTCAAATGAAAACGGGACTTGTTACACCACGCGTGATAGAGCGCACTGATATTGATGACATTTTGCACTAGTAATGAGTATCCAATAATTTACATACGGTCACGTGTTCATCTTCCCAGCATGCATATGTGCTGCAGAAGACTGTTAACAATATGGCGGGTGTGATTCCGAACCCGTCCAAAGTGAATCAGCGTGCTGTGATCCAGTTTCTTTCATTTGAAGGATGTCAAGCAGTAGACATTCATCGGAGAATGAAGGCAGCATATGGTGACAAATGTTTGTCGAGGACCAGAGTGATGGAGTGGGTGCGTATGTTTAAAGACGGACGTGAGTTAACGGCAGATCTTGCACGGCCAGGTCAGGCGCATATTGTTGCAACAGAAGAAGCCATAGCCGTGCTTGATAAAGCAGTACTGACTGACCGTCGTCGGAGCATTCGTTCGCTTGCAGAAGAATTCCATATGTCAATTGGGACAGCCCACATGGTTGTTCGGAAGAAATTGAACTATCGGAAGGTGTGTTCACAGTGGGTCCCACGGATGTTGACTGACCACCATAAGGAAGAACGGATGGGGTGGAGTTTTAACCACCTGATGCGTTACAGGGCAGAGGGTGATGCATTTCTGTTGAGCATTGTGGCAGGTGATGAATCGTGGTGCCACCACTATGAACCGAGCAGCAAAATTGACAGCATGCAATGGAAACATCCAGGTTCACCAAAACCCACAAAATTCAAGACACAGGTTTCTGCTGGGAAGGTTATGGTGACTGCATTTTGTGACCATGAAGGGCTTTTGTTGACCAGCGACCAGGCAGACTTTCTCAAGGTGTGATTCTTCTCCACGACAACGCTCGTCCGCACGTCGCAAAAATTGTGCAGGAAACATTGGCAAAGAAGAATTGGGAAGTTCTTCATCACCCAGCCTATAGTCCCGATTTATCCCCGTGTGATTTCCATTTGTTCGGACCGTTGAAGAAAGCACTAAAGGGACAGCGATTCAACAGCGACGCAGACGTGAAGACAGCGGTGACCACATGGTTCAGAGAACAGCCACGCAACTTTTTCTCGGACGGCATTCGACGTCTACCTAAGCAGTGGGATGCTTGCCTAAATGCATACGGAGATTTTTTCTGATGAACCCAGGTGCATTCTTATTCACAAGTGGTTGCTTTGTTCAATTCCGTTGAAAATATTAAATTGCGTATGATACTTTTTAAATAAATCCACAAGTCCCGTTTTCATTTGAACACGCCTCGTGTATGTTTACAAATACTCTGTGTAGATATTGAATAGGCTGAGTCATAAAATATATCCTTATCTTATACATTCTTCTATGTTACGGTGAGTAGCTGTTTTCACACTTTATTGGTACAATTTGTTCCCAATATATATTCCTAATCAATATGATGTCTTTTCCATGTATGCCTATTTCTTGAGGACATTCTATTAATTTTTCATGTCGGACGCTGTCGTAGGCCTTGCTGTAGTTAATGAAGCAAATATAGATATTTTTTTTGGACCTCTAGATATTTATCTATCAATAGTCGAATACTAAGTGTAGCTTCTGTAGCTAGTTCCTTTGTGTTTCCTTAAACCGAATTATTCTTCACCGGCTTCAATGTCTATCTTGTTTTTTAATTCTGTCATGTATTTCTTGAGTAAATATTTTGGTGTGGGATGATTACCTAAAACAAGATAATCTGTTTTCTGTTTTTGGTGCCTTTTTTTGAGAAACATTAAGGGGGACGGGAGCTTTTTTGTTTTGTTTTTACTAAAATATCACGTTCTGACTTCCAAAAAATGAAAGGTGGTGGGTGGATTCTCAAAGTAATATATGGGGTTATATGAACCTCTGGTTGAACATATGGCTTCGGGTTAGAACTACTGATTTGAGCTTTGTTTTGCAAGCATATCTTGGATACAGTATCAACCAATCAATCGACTGCTAGTTGCACGTGGTTGTTATTTAATTTACCGTAACAGATATTTATAACCGATGCTGAAAAGTGCCCAAGACGTAAATATCAATCCCAAAGTGCTGAAAAAGTACACATCGAATTGACGAAATCCACTCTATGATGTCATTAGCATTTTTGTGTTTGCTTTCGCTATCAAGTAATCATTACGATTGTTCGTGTGATTTTGACGCTGGAAAGCGCGTGCAATGGTTTAAGTAGTGACATATATGCCATGTTACACCCAACACATCCGTTTTTCGCATAATTTTTATTCGGGTGAACTAGCTTAGGTTTAAGTAAGAGGTTTAGCAATGGTGTAAGTAGCGACATATATACCATGTTACACCCAACACATCCGTTTTTCGCATAATTTTCATTCGGGTGAACTAGCTTAGGTTTAAGTAAGAGGTTTAGCAATGGTGTAAGTAGCGACATATATGCCATGTTACACCCAACACATCCGTTTTTCGCATAATTTTCATTCGGGTGAACTAGCTTAGGTTTAAGTAAGAGGTTTAGCAATGGTGTAAGTAGCGACATATATGCCATGTTACACCCAACACATCCGTTTTTCGCATAATTTTCATTCGGGTGAACTAGCTTAGGTTTAAGTAAGAGGTTTAGCAATGGTGTAAGTAGCGACATATATGCCATGTTACACCCAACACATCCGTTTTTCGCATAATTTTCATTCGGGTGAACTACCTTAGGCTGTGAAAAAAAAGATAACAATGGCTAAGATCAGCTGTCCCAGAACTTTCCTATCTGTCGACAGGCATGGGGTGTATATCAGATCTATGCCAATATGCCATAGTGTGACTGTTTACCAGGTGAAGACGATAAGCAGGGAATTTTAATTCATTTTATTACCGTGAAAATTATTAGTTGCCATGATTCAGAAATGGCTGCGGTCCACATGCGGAAGGTGCGAAGGTCTCATCAGATGTCCACGAACTATCATGCAACAGCAAACATCTATACAATGTGTCATAAATTCATGGAGCAGAACACTGGTAAACAGATTTAGTATTCAGGATTTTACTGACATTCAACAAGTTTCAACAATAATCACATTCAACAAGTTTCAACAATAATCACATTCAACAAGTTTCAATAATAATCATATTCAACAAGTTTCAACAACAATTATATTCAACAAGTTTCAACAATAGAGAGTATTTTTAAACATATAATAGGAATTCGAGAACTAAAACACGCAGATGACAATGTTCTTTTAGCAAAAAGTAAGCAGGAACTGCAAAGATTAATAGATAACAACGATAAATCAAGTAAGTGATATGGACAAGATATTAATATTTAAAAAAACACAAAAACTATGATAATCAGCAAAACCAAAGTAGAACAAGTGCCAAACATAAAAATACTGGGAGAGATACTACAACAAGTAAATTAATATCTTGAACATATAATCACAAATTCAACAAGTTTCAACAATAATCACATTTAACAAGTTTCAACAATAATCACAAATTCAACAAGTTTCAACAATAATCACATTTAACAAGTTTCAGCAATAATCACAAATTCAACAAGTTTCAACAATAATCACATTTAACAAGTTTCAGCAATAATCACAAATTCAACAAGTGTCAACAATAATCACATTTAACAAGTTTCAGCAATAATCACAAATTCAACAAGTTTCAACAATAATCACATTTAACAAGTTTCAGCAATAATCACAAATTCAACAAGTGTCAACAATAATCACATTTAACAAGTTTCAGCAATAATCACAAATTCAACAAGTTTCAACAATAATCACATTTAACAAGTTTCAGCAATAATCACAAATTCAACAAGTTTCAACAATAATCACATTTAACAAGTTTCAGCAATAATCACAAATTCAACAAGTTTCAACAATAATCACATTTAACAAGTTTCAGCAATAATCACAAATTCAACAAGTTTCAACAATAATCACATTTAACAAGTTTCAGCAATAATCACAAATTCAACAAGTTTCAACAATAATCACATTTAACAAGTTTCAGCAATAATCACAAATTCAACAAGTTTCAACAATAATCACATTTAACAAGTTTCAGCAATAATCACAAATTCAACAAGTGTCAACAATAATCACATTTAACAAGTTTCAGCAATAATCACAAATTCAACAAGTTTCAACAATAATCACATTTAACAAGTTTCAGCAATAATCACAAATTCAACAAGTGTCAACAATAATCACATTTAACAAGTTTCAGCAATAATCACAAATTCAACAAGTTTCAACAATAATCACATTTAACAAGTTTCAGCAATAATCACAAATTCAACAAGTTTCAACAATAATCACATTTAACAAGTTTCAGCAATAATCACAAATTCAACAAGTTTCAACAATAATCACATTTAACAAGTTTCAGCAATAATCACAAATTCAACAAGTTTCAACAATAATCACATTTAACAAGTTTCAGCAATAATCACAAATTCAACAAGTTTCAACAATAATCACATTTAACAAGTTTCGATCATTATTTACTTCAACTCATAGATATATGCAACGATATATGCAACGATATATGCAACGATATATGCAACGATATATGCAACGATAAATGCAACGATATATGCAACGATACATGCAAGACCTCACCCTCTTGGGAAATCATTGTACGACTCAAGCCAGAAGATAGGGAAAATATGGGGTTCGGGTGTTCAAACCTCTCACCCTCTTCTTCTTGCCGCTCCGTCAGCCATCTAAAAGTGTATAAGCTCAGTGTCCTAGTCAGTTGATGATTACGCGTTCTGATCTTTCCGGAGAGGGAGCACTTTCTGCCATCACACCTAGTCACTCCTATTTCTACCATTCTCTGAATATATTTAGATAATCATTTCGAATAAATTGTTAATACCTTCCCTCAACATCTCAGGCGCAGCTCATCAGTAGATTTTTACTACAGGAGAAATCATGCAGCAGGAACATCAAACCCCACATCCCTCATCTCACGACATACATGTCAGCAGCAGCAACATCAAACCCCACAGCCCTCATCTTACGACATACATGTCAGGCGGCAGTATTACTTTTCTTTGCACCCTTTCCAAGCTCTGTAACACACTAGCGATAGCACACATTATAAATAGTATATTTATATTGCAGAAACTGTGAAAGTATCCTGTGTTATTTTATGCAGCTGTAAATGTTTTCATTAATTATACAACCTTTTTTTGAACTTTGGTTACAAATTTGGTGAAAAGGGGGGAGGGGGATGATGTCATACGACTTAAGGTGCTATTGAGGACAGATTGAACCAATGACTAAAATTGTATAGTGTTTTGTGTTAGTCTGGTTGACTACATGTTAATTCTTTGAGCATGTTATTTCAGTCTAGAATAGATGAATACGTCTATGGAGAATCGATAGTGGAGGCCCAATTCAGTGGAAGTTTTATTGAAATTTTGGTGTGTACTGAAGGGAGTCTAGCAGGTTCTTTTTTCTTGATGGTGGACGTCGCTCGTTTGTATCGTTATCAGGTTTGTATCGTTATCAGATTTGTGTCGTTATCAGGTTTGTATCGTTATCAGGTTTGTGTCGTTATCAGGTTTGTAAATGTTCTCTTCTACATCATCTTCTTCTTGTGTTCCCACACCTATTTATAACTCATCTCCACCTATATAACTCACCTCCACCTATACAACTCACCTCCACCTATACAACTCACATCCACCTATACAACTCACATCCATCTATACAACTCACATCCATCTATACAACTCACATCCACCTATACAACTCACATCCACCTATACAACTCACCTCCACCTATACAACTCACTCCACATACATAACTCATCTCCACATACATAACTCACCTCCACCTACATAACTCACCTCCACCTACATAACTCACCTCCACCTATACAACTCACATCCACCTATACAACTCACCTCCACCTATACAACTCACCTCCACATATATAACTCACCTCCACCTATCTCTGCCTCCATATCATTCTCCTTCATTTATTTAATTCGATAGTTCTTATATGTCTGGATTTGTATAACCTTGAGGTCCTTGTTACCTCTAATATATTATGGTAGTGTGTCCTGATATAACATTTGACTTTGTTGTTCGCTGGTTGAAAGAGCATGCCTCTCCAAAAGAGAGGTAAAATAATTAACTACCTACATACCTCTTATATGTCTGTGAATTGGAGGTCGTGGTGGCAGGATTTCTTGAATAGCTACAGTCATTATTTTTATGGCCATAAGCTGTGATATAACTTAACTGGAATTACTTCCATTGTTGAAAGGAGCGTACCAGAATGGGTACATTTAAATGACCAGACCAAACTTATAGGTCCACTTCTATGTCTGCCTCTTTCTTTTTTGTCCTATTTATATCCTACCCATGAGGGTATGTCATGTCTTCGTACATACCAAAGTTACTGTTGTATAATCTTATAATAAATTTATCATCAATTGATCCTAACCTATTTACCATCACTTAATCCTAACCTATTTACATCACTTAATCCTAAACTATTTGCCGTCACTAATCCTACACTATTTACCATCGCTTAATTCTGAACTATTTACTATAATTTAATCCTAACTTATTTATCGTTTAAACGTACATTATTTACTATAATTTATTCCTGGAGTAAATTTATTGTCATTTAATCCTGCGTTAAGTTTGCTATAATTTAATCCTGAATTAAGTATACCCTTTGTAAGTTCCTACTATAATTGTGTGTAAATGAACCATATAATAACTATGTCATCACGTGCCGTATTTGTTTATTATTTGCCATATTTTTGGTTGCGTGTCTAAGAAGACACACAACAGCACACAATGGTACAAGTAGGCATGTGAATCCTTGTACATACACAACAGCACACGATGGTAGAAGTGGGCCTGTGATTCCTTGTACATACGGTGAAAAACTCTTTGTGGCTTCAATTATTTTTGTGTGATTGGAATATATCTCCAACATTTTCTGCCTCTTGCCTAGATCAGATCAAGTACCATCTCCACATCGAAGGTTGACATATAGGTCTATACACAATATTTTTTGTCTCCATCTAAACGACATTCTATAGTAGCCCTTTGTTGCATGTTCCCAGTAAATATACTTTGTTGCATGTTCCCAGTAAATATAATTTGTTGTCCCGTTTCACATCAACAACGCGATCGAACATAATAATGCTGCAAAAGCCAAACGTCCACATTTGTTATTGACTCTTTAACAGATTTAGCAAATTTTTCAAACAATATCTTATACCATAAATGAAAAATATACGTTAACGTTCACATATTTATTTGAGTTCAACTATTTACATTGCAGATACAAGAGAACGTCCAAGCGAGGCCAGGGATGCAAACTTAGATATAATTTATGGTTACTCCAGTATTAATCTAACATGATAATTTTCCAACTCAAGATGATATCAATGAAACAAGTAACGTGGATTCCATTTTATCTTCTTTTGTTTGATGCGGTTTCATGTGCAGGTAAATCATTATCATCATCATCATCGTGTGCTCAAACTACGGTGTTTAATGGATTTAGATTTTCTTAAATTTAAGGATTTTTAGAACCAGCTGTGTTATATTATTCAATTATCTAAAAAAAAATACGTCTTCAGATTTGAAACTGTTATGCTCTATCGAGAATCAACTTTACTGGACATTAATTAATTGTTCAATTACACCAGTAACATTAACAACAGTTCAGATAATAATAGTAATAATAATAATAATATCAATAGAGGCTCGGGAGCTGAAAAGAAAGTACAGAATAGCAACACTTTTAAACAGATACGTTTACACAGGTTAAACAGGTTAAACAGGTTAAACAGGGGTAAAGAAGTTGACACTCATCTCTATCTATCTATCTATCTATCTATCTATCTATCTATCTATCTATCTATCTATCTATCTATCTATCTATCTATCTATCTATCTATCTATCTATCTATCTATCTATCTATCTATCTATCTATCTATCTATCTGTCTGTCTGTCTGTCTGTCTGTCTGTCTGTCTGTCTGTCTGTCTGTCTGTCTGTCTGTCTGTACGCTGTGTCCCTTGTTTGCCTTGCGGCGTTGGTGTGGAAGAGTTCTCTGCAGATAGCCTTCTTGTTTGCTATTTGTAAGTTTGTTCCTGTGGCTTCTTTGATTTCTGTGATCCATCTTTTACATGGTCTGCCTCTGGCTTTATAGCCGCTACGTCTATGTGTCATGGTCTTTTATGGCATGCTAACTGTTGGTAGTCTGGAAGCGTGTGAAACCACTTGATAGTTGTCTTTTGATGTGTTTCAATACTGGTATTGTTTTGGTTATCTGTCTGATGTTGTCGTTTATAATTCTATCTCTTAATGACACTCCGAGTATTCTTCGTAGACATGCCATTTCTGATGTCACTATTAATGAATGACAGTTAACTCTACCCCTGCGTAAACGTCTCTGACATCACAAATGACAGTTAACTCTACCCCTGTGTAAACGCCTCTGACATCACAAATGACAGTTAACTCTACCCCCGTAGACTGTCATCCTATGGATCAAAATGGCCAACTCACAATGTGTCAGGTCGAGAGTTGGAAATATCTCAATGAATAGGTAGAACCACAGCAAAACTCACTCCGTTATCTGGATGACCTACATCCTGTATATTTACAAGTGTTTAATAATGAACGCATAACTAGAACAAGAAATAACAAATAACAATTCTGACGCTATCATTGACATCATCATATAATAATAACATTTATTATTATTAGTATCATCATTATTGTTATTATTAATATTATCGTTATTCATCGATTTTTGCTGATATTTCCTCTCTTCAGTTCCAGGCAGTCCGAGCTGCAATCATTTTTCAAGTCCACGGTTGATAGTAATCTCTGAGACAGCACAGGGAACAATAGATATGTCAACATCGGGGAGTTACAAGTAAGTACTTTTCTCTGTCACCATCTGGGAATCGTAACTACAAGTACTTTTCTCTGTCACCATCTGGGAATCGTAACTACAAGTACTTTTCTCTGTCACCATCTGGGAATCGTAACTACAAGTAAGTACTTTTCTCTGTCACCATCTGGGAATCGTAACTACAAGTAAGTACTTTTCTCTGTCACCATCTGGGAATCGTAACTACAAGTAAGTACTTTTCTCTGTCACCATCTGGGAATCGTAACTACAAGTAAGTACTTTTCTCTGTCACCATCTGGGAATCGTAACTACAAGTAAGTACTTTTCTCTGTCACCATCTGGGAATCGTAACTACAAGTAAGTACTTTTCTCTGTCACCATCTGGGAATCGTAACTACAAGTACTTTTCTCTGTCACCATCTGGGAATCGTAACTACAAGTAAGTACTTTTCTCTGTCACCATCTGGGAATCGTAACTACAAGTACTTTTCTCTGTCACCATCTGGGAATCGTAACTACAAGTAAGTACTTTTCTCTGTCACCATCTGGGAATCGTAACTACAAGTACTTTTCTCTGTCACCATCTGGGAATCGTAACTACAAGTAAGTACTTTTCTCTGTCACCATCTGGGAATCGTAACTACAAGTACTTTTCTCTGTCACCATCTGGGAATCGTAACTACAAGTAAGTACTTTTCTCTGTCACCATCTGGGAATCGTAACTACAAGTACTTTTCTCTGTCACCATCTGGGAATCGTAACTACAAGTAAGTACTTTTCTCTGTCACCATCTGGGAATCGTAACTACAAGTACTTTTCTCTGTCACCATCTGGGAATCGTAACTACAAGTAAGTACTTTTCTCTGTCACCATCTGGGAATCGTAACTACAAGTACTTTTCTCTGTCACCATCTGGGAATCGTAACTACAAGTAAGTACTTTTCTCTGTCACCATCTGGGAATCGTAACTACAAGTACTTTTCTCTGTCACCATCTGGGAATCGTAACTACAAGTAAGTACTTTTCTCTGTCACCATCTGGGAATCGTAACTACAAGTACTTTTCTCTGTCACCATCTGGGAATCGTAACTACAAGTAAGTACTTTTCTCTGTCACCATCTGGGAATCGTAACTACAAGTACTTTTCTCTGTCACCATCTGGAAATCGTAACTACAAGTACTTTTCTCTGTCACCATCTGGAAATCGTAACTACAAGTACTTTTCTCTGTCAAAATACCAACAGAAAAAAAACTCGTCACATATGAAATCAACTGCTAAACTAAAGATGTCTATGTTACAAGAAGAGAGAACATATAACATAAACTACTAAAGTCTGTGTTATAGGAAGAGAGAGAGACAGACAGAGAGATAGAGAGAGAGAGAGAGAGAGAGAGAATATGACATAAAGACATCAGAGATATAAGAAATACACCATCATGTCATGAATTCACGGAGAAACAAATACGTGAAAAGATCTTCCCGGAGTAGTGGTGAAACCGTTCAATCGATAAAATGTACTCACTGCGCAAAACTGAAATGCAACAGGAAAGGTTGAAAGGGGTCATGTAGTTTTGTTAATAGCTAGAAACACACATAAATCGACGTTTCGACAAAACGGACTTTATCAAGGTTACATACACGTATATATCTAAAAATTACGAGCAGTGACGACATATCTGAGGTTCACATGTCAAGCGAGATGCGGGGGGGGGGGGGGGGGGAGTGGCCGGAAGGATAGAAATATGTCAGAGGTGGCACAAACAATCAATCAAGTGCCATGCCGAATGGCGTAGGCGATCATGGTTTTCCATGACTCTCTGTCTCTTGTGTTGTCAATAAGCTCGGTTTGTGAAATTTTACCGTGCGACAATACTAGTCCATCTAGCAACCTTTCTCTTTGTCGTCCCCTATCTCTTCTCCCCTTGATCTTTCAAGTGGTTATTAAGTGTTCAAGCTAAGTTCTTCTCAGCTTATGCCCTAGAAATCTTGATTGTCTGCCCCTAATGTTTGATATGATGATCTAGACACAAACAGCAAATGTAAAAAATAGGAAATATAAAAAAAAAAACTAACAAAATACACGTGGAAACAACACAAACAAAGAAATGACGAAACAACCCGATATTATTCATATGTCAGGCACTCGCTTATTCCTAAAGGTTATAGAGTGCCAAATGCGTATATATAGCGGTTCTCAAGCGCGAGGCAGGTCCAGTTGTCGAAGCACATCTTAATAGCCGTCACCTGAATATCCCGGACACCCCGATGGCTTGTGCCATTAAAGTGGGCGTCGACAAGATACCCCGAATGATGTTATATGCCGCGTAGGTGTTCACAGAATCGGTCAGCCATCCTCCTTCCAGTCTCACCCATGTGCGCCATGTTACAGCGCTTGCAGATGATGGCATAGATGACTGCACCATGGCTTCGTTATAGAGTGCATGTGGGGGTAATACATTGAACTACCTTTACGTTTAACAAAGACCGTCGTCTGTATAAAATACCTTCCAACAGAATTAATTAGGACCCCATTCGTGATGTTTTTTTATATTATTGTTGGAATTTCGGTTGGTGACTATTTATATTCTTGTTGTCGCCTTGGCTATTTTGGGTTTGCGATTCCAAGTATGTAAATAGTGATCAACCGAAATCCCAACAATAAGCAAAAACGTCACGAGTGGGGTCCAAATTAATAATGTTTTATTGGAGATGGTTAATGTACGTTTAAAGGTATGCACGGAGCATCCACCTGGCGGAGGGGAGGGGCGCAGACACACATGCTGACAGACAGACTAACAGAAAGGCATGCAGACAGACAGAAAGTAAGACAGACAGACAAACATATTAATGGAGACGGTCAGGTAAAGGCAGGGCCCTTAGCATCAACCTGCCGTCGGGGATGAAGATACTCTTCATGCACTAAGTCGTAGTAATTATTAAGTGGTGTGGCCAGTTCCTTTCCTTGCTGTGTTTTCCTCCCCCAACTCATGCATCAGGTATCCATTAAAACTGGGTCGACTGACCTATCTCCATTCTCATGTTCAATGTTGCTGTGCGATGTACAGCAGATTTTTCAACCACTTTCTTACCATTTCTTGACATGTTCTAGATTCATCTCTGTGTGCTATCGTAAAGAAATGGCCATATTGAAGTATATACCTCTGGATAAACAAGACTTAGCACGACTCACAGAAAGAGACAGGTGTTGTTAATACGAGCAAAAATATCCTGGATTTCAGGTTTTGAACCAATTCGCACAGAAAACACTTACTTACCTGGGGGAGGGCGATCTATACTTGGGGGGGGGGGTGTTCTTTACTATAATAGTTTGCTGCGCACTGATCTCGTGTATTGTTACTAATCTGTGTATTTCTACTTTTTTTCTGTATTTTTAATTGGCTGTCTAAGCAATGGCTACGTAATACATACGCAATGCGTACCTCCAAAATAGGAAACTTTCAAATTATTGAATTTCCCTGAAAGTAAGTCTCTGGAGAATTTCAGAGGATGATAGTACCTCCAAACAGGAAACTTTTAGTCAAATCATTGAATAGGAAACTTTATCTCAAATCATTGAATATGAAACTTTCTCTCAAATCATTGAATATGAAACTTTCTCTCAAATCATTGAATATGAAACTTTCTCTCAAATCATTGAATATGAAATTTTCAAATCATTGAATATGAAACTTCCTCTCAAATCGTTGAATATGAAACTTTCAAATCATTGAATATGAAACTATCAAATCATTGAATATGAAACTTTCTCTCAAATCATTGAATATGAAACTTTCTCTCAAATCATTGAATATGAAATTTTCAAATCATTGAATATGAAACTTTCTCTCAAATCATTGAATATGAAACTTTCTCTCAAATCATTGAACATGAAACTTTCTCTCAAATCATTGAATATGAAACGTTCTCTCAAATCATTGAATATGAAACTTTCTCTCAAATCATTGAATATCAAACTTTCTCTCAAATCATTGAACATGAAACTTTCTCTCAAATCATTGAATATGAAACTTTCTCTCAAATCATTGAATATGAAACTTTCTCTCAAATCATTGAACATGAAACTTTCTCTCAAATAAATTAATAGGAAACTTTCTCTCAAATCATTGAATATGAAACTTTCTCTCAAATCATTGAATAGGAAACTTTCTCTCAAATAAATTAATAGGAAACTTTCTCTCAAATAAATTAATAGGAAACTTTCTCTCAAATCATTGAACATGAAACTTTCTCTCACATCATTAAATAGGAAACTTTATCTCACATCATTAAATAGGAAACTTTATCTCACATAATTTAATCCCGCCGAAGACGGATGTGTCGAACAATTGGCGCAAATAAAACGGCGATACAACTTATTTCCATTCTCTGGACTACACCCTGTTGGAAATCTAGTAGGAAAATGGTCGTGCTACATGGGAGATCCAGCGAGAGTTTGAGAATGAACTCTGAAGAAGAAATCATTGAATATGATACTTTCTCTCAAATCATTGAATTCCGCTGAAAGTAAGTTTTCCTGTATGAAATACATTTTTGAAGCAAAGAATAGCGACACTGTTACCTGCCATGCATGTCGTAAGGATGAAGTGAGAGTGGGGATGGTTGTCCCATCTTATAAAGTGGCACAGTGGCCCGCAATCTATATATGTGTCCGGCAGGCACAATAACTGTAAAATATAACACAAAACTGGTCTACTATCTGAACTATATCCTGCTAACCTGCAGGGGTTTGAACAGTATCCTGCTAACCTGCAGGGGTTTGAACTATATCCTGCTAACCTGCAGGGGTTTGAACTATATCCTGCTAACCTGCAGGGGTTTTAACTATATCCTACTAACCTGCAGGAGTTTTAACTATATCCTGCTAACCTGCAGGGGTCTGAAATATACCCTGCTAACCTGCAGGGATTTGACAACGAAGGTAGAAGAAGAAGAAACAAACTAATAAAAAATATGGATAACAATAAATAAATATACACTTTATGTTGTGATAGCAAGGGGGGTACATTGTGTAATAATGGAACAGCCATCTGTTCAATAGGGGATAGCGATATGCACAAGAGGGGGTAGCTATTTCTTTTCTATCCGCCTGTCATTTCAAAGTCCTAGTGAGTTGAAAACTAGATCTACTTGTTATGGAGTCAAGAGTGGTAGATGGCTGTACATAGACGTACACATATTATATAACTTCCCAGATATACCAATCAAATACCATCCGAAAAAAACAGATGATCAAGTCAATAAGAAAGCCACAAACACCAACACAAGATGACTATCACATTATGAACAGATCAGAACAAGTTATAATTTTACGTATAAGAACAGGACACAACCTACTCCGCAGCCACATGTATACAAAGTTCAAGATTGGCAACACGGCCATGTGTACATGTGGACAGGCAGCACAGAGTGCCAAACATATACTTCAAGAGTGTTCTGAGCATGAAACGCTGAGGCAGACATATTGGCCAGAGGAAACAACACTGGAATTAAAACTCTATGGGACACTGTATGAACTACAAAAGACAGTGAGTTTTATTAAGGAGACAGAATTACAGATATAGACATGTTTCAAGTGAACGAAAGAAGAAGAAGAATATAACTTCCCAAATTTCTTCTTCAATAGATCAAATTGATCACAGATCAACAAATAAATCGATCACAGATCAACAAATAAATCGATCACAGATCAACAAATATAGCCATGAGAAGACATGCTAAACTCCCATCATCAACTGATACATGTTTGCTTCAGGCTGCCTGAGAAGACCAACACAGACTTCATAAACTACAACTGATGATACCAAATTTGATAACAATATAATTCATGATAATAAAATAGACGATATATACGGGGATAACAACAGAATAATGGTGATAAAATTTATTATGAAAATAATGTGTTAATATTATCCTATTGTAATTGTTGTTATCTGTTTGGTTCACTCCATATTGTATCCAGCCCTCAAGATTGTATGTGGGTAATTGAAACAAACAGCGCTGGATATGGGATACAGTTGGATATAAACTATTGTTTCATGCAAGGCAGGGACCAATATGGGACATGTAACAGTGATATTGTAGCTGTGTATGATGGTAAGTCAGTCATGTTGTTATAGCTGTGTATGATGGTAAGTCAGTCATGTTGTTGTAGCTGTGTATGATGGTAAGTCAGTCATGTTGTTGTAGCTGTGTATGATGGTAAGTCAGTCATGTTGTTGTAGCTGTGTATGATGGTAAGTCAGTCATGTTGTTGTAGCTGTGTATGATGGTAAGTCAGTCATGTTGTGTGCTATAAAAAATGTATATTTCCGACGCGGTTAATTTGTATTGTTCTTATTCTTTATTATCATTGCATTAATTATCACAATACTATCACACTACAATCAAAACACTATCACATGACTTCAATTATCTCAATACTATGTCATTACTATTTCATGATTTCAATTATCTCAATACTATGTCATTACTATTTCATGATTTCAATTATCTCAATACTATGTCATTACTATTTCATGATTTCAATTATCTCAATACTATGTCACTACTATTTCATGATTTCAATTATCTCAATACTATGTCATTACTATTTCATGATTTCAATTATCTCAACACTACGTGTGCGGTTGCATGAGAATTCATCTGTTCAAGTGTGTCTGTTAAAGAATAGAGTCCTGAGAAGGACTAAACGTCATTAGAAAGACTGGTGAGTCTTGGTGCTGACTTCTGAGGGGGTGAAAGCCTAGAAAATGGCTGGTAGGAGTCTTGGTGTGTGTGGTTGCAAGCCCTGAAAATGGCTTCTGCTGGGAGTCTTGGTATTGACTTCTGAGGTGTAGAAGTACTGACTGGATGGTTGGAGTCTGGGTATTGACGTGATGGGTAGAAGCCCTGAAAAATGGCAGATAATCCTTAAAAGGTGGTAGTTTTGTTGTCTAATTGACCTGAAGCCCAGAAAAGAACTGATAGAAAGTCTTGATGGTCATGAAAAGGAAACTCAGAAGACATAGAGTTAGTCCTGGGAATTATGTTTGGAAGCTATGGAAGAAAACTTTGAGGGTTAGAGTGGGTCATTGAAAAAAGATATGTTGTCCTAGCTGAGCGGGAGTCTTCTTCTTCTTCTCGTTCGGAGTTTGACATGTCTACACAGCAAGTCCTGTTTTCTTAATAAATGCTGCTGTATTTGAAAGCTCCTCAGTGCTCCCATACATCTTTCTGTTGATATCCATCTCTGTGTGCTAGTGTTCTTCCCTTAATTGGTTTAGCTGAGTGGGAGTAAAAACAAATCTTTTTGTGTGTAACGCATCAATAATTATACATATTGTAACACAACATATATATATATATATATATATATATATATATATATATAATTGTTTCAAAAAACATTTAATCCACAGGCGTAGAAGATCAAAGAAATGTACTTGGTGAATTTTGTGGTCACGAAAACGGAATATCATACAGAACCAGCGGAAACATGATAGTACGATTTCTGTCCGATTCGAACTTGCCAAATGCAAATTTTCAAGCTACATATAATTCCTATCGGATTGGTAGGTTCATGGGCGCCCGCAGCATAAAACAAGGTAGGTTAGATGATCTAACCCCCCCCCTTTCCGGAATGACAAAATCATTTACTATAATTGAGAAAAAATATCAAGTCTTTTGGTCGTCACTGACCTCCCTTTTAAAAAATCCTGCTGGCGCCCATGGCTAGGTTGTCTCCCGTCTGCCTTATTTATTTTTTAAAATTTTCCTTAATTGTGCATTTGTGCTGTCTAGAATAGTTGCCAATTGTAAACTGAATAAAGATCCAGTACAATATGTTTAAATAGTAACGCAAAATGAGTTAAACAGGTTACTAAAACACTTACCTAGCCTATTAATAAAAATATATTTAAAAAAGTATATACAAAAAAACATACAATAAAACTAAACAGGACAATTCTCCACGTATCGGCTCAAACTGAACCTTTTTCAAGAGACAAACAACAGAAAACGACAAAATAAAAAACAAAATAGATGTCTATATTTCGTTTAGACACCCTCTGACCATTTGGTTATTTATACAATATGTTTACTAACGTATCTAAGGATGCACAAAAGGTCTTTCAGATTTGTGACACAGTTTGGATGAATCATATCTCCGTACACTATTTCTGATGGAATTAATCCGGGAAGTAAAGACTGTGAGGGAGAGGAGATGGCTACCACCCTCATTTGCAGAGCCACTGAAATATGAGATCGCTAACATCTCACACACCTACAATACCAATATTGATACCAATACCTAAATCTGGTAATACTGGCTGCGCAGCTATTTGATACCAGTACCTGAACTTGGTAAGACTGGCTGCGCAATTATCTGATACCAATACCTAAACCTGGTAAGACTGGCTGCACAGCTATATGATAGCAATACTTAAAGCTGATAAGGATCAAATAAAATAATACAGGGTTATAAAATAATAGCAAGGCAGTCATACAAAGTTTTTAATGAAGTCGTCTCTATGAATCTGTGAACTTACGATTCTGGGCGATTTGATCTGTCGCAGCGAGGGGCACGAGCAATCTCAGATGTCTCTTATTCATCGTCGTTTTGGGCGGCCCTTACCCTGCTACCAGCGGCCATACCTACCATTATTAATTTTCCATGCTGTTATGTCTCTATATATGGTCAACAAATCTCAACTTTCTTCTTTTCTTCTTCTACGTTCAGCATCTGTGGTCATGCTATATTGTTAGACCTGTCGTCACGACGAAGTCCACTGTCTTCTCCAGGTCAGAGCGGCTGTCCCATAGCTTTTGCGTCAAGACTGTATCCTCTGTCCAGGTCTGCTATCTCTGCTCTTTGTATGTTGGGCAGTCCTGCAGTATGTATTCCGGAGTCTGGGTTCCGGATCCACATGGACATTAATCTGTGTATGAGATCCTCAATCGGTAAAGGTGACCCAACAGTTTGCAATGGCCTGTTCTAAAGCGAAATATTGTGGTCTGTTGATATCTTTGGAGGAGATGTATTGCAGCATGTTCGTATTCCATTTCCATTTGTTTCTTCCACTTTGCTGTGTATGTGTTGTGGATTATTGTTTTTGCTTCTTTCTTCTTTTAATGTTGTAGAAGAACAAACCCTCTCATGCGCTTATGGCTCTTATTATTTTTTGATTTCACTTTTTCCCTGTCCATGGTATTCTCAGAATCTTTCTGTAGCATTTTATTTCGAAGGTAACTTTTATCTTTGCCACTGATTTATTAAGTGTCCATGTTGCACAGCCATAAATTGCTACTGAAAATATGGGTTATCTTATCAGATGTAATTTAGCTTTATAATCAGTGCCAAAAATAAATTATATTGTCAAAGATTTTTAATTTGTGCAAGTTTTGAAGTCGTAATTTTAACTCTTCCATTGATTTCTGAAGAAAAGTCCCCTTCACTGTTCTTGGAAGAACTAAATAAGAATTATATTTCCGTGTCTGGTCCGGCTCTGTCGCAGCATGCTTCAGAGCATGTCTTAGCGGTCATGGTAACAGGTTCAAACCCCATCATAAGCACAAGTTCTTCCGTCCATTCAGAAAGCAATGACACGCTATTATACATCATTATATTCCCTATAAATCAATTCAGCCGAAATATTCCAGGTACTGCTTACTGAATATTATATGCTACCAACTTGATTAAGTATGTGAACTATACACGTATTTACAGTAAAAATGTGATTATAATATTTGCAGATACTGGTTCTAACCCAAATACAGACGAAGCGGTGAATTTGGGACTGATAGTTGGACTTCCTGTTGCATTCCTGCTTCTAATGATGCTGATTATTATAACTTTTTATGCAATCCGACGTAACAAGCAGAAAACAATTGCAACCAACATGAATACACCGATTGAACAATCTGTTAGTAATAATACTTGCTCAAGAAGGGTTGTCTCCCATGACAGTCATCATCAGTACCCAGCAGACGTGAATTACTATGTCAATGTTAGAAGAAGCAGCCGTGTACATGATCACAGACGTTCTAGACGTCATCCTGTGAACAGACATTCTCGTTGGAGTTTGAATGAAAGTTCCAGAAGTGCCACTCCACCACCACCTTATGATACTTTGAATGTCAGAGTGCACGATTACTCAATGTCACCTCCTTCGTATGACACGGCCATAAAACACGGAAGAGTGTCATCCACTGTTTGAACAAGTCCAGCATTTTCTTTAATCCTGTGATACTGTACTATTCAAAATAATCAAATGGTCACTTTTATTTTCAAATAAGTTGATATTTTTAAAATTAAAAAAACATTTTAAACGGAACATGCCAGGATAAACTAGCAGTTTTCTCAGGCCATCTCAGGGTTGCCACAGTGACAATTTCATGGCAAAATCTCACACATTTTGCCATTTTAAAATGTTGCTGGTCATGAATTATGTGGTCATCAAAAACCGCACGCTAACATTTTTTGGATATAAATAAGACACAATGGGTTAGAAAGATTAATAGTGAAAGTAAAAGTTCCAGGAAAAAAGAAAGATGCGGCCACGACGTCGATGAACACATATCGAGAACCTCACGAACATGACACTGAATGAAACACGACAGTTTGTGCAGAATTGAGAGGCTTACAGAGTAGCAGCCAGGACAACATTCTGAACAGTTCATATAGAAAAAGGTCATGCAATCTATGTGGTGGTAATTTTTATATTTTTTCTTTGAAAAGGGGGGGGGCGGCGATGTATTTTTGGACATTTTGAACATACAATCAATTTATTTTTATTGTTTCAATTGTTTAGTTAGTTAATCGAAAGAGCATCCACACTGCACATCAAAATTTCGGTCGATAAGTGCTCGGATTTCATTAGAAACTGGCCTCACAGCACTTGGGGCATTCCCATAAGTGCTCCGCCCTCTGTTCCAGCAGCCATTCGACTCAATGGTGTTTCGAGCCTAATGCTGCCTAACTGACGTCGACATCAGGGCACAACTCTGGCCAATGCGACAGGTTTCTTTGTTGTTTCGATAACCCACGCCATGCTCATAACTAGTTCAAGCACAACGTCGACCTGTCAGAACAACATGGTAACTGTTATCGAAGGTTACGACTACAGGATTGTATAGATGATATGCCATAAAGCTTCTATAAGAAGATAACCTCAATATAAAGGCATGTCATCTACTAAGGTTTTCTGCTGCATGGTTTGTTTGTCTAGTGAGCCATTTATGAGACCCACAGACGCAACCACATGCGCCAATGTCAGTCGTGTAACGACTGACCACACCTACTAATGCTCTGATTCACCAATGCCCTCTTGTTACCTGCATAACGCTCTCGTTTAGCCATGACTCTGTTGACATGGCATTTGTATATTTTCTTCAATATTTTATAGAAACATTCACAATTTATTATTAAAGAAGAATCATGGTACCCACTCGCCTCGCAATGTGAGTCAACTTTTTTCCGTTTTGACCACCCCGCATCCCTCGAGGCAAGAAGGTGTCATGTGAGAGGGCCTGGTTCATTTCCCATTTTCTGGATTATAATTTTCAGTATTGCGCAGGGTTACAGACTCCCAAGCATTTGTTACATCTACCATTCATCCCATCTCCCTAACAGCATTCAGAACATCCGCTGAGTCCATTGCTTGCCCAGTCCCCATTATCACCGTACTAGCAAACCTGTTTACGCATTCATTTCCTGGGACACCTGTCTAGGAACATATGAAATTAATTCTTGTCAGATTAGATGATTTCGTCCACTCGTCTTCGTGTCCAGTAATCTTTCTTATGCCCATGAGTCGCTGGGAAAGCATACGCAAGTGTAGATTTGAGATTCTAACCATCCATTTGACTGAGTATAGCCACTAACTCAATAGAAGTCTGTAGTCGTAACAAATGCCCCGCTGTTTCCACTCACAATTATCTTTCCAACTATTGAACTTGCCGAAAATAGGAAACGTCTGATTACACCAACAAGTAATGTTGTTGGTAGAATTATTTCTCGCATAACAGCTGTCAGAACAAAACAAATAAACAAAATTCAATTTTCTCTCCTAGATGCTGTCATTAGAGCTAGAGAACGTTATTCCTAGATGCTGTCATTAGAGCTAGAGAACGTTATTCCTAGATGCTGTCATTAGAGCTAGAGAACGTTATCCCTAAATGATGTCATTAGAGCTAGAGAACGTTATCCCTAAATGATGTCATTAGAGCTAGAGAACGTTATCCCTAAATGATATTATTAGAACTAGAGAACGTTATCCCTAGATGCTGTCATTAGAGCCAAATAATGTCACCTCTAGATACTGTCATTAGAGCTAGAGAACCTTATCTATAGATGCTGCCATTAGAGCTAGGGAACATTATCTTCTAGCTGCTGTCATTAGAGAACTTTATCTCTAGATGCTGTCAATAGTTAGAGAACTTTTTTTTTCATAGATGCTGTCATTAGAGTTAGATAACTTTATCTCTAGATGCTGTCATTAGAGAACTTTATCTCTAAATGCTGTCATTAGAGCTAGAGAACTTTATCTCTAGATGCTGTCATTAGAGCTAGAAATCCGCCGAAGACGGATGTGTTGGGCCATTGGCGCAAATAAAACGGTAACACAACGCATTTCCATTCTCTGGACTATATTCAACTGAAAATCTTGTGGGACCATTGTATGGTTACAAGAGAAATCCAACGGGAGTTTGAGAATGAACGCTGAAGAAGAAGAGGTAGAAAACTTCATTTCGATGAATTCAAGATTGGTTTTTGGGTACAATACAAGAATCAGTGGACAATCACGTGACAACATACCAAATTTTTATTTCATATGCTATTGCACTATCTCGGAAACTTAAAAAGTTGTTACTTAAAATACTTATCTAGCTATTTGCGCGCAATGAACTTGCCATCCACCTCCCACTCAGTGTGCAGCGCGCATGTCGAGTGGTCAGGGGCTCTCATCGCGCAACGTGTCGAATATTGGAAGCGTCGGTATATGCGACTATCGGAATTTTGTTTCGTTTAATTGTATTAGCTTTTTGTTCCGTAGAAACCTGTCCACTGATTCTTGTATTGTACCGTTTTTTTGTGTTTTTTTTAAAAATTCATTTGTTCACACAGAGTTAAGCAATTTTGTGGTCATATTTTATCTTAATTTTGGTCATAAACATTTCCAACAATCTTGCAGCTTTGCCTCATCTTAACTTTACTTAATATCTCTGGGATGCCTTGGGACAACCCGCAATAGATTGGGCCATTTACAACTGTCAGAAAGAATAGTTGTCCGACTAGCATTTCCTCGAGTACAGTTGATATCAACTTCATGAAGCTGTCATATCTGATGTCCAAATATCTCTAGAACTATATTTCTTGATTAGAAACTGGCTTTACAGCACGCGGGAAATTCCCATAAGTGCTCCGCTCCAGCAGACATCCCAGTGTATGTAGACTCAGAATCCCGGTCAGATGTTGATTGTGTAATCTTTGGGACTTTAAAAAAAATTACTTTTCCTTCCCTCACCTCTAGATACTCCCATTTCTAATATTCTCTGTATGTGTACGTTCTCAACCTCATTGACATCATCTGCATCTTGAAATGAATTTTTACTGGCTTCATTAAGTCTGCTTTATCTTTTCTCAGCAATGTGCCGTCTATCGCCTGCCAATAAGTCGGCTCTCTCGTTTCCTCTGACCTCAGCATGACCAGGGCAGTATATCCATGTAATGCTCTGGACAACTGAGTTGTTCAATAAGTCCCACCATTCTTTTCTTAGCATGAACTTTTCTATCTTGCGCAACATGCTTTGAGAGTCTGTGAGTATTACCGAGTGTGTTGATGTATCAGTTATCAACCAATTAAGAGCTGCTGTAACTCCCTCTATCTCCATCCTCATGCTCGATGTGACAGTAGAATATGCTGAAGATTTCTCAACCAACTTCATGCGGTTTCTGTAGGCAACAAAACCCCAACCGCTTTTATTTGTGTTTCTGTTAACGGTGCTATATTTTTAACCATACTTGACTTCTACAGTGATAAAATAAGACAATGAAAACATCAGAAACAAAATATAATGGACAGGACCATAGATACATATGTTTAGTAAGAGAAAAACAGAGGGGGTTTATGTACAATAAAGTCACCTCTGTTTCATAGTTAACTATTATGTTTTAATGAGATTATTTGTGGCCTTTTTGGGCTGCTTATCTATACGTTTTGGTGGACATAACATCATGTAACGACTTAATTGTTCATCTATGTATATAGATGGGTATAGCATCTTGTAATGATTTAATTGCCAAACAATAAATCATGTGATACGGGCAGCTAAATATTTAATTATAATAAACTACCATTATGTGCCTACAGCAGAAAATCTGAATATAGAAATAGAGTTGGATTATGAACAAGATAGACAACACCAAAAATGTACACATTTGGATACATTGCAATCCCTGCAACGATATCTTGCCTTGATTTATACATTCAAACTTTAAGGCTTACAAATATGGTGAAATCTTGTTTTATATATATATACATATATATGTTTGTTATTTGTTTGTTTGAGAATCCCAGGAATTACGAACGATTAGCTCTTACATCCTATGTGCAATGGGGAGCTTTCTTTCATACCCACGTGGCGTCACCTTTTGGCTTGGTGCAATGCCTATTGGATGAGCCTTCTACTCATGGGCCTATATATATATATATATATACATATATGGATACATTGAATATATAAATATGGATACCTTATATATTTCATCATCATCATGTGCTATGCCGATAGGCTCAGGCAACCATGTACATCCACAAATGTATACATATTTCCGTTCCATAAAATTAAACTTGCCAGAAAATTCCTCCGTTATTATCTATTTCATTCTTCAACGATTCTGCTTGCTGTCAATGTCTTTTAACATCACAATTATCTCTGGCTAGCCACTGAAACAGCCAGTAGTTAAGCAGATGCATTCTGCTGAAAAGCCAATAAAACCTCCATTTTTATAATTGCTTCGAATACATTATGGCGGGAAAGGAAAATTTCCCAGATTAATAGTTCAACTGTCTTCTCTCATTAAATATTTAAAAAAAATTATGATTGTTATTAATTTTGACTTGTTAAAATTTTTCATGACTTGAGTGTAGGTTTGGTACAAATTAATTTTCAGGTTTTAAAAAATTGAAAAATTTAATGCTTTTGTTTTTTCATTTTATCATTTCGTACAATAATATTCATAATTCTGGCATGTATAATTATATATCTATCTGTCTGATTGTCTGCGTGCATGCATGAGTTTGTATATATATATATATATATTATGATTGAAAATGTATACAGATTATAGATTGAAGATACGTACTTCATTCATTCTGAGTACTACTTTAATGCTGATTCAAGTAATGAAGTATTTGATCTATAATTTAGTGAATTAGCAGGAGGGGAAGATTGATGAGGGATAAGGAGAGGAAGATTGAGGAGAGATATGGAGGGGAAGAAGGAGGGGAAGATTGAGGAGAGATAGGGAGGGGAAAATTGATGAGAGTTTATGCCCAAATAGGCATGGGAGCTATTAGTGTATGATTCATCATCAGCTGTATGGGACTGTGCACCTGTGAGTGTGTCCAGAATGCTGTGATGTTAGTTCAGCTGTGTGGGACTGTGCATCTGTGAGTGTGCTCAGAATGTTAACAGGTTAGTTAATTAATTAACAGGTTAGAAAAATTGTTACATAAAAATATATAGCAAATTGTAGCAGTGTAGAACTCTCTATCACTTCCATATGTCCAGTACTAGTTCTATGTAGCACTGAAGAACTGCTTATCACTTCCATATCTCCAGTACTAGTTCTATGTAGCACTGAAGAACTGCTTATCACTTCCATATGACATTACTGGTTCTATGTGTTTCATGAGATGTATTCTTTCCAGAACTATCTTCCTTATGAATATCCTGAAATTCCCATGGTCTCTAGCAAGTTATCCCACCTGGTTCTATGTAGCACTGAAGAACTGCTTATCACTTCTATATGCCAGTACTAGTTCTATGTAGCACTGAAGAACTGCTTATCACTTCTATATGCCAGTACTAGTTCTATGTAGCACTGAAGAACTGCTTATCACTTCCATATGACATTACTGGTTCTATGTGTGTTTCATGTGATTCTTTCCAGAACTGTCTGCCTTATGAATATCCTGAAATTCCCATGGTCTCTGGCAAGTTATCTCACCTGGTTCTATGTAGCACTGAAGAACTGCTTATCACTTCCATATGCCAGTACTAGTTCTATGAGGTGTGTTGAGCTGTGTCACCTATGAGGTGTGTCACCTATGAGGTGTGTTGAGCTGTGTCACCTATGAGGTGTGTCACCTATGAGGTGTGATGAGCTGTGTCACCTATGACAGCACATGTGGAGAGTGAAGACATTATTACCACTGTAATAAGTACACATTGCTAAACAAATGGTCATGTGGTCATTCTCTTCCTATGCTTAGTGTCCTGTGCAGGCAGTTGACAAAATCGTTGGTGTGATAACAAATCCGTCCGAATTTTACAAACAAACAGTGATTGAGTTTTTTACAGGCTAAGTATTTTGATCAACCAACATTCATCAAAGATTACAGGCAATTTATAGTAGAAAATGTGTTTATCTTTCATGTACTGAATCTCAATCTAAGTACTACTTTTTAAGGCAAACTTGAATACTTATTCCACACTAGTTTCTGGTTAACAGAAGATTGGTGGATCAAAAGAGGATGGTCTTGGATGACAGATATAGAAGACACCCTCAGAGTCTGCTAACTGGTAGAGGCAGTGATTGGATGGAAACCACCAAAGAGAGAAAGTCAGTGAAAAATTTTGTAATACAAAATGGAAGGCAGTTCTGCATGTGAAATGCCACCAGAACAGATGGAGTGATCTAAAAAATATTCTAGCAAGTCCGGTTCTGTGGTGGCGTGGTACAGAGCTCATCTATGAAGGCCAAGGTACTAGGTTCACATCCTGCCGCAGGAAATTGTGCATCCGGACTGTTTATAAATCAATGGCAAACTACTGAATATATTTATATTGCCTAGAAAATTACTACAATAAACAAATGCTGGTTTGATCCAGAATAAGATATGCTATCAACATTTTTTTTACTGAGAGTTACACGATATAATTATTTACACAGATAGCTTAGCAATAAGAGAAATAGGTGTGAATGGATTTTGTCACCTATGGCTTAGCAATAAGAGAAATAGACAGGTGTTAATATATTTTGTCACCTATGGCTTAGCAATAAGAGAAATAGACAAGTGTGAATGGATTTTGTCACCTATGGCTTAGCAATAAGAGAAATAGACAGGTGTGAATTGATTTTGTCACCTATGGCTTATCAATAAGAGAAATAGACAGGTGTGAATGGATGTTGTCACCTATGGCTTAGCAATAAGAGAAATAGACAGGTGTGAATGGATTTTGTCACCTATGGCTTAGCAATAAGAGACATAGACAGGTGTGAATGGATTTTGTCACCTATGTCTTAGCAATAAGAGAAATAGACAGGTGTGAATGGATTTTGTCACCTATGTCTTAGCAATAAGAGAAATAGACAGGTGTGAATGGATTTTGTCACCTGCCAAAATGGCAAGAAAGTTGTGGAGATATCTACTGCTTATCCCACATAATTGAATATAAGAATGGAAACAGGTTACAACAGCTCTCACGGCTGATAATACAACCACTAACACACACAATCCTCCTGTTAGACTACCACAACATGAACATAGAATGTGTATGACAAGAATGGAGTGACGTAACCTAGTCTTTACAATGCTCATGGACAAAGTATCACAGGGATGTACTGTTGCGGTCATGTGGAAGTCAGAGGCAATGAAAGAGCTGACGCGTTGGTGGGAAACACGATAGTGGATGACAGTGATAAGAAGAGACAGATAAGAAGATAAGAAGAGACATGGCAGAATTAATTAGGGCAGTTATGGATACATTTACAAAGTGATCTTCTTCTTCTTCTTCTTCTTGTTCACAGTTTGACATGTCTACAAAGGAAGTCTGGTTTTCTTAATAAATACCGCTGTATTTGAAAGCTCCTGAGTGCTCCCATACATCTTTCTGTGGATATCCATCTCTGTGTGCCAGTGTTCCTCTCTTAACTGTTTTAGTGTAATGCAGTCTTGCAGGATATGACTACAACATGATGAAGAGGAGGCTAAAAGAAACAACTTACATGTCCAGAGAATGAATGAAATTAGTGAAGGGAGGCGATGGAATAAAGTGTCCTCTCTATAAAGATCCGAAGAATGCATAACCACCAACTGACTGTGACACTGAGCATATATACCGATAGATAATTGATGGATTGGCAAACTAAGCACTTATGGGAATGTTCTCAGTGCAATACTACTGGTTTTCAAGAGTTGAATTGTTTTCATACTACTAAATCAAACATTTATACTACTAAATCAAACATTTATACTACTAAATCAAACATTTATACTACTAAATCAAACATTTATACTACTAAATCAAACATTTATACTACTAAATCAAACATTTATACTACTAAATCAAACATTTATACTACTAAATCAAACATTTATACTACTAAATCAAACATTTATACTACTAAATCAAACATTTATACTACTAAATCAAACATTTATACTACTAAATCAAACATTTATACTACTAAATCAAACATTTATACTACTAAATCAAACATTTATACTACTAAATCAAACATTTATACTACTAAATCAAACATTTATACTACTAAATCAAACATTTATACTACTAAATCAAACATTTATACTACTAAATCAAACATTTATACTACTAAATCAAACATTTATACTACTAAATCAAACATTTATACTACTAAATCAAACATTCATACTACTAAATCAAACATTTATACTACTAAATCAAACATTTATACTACTAAATCAAACATTTATACTACTAAATCAAACATTTATGCTACTAAATCAAACAAAATTTAAAACTGACACAATAAAAATGTAAGATTTTAGAAATATCATAACACATTTATTGAAGTCAAAAATAGCAAAAGCTAATAAATATATCAAATAAATATAACAAAGCACTAACAAACGCACAGACTTTCAACCAAGAAGGCAGATTCTGTGATTGCACAAATACAGACTTGATAGACAAACAATATCCCTGCAAGTTACAAGTCTGGGCTTTCATAAGGGAGACAAACCAGATTACAAAATATGGTTCTTGTTTGGAAAGCATGCATATCTATTTGATTATTTCCCCTGGCTATGTTTATCAGTTTATTTTTATCATTCATTAATTTAAATATAAATTTATTTAGGGTTAGTTATATAAAACACAACTCTCCTAACCCTATCTCTAACAACTAACCCTAAAATATTAATATTTAAATTAATTATTGATGAAGTGTTGATATAATATTTTGAGTATCTATTCCTAAAATAAGTTGGTAAGCACGCATTCCAAACAAGAACCTGAAATATCAAAGGATGATCTATAGATAGTGCACATACATTGATGACATCATGATGGTTTTTAAAAAAAAACATTAGCATAATCGATGATGTGCATATATTGATGACATAATGTTTTTTTTAATTAGGTTACTAGCCGATGCACATACACTGACAACATTATAATAGCTTGTAAAATAGATATAGGAAATAGATGGGATAAATTTTGTATGACTTTTGTTTTCTGTTTGCAGAAATTATTAGCAAACTGCCCGAGTCTAACTTCACCCATTCTAAGACAAATGTTAAGAGCCTGGTTCCATCTCGAAATGTCCCTACCGCACTTTACATGAGGGAGTTCTTTCACTCTGACTTCACCAAATCTAAGACCAATGTTCAGAGCCTGGTTCCAGTCCCACCTATCTATACCACACTTTATATGTGACTTCACTAAATCTAAGACCAACGTTCAGAGCCTGGTTCCAATCACACCTATCTCTACCACACTTTATATGTGACTTCACTAAATCTAAGACCAATGTTCAGAGCCTGGTTCCAATCACACCTATCTCTACCACAATTTATATGTGACTTCACTAAATCTAAGACCAATGTTCAGAGCCTGGTTCCAATCACACCTATCTCTACCACAATTTATATGTGACTTCACTAAATCTAAGACCAATGTTCAGAGCCTGGTTCCAATCACACCTATCTCTACCACAATTTATATGTGACTTCATTAAATCTAAGACCAATGTTCAGAGCCTGGTTCCAGTCCCACCTATCTCTACCACAATTTATATGTGACTTCACTAAATCTAAGACCAATGTTCAGAGCCTGGTTCCAATCACACCTATCTCTACCACAATTTATATGTGACTTCACTAAATCTAAGACCAATGTTCAGAGCCTGGTTCCAGTCCCACCTATCTATACCACACTTTATATGTGACTTCACTAAATCTAAGACCAATGTTCAGAGCCTGGTTCCAGCTGCACTTATGCCAATCTTTATTCAACATGATAATTAATGTACAACACCTTGCAGCAAAGAAATGGCAGCGCATCTATAATCCTGAGTAAATGAATTGAACGTGTGTTGCCAGGGACCAAACATGGAACAAAGAATAAAGACAGTTTCCTGTCAAGTATGACATATGAGACGTGTACGGTGATGTTGGGGAGAGAAGCTATCCATCCTACATAGGGTCAAAGTGTACCAGAAGCCAAGCTGAAGTCGGATATGTCAAGCTGAAAGGTGTAAATATTGCAGCTAATGCGCAGATATCGCAGCTAAACTGTAAACCATGGCACAGTACAAACCGTTCTCCAGACTAAATTTGCTGATCTGCAGAAGTTTCATAATGAATACAGAAAAAAGAATATTGGTTACTTTATGAATTGTCTTATAACAGTCTTTAATTAAGTGATAACAGAAGTCAACTTCAATTGCTGATAATACTTTAGGCTTGCGAAGCATTAGAGATCTCACAGTACTAGATCACATCTTAGTTGTTGCATTCGGTCCTGGTTCAGAACTAGGCATTGCACTTGCCTGTGGGGAATTTCCAGGAAAACTTTTTTTTTACGGTCCATGCCGTGTGACGTTGGTAGCCTTCTATTTCGTGTAGGGTCAATCATGTCTGAGACCGATGTTCTCCTATGCCACAATACTAGACTGTCAAGCATCTTCTCTCTTGGTCTTTAACTTGCCTGTCTTACAATCTGTTCCATCTTTCCTCTTCTCGTGATGTGTCCAAAAAAAGTGGACTGTCTCTTTCTGATGCAGGTAAGCAGCTCTCTTTCTCAATTAACTTCTTTCAAAATATCTTCTTCAACGTTCATTCTCAAACTCCCAGTGGATCTCTCTAGTAGCAGGATCATGTTCCTATTAGATTTCTAGCAGAATCTAGTCCAGAGAAAGGAAATATGTTGTGTTGTTTTATTTGCACCAATGGCCAGACACATCTGTCTTCAACTGTTTTCAAGATATCTTCATTACACGATTTATCTGTTCATGATGTTCTTAATATTCTTCTATAAAACCATATCTCTGTTGCCTCAATATAATTGTTCACTGTTCTACTGAGTGTCCAAGATTCACTTCCATACATCAGAATTCCAGGATGAAAACCATGATGATTTTTAACAAATGCTGCAGACATCTGAGACCTATGTTGGTTATATGGTACCAGGGTTGATGGTGCATCTTATAGCCTGGTACATCAGGACTCTGTATCTGTGCAAGGTAGAGTAACTCTGGTCCTGCACATTGTAAGGGATGTCTCGACTAGTCTTAGTTTTTCAGTCACAGTTAGTCAAAATTAATAATATCTCCACGTCACGGAGTTTGATGGGTTTAAGATTATCTCCACATCAAGGAGCTGCCTCGATGAGTTTAAGCTTATACGTATTTGCAGAATATTTTTAAAAAGGAAGCATCGAGGAATTCTTGAAAAAAAAAACCAGAAGATAACGGATTGGATTTGAACCAGGTATGTTAGCTGACACCTTTTCACCTTGCAACTTAAGTCGACATGTTTTTCTGAATTTGTTGAATCCCCATCCCTTGAATTCGAAAAATTGATATGACTCAAATTGCGAGGCGAATTGGCATCAGCTGAAAGAATCTGGTTCAAATCCTATCTGCTACCTTCTAGTATTTGAAGGTGAGGTGATTAATTCCCTTCAAGGTAAGCTTTCTACAGTAATTCAGCCAGCTAAGTATATTGAATGAACTGTCTACTGGATGAGAACAGATGTCTTGAACTGTTTACAGTAATTCAGCCAGCTAAGTACATTGAATGAACTGTCTACTGGATGAGAACAGATGTCTTGAGCTGTGTTATTAAAATACATACAAACAATAAATATAGTATTCAGCAGAGATCAAAAAATAATTTCCCTGCATAAATTATTCTTCTCCAACATTCAGGTCATATTTTACACTAGGTCACCTCAGCTGTTACCATGACAACGTAACCAAGTCTTTATCCAGGTTCTGGCAGCAGTTTTGTAAATATGCATGATAGCCCTTCTACTAACTTAAAGATGCATGATAGTCCTGCCACTAACTATAAAGATGCATGACAGCCCTGCTATTAATTATAAAAACTTCACATTAGAAAGGTGTATAATCTTTATAGCACTCTGACAATACAAAAGGCCATCGAAAGTGGTGGCCAGTGTATCAAAATTACACATAAAACCACCTCCAGTAGCTTAAGAAAACAGTGTATAAAAATATGGTTTGAGTTTATTTATAATAAGATATTGTCATTATAGATGACATTATTGGTATACAAATTTATATAAGGGCTATATAAAGTTAGTAGATGGACTTGTATTGTTGCACGGTAGAAGCTAACCAACCGAGTTTATTGACAGCGCAAGAAACAGAGTCGTGGAGAAACATGATCGCCTACGCCATTCAGCATGGCACTTGATTGATTGATTGATTGATTGATTATAGATGAGGACAAGAGTTTGTCAGTGCTAAATAAAACAAATATGTATCAAATGGATGTTGGTCTTGGACAATCAATTAATAGGGAGATTGGAAGATTAAATGCCAATACAGATGTGGCACTGTAGAAGGCTGTGAATACCATGTACAGCTATTCAAATTAATGAAAAAAGGATTGAAAAAAAAGCTGAAAAGGTGTAGAGGATTGACTTCATTGAACTCGGGTTTCCCCATTCGTCCTCCATCCCTCACAATGAGGAGGTATGATGCCTGCCAAGAGTGCCACGCACAGAGCTTAACTCCATAGCTTCAAGCACAGAACGTAACTCCATAGCTTCAAGCACAGATCCCAAAGATATCTCTTACAAAACAAAACAAAAAATATTTTTAACAAGATATTATGACCCAAAATCTTCTTCTGCAGCATTCATACTCAAACTCCCACTGGATCTCTCTTGTAGCAGAACAATGGTCCTACTAGATTTCAAGCAGGATGTAGTCTAGAGAATGGAAATGCTTTATGTTACCTTTTTATTTGCACCAATTGCCTGACACATCCATCTTTTGTGGAAAGCTAGACTATAATCAGGTTAATTAGCAGCTACTGAGAGATTCAAATGCGAAGTGAGATTTACTCCAGAAGAGGTACCGGGTATGTCTTAATTTTTTTATATTTTTTACCACATTATGAAGTGATTACAAAAGATTACCAAAGAAATTTGCTGAGGGACTATGCTCTGAAGAGAGCAAAAAGAATTTATAGATAGATAGAAAAACAGCTTCCAAAAAACCTGTAAAAGACTGAAAACCATGTTGCAGCAACAAGCTTGATGATCTAGCATGACATAACATGACATGCATGACATGACATGTTCCTGAAACTCTTATTAAAAAATACCATCTCGCTTGTTCCCTGTTAAATTAATACCGGTATTTGTATAAAAATAAAAATAACCAATGAAATCAGATTAAACATGATAATAAATTTGTGCGAAGACAGAAAAATAAAGCATATCACAGAAAAATAAGGACATACAGTAAATATAATGCAACATAATTGTGTTCCATGGCCAAACATCAAGTCAGGCTTCCTCCAAACAAAAAACATTCAATATTTTTGTTGTAATTTGTCATCTCTGTTGTCATATACAAAAAAACAAAAATCATGATAATCAGGAACGTCACAAAGGAACAGGCGCTAAAGATAAACATACATGGAGAGAAACTACAACAAGTAGAACATTATCAATATCTTGGACACATAATCACAAATTACAGCAGATGTGAAATAGATGTTAAAATGAGAAAAGGAATTGCTAAAAGTATCTTCAATGACATGGGGAAAATAGTAACATCTAAACAGATTACAAACAAATTAAAAATGAGAATTATAAAATGCTGCATCTCTATTCTATACTAATGCATGACTCAGAAACATGGATACTAAATAAACAATTAAAACACAGAATTGATGCCTTTGGGACGTGGATATATATAGAAGAATAGGGAAAATATCATGGAAAGAAGAAAACAAATAAAGAGGTTCCAACAACATTTAATATGAAAAAAGAATTATTAAGAGAAATAAAGATCAGGCAAATAAAATATTTTGGACACATTACAAGACATAACACCTTATTGAGATCTTACTTGAGGGTAAAGTCAAAGAGAAGCGAGCAAGAGGTAGGCAGAGATACAAGTGGAAGAGTAACATCACAAGATGAACAGGTTACAGTCTAGCAGAGTGCGCCAACAAAACAAGAGACAGGGGATGTTGGGGGTCTGTTGCAGGCAACCTTCATTGCTGAGATGGCACTTGATGATGATTAATCTTTGAAAAATCATATATATATCCAGCTGCAGTTATATAAGTAAAACATCAAAAATGGGGTTTGAGTAGCTGGCATATAATAGTTATTGAAGCTATAGCTAAAATACATACAAGATGACAGTGAAATAAAACAAAATATTGATGTTGTGTTACTCCTATAGCAGCACATCACAGAGAAACATTTGATAACCATCTCATTAATCAATATATATCAGCATTTCCTCCAATGTCTCCACAAACAGAATTTCAGAAAAAGCATTATTTATCCTCCACTCATTCAATAATATTTCAGAGGATTCATGAAAATGGAATTCACACTTTCAGGATTTTTTTGAGATTACAATGATATTTTGGCAACAAAATAAAAATAAAACATAACTTGTGCACTTATATGTACATATGGCATTGGTTGCGCACTTACATGTACATATGGCATTGGTTGTGCACTTACATGTACATATGGCATTGGTTGTGAACTTAAATGTACATATGACTTTGATCTGCCATTATGTCAGAGGAGGTGAAAAAGTCAAACTCTAAGCAATGACACAAACTATCTTTGTGTATGAGATGTAAATGTGACTGTCATTAATTCATGCTTAACAGATAACCAACCAACCTCTGTATGCACTTGAAAACTGGTATATAAACCAATATGGCACCTAAAGACCTGTCTGTCTAAACACCCATCATTCCTATGTGTAAACATTCTTCTTCTTCTGCGTTCATTCTAAAATTTCTGCAGATTAGCAGGATGTAGTCTGGAGAGAGGAATGCATTTTTTTTCATGGTTGACAGTTTGGTTGCGATATCAGCACCTTTCAGCCTAACACAACTGACTTCAGCATGGGTTTTGGGTTACTTTGGCCCTCTATGAGATGGGACAGTCAACTCAACTTTCTTCATCGCCTCATATGACATGCATGGCAGGTAACAGTATCACTGTTATTTTCCCACTTTCTATCCCTGGCAACACACATGCAGGTAAACAACCTGTTGAGTTACATCAATTTTCTATTAATTTTGTTTCATATGTTTATTTTAATTTTCTTACAATACCAGTTTTCATTCTTAATCATCTTTCTCTGGGCTGTGTGTTCCAATTTACCTCTGTGATGTCATCACGTACAGTACCACAATTTAGCTCTGTGATGTCATCAAGTACAGTACCACAATTTAGCTCTGTGATGTCATCACGGACAGTACCACAATTTAGCTCTGTGATGTCATCACGGACAGTACCACAATTTAGCTCTGTGATGTCATCACGGACAGTACCACAATTTAGCTCTGTGATGTCATCACGGACAGTACCACAATTTAGCTCTGTGATGTCATCACGGACAGTACCACAATTTAGCTCTGTGATGTCATCACGGACAGTACCACAATTTAGCTCTGTGATGTCATCACGGACAGTACCACAATTTAGCTCTGTGATGTCATCACGGACAGTACCACAATTTAGCTCTGTGATGTCATCACGGACAGTACCACAATTTAGCTCTGTGATGTCATCACGGACAGTACCACAATTTAGCTCTGTGATGTCATCACGGACAGTACCACAATTTAGCTCTGTGATGTCATCACGGACAGTACCACAATTTAGCTGTGATGTCATCACGGACAGTACCACAATTTAGCTCTGTGATGTCGTCACAGACAGTACCACAATTTAGCTCTGTGATGTCGTCACAGACAGTACCACAATTTACCTCTGTGATGTCATCACAGACAGTACCACAATTTAGCTCTGTGATGTCATCACAGACAGTACCACAATTTAGCTCTGTGATGTCATCACGGACAGTACCACAATTTAGCTCTGTGATGTCATCACGGACAGTACCACAATTTAGCTCTGTGATGTCGTCACAGACAGTACCACAATTTACCTCTGTGATGTCATCACAGACAGTACCACAATTTAGCTCTGTGATGTCATCACAGACAGTACCACAATTTAGCTCTGTGATGTCATCACAGACAGTACCACAATTTAGCTCTGTGATGTCATCACGTACAGTACCACAATTTAGCTCTGTGATGTCAAAACGTACAGTACCACAATTTAGCTCTGTGATGTCATCACAGACATTACCACAATTTACCTCTGTGATGTCATCACAGACAGTACCACAATTTACCTATGTGATGTCATCACGGACAGTACCACAATTTAGCTCTGTGATGTCATCACGGACAGTACCACAATTTAGCTCTGTGATGTCATCACGGACAGTACCACAATTTAGCTCTGTGATGTCATCACGGACAGTACCACAATTTACCTCTGTGATGTCATCACAGACAGTACCACAATTTAGCTCTGTGATGTCATCACGGACAGTACCACAATTTAGCTCTGTGATGTCATCACAGACAGTACCACAATTTAGCTCTGTGATGTCATCACGGACAGTACCACAATTTAGCTCTGTGATGTCATCACAGACAGTACCACAATTTAGCTCTGTGATGTCATCACAGACAGTACCACAATTTAGCTCTGTGATGTCATCACAGACAGTACCACAATTTAGCTCTGTGATGTCATCACGGACAGTACCACAATTTAGCTCTGTGATGTCATCACGGACAGTACCACAATTTAGCTCTGTGATGTCATCACAGACAGTACCACAATTTAGCTCTGTGATGTCATCACAGACAGTACCACAATTAAGTTCTGTGATGTATCACTCTTTACTAATGTGTTCTTGAGAAAGGCTTTTTGTCTGAACATCAATTTGTGTGTTTCTAGTTATTAGCAAAACTTCATTACTGTTTCCAATTTTCACTAACCAACAGGAGTTTGAGAATGAACATTAACAACCACATAGTGATAGTATTAACAACCACATAGTGATAGTATTAACAACCACATAGTGATAGTATTAACAACATTCACTTCTTGAATGTATACACAAAAGTATATAAACATTGACCAATATTACCTTTAAATATGCAAAAGTACTGGGAAGTATTGTGGAAATTGGTTGCTAGGATTAAACATTGATCAAATGTTTGACTCTGATTATAATGAAAAGCCAAGAAGGAGGCGATCTTTGAAAAGTGGGAGGGATATCAGGGTTGCAACTGAAATTTCAATTTTACATCCATAATTTAAAAAAAAAGATTTAAATTTTTTCAAACCATACATCAAAAATAATATAAAAAGTATAGTATATAGTACTCCAGCACATTTATGAAATTTTAATACAGTAAAAATATATCTTAAACAGACCATCTATTCAACAGAAATTTTGTCTTCTTTCTTTTTGCGTTATACTTCTTTATGCATTGCAGCATCATAGGTATAAGATTTCTCGGGAGATAGCCTTTTTGTGCTTCATTAAGTTTGTATTCGCTGATTTTAAAATTTTTATAATCCATCTTTTGCATGGTCTGCCCCTGATTTTATATCCCTCATGGCTGTATAGCAATATTTATTGAGAATCACTATCTGATGGTAGTCTGGAAGCATGTGAAAGCCACTTACCGATAATCTGTTGTCTTTTGATGTAATCCAG
This sequence comes from Meghimatium bilineatum, assembly GCA_034231615.1. Taxonomy (NCBI): domain Eukaryota; kingdom Metazoa; phylum Mollusca; class Gastropoda; order Stylommatophora; family Philomycidae; genus Meghimatium; species Meghimatium bilineatum. Next base: position 74,609,673 of record CM067319.1, on the reverse strand, counting down.
GATTGGCATTGTGTTTGTTAGTCTTCTGATGTTTTCATTTCTGATTCTGTTTCTTACTGTTACTATGAGAATTCTATGTAGATAAAAGCAATTTCTGTTGTTTTATATAGTGCAGTTTTGGTATTCACATGTTTGTTTTTGAAAATAGGAGACATCTGCCCTAAGATCTGGTATGCTATGTTGCATCTATGTTGGACTTTTTGGGTATTTTTCCCATTTGATGATATGATGCTTCTAAGATAAGTGAATTCTTTCATCTAAGTTGTTGGTCATCGATGAAAATAGTAGTGTTTCTTTCTGTTGACATTGTCTTCAACTGAAATATTTTCCAGTCCTGCTATTTTGTAGCTGAAGATGGGGTGCATTGGAATATGCAGTTCTCTTGTGCAATCTCAGGGTTAGCAGATAACCAAGATCCTAAAAACACATCATGGCGCACCCTGGAAACATACTGCTTGTGTGAAGCCATCTGGCAAATGCATTATGGATCATGTCCAGGCAGTGTAGTTTGAGATGGAATGAGAATTGATTGCACAAGACAAACAATATCTCAGAGTAACACCTCTCGGTTCCCACAGCCAAATTATGGTAGCAGCATGGTGTAAGACAATGGATGGCCTGGATTACGTCATGTCAGCTCACTAAGGTGTGAATAATGAGCACGTTTTAGCAGAAGCAGGTTTTGCCAACTGAGTACATGTAAACGTAGTACATCACTGGAGGACAGCACCATATGTAAGAAAAGTGAGAAAATATAAACCATAACATAGCAATATTCATGCTCAAGAGCAAGATTTCAACTGTCATCTTGCAGCAAGTTTGTGTGACAAAGTCAGGGCAAGATACCATTTTCAGAGCAAGATTTCAACTGTCATCTTGCAGCAAGTTTGTGTGACAAAGTCAGGGCAAGATACCATTTTCAGAGCAAGATTAAACTGTCATCTTGCAGCAAGTTTGTGTGACAAAGTCAGGGCAAGATACCATTTTCAGAGCAAGCTTTCAACTGTCATCTTTGCAGCAAGTTTGTGTGACAAATTCAGGGCAAGATACCATTTTCAGAGTTAGCTTTCAACTGTCATCTTGCAGCAAGTTTGTGTGACAAAGTCAAGGCAAGATACCATATCATCCCAGTATGAAGAAAATGTGGGTAGAAGCTCACACTCGATTGAGGTGTTCACAATGTCTGTGAATGAGACCTTGGCAAATAAACCTAAGAGGGCAAAGAAACCCTAGTTTGAACAATTTCCTATACCAGAACCAAGATAACAGTCAAGATAAGGGTCAGTGCCCAAGGACACTGGGGGCAATGGCATCTAATTACACAAGACACTGTTCACTGGCAGCAGAACACCTTGTATGGAATAGACGCAGTCAACCCAAATCTAAAATCTTGCTCACCATCTCCTCAGAAACTGCCACGCAGGACATGTTTTGACTTTCAAAGAAAAAGGGCACAGTGGGTGATAAACCATCATGGTATGGAGCAGATACTCACTTGTGTGCCTAATGACAGATAGAGAGGCTGTCACAGTCTAGGAAGTTCACTTGACATAGAAGCATACTAAAATTGGATCTGCTGGGTCAGAAGACAAATAATGCAGTTCTGCTGTAAACCAACAGAATAACATATTTCACACTCCCCAGCAAAAATCACAAAACTATGTGTTGGTTATCAGAGAGAGAGAGAGAGAGAGAGAGAGAGAGAGAGAGAGAGAGAGAGAGGGAGAGAGAGAGAGGATGCAGAAGAATAATGTGGGAAGACTGCACATCATGATGATGGTCAATGATCTGAATTATTATGTTGCATCTATGTTTGATCTTCTTGATTCTGCCATCAGATGATATCAGTTTCTATGGTAGATAAATTCTATGTTTTGCTTAAGATGTTGATTTTCTATGTGTATCATTGCTTCCACTTCCTTTTGGCAATTGTCATGACCTCTATTTTCTCTGTTCATTTTTAAGTTCTATTTTTAGCATTCTACTATTAAATTATACATCTTATTCATACCACAGGTGTGGTGGGAATACAGTATTTGGTCTGTAAATTTCAATTCTCGATTGATTTTGGTCAGCATCACACATACCACAATTACTTTTCCCAAAGATCTGGTACCCATTTCCTTGGAAATGGTTGACCTAAGAGCCATTAGTGATTTAAAAATAACTTCTATGGAAACAACAATTGCCTGTGGATCAGCAAAGATCACCATCGAGGCCAAATCCATGCAGTGGAGATGCGGCTTAGTTCAGCCAACAGAAGCAGGAAACTAAGATTGGCCAGGCACATCGAGCAGAACGACAGTCCTTCCCAAAGCAAACATATGTGCTGAAGTCAGAGATACCAGACCAAGAGCAAACCACTAACCATGGTATCATGCAACCGGCCCATTTGACATGCTTGACACGAGCAAAGATAAACTCATTAAACCTATACTCTTTGTTGGACTTGTTGATTTATTATTTATATTGCCTATGTTTATTATAAACAGTAGTCTGGATAGTCTACCATTAAAACAGACAATGTGGGCTTTTATGTAGGAAAAAAGTCAATAATGCTGCCAAATTGTCATTTAAAGCCAAACTAAAAGTTAAAAAACAATGACAAGAAAAAAAAGATAAAATAAACATGTTAAATAACTCAATGACGTGCATCCTGGTACAATTTGTTTTAATTATCTAGATCATTGGGAAAACAAACAGGATTTCAAGGAACATTGAGAACATCCAGGATTTCAAGGAACATTGAGAACATCCAGGATTTCAAGGAACATTGAGAACATCCAGGATTTCAAGGAACATTGAGAACATCCAGGATTTCAAGGAACATTGAGAACATCCAGGATTTCAAGGAACATTGAGAACATCCAGGATTTCAAGGAACATTGAGAACATCCAGGATTTCAAGGAACATTGAGAACATCCAGGATTTCAAGGAACATTGAGAACATCCAGGATTTCAAGGAACATTGAGAACATCCAGGATTTCAAGGAACATTGAGAACATCCAGGATTTCAAGGAACATTGAGAACATCCAGGATTTCAAGGAACATTGAGAACATCCAGGATTTCAAGGAACATTGAGAACATCCAGGATTTCAAGGAACATTGAAAACATCCTGGATTTAAAAGATCATCGAAAAACATCCAGGACTTCAAGGATTATTCAAAACATCTAGGATTTCAAGAATCATCTAGGTTCACCTTCACCATCTTTTCTAGACCATGGTCACCTTTTGGAACACATTTTTGACAGTGGCGCCAATGGGACCTAAATAAAAAATCTAGCTAGCATTCTTCAAGGTTAATAATGATAATTTATAATTTGAAGCTTTGAACAGAGTAGAACTGGATGCAATACAAACGAGACAAAAACGAAAGGAAAAATGAGACTGTTTTCCATCAAGACATACTACATTCCTGCACACACTGCAGCAGGTTTTTAAGAACCTGGATTGGATTCATCAGCATCTTAGAACTCACAAACAAATAAATAATCCAAACCTGACGTTTAAAAAAAAAATAAAAGCTAATCTTCATTTGCAAATGAGGAATATCAGCATAATAATTATAATTTCTAAATTTTATTTGTGATCCACTAACAAAATGCCATGGCACCAGGGGAGCCATATGTTCTACACTGACACCCATTAATCTAGAGAGCCATTTCTGACATTCAGATGTACCACAAATGATCTAGATATAAAATAATGAAATTGGCAACACTGAAAGTATGTTCGAAGAAACCTTATGCATATTTATGAATATATATGTGTATTTCTGATTTTGTAGCAGAGGGGCTAATGAGACAGTCTCATCCGTGTGCTGTCATGCTTAAAAGGAGAGGAAAAAATAGAATAATGTGACCTTCCATGCATACTTCAAGAAGCAAACAAGGATGTTTGCAAATGAAGTTGGCCACCGTATCCCATAGGTCAAAGTAACCTAAAAGTCATGCTGAAGTCAGATATGTCAGGCACAAAGTCACAGATATTATACTCAAGCTGTAAGCCATGACACAACGCATTCCATTCACCGGAAATCATCCTGCTAATAAGCAGGAGTTTGAGAACAAAACACAGAAGAATGAGAACTCCTATTTTTTTTAAAATATAAACATAATATTTATAAAAGTAAACAATCATGTAAATGAAACAAATAAAGTCACAAAAACAAAATGAAAGACAAATCTTGTTCACAAATCAGTTAATGAGCAGATAGAGAAATTGATCAGATTAAACTTGGATATCAGGAAACTGAGATTTACTCTCAGATCTCAGGAATGAGATTTACTCTCAAATATGAGAAGATAGGTATATTCATAATTGATAGCTCCACATAAAATAGGCGGCAGCCAAAATAAAGCTGTAGTGTGATATGATATTTGATCAGGAAACAGATGACATCAAGTCTAAGATTGACAGATCCAAGGAAACAGATGACATCAAGTCTAAGATTGACAGATCCAAGGAAACAGATGACATCAAGTCTAAGATTGACAGATCCAAGGAAACAGATGACATCAAGTCTAAGATTGACAGATCTAAGGAAACAGATGATATCAAGTCTAAGATTGACAGATCTAAGGAAACAGATGACATCAAGTCTAAGATTGACAGATTTAAGGAAACAGATGACATCAAGTCTAAGATTGACAGATCCAAGGAAACAGATGACATCAAGTCTAAGATTGACAGATCTAAGGAAACAGATGACATCAAATCTAAGATTGACAGATCTAAGGAAACAGATGGCATCAAGTCTAAGATTGACAGATCTAAGGAAACAGATGACATCAAGTCTAAGATTGACAGATCTAAGGAAACAGATGACATCAAGTCTAAGATTGACAGATCTAAGGAAACAGATGACATCAAGTCTAAGATTGACAGATCTAAGGAAACAGATGACATCAAGTCTATGATTGACAGATCCAAGGAAACAGATGACATCAAGTCTAAGATTGACAGATCCAAGGAAACAGATGACATCAAGTCTATGATTGACAGATCCAAGGAAACAGATGACATCAAGTCTAAGATTGACAGATCCAAGGAAACAGATGACATCAAGTCTAAGATTGACAGATCTAAGGAAACAGATGACATCAAATCTAAGATTGACAGATCTAAGGAAACAGATGACATCAAGTCTATGATTGACAGATCTAAGGAAACAGATGACATCAAGTCTAAGATTGACAGATCTAAGGAAACAGATGACATCAAATCTAAGATTGACAGATCCAAGGAAACAGATGACATCAAGTCTAAGATTGACAGATCTAAGGAAACAGATGACATCAAGTCTAAGATTGACAGATCTAAGGAAACAGATGACATCAAGTCTAAGATTGACAGATCTAAGGAAACAGATGACATCAAGTCTAAGATTGACAGATCTAAGGACACAGATGACATCAAGTCTAAGATTGACAGATCTAAGGAAACAGATGACATCAAGTCTATGATTGACAGATCCAAGGAAACAGATGACATCAAGTCTAAGATTGACAGATCCAAGGAAACAGATGACATCAAGTCTAAGATTGACAGATCCAAGGAAACAGATGACATCAAATCTAAGATTGACAGATCTAAGGAAACAGATGACATCAAGTCTATGATTGACAGATCCAAGGAAACAGATGACATCAAGTCTATGATTGACAGATCCAAGGAAACAGATGACATCAAGTCTAAGATTGACAGATCCAAGGAAACAGATGACATCAAATCTAAGATTGACAGATCTAAGGAAACAGATGACATCAAGTCTATGATTGACAGATCCAAGGAAACAGATGACATCAAGTCTATGATTGACAGATCCAAGGAAACAGATGACATCAAGTCTAAGATTGACAGATCTAAGGAAACAGATGACATCAAATCTAAGATTGACAGATCTAAGGAAACAGATGGCATCAAGTCTAAGATTGACAGATCTAAGGAAACAGATGACATCAAGTCTAAGATTGACAGATCTAAGGAAACAGATGACATCAAGTCTAAGATTGACAGATCTAAGGAAACAGATGACATCAAGTCTATGATTGACAGATCTAAGGAAACAGATGACATCAAGTCTAAGATTGACAGATCTAAGGAAACAGATGACATCAAATCTAAGATTGACAGATCTAAGGAAACAGATGGCATCAAATCTAAGATTGACAGATCTAATGAAACAGATGACATCAAGTCTAAGATTGACAGATCTAAGGAAACAGATGACATCAAGTCTAAGATTGACAGATCTAAGGAAACAGATGACATCAAGTCTAAGATTGACAGATCTAAGGAAACAGATGACATCAAGTCTAAGATTGCTGGGTTCATTTTAGAAATCCGCAATGAATCCGGGAAACCATATCATGTGTTCACATTCCAACTTTTTAATATTATGCGTAATTTCATATAGCTTCCGTGACTCAGAGATTAAAAAGACACTTCTGCCAATGAATTGATCTGCGCACAACACAATGAGAGCCCCATCCCCAGGGTCATCCAAAAAGAGGGGGGAGGGGTGCTCTCAGTGCATTGCGTGCATATCAATGGATGTGGCGGTTTATGCATCTTCAATGAAAGTTCGTTTCATTAAATAATGTATGATTTGTTTCATTAAAATGTGGCCAGTGGTTCCCGTAATGAACCCAATGTTGATTTCTTGCACATGTGCCACGATCGTGTAGGTGTGGGTAGTGGATCTTCTGCTTTGACATGGGTCATCTTCAAAGGGTCTGTGTATACTTTTGAAACAGGAATCGTCCATGTCTTTCCAGGGCTTAAAAGGGAAGCAAAGAATAGCATGTTACATGCCATGCATGTCATACTTGATGACTAAGAAAGGCTTCGAAGTGGAATGGACTATCCCATCCTATAGAAGACCAAAGGTTTGGGAGTGGAATGGACTATCCCACCTATAGAAAGTCAAAGGTTTGGGAGTGGAATGGACTATCCCACCTATAGAAAGTCAAAGGTTTGGGAGTGGAATGGACTATCCCACCTATAGAAAGTCAAAGGTTTGGGAGTGGAATGGACTATCCCACCTATAGAAAGTCAAAGGTTTGGGAGTGGAATGGACTATCCCACCTATAGAAAGTCAAAGGTTTGGGAGTGGAATGGACTATCCCACCTATAGAAAGTCAAAGGTTTAGGAGTGGAATGGACTATCCCACCTATAGAAAGTCAAAGGTTTGGGAGTGGAATGGACTATCCCATCCTATAGAAAGTCAAAGGTTTGGGAGTGGAATGGACTATCCCATCCTATAGAAAGTCAAAGGTTTGGGAGTGGAATGGACTATCCCATCCTATAGAAAGTCAAAGGTTTGGGAGTGGAATGGACTATCCCATCCTATAGAAAGTCAAAGGTTTGGAAGTGGAATGGACTATCCCACCTATAGAAAGTCAAAGGTTTGGAAGTGGAATGGACTATCCCACCTATAGAAAGTCAAAGGTTTGGGAGTGGAATGGACTATCCCACCTATAGAAAGTCAAAGGTTTGGGAGTGAAATGGACTGTCTCACCCTATATATAGCCAAAAGTTTGTGAGTGGAGTGTACTGTCCCACCCTATAGAGAGTCAAAGATTTGGGAGTGGAGTTGCCTGTTCATATAGTGGGTCAAAGTGACCCAAAATTCATGCTGAAATCAGTAATGTCAGAGAAAATGGTGCTGATATCACAGCCAAGATGTGATAGCTGTAAACCACGACACAATGCATTACATTGTCTGGATTACATTTTGCAAATCTACACAAGTTTAAGAACAAATGCAGAAGAAGAAGAAACAGGGATACTACTTAAATGTTTTGGATCAACTTTAAACTTTCAAAAAGCTGATTCGAAAGTTTCAGAAACAATTTTTCCATAAATGAAAGCAGACATCAATACACACACTATTCATTACTAATATCCATTTTTGAAAAGTGACCAGCTCTACTAGGTCACCTTCACTTACAAGATTTTACAGAGAGAGAGAGAGAGAGAGAGAGAGAGAGAGAATGCAGTTACTAACTTCCAATCTGGCACATACATTGGCATGTGGTTCTCATGCCCATGCATGTAACCGTATCAAATAATACTGTTTTCTAGAAAGAAAATATGTCCCAGAACTTAAGGATGAGATGTTGTATCAAAGAAAATGATGCAATTTTTTTTATAAACAGATGACATCAGATTAAGAAACCGATGACATCAGATCTGAGAAACAGATGACACTACAGTGAAAAGTGACAAACCTAAAATAAACAGATGGCATCAGATCAAAGAAAATAAATGACATAAAATATAAGTAAACAGATGTCATCAGATCTAAGATTGACAGATCTAACAAATGATTATATCAGATAGGAATTTGACATATCTAAGGAAACAGATGACATCAGATATGAGATTGGCAGATCGAAGGCAATAATGATATCAGATTTAAGATTGACAGACGATACAGATTATATCAAATCTCCATTTCATATATTAAATGGTGTTTTTCAAGTTAGATTATAGTTAAGCCTAGTTATACCACTAACCCTAATTGATTCAAACATACCACTAACTCTAACCCATCCAAGCATACCACTAACCCTAACCCATTCATACATACCACTAACCCTAATTGATTCAAACATACCACTAACTCTAACCCATCCAAGCATACCACTAACCCTAACCCATTCATACATACCACTAACCCTAATTGATTCAAACATACCACTAACTCTAACCCATCCAAGCATACCACTAACCCTAACCCATTCATACATACCACTAACCCTAATTGATTCAAACATACCACTAACTCTAACCCATCCAAGCATACCATTAACCCTAACCCATTCATACATACCACTAACCCTAATTGATTCAAACATACCACTAACCCTAACCCATCCAAGCATACCACTAACTCTAACCCATCCAAGCATACCACTAACCCTAAGCCATTCATACATACCACTAACCCTAACCATTCATACATACCATTTAGGCATGAAAGGGAGGAAAAAAATGTCATGCTTTGCAGGAGAATTGAGCAGAAGTATGAAATGTTTAACTCATAACTCTTGTCTTGAACTCAGTAATCAGCTCTGTATATTCAGGAACAATCAGTCTTGTCTATTCAGTAACAATCAGTCTTGTCTATTCAGTAACAATCAGTCCTGTTTTTTCAGTAACAATCAGTCTTGTCTATTCAGTAACAATCAGTCCTGTTTTTCAGGAACAATCAGTCTTGTCTATTCAGGAACAATCAGTCTTGTCTATTCAGGAACAATCAGTCTTGTCAATTCAGGAAAAATCAGTCCAGCCTTTTCCATAATTTGTATCTTTGCTTTCTCTATAACTCCTTTTTAAACTTATCCAGAATTCTTAGTCTTGATGGCTTTAGAATTCTCAGTTTAAAATATATCTAGGATTCTTTTTCCTGTTTTTTTCTAGAACTCTCAGCTGACATTTTCCCAGAACTCTGTGCTTCCATCTGTGAAACTTTATTTCAGACTTGTCTTTTCTGGAACACCTAGCCTCTGTCATCTCTGGAACTGTCTTGCCTTTACTAAATATCTCACACTCACACTTGTTTCACCGCTTCACAACAGTCTTCACAGATTTCCACACCGAGTTGTGGATAACAACAGCATCAATGGATACAGATAAATGCTTTGTGGATGTGATTTCTGAGAAGCTCTTTCCACCAGAGTTATACCTAGATGGAGAGAAAACAAAATATAAAGGTATTAGTACATAGTGATCTGTTCGTTCTCAAACTCCTGCAGATTAGCAGGATGTAGTCCGGAGAACAGAATGCGTTGTGTCATGGTTTACAGCATTGCTGCGATATCTGCGTCTTTCGGCCTGACACATCCGACTTCAGCATTGTCATCCTCTTACACACATACCTAATAGGTGTATAGATAGATTAGTTAGATAGATTAGATAGATAGATGGTTGGTTGGTTGCTGATCCAGCGGTCTATGGGCTCCATGCCCTTTGACCTAATGCCATTAAATGGCATTATATTGCTGGGAAGTAGATAGATAGATTAGATAGAAAGATTAGTTAGATAGATTAGTTAGATAGATTAGATAGACAGGTTAGTTAGATAGATAGATTAGTTAATTAGTTAGATTAGATAAATTCTCATGACTCACTTGTAAAATTTTTCACATATCTCATTGACAATATGTTTCGGCCCAACACCATGAACTTTCAAAGCTTCCTCTGTCTCAGGATACAACACAAACAACCCCCGATACTGACAACCGGCATCTCGGAAGAGAATCAGGAAGTGATTTGCATCACACTTGGACATCTCCTGCAAATATAAAAACAGACATGTCTCTTTGTTATCAAACATGTAGATCACAAAATGAAACTCTTATTCTGAATGTTTTTTCAAACTCCTGCTGCATACCAGGATGTGATCCAGAGAATCGAATGTGTGGTTATGATTTATACAACTTCGCTGCAAAACTTTCACCACTCTGCCTGACATATCCAACTTCAGCAAGGTTTTTCTGTCATTTTGACAGGGAATGGGATAGTCAGCTCCACCCCCCCCCCAAACATCCTTAGTCACATTTTACAACATGCATGTCATGTCATAATGTTGCTATTCTTTTCTTCCTTTTCAGGCTGTTAACACATGGGGGAATCATGATGCTAAAATATATCTATTTTCTTTGACTAATTTTAGAAAGTCTAAATTTTAAAACATCACTTTCTCTGTCCCACACCGGAAAGTCTAAATTCTAAAACACATTTCTTGCTCTGACCAATCTCTGAAAGTCAAAATTAGGAAATTTATTTATAAAAACTATGAGATTCCAATATCTTACTAACCAATAATCTAATGTAGCATTTAAATGAAGAATTTTGCTCCATGGCACCCAACACCGCTAAAAAACTTGGCTTATCCACAAGCAGTAAAAAACACATCTGTTGTTCTACGTAATTTTACTGGAAGAATATAAATGTTTTTATACGTTTGATACAAATCAGTTATGTGGAACATACGGCAAATATATTTGTTTGGCAGCAAATAAGCAAACCTGCAGGTTATCAAGAACCCAATTTGGATGTGATGAAACAGACTAAACTTGATTGGTTTAGACATGTACAAGGCATGTTCAAATGAAACTAGCGCTGCATCATCTATGCAAGCACGCGAGGAGCGTGAAGACGTCATCACTGATGTGACAAGTACACATCAATGAATAAATGGTCATGTGATCATTTTATTTATATGCTTAGCGTCTCTTTGCAGGCAGTCAACAACATGGCCAGTGTGATAACGAATCTGGCCAAATTTGACCAACGAGCAGTGATTAAGTTTCTTACAAACAAAGGATGTCAACCAACTAACACTCATCAAATAATGAGAGCTGTGTATGGTGTAAAATGTGTTTCAAAGACAACAGTAAAGGATTTGGCAAAAATGTTTCAGGAAGGGCGACAAGCAACATATGATCTTCTATAGCCGAGTCTGGCAAGTGTTCATGTGACAGAAGATGCCACCACTAAGATTGATGCAGCAATACATGTTGAGGCTGCTTTTAAGCTTTTCATTTGAACATTTATCAGTAAACAAACAGACACAAGTAAGTGAAGCTAACTTGATACTGGTACTCATTTTGTTTCCTCCTGCTTGTTACATTACACATAAATCTGTCTTACATGACATTCACACAAACATGTTCATAGATCAGTACCTCTTTCATTAATCTGTTAATTGGACTGTGAACATAAAAATTGATTGCAAATTGTATTTTTTATTCATTTTCTTGCCCAATCACTTTTCATTTTTACTGAGTATTTCCTTTGTCATATGAATTAAGCGTTTTTCCAGATTGGCCAGGACTGAAAGGGTTAATTAAGGGATACATACAAGAGCAATAAGGATATCTTTGCATATCCAAAAATAAAAATAGTAAAATAAAACTACAACATGCATATACAAACCTCCAAAACTTTATTTTTCAAATCTGTGTTCACAGAACCAGCCAGACAACAGTGGGAGATGGCATTGACAATAATGTGACGATTTGACCTGGAACTAGGTTTGACAAACAGCTTCGGACCTGGGCAACACAAACAAAAAGATAATAAGGAAAAGTTTGACATGTACAAAGTATGTTGGGTATACATGATGAGTATAGCATTTACAAAGTATGGCACACAAACATGAAAAATATAAGATTCACAAAGTATAAGGGGGACACAGGATAAATTTAAACTTTAACATTCCATCTGCGCAAATAAACACACACTCCCAGGTGTATCCAGCTAAATGCAGTGCTTTCAGAATTATGACCATCGCTAAGCAGTTTTGTAACCGCAGTAAAAAGTTTAAATTCAGCTTTTTCTGCCCAGGAAAAGTGGAAACATTGGCTAGGTATTATTGAGCTTCCATTTGTCTATAAGGCAGAGTGCAAAACAACCGACAAATTAGATTAGTTTATAAAGTTTTAGTCATCTTTTAGTTTTAGTTTTGTTGCAATCATCGCAAATAAAGTTGAAATGGAAGTTGTTTTCAGTTAACCTTATGGGCTCTATAGGCTCATATAGCCCCCGACACCATTATGTAACTAGTCACGGTTGGCATCTCCAGTTACCCCCGTTAATATGCCCCAATTCATCAGTACGGAATCACACGAAGTTAAGCTCATATGACGTTGAATTCCCACCACACGAAGCTAAGAATTCATCACAGCCTGCAGGTCAAATTCCTTTACACATTATGATTGTAAGAAGGGAGAAAGCCAGCAGATTCTGTCAACTAATTTCTGGAACAGCTTTGTCCATTTCGGCGCCATAATTTACTATCAAATGTAGTACTGCATGGCATGGTAAGTTATCATCATTGAAAGTAATATCTACATGTTTTAATTGTTTTTTGTGTTTTAGTTGTTGTTATATTATAAAAATGTGAAGTTTATTCATTGAAAAACACAAAAACAATATGTATCCGGGGTGCCATGAGTTAGCATGAACTATTATTACATTGTATGTAGCTCTAGACCTAGTGTTGGACGTACGGACATTGTATGTGATTTCTTCATGTTTTACTAGTTTTTTCAGTCCATATTATATTAGTTTGGATATGAAACAACATATATACAACAGGTATAGGTTTTTAGAAGGATTTGATCAATGTTGCCACGCATTGCTCAAGTATTTGGGACATCAAGAAATTATATTTGCGACTTTTTAAACAGCGTTTTGAGATTTTTCCCCCCAATTCTCAACTTCATCAACTTGCTCACAACTGTTATATCACACATACAACAACAACAAACACACAATCATATTCTTTATTCACTTCTTTATGTACACAAATTATTTTGATATCTTTACAAACACAAAAGTTATTGTGTTTACCAAACACTCACTATAAATAATGCAAATTTTCCAAAAGAATCCAGGTGCGGGGGAAAAATTGTGTAATTTTAATCCAGAGCCCTAAAGGTTAATCTCTTATGAATTGTGTTTCTCATAATGAGGGAACTGTTGTGAATTACATTTGTTTTTAAAGAAGATATGAACACGTTAGTTTTGTTAAGAAATTAAGTCAGGAAGAATAGATCAAGAAGACATTTCATTACATTATATTCGGCCCTTGAGTATAATTACATTGTGGGTCTGACAAATATTCTAGTTTGACTAGTGCAGAACTCCACAAGGTAAGTGATATCTACATATTTTACTTATTTTCACAGAAGATATTATGAACACATTAGTTTGGTGATGAAATAAAATTATAAAAATGATTAAATCTAGACATTTCACAGAATTTATTCAAGCAATAAATCAGACGGACAAGAACACGTGTGTCAGACATTACAAAACTTGTTTTCCGGTGTTACAATTTTCTACCTGCTGTTGTCTCATAAATCACATATAATACGTGCATCAACACAACTTACATTATTAGATTTCAGTATTCAATTCTTTATTTTCAATTTTAAAAATATATACAAAAATATATAAAAACAATACAAGAAATGCATTTTCAAAACAACACACACTCATTATTACGTAATTGTCAAAAAAAGAATCCGACTGCGGGGAGAAAATTATGTAATTTTTATTGAGCGTTCGTAAAGGTTAACGCAGAGGACACACAAAAGAAGTTGGTAAAGACACAAGAGTATATAAGGCAACCTTTACTAAACATACCTAAACTGCTAACCTCCAATTCTACTAGCATGTCAAGAGCATGGATTTGAACCTGAGAATATCACTATTATAACCCTTACCTGCATAGTCTGAGCCTGGATTTGAACCTGAACCTGTCTCACTACCACTGTCTTGACTGTTGCCTCTCTGCTGCTGTCTGAGCCGGTAAAAATCTGGTGATGGAGGCCTGCGATAGGTGGGAGGCCCCTGAACCCCGTTTGATGCTCCTTGTAAAGTGTTGCACGATGCTAGAAGAAATTATGTTAGTGAATTATATACAAAATAATCATTGGATCAACATAATCCAGCATGTAATATAACTTAAATGGTGTCAAAGTACTTTGTGTACTTCATAGCATTTAAAGGTGTCAAAGTACCTTGCGCACTTCATAGCATTTAAAGGTGTCAAAGTACCTTGCGCACTTCATAGCATTTAAAGGTGTCAAAGTACCTTGCGCACTTCATAGCATTTAAAGGTGTCAAAGTACTTTGTGTAATTCATAGCATTTAAAGGTGTCAAAGTACCTTGCACACTTCATAGCATTTAATGGTGTCAAAGTACCTTGCGCACTTCATAGCATTTAATGGTGTCAAGGTACTTTGTGTACTTCATAGCATTCAATGGTGTCAAAGTACCTTGTCTGCTTCATTTGAATTTTATATTCTGGGCACAATCTGAACACAGCCATCTGTATAAATGATGACTTCATGCTCACCTTCATGTCTCACCCTCATGTCTCACCCTCATATCATGTAACACATTTGTGAAACTGCAACCTTCAACAAAATGTATGAAAGCCAGGAAAGGTGTGGCTAAATGATAGTGCTATGCAGGTGTCCAGAGCGGATTAAAAAACCAATTGTGTGATTGTGGTCAGTCACAACATATAGAGAGATATCTTGAGGAGGAAATCCAAACAAACAGTGTGGTTGTGGTCAGTCATTACATACTGGGGAAATTCAAGCACTTATGGTCTGATGTGCAATTAAGATTGATTTGTCATTTGCTGACTACACAATTCTAAATACAGGTTCAATTAACCATTCACCTGTGGAGTATATACCTGCACAGGTATTCAATAAATCTTCAATCTGTGGTCTGGAACACAGCATCTCTCCCAAAACATCCAAAAGTATAAAGCATTATTTCTCAACACTCACTGAGTCATCAGAACACCCCAACCAATAGATTAATAATTTTTTTATTTCTCTCTAAAGAGTGTTTATGGTGTTCACTTTATGCTCAAGAGGTAACAGGTTTGAATCTAGCTTAATATGTCTTGATTACAAAGTTAATTATTTCAGAGATATCCAGGAGGTTGTCAGTTAAAGCTACAGAGTTACGTGATAAAAGTGGTACTCAACACAACTCTTGATTATGCTCCTTCATTGAGACAGATTACATATGTCAACACAACTCCTGATTGTGCTCCTTCATTGAGACAGAGTACATATGTCAACACGAGTACAATGAAGTCAATCCTGTACACATTTTTGAACCATCTCATTAAATCCTAAGATACAAGGTGCCACAAGAAGTGGCTCTTAGTCATCCCCATTTTTACTAAAAGCCACTCACATAAAGTGGCTCTAAACTACTGTATATTTCCAATTATAAACTGATCTATTTATTAGTGGAGGAGGTGGTTTTAATGTCCAGAAAGTGTCAAAAGTGGATAATCTGTTTATACGTAGATGTCCGAAAACGTTAATAATACTGTGGAATCCTGTTATTACAAGAATGAAGGGTCAAGCAATATCATGTTAAAAGAAAATTAACACAAACTTTAGCAACCGTAAGATGCAAGATCATTTTTTTCATTTGCCCCACTCACAGTCATTGACTGAATGGAATAGCTGGGAACAATGCAATAACACAGCAGAACATTCCCATGCAACATCTTCAGTCATGACCATCTGCAATAGAAATACTGTTGATGGTCATGCCCCAGCGGTCATTAAACCCGAAACCAAAAGTTCAAACATTCATTATGACACATAGAAAGTTTCAAGGATCTTTTGCACAAGTTCAAAAGTTTCGGACTGAGTCCGTATAAAATTGAATGCATGCGAAAAAGCCTTGAAACATTCTATGTGTCGTAATAAATGTTTGCACTGTCTGAATGAACTTAAAAGCCACTGGATACATCAAACATCTATAGACTGTTTATAATATGCACTGCCATCTTAGAAGAATGTACTTTCCTGAACAAACTTTTTTTAGTAACATTATTGGAATGGGGGTTCACATATTTGTACAGGAGTTGCAGTTTTACTTATTTCACTAGGATATTCTATTTTGAGTCTGCCCAGGCTGTATTTAAAATGTGATCTTTGCGTAGCTCAGTCCTTTGCAAAATATCACGTGCGACTGATTTGTTACGAAACTAAAACAATTTGCGGCGGACAATGAAGAGGAATTTCCACATGGTAAGCCTAGGCCTCGTGAATCTCGGCCAAATGATGTGATTTTTCCAGTAGAATTCTGACATCGAAGGATTTCAATGTCTGATACTGGATTGTGTTATTGGATACTGATAAAAAGGATTTTGTTTCTTTCCTCTATCTATTCGTTAAACCCTTTGTTGCCTTTCAGCATCAGGAGTAGAAGAGTTTTCTGGAGATGGCCCTCTTGTGTGCTGAGTATATTGTGGAATTTGTTGTCTCTCTTATCTCTGTGGTCCATTGTTTTCATGGCAGGCCTCTAGGTCTGCCTCCCTGTATCTGTGTAACATAGCTTGCTGTAGTACGTTATCTGATGGTAGTCTACTGATGTGTGCAAACTATTTGATCTGTTTTCTCTTAATATGTTCCAAGATTGGGGTGCTGCCTGTTCTTTGTCTAATACCCTCATTCCTCGTGCTCTCTTAGTGATATCCCTAGGATTCTGCACAAACATGCCATTTCAGCTGTCCCAAGTTTGCATTTTTCTTGTGCTGTCGTTGTCCACGTTTGACTTTGGTAGCACAGCGTTGGCATAATAATCATTTTGAATACCGGTAGTGTTATTTTGGTGTTATTATTATAGTTATTATTATATTATTATAGTTATTATATAGTTGTTATTTAGTTATTATAAAATTTTCGTCTGTTACCAGCAATTGATGTTATTCTGTGTTGTTTTTTTGTGTTTATACAACTATACCTGTGTCTAGGCCTAGGCATTTTATCCTGGCTTGAATATATTGGACAAGAAAGACATGTGAGTCACTGGTATTTTCTAGGTTTTTTGGGGATTTTTAACAGGTTTTTTTCCTCTGTTACCAGTATTTGTGTTTCTACAGCTACTTATTTTAAGAATTGTGTTGTACTTGTTTATAAGCAAATCCCAATACAATGTTTATGGATATAAATACAAAAATTCTCTGCTTATAAACGGAAATATATGATGGTAGTTTCTCATAAAGCAGTTCATAGAAATGTGGTCTTTGGATGAGTGTACTGCAAAGTTAGATTAACCATTTTTTCTGGAATTATCAAATCAATGATGAAAAGAAGCTCACATACTTCAATTTTTTTCTACATATTATTTTAGTCTACAATATTATATTTGGCACAAATAAATGTTGGAATCCAAACTGGCAAAAAAGTATATTTCCCTCCACAATCACCAACTGTAACAGTCTAAAATGCTCCCTACCATTTCCAAAGCATCCACATGTAGTTGTAACTCCCTCAGTTGAGAAACAATGGCACAAAGAAAAGGAAATAACCAACACCCACAAAATAAAGTGTTGAAACATAAATTCAGGATTAAGAGAACCTTCAAGAAAAACATAAATGTTAAAACAATAATGGAATCTACATGTATAATGGGAAGTGTTACTGAGGGGGGGGGGGGGGGAACATTCATAAAGTCAACGTGTTAATAAAAGATTAGATCAACAAGGCGTGTAAAACTCATGAAGGAGAAGTACACATGAATCTACATAATAGTGAATGATTAAATTATTAAGTCTGATGTTAGTTTGTCTGTTACAGAACAATGCAGACAATTTTATTGTCAGCCTCTGTGAAGGAGTGGTTAGTGAGCTAGTCGAGAAATTCCCAATTCATCTGAACTAACTCAAGGTTCGAGGTGAAGGGAGGTCGATCATTTGTGTTGTACTGGTTAACGTAAATAATGGATGTATGAGTAGTGTCTTCTGCCGCACTTGTTCTCAAACTTCTGCAGACTTGTAGAATTTAGTCTGGAGAAGAGAATATACCGTGTCATGGTTTACAGCTTAGTTGCAATATACGTACCTTTCGGACTGACACTTCAGCATGGCTTCTGGGTCACATTGACCCTATATGGGATGAGACAGCCAACTCCATCCCAACAGCCTCTTATAACATGCATGGAAAGTAAACAGTGTTGCTATTCTTTGATTTCCTTTCGAGCCCCGGCAACACACAGACAGAGTATTGTCTCAAAAATCAATACAAACTGATAAGCAATGTTATGTGCAAGATCCATCTATTGCCTTATTCCTCAAGGTAAGGTAAAGTACGTCCCATAGCAGTAACCTAATCAACCTTGTCGGGGATGAAGATAACTCTTCATGTACTAAACTGCAGAAACTATTATGTGGGGTGGCCGTTTCCCTTCCTTGCTGTGTTTACTGTCCCTAACTCATATGTCAGATATTCATTTACAGCTGGGTTAACTGGAGCAACAGGTGAGAAATCACAACCCTGAATTTTTTGTCCCGACATTGTTTTGAACCTGGTTATAGTAAGCAAGCTCACTATCAACTAGGCTACTGCGCTCCATACTGAGCAGTGATACCATATGTATCTATCTAACAGTGTGTTTATATGTCTAGCAACCATCTAACCAAGTGGTTACATAACTCTGGCAACTACTATAACCATCTAACCATGTGGTTAGATAATTGACTGCTATAGCCATCTAACCAATTGGTTACATATTTCAGACCAGTACTATAACCATCTAACCATGTGGTTACATAACTGACAACTACTATAACCATCTAACCAAGTGGTTA
Organism: Meghimatium bilineatum; assembly: GCA_034231615.1. Taxonomy (NCBI): domain Eukaryota; kingdom Metazoa; phylum Mollusca; class Gastropoda; order Stylommatophora; family Philomycidae; genus Meghimatium; species Meghimatium bilineatum. The sequence goes on along the minus strand of CM067319.1, from coordinate 74,590,509 downwards.
CATAACTCTGACAACTACTATAACCATCTAACCATCTGGTTACATAACTCTAACAACTACTATACCTGCTTTCCGAATGTGATTAGGTAGTGGTAAACGGGAATGAATAGGTGATGCTGAAGCTGAAACAACAAGGGTAGACAATACCATCCCATGCAAAAAAAGGGAGATAAAAATATTAAAACATTCCAAATTAAAAATCGTTGAAAGAAATATTTTTGATGCAATAAATTCCACAATTTTCTGCCATGTATGACCTGTATACCTCAAATACAGCTTTTTTTTTTAACATTCTCTGCTATCTATGTAACCCATCTTTTTTGTGAGTCAATTTTGTATTTAGTCTGTAGACACCCAGAGAAAAGTAAGGCATTTTTTATGGCTTCTGATATTTCTGCAAGTATTATTATTATTTTTTGGCATAACTTGCTTGTATGTGCGGGACAATCACTCTAGCACAGAATTATTAAAAGAACATGACGGAAAATTAACATGGTACATTGTTGTCCATGACTACAAATGGCTACCTCAATGGTAAAATATGTTGACATTGGATGTCTATGGAAAGAAGACACATGTAGAAAAATGTAGAAAAATGTCGGCATTGGGCTGCTACAGGTTAAACTATATCCCTTATGTGATATCTGGAGGGAATCTTGTGACATCCCTAAACCATAATTGATCTTATTATGAAATCCAGTATTGATGTTAAACCAAATAGCTGAGAGATTTTGTTAATTCATGCTTATGTCTCTTCTTGTTAGTCTGAACTTTCTACCAGGGTTTGAATCTCAAATCAGAATTGGTTGGAATCTCACATCAGAATTGGTTGGAATCTCAAATCAGACTTGGTTAGAATCTCACATCAGACTTGGTTGGAATCTCAAATCAGCATTGGTTGGAATCTCAAATCAGACTTGGTTGGAATCTCAAATCAGACTTGGTTAGAATTTCAAATCAGACTTGGTTAGAATCTCAAATCAGACTTGGTTGGAATCTCAAATCAGACTTGGTTAGAATCTCAAATCAGACTTGGTTAGAATCTCAAATCAGACTTGGTTGGAATCAGTGAAATAGTCTAAACTGATAAAAATAAGCTTCATATTTATGCTAGGACATGCCAATTTCCAATGAAATGAATGCAAGGACAGGCTTACTAGTACAGTGATTATAGGGATCGAACAAGAAATTGATTGATGTTCTTAATGCCTTTAGGGTGATAGGATGAGTGATAGATCTAATACTTGTGACTCTGAAATTTTAAGCATACAAGAACATAATGTCAGGGGGGGGGGATGACAAAATGAGTGTTAATGCATGTAACCAAAAGAGACAGGTACACTTATATAAGAGTAGGGTGGTCAGTCGTTACATGCTGAGGGATATATTGATAAAATCAGAACATCTATCAACTGATGGTTCAATGTACATTGAGAATGATCTGAACACTAACTAACTCAACTCTACATAAACGAGATATTAAAGTTGCAACTAGTTGTATTCCGTAAAAGTGACAGAAAGTCATCTTTTTTTCCTTAAATTTGATTAAACTAGGAGACATTGATGAGCTAAAAATATAAACTGAACTAAGGATCAAACCATGGTCCACCAGATTTTAAAAAGCCATTGCAGCATTGTACTCTATAGTTTTGTTCTGTAGCTTAAACTTAACATTTAGGTTTGTAACTAGTAACATAACTTTGGAAAGACAATAGTATACAATTTATCATGCTAATAGATATCTGATACTGGCCACGTGTAATTGATGAATTTTACACATTTCCTATAGAGAGCATAAGACAAATGTGTATGTTATATATATAATTATATAATAATAATTATAGATGAATATAGGTTCACAAGAATTACAACTTTCTAGAGTCAAATGTCAAAAACATGCACTTTATGATACATGTAGGCCTATTAAAAGTGTCATGCGGTAAACAGTGTAAGTGGAAGGAGTGGAAAGGGGCAAAGAAAATCATGATCAGGCAATATCAAAGACTGGTCAAGATTTTTCCGAACCCATCCGCATTGCTGAATATGAAAATCGCTGGATGGCTGAGTGTTAGTGCATCTAACATAGAAACCCCTACAACCCTGGGCTGGAGGACTGTTTTAATGCATCTAACATAGAAACCCCTACAACCCTGGGCTGGAGGACTGTGTGTTAGTGCATCTAACATAGAAACCCCTACAACCCTGGGCTGGAGGACTGTGTTTTAATGCATCTAACATAGAAACCCCTACAACCCTGGGCTGGAGGACTGTGTTTTAATGCATCTAACATAGAAACCCCTACAACCCTGATGAGTTACAGTTTTTATGGATATGGATTATGGATATGTTAGTAGAGAACAGTTTGTGTACATATCTTTTGTACATATATTGTGTACATATCATGAGAATTGGTTTTAAAATCAAACATATCATTTAAATGAAAACGTATATGATGGCATTTCATACATAGCAGAAAATAGGATGTGCAGATGTGAATGTCAAGGATGTTTCTTGTTATTACAGTTGATATATTCATAGCATGCTAGCAATATTGTTATAGTATCACAAAATATGTGGAAACATAGCATGCTAGCAATATTGTTATAGTATCACAAAATATGTGGAGACATAACATACTAGCAATATTGTTATAGTATCACAAAATATGTGGAGACATAACATACTAGCAATATTGTTATAGTATCACAAAATATGTGGAGACATAACATACTAGCAATATTGTTATAGTATCACAAAATATGCGGAGACATAACATACTAGCAATATTGTTATAGTATCACAAAATATGTGGAGACATAACATACTAGCAATATTGTTATAGTATCACAAAATATGTGGAGACATAACATACTAGCAATATTGTTATAACATCACAGATTATGTGGAGACATAACAAACACATAGCTGTCAACTTATTTTATCATAAATCCATATTTTAATATAAAATGTCTATTTATCGCCAAAATACTTTTTTTTGTGGCCAGAACTTCTGTATCAATAGGGAAATTCTGTACTAATTGACACCTATGCAAACACTAATTGATACATGAATTTTTGTTTGCAAGAGACATGCTTCACCATGAGATGGAACAACAGACATGTTGGAATAATAGATGAGCAGGAACAAGACATAGATAGGGACAAAACATAAGCAGATTCATGAAATAAACTTTGACAAGAGATAAGCTGGAACAAGAGATAAGCTGGGATAAGAGATAAACTTTGACAAGAGATAAGCTGGGACAAGAGATAAGCTGGAACAAGAGATAAGCTGGAACAAGAGATAAGCTGGGATAAGCGATAAGCTGGAACAAGAGATAAGCTGGGATAAGAGATAAGCTGGAACAAGAGATAAGCTGGGATAAGAGATAAGCTGGGATAAGAGATAAGCTGGGATAAGAGATAAGCTGGGATAAGAGATAAGCTGGGATAAGCGATGAACAAGAACAAGAGAGGAGCAGATATAAGAGATAAACTGGAACATGAGATAAAGTGAAGTAGGAAGAACAAAAACATCTATGACTATACCAGCTCACAAGGAAGAACACAAACATCTGTGACTATACCAGCTCACAAGGAAGAACATCTCTAAGTATATAAGCTCACATGGAAGAACACAAACAATGTCCTCATACTGGGATTATCTAAACTACCTGACATAATATCTGGTGTTGATCTATCAGCCACTGGTGTTCGACCTGCCAAGTCTTCCTTTGAACTACTGCCAGAGTCTGCAGAATGAGAACATAAATGAGGTCAAAAAGTTAGTTAACATAAAATTGCCCAATATGTGAATATAATTGTTTGTGTTTTGTATCTTCAGACTCCCAGAAATTACAAGCAAGTCAAGACATTGTTCCCCATATTGCATTGTGATTGGGATGGAGGAGGTGTGTATCTAGAGCTTTCTATCACCCCTAGAAAACTCTCATCCGAATACAACGCTTGAATTGTGTCCATCTCTGAGAAATATGAGCAATGAAGCTCTTGTTTATTATCAGGATGTAGCGATCAGCATTGGATTTTTTTGGATGTGATTTTCTAAGCAACATTTATGTTGAGTATGGTGTCATTGCTTTCTGAATGTTCCCAGTGCCTAATTATCTGTGGCTAGAATAAAACCAGGCACGTTTGCTGCCAGAGACATGCTCATTGTCTAAGTTTGGTTAAGTTAATACTGCGGAATCCCATTATAACAACTTGGCCCGGACTGACAAAATATTGATGCAATAACAGAAATTCGCTATATACAGCACAAACAATATAGAATAAATATAATTGAGGATTCTGAAAATTGTTGTTATATAGGGAAATTTGTTATAAAAATAATGCACTGTAGGGGGATTCCATTGTATTAATCCCTTAGCTTATATAGAAATTATATATAATTTTCCGCCGAAGACGGATGTGCCGGGCCATTGGCGCAAATAAAACGGCAGCACAACGCATTTCCATTCTCTGGACTACATCCTGCTAGAAATCTAGTAGGACAATGGTCTTGCTACAAAGGAGATCCAGCAGGAGTTTGAGAATGAAAGAAGAAGATATATAATTTATTATTAATTATTTATGTATTCTTAAAGATACGATGAAAAGCAACTATCATTTTGCAGAGATCCTCCTCTTCTTAGCTTCCCAGGGATAAAATCTGTCAAGAAGCTTATAATAAAGCATCCAGAAGAATTCTTTCCTGGGCAAACTAAGAAAATAAAGATCTCTGCAAAATTGCGACAACCCCACATCATATCCTTAAGAAGATCTCCACAGCTAAGGGGTTAAGCAAAATCTCTCCACATTGTACAAACATGTGCACAGGTAAAGTAGTGTACCTGGCTCTGAAACTATGGTCTTGGGTTTGACAAACATAGACTTGGGACGCTGCTTGCTGGCGCTGGTGTCCCGTTTCTTGGGACGAGGTTTTGGAGGTGAGTCATCCTCCTCTTGTTTCTTGTGAAGGTATTGTTGGAAAATGACCTCCCTTCTTGCTTTCTCCTCTGCTTTCTTTCTCTCCTGTTCTTCCTCCTTCAACCTGAAATAATAAATGTAACAGACTCATCATCTTCACATATTTCATCATATTACACATCATATTACACATCATATTACACATCATATTACACATCATATTACACATCTTCATCATTGTCCAAACCATAATCACTATCCTCTTCATCACATGACAGACGAGAATTAATGTGCTTTCTTTACGGTGTTCGATTAGCGGCTGTTCCTGAAAGTAATGGCAACCTACAGGAATATTGCGTCTAGAGATTTCCAATGAATTAATTTAACTTTTTCTCTAGGATTGTGGTCTTGTGGTGTAGACAGAAAATGAGGAACGTGAGAGAAGACATATACAACGCTGACTACCACGCTTTAAACAATGATAGTTTCGAAAACCCTGAACTACGCTACGCAGACGACGCTGGGCTTCTTTCAAATGATATAAAGGGAATGGAAGAACTAATCAAGAACACTAAGAAATACAGTGAATCAAAAAACTTATATTTATAAATTTGAGTATTTCAGAATGCAATAGGTGTTCCTTATCTGCATGTATTTGAAGGTACTCTAGTGCACAATAATCTGTGCCAAACTGTTGGACAGTCGAGTAGGTACTGCATAGCTCTTGTCAATGTGTCTCTTGTGCACCCAAAAATGATACACATTGCTGCATTCTGGATTCAATCCAGTCTTTTGATCTCAGTTTGGCTGAGTCAGAATTGCCAGTGCATATTCCACCACAAACCCTGGTACAAAATAAATAATAACCTCTGCTCACACTGTGAAGCAGCCATAACCTTGATTGTTGCTGAGCCTTTGCCTGCCCTTATGATAACATGGAAACATGTTTCCTGAAACTTAGACATATGCCAAAAAAAACACACCCAGGTATCTCATTGTGCTGGTTCTTTCTAACCTGTTCCAGGCCAACAAAACATGTGGCATGGGTGTCTTAACCATGAGATTGTTCAAGGAAAACCAAGTCTAATTCTTATTGTATTGTACTGGTTCTTTCTAACCATTTCCAGGCTAACAAAACGTGGCATGGGTGTCTTAACTATAAGAATGCTCAAGGAAAACCTAGTCTAATTAGACCGAAGACTATATGGTATTCAATGTTCTAAAAAGTCTCCTACTTGAAGCAGTAAAATGGGATTATATAAATGAAGTGCTTCTGTGGTTTGGACAAGAGGATAGCCTTTACTATAATGGTCTTTAGCATATATAGAGACAGGAAGCAGGTCAGTTTACAATTTCAAATGGACTATGATCGCCTCATAATTTTCACAAACTGCCCGAGCAGGTTTTATAGAGAAAGTGCCTTACCCATTTATGGGGTTACCCTCTTGCCTCTGTTCATTAGTTTCAAGACACATGCGGTTGCATCTGTGGATCTCACCAATGGCACACTAGACAAACCACCCATGCAACAGAAAACCTTAGCAGATGGCATGCCGTTATATTGAGGCTCTCTTATGGAAGCTTTGTAGCATGTCATCTATACAATTATATACCCTCTCTAAGTAGAAGGCTCCTTCAATAGGCATTACACTAAGCTGAAAGCTCATGTCTACTGGATATGAAAGAGAGCTCAGAAAAACCACCCTACTGCACATAGAAAGTAAGAGCTAATCGCTCGCAAATCCTGGGGTTCATAAACAAACAAAACAAACAAAAATTAGTTCCAAGTGAAAGGCAATGTCAATACACTTAGAAACAAGCAGAACTGCATGAGATGGCAGAAGATTGTTTAATACACCTTTGACTATCTTTCTGCTATGAATCTTCAGCGTGGGTTTTACTACCTTGGTCTCAGGGACTTCCATTAAAACCTACTAGGCAGTGGGAATTTATGTAGGGGTCGACTCCCTTGGCCTAAGACACTCCCGTGTTAACCCGTAAGGCAGGTTAACCAACAAGAAGAAAGCCTTACTATATAGACTATCACTTAGCAGATGTTTTCTGTTGTATAGTTTGTGGCTTAGTAGGCTAATGGTGAGGACCTGCAGAACTCACTGTGAGGATGAATACAGAAGAAGAAGTATTAAACACGTCGGCTGTACTTTTCCAGATAATCTAGTTCTCATTTGGTTAGGCTGTCGACCTAGAAACAACTGGTGACATAAAAGATATTCCAGCTGAACAAACCTGGACCACACAGCTAGCAAGTCAGTGTACTAGTCACTGAGCTGCCAAAGCACATACAGTATAGTAATGGTCATTTTCTATCTTCCCCCCCCCCCCAAAAAAAAATAATTAAAAAACCAAACAAACAAGTATACTAACTGCTTCTCCTTCTGTTTTCTAGCTGTCTCTGCCTCCTTTTCTATCCTCTTCCTCTCCTGTTCCTCCACTCTCTTTCTCTGCATCTCCAACAGCTTGATTCTCTTCTTCTGCATTTCATCCTCAATGATCTAGAAAACACACACACATAAATGACATCATAAACAAATCTGATAAACACACAGACATACACCTGTTAAATTCATCCTTTCTCCAGCCCTTGTATTGATCTAGTCTGAAATAGTCCGGTCAACACTGCCGATATGGACATTACAACTCTTTCTCCAGCCCTTGCATTGATGCACACGCATTTCCAAAATGATTAATTTACCCCAATCATGAAACACAATATTAATCACAAATAAAACTAAAAGTTGGTATATCATGAATTCAATATTTATATGCATGAAAAACAATAAAAATGTGGTGAACAAGCAGAAAAAAACACCATTTGTGATTTCTAATTTGGTTTGGGTTTGTGAGTTCGTTGATGCTCGATGAGTCTGATTCGTGCCAGGAAAAGTCTACTATAGTGCATGCAGGAGTACAGAGGGTCCTGATTAGGAGAGTTTTTGGATTTGTCCTTCCGCTTCCGGTGCCTAAAAATTGTCAGCTGTGTTCTCTCTTTTTCAAATTTAGTGATGCCAGCAGTGATCTGGATGTGCCAAGCTGAGCAATAAAGGGCTGTAGTCTCTAAGGAATTAGGATCGATGCTGCAGTGAGTTTTTTTAGGTGATCCTTGAAGGAAGCACTTTTTCTGCCCTCCATTTGAACGTTTACCATCGCACAGCTCCCCATAGAATAATGTCTTTGGAAGGCGCTTGTCTGGCATATGCATGATGTAGCCAGTCCAGAAAAGTTGGGACTTAGTCACCAGAACATGGATGCTTTGCATAAAGACTTTTGAAGGATTTTCGTGTCTGGAACTCGATCCTGCCAATGTACTCCCATGATGTTCTTAGGCACCAAAGGTGAAAAGAGTTAAACTGTCAAGTGTATTCCGTAGACAGTCCAAGATGACACAACATAAAGCAGTGTTAAAGATTTATTTAGGTAAAGCATAAAAAGCTCATTAAAGAAATGAATGACTTTTTATTTAGGAATCAGGAGAAGAGGACAACAATTTTTACCAAAAGGTGGGGGGGCGGGAGCCACAGGTCCAAACAAAGTTGGAAAAGCTGCTCTAATGGCTAGGAGATCTAGGCAACTGCTGACAAAATGTGAAGCATATAGCACAACAATCTTCAGTATGAGAATACAGATTGAGGCATAAAAATGGGTCTCTCAGTCAGGGTCATTATTGTTATTCTCAATGCATAATCCACAAGATTTAGAATAAGTGACTATGTTATGAGTTTATTTGTGTTTGACACAAGGAGGGACTTTGTGCAGATTTTACCCTGGTCATGTTGGAGTTGAGGAAATTACAGAGCTGACATACTGACTTCAAGAGAACAGGTGTAGGATAGATGATAAAGAACAAAACGAACATTTGGAATCTCCTATATATGCAACTTTTGTATGCTGACACCATGGTGAACAATGCTGTTATTAAGAGATTGAGGGAGTTTGGAATTTCTCAGAGAGATCAAGGGGTGGGTTAAAGAAGACATACAATCAACAAGAAACTATCAACATACATACACTTTCATCTGCATAAAGAGACAGAACTCTTACGGAGATTCTTGAAGTGTATCACTCTCACTTCAGAAAATTCTGAATCTAGTCAATTATTACAATGCTTCAAAGTCAGACAGTCACAAACTCACAAACTATTGTATGTAATGAAAGACGCACTGTTCTTAATGTTGCAAACAAACTACATTACAAAATTAGAAAGCGAAAGACATCACAAAGATCCACTTACATTTTCTCTAACTATTGCAGCTTCATCCTTGATGACAAACCCAACTTTGGAAGCTGATGCTTCACCTGAAGGATCATCTTTCTGAGGTATCACAGTTGCAAGCACAGCCTGGCCGGCTAAAATAACTGCTTGATCATTAACAAGGTTGGTTGTACCGGATAAGGTTGTTGCCTCGTTATGAAATTGTGTGTCAGTTTTCTCAATATCTACTGGATGTGATGCTTCTTTCATATTATGTTCTGAGAATTGTGGCTTAGGCCACTTTGCAACTGTTATATTATCACCGAATGAAATAAAGAAGCCATCTGCAGCACCAGTGGAATCTTTTGATGACTCATCTATAGACTGCTCATGTTTCAGTTCACTTTCATGAAATGATGCATGCGGAGAACTGTCTGCTAATGATGAACTTGAAGTATCTAAAGGGACAGTTATGCCTGAATCTGTTGCTGCATGATTAGCATTTTGCGGTGGTGGTCTATTTATTTTCTGTCCATATCTTGCACGTTGGGGTAATCCATGCACCTGAACTGATGGAGATGATATATTCATTGCAACATTACTCGCTCCAGGAACAAACGATTGCACGATAGATGGGGACTGGGCTTCTTTCTGATGTTCATGCTGTAGCGATAATCTCATGATCTCTCCTTGCAACTCTGTCAAGCTGGTGTTGAGTTTGTCTAAGGATGAGTCATAGTCTTCCTGCTCAGAGTCCGACGTTAGACATGGGGAGGAGGTGCCTTCCCTAGAGGGAACTGGAATAGGCGGAGTGGGAATATGACCTAGCATGACCTGTGATGAAGTGGTAATACCTGTAGACTGTGACTGCTTGTGATTCTGCTCTTGAACTGTTCTAGAATTAGGCACAGCTACAAGGTCATGTAGCCTAGATAAATCTCCATCAATACAATCTACTTTTCCCACCCTTCCTTGATCAGAAACTGCATGACTACCATTTCTAAACCACTTATTGCGGACATTATCAATAGTCTGTTGAATCCCGGTTCTAGAAAAAGGTTTGTTCCCACAAGTTTGTGACAGGACTGGAGATGAGTCTATGCATCCTCCGCTAGTTCCTGCATGAGCCAATAAAAAAGTTTGCTGATTTTCACTTAAATTACTCGGCCGATGAGCCGCAGAAGCTGAATTAGACAAACTTCGTCCTCCAACTTCTGATAAATGACTCTGAGACCGCCAGTCAGTGATTGAATTTTGACCTCCAGGACTAAGAGCTAATTGTATAAAAGGCTGATTTCGGTTGACACCACCAGCAATGGTTTTTTGTGGCTGATAGCCAAGGCGTGCTTGAATTTGAGCATGGGTAGAATTTGGCAGGTTTTCTGGCAATTCACACAATTCATCATCATCATCTCTGCCATCTAAGTGTTTTGACACTACTCTCATAAAGGCAGCTTTACCTTGAACAGAAAATAGACACACATAAAAATATTAGCAATTTTTTCCATGGACTTCATAAATCTGGCACTGTTTAAACAATACACTCAGACATGACTGATTTCTCTCTCTGTTAGTGTGTGCATGTGTCGAGTATAATGTGTGTGTGTGTGTGTGTACACACACTTTATGTGTTTGTCTGAATGTAATTTATCCTGCAAAAGAATGAAACTAAATAAACCATTTTTTCCACACCGCTGTGGTGTATGAATACATGAGCTTAAGTAATGACGAAATATGAGGTAATGATAGATACGATAATCTAGACAAAATAATTATGATTGGTGCGGCATGGTGATAGATGAGATAATGATGTTAGATGAGGTAATAATGATAATAAAAAATAATGATCATATAGGAGGTAGTAATGATAGATAAGGCAATGGTGATAGATGAGGTAATGATGACAGATCAGGTGATATTGACAGATGAGGTGATAGTTGATGGAAATGATGATAAAGTGGTAATGATGATTGATGAGGTAATCATAATGTAACTGATGAGATTTTAACCTGGTCGGTTCAACTGACACCAATTGTCTCACAACTTGAGTCTACTTGTTTTTAAAATTTGGTTATGAGGCGAATTGGTGTCAGCAGAATGGACCAAGTTCAACTCTCATCTGCTGCCTTCTAATTGATTTCAATAATTTCTCAAAGCTTCCTAAAACTATTATTGATCAGACAATGATGACAGATCAGACAATGATGACAGATCAGGCAATGATGACAGATGAGACAATGATGACAGATGAGACAATGATGACAGATGAGACAATGGTGACAGATCATACAATGATGACAGATGAGACAATGATGACAGATCAGACAATGATGACAGATCAGACAATGATGACAGATCAGGCAATGATGACAGATGAGACAATGATGACAGATGAGACAATGATGACAGATGAGACAATGATGACAGATGAGATAATGATGACAGATGAGATAATGATGATAGATCAGGCAATGATGACAGATCAGACAATGATGACAGATCAGACAATGATGACAGATGAGACAATGATGACAGATGAGATAATGATGACAGATGAGATAATGATGATAGATCAGGCAATGATGACAGATGAGATAATGATGACAGATCAGACAATGATGACAGATGAGATAATGATTACAGATCAGGCAATGATGACAGATGAAACAATGATGACAGATCAGACAATGATGACAGATCAGACAATGACAGATGAGACAATGATGACAGATCAGACAATGATGACAGATCAGACAATGATGACAGATCAGACAATTACGACAGATGAAACAATGATGACAGATCAGACAATGATGACAGATGAAACAATGATGACAGATCAGACAATGATGACAGATCAGACAATGATTACAGATCAGGCAATGATGACAGATCAGACAATGATGACAGATCAGACAATTACGACAGATGAAACAATGATGATAGATAATGCCTAAAAACCTCAATGGAAAATGATGGGTACTGAATCATGCATTACTATAGACAAAATATAAATTGGTTAGGTCATCTAACAAGAATGAATCCCAACCTACTCCCAGCAACAGGAGACTGTCTGGCTATAGAGCAAAAGGTCGCCCAATATGCAGATGGATAGACAACATCAAAGATATTTTAACGAGACACAATCTAAATAAGATGCTGAAGCCTCCCAACTGGCAAAGAATAAAAATCTTTGGCCCCCATGACACCTCACAGCACACGTGGCAAGACAAGACAAGATAGATGAGGCAATGATGATAGAGGAGGTGATGATGATAGAGGAGGTGGTGATGATAGAGGAGGTGATGATGATAGAGGAGGTGGTGATGATATATGAGGTGATGATCAGAGGACAGTAATAATGATTTCAGATGGACTCACCAAGTCTCTGCCTCATCTTGTTCTGCTGCAACTCTTGTCTGTGTTTCTTCCTCTCAATCTCTTTCCGCTTCTGCTCTAATTTTACCCGCAGCTGCTGAAGGTCAGACAGCCCCATATCTATACCATTGGTATCTGTCGCCGCCCCGCCTGGGCCAACAAGGTTTGTTTTCTCTGTTGAGAAAATTATTACTTGAATTCTTGACCGTATAAAAACAGAAAACGATTTTCTGTCCCCAGATGAATAATGAGGTGATGGTTCATAGTATCTACACTTGCCGGTAAGCGCAGGTGTGACAGCCGCAGTTGTCATTCAAGGTGTGATGTGTCTATTTGGTTGCATTAAGTCCATGTTTGTTCAAGGTTATCTTGATGCTTTCTATCCACTGGTTTCTTGATCTACCTTTGGCTTTATGTCCAGATATACTTTTATTATATGCTCTTATTGGTATTCTTGGGTACATTTTCATAAGGTTATTGAACCATTTTACCTGCTGTCATATTACACCTAATATTTTCCTAATTTCTTCATTTTTTATTTGATCTAGTTTAGTAACTATTACAGCTTTTCTTAGGTACTTCATTTCACATGTAACAACTTTCCTTTGCTGTGAAACTTAAAGACCATGTTTTGCGTTGGTAGCAAGGCATTGGTATAAAAATTGGAGATCTTTCTTTTGATTTCCATCATGATATTTGGGTGTAGAAGTAGTAGTGAAAGTTGGTAAGTCACTGTGTTTTCTGTCTGACACCTTGTTTCTATTTCTATGTCTAGTAAAAACAGACGACAACAAAATAAATAAGACTTATGAATCAGCACACACTAGACAAGTCTATAGGTGCTCCCGGTCCGTATCTTAATTAATTCATCAGAGGGATATATATATATATATATATATAAATATAGGCTCACAGTTCTAATTCAATATTTGATTAAATAGTTTCATCTCTGAAGAGACACAAAGACTTCATGTAATTCGGTAGAGAAGCTGTCAACTGCATAGACAAATTTATGTGCATTAACAGACACTGCCCACTCATCTGTCCAGATGGTCAAGCTGTCTATAATTGACTACAACCTCATTTGTGACACCTACACACTTTGTTTAGGGTTAACTCAGTGGATAGTGCATTAGCTTTATAGTTGGGTGATCTAAGGTTTAATTTCCAGTACAACTGGAAATCTATTATTTTTAAATCGATAAAAGCTCCTAGGTCGACCCAGTCTAAGAAAATTGGCACCAGATCTTCCGGGAAAGTAACAGTGGTAGGTGTGATTCTAACAACATCCTCCGTTGATATGTCATTGGTCAATTAAAAAAATATGAACCCAATACTCTATTTTCCAATTAGCCACAAGTTCAAGTCATGAATAGAAGAAACTACATTCTTTAATACTCTGTTGACTACTCCATGTTGCTAGACTTTATTATACTGAACATAAAAACAGTAAATACATGAGAAACCAAATCAACGCTCTTACTGGTCACCAAGAAAATCATCCGTTTCTTGTCAAACATTGAAACTGTTCAACAAGAAAATCATCCGTTTGTTGCCAAACATTGAAACTGTTCAACAAGAAAATCATCCGTTTGTTGTCAAACATTGAAACTGTTCAACAAGAAAATCATCCGTTTGTTGTCAAACATTGAAACTGTTCAACAAGAAAATCATCCGTTTGTTGTCAAACATTGAAACTGTTCAACAAGAAAATCATCTGTTTCTTATCAAACATTGAAACTGTTCAACAAGAAAATCATCTGTTTGTTGTCAAACATTGAAACTGTTCAACAAGAAAATCATCTGTTTGTTGTCAAACATTGAAACTGTTCAACAAGAAAATCATCCGTTTGTTGTCAAACATTGAAACTGTTCAACAAGAAAATCATCCGTTTGTTGTCAAACATTGAAACTGTTCAACAAGAAAATCATCCGTTTGTTGTCAAACATTGAAACTGTTCAACAAGAAAATCATCCGTTTGTTGTCAAACATTGAAACTGTTCAACAAGAAAATCATCTGATTGTAGTCAAACATTGAAAACTTATGTGATTTGGACACCGGTAGACATTAATCCCTTTCCAAGACTTTTCTGACAGTTGACGGAGGGGAAAGTAAAGTATCAACTAATCATATTAAGGAATGGTCAGGATTAAGAATTATACAAGATACAACACTGCTGCTATAAGGCATTACAAGTAAAGAAGCAGAACTATCTTGTAAGAAGGAAAAGACCTTCTCTAATGTCATATTTTCCAATGTGGGGCTCACACCCTAGGTGAGGGCAGTACTTGAATGATCAATTTACCCCAATCTCGAAACATTAATCCCAATAAAACTAAAAGGTGGCAAATCATAAATTCGAACTTTATACCAACACTCTGTTATCAGTGTTAGACATGGACTATACTGAAAAAATTTAATGAACTCAGATAAAGCATTGAAAACAGAGAGGAATGGCAGGATTTTTGTGTTATTGTTTATAAAATGGCACCTCTGTGATATTAAAGAATTGCATGTTTGATGATAATTGCCAGGAAATTTGCATGCAAAATCTGCTGGTACACAGAGGGGTTCTTATAAACTGTGGTAATACAGTCCGCCTGCTGGAGCACAGAAGGGATCTTATAATCTGTGGTAATATAGTCCACTCTGTTGGAGCACAAAGGGGATTTTATCTATCAATCTATGTTCCTTCAGCGCGGAAGACGGTACATAGGGCAGAAACCAGAGCTCTGTAGTTTAAGCATTTGGTGCAACTGTGTATAATTCTTGTACATTGTTGAGACCCGTAGACATACCCTCTTTGATGGTCATTCTGTGAAGAGTCTCTCTTGGTCTTCCTCTTTTTTCTTTTTCCATCTGGTACCCATTTTAATGCTTTAAGTGGCAGTGTTTTCATTCATTCAAAGTATATGTCAGATTAAAGTCCATCGTTATCTTCTTACTGTTGTAGAAACATAAACATATTGCTGTTTGGTGTCTTCTCTTACTTGCATGTTTGATTTAAATTCTTCCCAACCAATATTTAAGAGTCTTCTAAGACATTTATTTTCAAATGAGTTCAATTTCTTCTCCAGCCCCTTTTGTCATTTTCCAACTTTCGCAAGTAAGTGATATCACATTGGAGTTGAACAGTTGTAGTTTGGTATGTTTACTTATTGTTTTTTTTCTTTCCAGAAAGCACTTGAAGCCAACGCAATTCTGGTAGAGATCTCTTTTGTTGTATCTCCATCTTGCGTCATTTTGCTGCCTAAATAAGAAAAGCTATCAACTGTCTGAGTTGTTTCTCCGTTGAGGGTGATTTTAAGGTTACAGTTAGTAAAATTCATTAACTTTGTTTTGCAAGTGTTTCACCACGCCTATATTAACACTGGTCACAGAAAAACAAAATGGCGGCTAGCGCCGTTGACGACATACTCCATCCAATGAGATATCGTTATAATAGACGCCCCACAGCCTGATTGGTTACTCAGGAACATGCGCTATTGAAGCCGGTTCATTCCTACGTCCGACATGATCGCTGTAACAATGGCTAGCCAGAAGATACACATTTTATAGCAATTAATCTGACCACATCTGCACACTGGTACGATGCCATGATGGTGGACCGGTTTTATAGACCTTTCTTTCATTGTATTTTGAATAAAATAACATTGAATCGTGGCTTGAATCATGAATTATTGAGTTATTTAGTTTCACAGCAGTGAATATACATAATGCAGCATTGGTTTGGAGACTTGTAGACGTTTCATATTGAAAATGTTGAAGTGGCACCAAAAATGACTCTAGACCTAAGCTCAAAGAATGATTTTACTGCAAATCTACATATTTTATACAGTTCCTCCTGCTATATTTTGATAATTTCGCAGTGAAAGAACATAAATACAACAGATTTGCGTGATTTAGTTTACAGTGTTGCCAAGGAATTCGATAAGTAATGTAAGTTATTTTTTTATTTATTTTTTTCCTCTTTATTTGTTATAAAATATGTTTTTTGTGAAAAACGTCTTTACCACTTCTCATACGTCTGGTATCACACACACACGTACATAAATTACACCAATATATGCATAATTCAATTCTTTATTTATATGTGCAAATATTATTTAAATATCTCTAACAACCTAAAAATTATCACATTTTCAAAACAGTCACCATCAATAACGCAAATTTTCAAAAAAGAATCCGGTGGCAGGGAGACGTTTCGTATTTTTTAATCTGGCTTGCTAAAGGTTAACCTGGAGGCCAATTTGTTAAGAAAGGTGACAAAGTCAATTCAGTATATCTTGTGTATTATCAGGGGTTGGACTTAATGACACCATAATAACGATCTCATAAGTTGTGGTAATGAAGTTCATTCTGTTGTAGATGCTGGCAAAACATGCACAAGGTGGACTTTTATTATTACATTTACAAAGTAATATATACACCTCGATTACCATCACATGCAATTGTGCACCTGGGCAGTTCAGAAAGCAATGACAAATGACTGAAGTATTTATACTGCCTAAAAAAATTACAGCCTAAAAATGCTAGGTTGATGGCTACATCCTGAATAGGTATGCTACCAACATGTACCTGAACAGGTATGCTACCAACATGTACCTGAATAGGTATGCTACCAACATGTACCTGAATTATCTGGATACTGCTGAAGAACATGATCTTGCTTGACTCCACAGGTTTTCTTGAGATCAACACCATATGCTACATCATTGCTTCCTCCACGGCTACCACCCTGGAAAAATTAAAACAAGAGTTCTTTATTTTGAAATTTAAAATACTGAATTTAATGTGCTAGTTGCTTTGACTGCCTGCCCTTATAACTTATCAGTCCTGACATCATTCAACAATGTCATTCGGTAGATGTGGTAATGGAGGAGACCTGTTATTGGAGCCTTACTTATGGTTATTGCATATGGTTGGGTATGATATCTGTCAATATGATTGTACCCTGTTTGGTTGGGATGGAGCTAGAGATGCAATGCACACAACCAGGAAGGAAGAGATAAATTGTAACATGTTTCTAAGACTGAAACCAATCATTCATTGAAAGCACTAATTGGCTGCAGGATTTCACGTCTTTAAATTTCTGCATACATAATGGTAGAACATGCTATCAACATGCAAACATGAACTCCCTCTCTGAGCAGGAGACTTCTCCTCAAAGCATTGTGTACCACAGAGAGTTGGAGTCTTCTAGGTATGAAACAAAATACTGAAGAAACTCCCTTATTGCACATAGGGAAAAAGAGCTTCATTTTTGGTAATTCTTGGTGATTGAAACAATATCCCTTCATAGTGGACATATGAATAAATCTTCGACTTATTCTATTTAAAATGTTATTTCATAACCAAACTAATGTGCTCATAATATTGTTTGTGAAAATAAATAAAACATGTAAATGTCACTTACCTTGTCGATCCGTTCTTCAATAGGTCTAGGATTATGTGTCCAACACACAACGTAAATATATTCAATGCAGAATGTCAAACCTAATGTACATGTTGTCATTTCCTAACAAAACTAACGTGTTCATAATAGCTTCTTTTACAATAAACATAATTCCCAACAATTTATCATCATTAGAAATACAATCCATAAGAATTTCACTAAAATGGCTTTCATTTTAACTCAATTTGCGATGATTGAAATAAAGACTATAAATCTAAAATTTTCTCAGATCTGCCATTCTGCTTTCCACACAGCAAATAAATCTAGATGTGTTTCCACTTTTCCCTGGAAGAAAAATCTGAATTTAAACTTTTTAACCGTGGTTACAATACTGCTTAGCAACTGTCGCAGTGCTGCAAAATAACTGGAGTACACCAGGAAGTGTGTGTTTATTTGTGCTGATGGTGTGGAAATTGTTAATTGAATTTCACTGTTTCATTCAATTGGAATCTGCTTCTATCTGAAATTTTGTCTCTTTTATAAACCTGAATGTTTTGTAACTTGTACTGAGCTCTGTAGAGTTTTTATTCTACTGCTGTTTCTCTAGGCCAGTGTATTTACTTCAGCATTTCCTATTCCTTGCCTAGGCATTCTTAACAAAAAATGTTCTGTTGTCTGTGGTGACTGTCGTCATGAACACATTGCTGTGTTGTTTACACATGCATATGTATCTGTGTTTTGTCTACATGGATGTGTTGATCCACAAGTACACATGCCCATGTTGTACACACATGTACACATAAATGTGTTTGTCCACATATACACATGGTTGTGTTGTGTATACATAGCTGTGTTGTCTACATGAACACTTGTATACACGCGTAAACATGTCTGTGTTGTGTACAATGAAAAAACAGCTGTGATGTGTACGCATGTAAACAATGCTGTGTTGTGTACGCATGTAAACAATGCTGTGTTGTGTACACATGTAAACAATGATGTGTTGTGTACCCATGTAAACAATGCTGTGTTGTGTACGCATGTAAACAATGCTGTGTTGTGTACACATGGCCATGTTGACAATTAAATTTCACTGTAATCATGCTCATTATGCTGTCATGAGTTTTTTGACAAAACAATTTCAGAATGTGAAACAGTTACAGGTTCTATCTGTCAAACCTAGCTACAGTGAACTTTTGATGTGGAGATGGTACATGATTTGATCTGTGAACCATATTCATAAAACAATGACAAATGGAAAATAAAAATCACAACAAAAGAATGAATGAAAGAAAAAATATAAAAATTATCCACCTTATCAAAACACTGAAACAATTTATCTTTCAAACGTTTTAGCTCAGCAAAACTTGTGGTAGATGATGGTGACTTGCTGACGGCGACAGTGTCACCAGAACCACGATTAATGTTATCTAGATGTTTACTGCTGTCGCCGGCATCAGTGGTGAACAATGAGGATGTGTGGTTTGACTCTTGTGCCTGAAACACAACAGGTAAAAAGTATTAGTAATTATTGCTAATAATAGAATATGAAATTCTGAGGTGAATCCACTGTCACAGAGATGTGACACTAGAAACACAGAGATGTGACACTAGAAACACAGAGATGTGACACTAGAAACACAGAGATGTGACACTAGAAACACAGAGATGTGACACTAGAAACACAGAGATCTGACACTAGAAACACATCTCTACTGACACAGAGATATGATAATAGGAACACATCTCTACTGACACAGAGATATGACACTAGAAACACAGCTCCACTGTCACAGAGATGTGACACTAGAAACACATCTCTACTGACACAGAGATATGATAATAGGAACACATCTCTACTGACACAGAGATATGACACTAGAAACACAGCTCCACTGTCACAGAGATGTGACACTAGAAACACAGCTCCACTGTCACAGAGATGTGACACTAGAAACACAGCTCTACTGACACAGAGATATGATAATAAGAACACATCTCTACTGACACAGAGATATGACACTAGAAACACAGCTCCACTGTCACAGAGATGTGACACTAGAAACACAGCTCCACTGTCACAGAGATGTGACACTAGAAACACAGCTCTACTGTCAAAAGAAATATGACACTAAAAACACTGCTCTGCTATACCTGACTCCTGTATGAGATAAAAAAAAACTGAAGTTTATAAATCTGTCACTGCTTGATAAACTTTTTGGGACTTGATTGTTGCTTTTTTAAGTTTGGACCAAATTAATTTTCATCCATAGAAAAATGTTATCACAATTTTTTTAACTTGATCATGATTTATCATAATATTGATCAATGGTGTACATATTGTAGTGTATATTATTTGAAATGAAAATTGTGACCAAAAAATCTACATATAAGAAATTTGTTGAAAATTTGTTTTTGAAAAGTATAATTACCGTTAAGATCTGTGTATAAACCGAGAATTTTTGGACAAAAATCAGAGATGACTTCATACTCCTCGTCTTATATTCGAGTAAAATCAAATTATTTTTTTTAAATACGTCCAAATCACAGTAAAAAAGGAGAAAAACACTTTAAAAAAATTCCAGTCACATGTCCTGATATATTAAGCCAGGATAAAATGACTAGGGCTCACCAGCAATCTAGAGCGTAATTACCATGATGCTAGGCCTCTAATTACATTAATTTCTATATATCATACAATTTCCTTCGAAATCTCTGATATTTCTTGATAAAAACTCACTTACTAGGTCTATATCATTATTTCCCGAAATATATTTCTATCATAACGGTTTCAATTGATCAGGTTTCAATTGATCATCGAAATTGGTCAGAAAAGTATACCAGTATCTGATGTTATTTATTGACCAAAATAGGGTAATGGTAATGAAATAGGGTAGGGTAATGGTCTGTGAAAAAACAAATGAAATACCTAGCCTAAGCTGATCTACCAGTAACACATGTTTATCATCAAGGCCTAGTCTTGTTTGTGTAGGGAAACAGAACTACCAGTAGTCTAAACACTGTCACACACTTTCATTTTGCAGTAAAGCAAATGTTACAACAGTTACTGACCGTCTAATAGGCTATAAGACCTGTGTACAGAAAATGTAAAAACACATCAAAGGCAGATTTTGAGTATTTCCCTGCATGTTGAGTATTAGTTTATAAAGACAGAAGACATTTGCTTTATTGAAACTGGAGGTGAAAGTATTCTTGCATATAGCAGTAAAGATTTGGAGAAAGTATTCTTGCATATAGTAGTAAAGATTTGGAAGATTTATTTCTGAAGGTTGACTTCTCTGATGTGTGAAGTAAAAAATGTTGAATTAATTCAGAACACAGAATCTTTATGGCATGGAAGTTCAACAATCTGCCTTGTGTTCATGAGGTCACTGGTTCTGGCATATAATATTGTTCCCAAGAACATTTTCTTGGTACGGCCACATAACTAGACAGAAAGAGCAAAGTATTATCCAAAAAACACTTAACAAACGATATGAAAACAGGAGACCTATTGGACACCCTCGTAAAAGGTGGATAAATAGTGTATTAGAAACACTCGGAAATATAACAGCAGAGGAGGCAAATAGAAGGGCAAAAGACCGTACACTCACTCTCCCCTCAACACCGAAAGGTACATGAGGACAGAAAGAAGAAGAAGAAGAACATTTTTTCAGATATCCTTGTGGATCATTGCTCCTGAAGCTATGGCTGCATGCTCTGATACTCTCAACACGTGGCATACTCATCTATTAAAAAGGGGTAGAGTGAATATGGGAAAACCAAAGTTTAATCGCTACTTTTGAGCCCCTTTATTTCAAGCTTAAAATGACTAACCACAAAAATGGGAGCAAACAGAAAAACCATAAACAAATATTTCTTCTAAAAAATATTAACTTTCAACGTACCCTGTATTCTTGAGAAATTTTCCTAGATTCATGATTGGAATGCTCTTGAGATGTAACCAAATTCTTATCAATTGTTCTGTTTCCTGTGGACCCAATATCTGAGGTCAAGTCTCCACTGTTGGTAATGACTGAGATAATCTCCGCAGGTCTGCTTGAATGTGGGATGCTGCCAATGTCTTCTACAGCACAACTGCTCACAGTGCTTAAAGCTGTGGACAACAAAATAGAGACACAGGTCTGGAAAAAGTTGTGGTGTCTCATGTGTCTACAAAGTTCTAACATCCTTTAGCTCACTGACGATCACACATTACGCAATCCACTGCAATTGATTGCATGTAACATTCATTGCACTCCTTGAGATTGTCATTTTGACGCCTGCTATGATTGAAAAATCCTGAAATTTGCCATCAAAATAGTTGAAATTGTATCTCTGCCTACTTCTTGTTCGCCTCCCCTCGACTGTACCCTCAAGAACAGTCTTAAACAAGGTGTCATGTCATTTAATATGTCCAATATATTTTATGTTTCATCTTTATTTTCTTCAATAATTCTTTCTTCATACATACAAAGTGTTGCTAGAACCTCTGTTTGTTTTCTTCTCTGTCCATGATGTTCTACCTATTTTTCTATACATCACATCTCATAGGCATCAATTAATGTTGACTTAGAAGTGACCAAAACAGATGATGTCAATCTGCCTCAAGTTTTTTTTAACTGTGTAATGCAATAAATGTGAGTTGTATACATATTTCTTTATTTCTTGTTGCATTGATATTGATACGCCCACAAAATTGTCTAAATGTTACATTAATATTGGGGTGCAAAGGGAATGCATTGCTCTTGGCGGACCCAGGGTTAGCAGATAACCAAGATCCCAAAAGTGCCTCCTCGAGGCGCACCCTGGTAACAGAAATACAGCTGCTAATGCTGATTCTGGCTAAACCTTTTGGGGATCGTGTCCGTGAATGTGGAGGTAACAGATGGAATGAGATTTGACTGAAAAAATACAGTTAATAACTCCGACACCACTGTGCCATTGCAGCAACACTGTCGACACACAGTGAAGCTAGAAAGTCTGGTAGAAGCATTGGAGGGCAGCCAATGTAGTCAGTACGAAGCAGGCAGATGTTCCAATAAAAATAAAAGCACAATGAGTACACTGAGAAAGATGCACAGCGCTAGAGGGCAGCGTCATGTGTAAAAAGCATGGAAGACGGTTCGATGAAATTGGAACTAAAGCATTGTTTGCTCGAGACAAGCTTCTAGTTACCAGTGATCCCAGCCTGGGCCCAACTCTACTGTCGAGTCTTTCCTATACCGGAAGCGTGCTCGCGGAGAGAAAAGGTTCAGTACCCGATGGGCACAGGCATAGCAGTCCGAGGTGACAAGCACTGTTCAGCTCTAGAACAAAGCACAAGTTCCTAACGTTCCTAAATATGTGTACAGATTCAGACCTGGATGAGGGGCTCACGAAGTTGGTGATTAACGCTTCGGCTAAGAAGACGAACGAGCCCGTGCCCAACTCTTCTGTCAAGTTCTTCCTAAACCGGAACCAGGCTTGATGACGAGAAAAGGTTTAGTACCCGATGAGCACGGGCAAGATACGTCTAATTACACGAGGCATGTTCACTGACTGCGTAACGTCTCGTGCAGGACAGACGTGAAAGACAAACCGTCTCGGCATAGAGTCAGTACACATTCACCGTTTGGCGACAGATAGGAAGGTTGTCACAGGCTAGGGTAGCCCACCCGAATTGTCAAGGCATGCCGAAATCGGATGTGCTAGGCCTACAAGGCGCATAACGGTGGCACAACGTAATCACGCCCCTGACGGAAATTGCATGGATATCCGTGCTGGTTACAATGGAGCGAACGCAAAACAAACATACAAACATTGATATTGATAGTAGATCTACATAAATTTCTAAATATAAAATATTGCAATGGAATAGTTTATATGTCATGACTGTACGGAGACTCAATAGTCTAGCGAGACGGAGAAAAATTATTTTTTTGCTTTCTCTTTATGACCACTTCACAACCACATACTGATGACCTGAATCACTTCACAACCACATACTGATGACATGAATCACTTCACAACCACATACTGATGACCTGAATCACTTCACAACCACATACTGATGACCTGAACCACTTCACAACCACATATTAATGACCTGAATCACTTCACAACCACATATTGATGACCTGAATCACTTCACAACCACATACTGATGACCTGAGCCACTTCACAACCACATACTGATGACCTGAAGCAATATTATATCATTATTTATAATTGAATTGTATTCTCCATCAAATTTTTGTCCACAAATATGAAAAAAACTAAGAGCTTATGATAAACAGGTGTGAAGTTATTACATTATTAGTACACCCTAGAAACGAGTGGTATTTGGGAAACCTGTAGGCTTTTTAGGCATGGTCGTCAGCGGGTTAACTCTGTATCTGTAATAGTTTTCCAGTTTTGCCATTGTATACTTACAGGTCAATATAAAGATTGAGATTTTATAGGTCTGCTGACAGCTTGTGGGTCTAAGCTGATGTTTTAGGTAATGAGTTAATGAATATTACCTGATTATATTTGCTGGATTTGATATCTATACTATATCTGAGCACAAGCCTCCTGGTAAGAGAGGGTTTATGTGCATATGTAAAAGGCATGTTCTACCATTTTGTATGCAGGTATCCAATCATATTTGTTTGTTAGTATTCATTCTCAAACTTTCACTTGATTTCTCTTGTATAAGGACAATTGTCTGACTAGATTTCCAGCAAGATGTAGTCTAGAGAATGGAGATGTGGAGTGTCAAACTTTTTCAAAATTTATTTGCATCTATGGCCTGACACATCTGATTTCAGTGGGATCCTTCTTCTTCAGCATTCATTCTCAAATTCCCACTGGATCTCTCTTGTAGCAGGACCATGGACCTATTAGATTTCCAGAAGGATGTCATTCAGAGAATGGTAATGCGTTGTCGTTTTATTTGCGCCAATGGCCCGACATATCCGTCTTCAGCAGTCAGTGGGATCCAATCACATAAATGCCTGGAAAAATTTAGTGGTATCAATGTTAGCCACTTGTTACCACAGTATATATGACCACATGTGGCTTAAACACAGCAAAGAAAATAAATATGTAAGATGCTAGTATTGAAATCAAAGCTTTTGCTAGAACATAACAATTTGAACAACCTAACAATAATTTTTCTAATAAGTAGAAAGTGGTGATGGATAAGACACACCCTCAGAAATAAGTCTGAAAACATAACCAGACAGGCCCTGGACTGGAACTCACAGTGTAAGAGGTGAGCTGGAAAACAGCAACAACTGAAGAAGAATAGTGAAGGTAGAGACCAAATCAATGGGGACCTCATGGACACAGAGGATAGAGCAGCGAACATATTGTTGGAGAGCGACAGCTGCAGCCCTAGATAGATAGACCATTTAACCTCTAGACTAGTGAAAGGAAATAGATAGATAGAATAACCACTTAACCTCTAGACCAGTGAAAGCAAATAGATAGAATAACCACTTAACATCTAGACCAGTGAAAGAAAATAGATAGATAGAATAACCACTTAACCTCTAGACCAGTAAAAGGAAATGGATAGATAGAATAACCACTTAACTTCTAGACCATAGAAAGGAAATAGATAGAACAATCACTTAACATTAGCCCAGTGAAAGAAAATAGAACAACCACTTAACTTCTAGACCATAGAAAGGAAATAGATAGAATAACCACTTAACATCTAGACCAGTGAAAGAAAATAGATAGATAGAATAACCACTTAACCTCTAGACCAGTAAAAGGAAATTGATAGAATAACCACTTAACTTCTAGACCATAGAAAGGAAATAGATAGAACAATCACTTAACATTAGCCCAGTGAAAGAAAATAGAACAACCACTTAACTTCTAGACCATAGAAAGGAAATAGATAGAATAACCACTTAACCTCTAGACCAGTGAAAGAAAATCGATAGAATAACCACTTACCCTCTAGACCAGTGAAAGGAAATAGATAGATAAAATAACCACTTAATCTTTAGAACAGTGAAACGAAATATATAGATAGAACAGCCACTTAACATTAGCCCAGTTAAAGAAAATAGAACAACCACTTATCTTCTAGACCATAGAAAGGAAATAGATAGAATAACCACTTAACCTCTAGACCAGTCTTTTTTTTAAAAGTTATCAAGACATACCTGATGCTAGTGAGGACACACTCGTCTCATCTGATGAGACACTCAAACTAACATCCAAGTCACAACTCTCGGATGGTTGCTGCAATGATGACGGTACCTTCCTCCACCTTGGCAATCTGTCAAGACAAAAAGTAACACACTAGTTGACAGAGTAGGTGACTCACATATTTTTTTTTCTAACGGCTAACCCACGTTTTCTTCTGTGGTAATATGTATAATTATTTCTGTTTATCTCCACATTTTTCCAGTGTTACTCCAGCCCTCGCATGTCTCGCTGTTTTCTTTAAACTGGAGGTTATATCTTCTTCTTCTTCTTCTGTCATTCTCATACATCTGCCAGTTAGCAGTATGTAGACCAGAGAATGGAATGTGTTGTGTCATGATTTAGCTGAGTTATCTGTTTCTATTGGCCCAACACATCCAATTTCAGCATGTCACTTTTGGATCACTCTAACTTTCTAAAGGCAAAACATATGTACCCACAAACTTATTAGTCTGTTTACAAACTCAGTCACTCCTCACAACATGTAAGGCGGGTCAGTGTTAAAATTCTCTGCTTTTCCTGGTGGAAGGGGGGGGGGGGAGGAAAGAGCCTGTCCATAAATTACTTCAACAATTTTTTGACTGACATAGATTCCACTTAAAGCCTATCATAGATTCCACTTTAAGCATACCAGATTCCACTTTAAGCATACCAGATTCCACTTTAAGCATACCAGATTCAACTTTAAGCATACCAGATTCAACTTTAAGCATATCATAGATTTCACTTTAGGCATACCAGATTCCACTTTAAGCATACCAGATTCCACTTTAAGCATACCAGATTCAACTTTAAGCATACCAGATTCCACTTTAAGCATATCATAGATTTCACTTTAGGCATACCAGATTCCACTTTAAGCATACCAGATTCCACTTTAAGCATACCATAGATTCCACTTGAAGTATACCACAGATTCCACTTTAAGCATGTCATAGATTCCACTTTGGGCAGACATAGATATTCAGTGCCCCCATTAGATGTTGATAGGTATACATGCTGATCATTCCTGTGGCTTACAGATTAAGCACACACTGTTACCACCACCAGCATTGTCATGCCTGTAACTCTAGCTGCAATCATACATTATGTGTTGAATCAATTGTCCTGATGAAGATAGATGTGTTAGGCCATTGGCACAAATAAAACTGCACAAAGTCCATTTCCATTCTCTGGACTGCATCCTGCTGGAATCTAGTAAGACCACCGTCCTCTACAAGAGATTCAGCGGGAGTTTGAGAATGATCGATGAAGAAGAAGAAGTACCTTGTAATTAACTTTATTTAAAAAAGCAGAGAAGAATGTAAACTTTAAACATTGCAGCTACCTGTCTCCTCTCTCCTCTGCTTTACTGGGGTTAATCTCCTTTTCTTTTGTCGGTTTCAGAGTAGCAGGCATGAGTGGTTCCATCGTATGGCCAGCTGTTGACACACTGCCAACTGTGTGGTCATTATGCCTCTTTGAGGTAGAGGATGTATGGTGAGACTGACCTGAGATAACACTCTCTACTTCCAGATTGTCTGTCGGAAGAACACATGTGCCAGAACTGTTGAGGAAAACAATAAATTTCAATATTAAAACTATCTGTACTGAGATCTATAATATAGTTTGTCAACAAAGCACAAGTACCAGATCTGTTGGGTAAAATCAAACAAATATAAATATTAAAACTAGCTGTACTGAGTACTTTAAAAAATAAAATAATTGAAGCATATCATGTAAAGGGCATTGTACAAGTATTTTTTCTACTTTTGTTGAATTTTGAGATGGCACTAAAATACTTCAGTGTCATTGCTTGTAATTCTTTCTTCTTCTCGTCAGCAGCAAGACATGTTATCTAGTCGTGGTGCATAATACCATGGTTGCTGGTACATCTCTCAGATTTTATCTCTGACTTCAGCACCGGGGATTGCGTGGGCAAAACTGTGGTCCTGCTCGATGTCATTGATGACCTAACAGTCTGTTAGTTGTAAGCCTTCACTTCAAGGAGTTGGCCTGGATGGGAACAAATACATCAACCAGCATACAACAGTAAACCACTAGTAGATAACACATCAACCAGCATACAACAGTAAACCACTAGTAGATAACACATCAATCAGCATACAACAGTAAACCACTAGTAGATAACACGCTTATAGTGAGATCTTCCTCTTGTAGCAGCCTCACAGCACTTCATCTTCACAATATACATTTCTCCCTCCTACCCACACGAGTAGTATCCAACTCAGATCCAACAAGACCATATACATATACATCCACCACCAAAATTGGATGTTTTGAGCCATTGGTGTAAATACAATGGTGACACATTTTATCTCATTATCTGAACTACATCCTCCTGGATGTTTTGTAGGATGACTGTCCTGAAGAGACAGAGAGATATTTAGAGAGAGAGGTAGTTTTAGAAAAAGTACAAACAAACAAACATGTACATCCTCCGATCAAATCCTCCATCTTTGCTCAATGTATGTTGGGCACAGTGGTTGTGTACTTACTTCATCATAAAAAAATCCCAGAAACTGGCTAAGATGTGTGGTTGTGTACTTCATCATAAAAAAATTACAGATTCTGGCTAAGATGTGTGGTTGTGTACTTCATCATAAAAAGATTACAGAAACTGGCTAAGATGTGTGGTTGTGTACTTCATCATAAAAAAATCACAGAAACTGGCTAAGATGTACAGTGCATGAGCTGGAATGATCAGTTTTAATTCTCTTTAACAACATCTCACCTTTCTGCATCTAGGTCACTCAAATCCAAACTGAGGCTGTTATTAGTGGAGAAATTCTGATCCAGCTCGGAATCAATGCTAACATTAGCCAGGAGACTATGGCCACCGCCTCTGCTGCCATCTCGATCACCAGATCTGGTGGACAATAAGAAATTAGACAAGGATCTGTTGGAAATACAAGAATCTGATCAAATAGGGGACATCATCATCATCTGTGCTCATGTTTAGTGCTGTCATATGTTGACATTGTCAAAATGTTGATGACCATGTCTAGTTGTTGGTCAACGTCGTCTTCTTCTATGCTCGTTCTCAAACTTCTGTAAATTAGTAGAGGTGGTCTGGTAAATAGAATGTGTTGTGTCATGGTTTACAGATTGCTGCGATATCTACGCTTTTCAGCCTAACACATCCAACTTCAGCATGACTTCTGGGTCACTGTGATCCTATATGAGATGGGACAGCTAACTCTACCCCATAACTTCCTTAGTCACCTCTCATGAGATGCATGGAAGGTAAATAGTGCTCCTATTCTTTGTTCCCCTCTCGGGTCATGGCAACACACGGGCATTAGTCAGATTAAATCTTTAGATTGTTCATTCCATAGAGAAAATGTCAGGCCTACATCATCAACAGACAGGAGTCTAATCTATCTCATCAATAGACAGGAGTCCAATCTACCTCATCAATAGACAGGAGTCTAATCTACCTCATCAATAGACAGGAGTCTAATCTACCTCATCAATAGACAGGAGTCTAATCTACCTCATCAATAGACAGGAGTCTAATCTACCTCATCAATAGACAGGAGTCTAATCTACCTCATCAATAGACAGGAGTCTAATCTACCTCATCAATAGACAGGAGTCTAATCTACCTCATCAATAGACAGGAGTCTAATCTACCTCATCAACAGATAGGAGTCTAATCTATCTCATCAACAGACGGGAGTCCAATCTACCTCATCAATAGACAGGAGTCTAATCTACCTCATCAATAGACAGGAGTCTAATCTACCTCATCAATAGACAGGAGTCTAATCTATCTCATCAACAGACGGGAGTCCAATCTACCTCATCAACAGACAGGAGTCTAATCTATCTCATCAACAGACAGGAGTCCAATCTACCTCATCAACAGACAGGAGTCTAATCTACCTGATCAACAGACAGGAGTCTAATCTACCTCAATAGACAGGAGTCTAATCTACCTCATCAACAGACAGGAGTCTAATCTACCTCATCAACAGACAGGAGTCTAATCTACCTCATCAACAGACAGGAGTCCAATCTATCTCATCAACATATGGGAGTTCAATCTACCTCATCAACAGACAGGAGTCCAATCTACCTCATCAACAGACCGTAGTCCAGTCTACCTCATCAATAGACAGGAGTCCAATCTACCTGATCAACAGATATGTCAAGTCTGATCAACATGGCTGATCAACAGACAGAGAGGCATAAAAATTCCACCTCATCCAGAGACATAAATAGTCAGGTCCACCTCATCCAGAGACATAAATAGTCAGGTCCACCTCATCCACAGACATAAATAGTCTTATCCACCTCATCCGGAGCTATTAATAGTAAAGTCCACCTCATCCGGAGACATGAATAGACAAGTTCACCTCATCCAGACACAAATTCTTGATTAGAAACTAGTATCATAGCACACTGGACATTCCCATAAGTGCTCAACTCTCCGTTCCAGAAGCCATTTGAGTGAATATAGACTCAATCGGGTATTGATTACGTACTCTTAGGTACTTTATAAAAATAGTACATTTCTTTCCCTCACCTCTAATCACTTCCATTTCTATCAATCTTTGTATATGTACATTTCAGTCTCATTGTCAACTTTCAACTGAAAACTCAGCAGAAGACGGACATTTTCTGGCCATTGGAGCAAATAAAACAGTGACACAATGCACTTCCATTCTCTGGACTACATCCTGAGGAAATCTTATAGGATCATTGTCCTGCTACATGTGAGATCCAGCAGGAGTTAGTTTGAGAATGAACACTGAAGAAGAAGAATGAAAAGTCTAGTTCTCAGTCTCACTGTCCAGAGACAAATAGTCAAGTTCACCTCACCCATAGCCCAGTAACCAAGTTCACTTCATCCAGAAAGAGAAAAAGTCAAGTCCACTTGATCAGAGAAAAACTAAACAAAACAGATAATTTTTGGTTTATTTCCTTACCTGTGGTGAACTTTATGATCATCCTGCCAGGCCAACACTGATTTGTGAACACTTTCACGATCCTGTGGTGAGGACAATGACAGTGTTCTTCTACCGACCCGCCTCACTGTTGGAGGCGATGCTGAAAATACTCCCTCTTCTTGTGGAATACTGCGTCTGCCTCGCCTAGGAAGCAATGGCTGATGAGCACTGGAAATATTCAATGAAATTTTATTAGATTAGTTGGTTGAAATGCTGGACTTATCTGAGCATGTCATTCCAATGTCATCTGTTCTCATCAGTCAGTTCAAATTCTAATGTTAAAAGTTGTCTCATTATGTCACTTTGATGTGGCTGTAGAATGATACCCAGATGACTTCTTGCCTCAATGTGGCTGTAATG
Organism: Meghimatium bilineatum; assembly: GCA_034231615.1. Classification (NCBI taxonomy): domain Eukaryota; kingdom Metazoa; phylum Mollusca; class Gastropoda; order Stylommatophora; family Philomycidae; genus Meghimatium; species Meghimatium bilineatum. The sequence continues at coordinate 74,559,096 of CM067319.1, read as the reverse complement.
CCACAAGCTGGACTGTCTTCTCAATGTAGTTGTAGAGTGTAATGACACAAGCTGGACTGTCTTCTCAATGTAGTTTTAGAGAGTAATGACACAAGCTGGACTGTCTTCTCAATGTAGTTTTAGAGCGTAATGACACAAGCTGGACTGTCTTCTCAATGTAGTTTTAGAGTGTAATGACACAAGCTGGACTGTCTTCTCAATGTAGTTTTAGAGTGTAATGACACAAGCTGGACTGTCTTCTCAATGTAGTTTTAGAGTGTAATGACACAAGCTGGACAGTCTTCTACTCCAGAGAGGACTTATCATGACTCTCTTGCAATCTCAAGGCAGCTAGGGGTAAACTGGCGGATTCAACAGTCCAGGAATGGGTCTTCAGCAGGCTTCATCACAGCAAAGATCATGGTGTGGGGCAGCTAACCTCCAAACACTTCCTCCATAGTTGTTTCTTAAGACATGCATAGAAGGTGATAGTGTTGCCATTCTTATTCTTTGCTTCCCTCTCAGACCCAGTAACACAGATAATACAAAATACTGACTGTATATTTTCAAATATAAGCCAAGAACCTTTGTATATTGTCTGTTAATGATGTAGGTGTTTTTTCTTATATATGAGCAGAATAAAAATTTTTTTACAAACCTTAGAAACACAAATGTCTGGATAAAGTCGGGGGAGCAGGAGGCCGATATTAAAAAACATCCATGCTACTATGGGACTTGTTTCAGGCACATCTCACAGAAAACGTGGAAAAACAATGCTGTGGGAAGGGACTGTCTATATCTGTAATTCCTTGGGGGGGGGGGGGGGGGGGGGGGAAGGCTTTACCTTTATCCTGCAGCCATTTGATGTCTCCCTTAACAAACCATTTGTTTGACAACCTAGCACTGTGGTATGGGAGAACATTGGTATCAGAAATGATTTACAGCACACGAAATAGAAGGCTGTGGAAAGACACGATAACCAACGCCAGGCTGCATGGACCATAAAAAGATACAAATATTTTGTATAGGACATTGATTTTCAAACATTGAATTTTCAGATGTACTCTGGACAGCACAAAATCAACTGTGCTCAAACCTTGCACAAGTGCAGATTGTGAGATTGCTTCACTAACCTCTCTGTCACAGAAGTTTGGCACATATGAGTTATCCTAACATGAACCGAATGATCTACATTAGTTGTTTTACTCATAATCATCAACTTTTTCACAACAGACACAAACTCAAAACACCCCAACCTTGCAGATGTTGTAGATCGACTCATGCCAAGATTTCTAGCTGTGTCCTCAAAGCTCTGCCTCTGGAAGCTTCTCTTAGTAACAAGGCTGATAGGAACGTTGGGAACTGCATTCTGCGGAGAGCAGGTCTTCTTTTCAGCAGCAGGTACCACAGAAACTGAAGATCAGTTAATATAATAAACACATTACAAGCACTTATATATATATATATATATATATATATATATATATATATATATATATATATTGTGTGTATATATATATATATATATATATATATATATATATATATATATATATATATATATATATATATATACATATACAACAGAGAGAGAGAGGGAGAGAGAGAGAGAGAGGGAGAGAGTCCAGGTATCATCTTAGTTACACAACTGAGAAGAACCTTAACTTTAGTCAGAAAGGCTAAGGGCTATCAGGCTACAGGGATACTCTTAGTTACAGGGATTATTTCATGATCACCACATCCTTAAATTTCCTCTTTAAGGCATTCCATGTGATGTCAATGTCATTCTGATATCATCCTATCCTGTCTATGTGAGATACGATCAACAGATTATCTCTTTCCACCTTCAGTACCTAAGAAACCTCATGGGAGTACGTTGGAAGGATCGAGTACCAGACACGGAAATCCTTCAAAAGTCCAGTATGCAAAGCATCCATGCCCTATTGAGTAGATCCAACTCCGCCGGACTGGCCACATTGTCCATACGCCAGAGAAGTGCCTTCCAAAGAGATTATTTTATGGGGAGCTGTGCGATGGTAAATGTTCAAACGGTGGGCAGAAAAAGATGCTTTACGGATCACCTTAAGAATTCTCTCACGTATTGCAGCATCGATCCTACCTCCTGGGAGACTACAGCCCTTGATCGCTCAGCTTGGCACACCCAGATCACTGCTGGCATCACTAAATTTGAAAAAGAGAGAACACTGCGGGCAATTTACAAGCAAAGGAAGCGGAATGACACATCCAAAAACTCTGCGAAGGAGGAACATCATCATCAATGTCATTCAGATCTTTCATTTCTTTGTTTTAGGTTTTCTCTGTCTTCTCCCGTGGATTCCAAAACAATGCCTATCTTGCCATATTGAGAGTATCAGGGACAACTGAACAAGCTGGAAATATAGGGGCTGCAGTTACACAGAAAAAATTGAATATGAACAAAAATAGGTAAATTAGCATTATCATCAGTAAACATGATATACCAACAAAATATAAGGACAGACAATGTTTTGATTAAAGATCTGCAATACAGTTTGATGTCTTCATGAGAGTATGATCGATGTTTCTGAGAGTATGTTTATTGTTCCTGAGAGTATGTTCAATGTTGCTGATGGTTTGTTCAATGTTCCTGAAGGTTTGTTCAATGTTCCTGAGAGTATTTTCATTGTTCCTGAGAGTATGTTCAATGTTCCTGATTATGTGCAATCCATTTAATTTCCTAGACATCTTCTTCTTCTTTGTTGTACGCTTTGTGGCGGACCCTCTGAAAGCATTCCGCTGACCATCCTGAGAAAGACATATATTTATCTTAGATGCTGTATTGGGGTGACACAGCTGTGAATATATATTAATTTTTGATGCTGTAATGGGCTGATTAACAGACAACCAGAACTGCATTTTGTGCTTTATTAGATGAAAAAAAGAGGTTGGAGATTAGGATAAGATACAATACTTTACTTCTTCTTACTTTGCGTTTGTTCTCAAACTCCTACAAATTAGCAGGATCTAGTCCAGAGAGAGGAATGCACTGTGTCATGGTTTACAGCTTGGATGTGATATTTATATGCCTTTTGGCCTGATACATCCAACTTCAGTATGACTTCTGGGTCAATTTTACCCTCTATGGAATGGGAACTCCAACTCCACTCCCAAAACCTCCTTAGTCACCTCTTATGATATGCATAGCAGGTAACAGTGTCATTACTCTCTGATCCCTCTTTTGGGCCCTGACAATTGCAGGGGAATGCTTTCCTGAATCTGCTGAGTATGTCAAATGTAACATATCTTTCAAAGACAACTCTCTCAAGATATGCAAATATCCCACATGTTTAGAAAATATGTAACACAGAAAGTAATTCCTTACCCTCACTCTTGTCTGTGAATGATTTAGCTAGAATCTGCTCGCTCTCAGCCAGAATTGATCCAGGACCCTCAAAGCAGAAGAAAAGATCAGAAAGAAATGCCAGGATGTTGGCAGTCATCATGTCATGTCCATACAGTAGGTCTTCATATGAAAGGTGGAAAGATTTCCAAGGAAAGTAATTTTGGCAGAAACAGCCAATCTGGCGCAGATTGTGTAATGAGTCAGCTATTCCAATGCCGCTCTTCAAGCATAGATCTGAAGAAGATAAAAAGCAAATATAAACGGTAGAAATATTTCTTTAATTACAATCTCTCTCTCTCTCTCTCTATATATATATATATATATATATATATATATATATATATATATATATATATATATATATATATATATATATATATATATATATATATATATATATATACATACATACATACATATTTTGACTTTCATCAGAACTGAGGTCATCAAAAAAACCTCTTCCATTGTAGTAATAATAATGTACTTACTTATCCATATTCTGTGTTGAAAGCTTTCACTCTTTCTTCCCTGTGCCAGGTGGTGGTATAAGTAACAGTTGTTTTTGCAGGTCTGTATGGAAGGGATTCAATAAGGTAATGTTTTACTGTTTCCTCCTTTTGTCTGTTGCAGTAATTGAAGTATGGTCTTTGTAGGTGTTTGTTAAGTGTGCGGTTATTATACTGGAACTCGCTTTCAAAACACAGAGGGCAACAAAGTAGCGTCTGGGAATAGTAACACTATTTTTTAAACTGGTACGGTGCTTCTTTGACATGGCCCTTACCAGACTTCCATCTATGGGTAGTGGATCTGAGGCGTGCTTTATCACTCTCTATTCCCTACCACATAATTAACACAATTGAGTGCCATGTCTGCCAAATTTGGAAATACCTGTAGGATCGTCCGCCCTGAATTGGATGGTTTCACCTCATGTTTCCGCTTCCTCCAGTTGATTTCTTGGTGTCAGTTCAACATACAGTATCAAACCAATGAGATCTTGGCAGTTCGGGTCACATGACATAAGTTCTATGATGGAGTGCAATGCCATGTGGGTATTGAGGACTACTTGAAGACATATCTCATGCAATTCAGGCAGCATTTACCCAAGCCCTGCATGGTCAGATCAGTAAGGGTATTCCAGGCCTACTTGAAAGTCATCTCTCAAGCAATTCAGGCAGCATTTACCCAAGCCCTGCATGGTCAGATCAGTGCGGGTATTCGAGGAATACTTGAAGACATCTCTCATGCACTGCAGCATTTACCCAAGCACTGAATGGTTATCGTGCTAGAAGAAGAAATCTTCTTCACTCCTGTTCACGCTGCAACAGGTTTATCTGTGTCAGGATTTCACTCCACAGCCATTGAGGACTCTTTAACACCAAGCCTAATTCACTCTTGGTCTCCATTGACTTGACCACATATACCCAGAAAGAGAAAGTAGATGTTGCAAATTCATTTTAGTAAATTTTTTTATCATCTTAATGTGGATAAAGTATTTAAATTTCTATCACTGGATTAGATAGCAATGTTTATGACTGTCACTCGTGTGAAGACCCAGCAAACAGGTTTCAATACTGCCAGCAACAGTGATCATTTGTAATGCACAAAACCTTCCATGATTTACTCAGTTACCAGAAAATGGGAACCTGAGCTCATGCTCTGAGATGATCAAGGAATGGCACCAATGTTGCAGGCAGAGAAGTGACAGAAAACTTTCTGATAAAAACAAGATAACAACAGAGCAACCAACCTTTAACATTGAGCAAGTGTGGATAGTAGTAAGCAATAACAGCAGCAACTGAGCATCCGCTTCCAATATCTTTTCTCACATCCCCCAGCAACGGAACATGAACGATCTCGTTGGGAAACTGGCATTTGCTTAATACACGAACCTGTGTGAAAGAGAAAAAAAAAACCACAATTAGTCACTCAATTTAGGCAAAATAAAACTTTATTGTATTGGAAAATATATATAAATCAAAATAAATGTAATAAAATAAAAGATCTGCATATCTGAATAAGTTAAATTGGTGTTGTTGTATGATTCAGAAACAAAGAAAAAAACAAAAGAGATAACCAGAAAACAGCATACTTTCTTCAATGGATACTTGCATAGCAGAACTTTGAAATGCATGATAAGGTCCCAATGAGAAAATTAATGATAGCTATCTGTCCATTCGCTAAACCCTTTGTTGCCTTTCAGCATCAGGGGTAGAAGAGTTTTCTGGAGATGGCCCTTATGTGTGCTGAGTATAATGTGGAATTTGTTGTCTCCTTTATTTCAGTGGTCCATAACTTTTGTGGTAGGTCTCTAGATTTGAAATAAATCTCTATTTAAAACCCCAGTAATACATGGGCACATAAATAAACCTCTATTTCAAACCCAAGTAATATATGGGAGCCGCATTAGCGCAGTGGTTAGCGCACTGGCTTCGCATGAGTGGTCCTGGGTTCATTCCCCAGTTGAGGCGGAAATGTTTTCAGATCACAACGGCTCCCAGGTCGACCCAGCCTTAAATGGGTACCGGATTAATCCGGGAAGTAAAGACTGCGAGGGAGAGGAGATGGCTACCGCCCTCATTTGCAGAGCCTGTGAAATGTGAGATTGCTAACATCTCACACCCCTACGGCATTAATAAATGCTATGGGTTACTTTACTTACTAATACATGGGCACATGAATAAACCTCTATTTCAAACCCAAGTAATACATGGGCACATGAATAAACCTCTATTTCAAATCTCCGTAATACATGGGGACGAATAAACAAACTATCTAAGACATAGTCTTGTAATTTAAACGTCGAGATTTACCTTTTGTCCTGCTTCTCCTTCAATGACTTCCTCGTGTCCTTCTTTAGCTAACCCAACTGTTCTCATAACTGTGCAGACTTTGTTGATCCAAAATTTAAGAGCATCTTCAGGCGAGTCTGGGAGTTCACTGGAAGCTTGGAATGTTGTGAACCGTCTAGGAAGAAAATATAACATTAATGTTGATCATACAGTCTCTTTCTAACTAAATCTATAGATATTCATGGTCGATTTGATCTGTTGTAGAAGAAACATGGGAATGCTTCATCGCTGCACTGTTGCTTCTTGCGTCTGAGCATTCATTCTTCTGCTCTGCTCAATATTAAGTTCTCAAATATCTTTACACCTCTAAGCAGGCTTGTTCTCCATGTAACAAGATCTGTAAGCTTTTCTCAGTTGTCTGAAGTGATGGCAAAACATTCATAGATGATTTGTATACATCTCTGTATTGCAACTTTGGTCTGTCTCTTTTAGTACCGTGTGAATGTTCCCCCAAACATTACTTGTTTTGAGATGCAATTAGGGCTCTGAAAGACTTGTCAATCCTGCAGTGCAAATCTGTTCACTGTGTTTTTCTTGAGAAAGGGTTGAAATGTTGATTTAGTTTGTTTTGTATACTTTCATCCATATTTTTGTGTGTCCATTAATCTTATAGTCTATGAATGGTAAAATTCGCCAGAAGGGCTATGGGCTGTCAAGAGCTTCCTGCTCACAGTGAAATGGATTGATTCATCATCATGGTAAAACTCATTATTTGTGTCCTGCACAAGTACCTCATTAGTTATACAATTTTAGTGAAGTATCAATCAATCAAGTACAATGCCGAATGGCATAGGCAATCATGCTTCTCCATGACTCTGTCTCTTGTGTTGTCAATAAGCTCAGTTGGTGAACTTCTCTCATGCCATAACACTAGTCCATCTAGCAACTTCTCTCTTTGCCATCCCGTCTCTTCTCCCCTTGGTTTTTCCAGTGGTTATTAAGTGTTCATGCTGTGTTTTTCTCAGCACATGCCCTAGAAACTTTGAATGTCAGCACCTAATATTTAATATGATTGATCTTTTTATGCTAGCATCAATGAGAACATCTGCATTAGTTTTCTTAGCTGTCCATGGTATTTTCATCATTCTTATCAGAAACCATATTTCTGTAGCCTACAGTTCATTTTGAATGTTTTTGTTTACAGTCCATGCTCCACGCCCATAAAAAAGAATTGGTTTTATATAACATCTCAGCACTCGAATTCAGATCTGCATTGATAGTGTTCCATTGCACAAAATGATTCTAATTTTTTGGGAATGCTGATTTGGTTTATGTTGTTCAGCTCTATATCTCACTTGCGCATTACCTTCATATGTTATCAGTGTCCAGACATTTCACTTTTTCAACTTGTGTTAATTTTGTGTCATTAATCATTATGTTGCATCTTGGTTGTGTATGTCTTTTTGAGACAACCATTATTTCTGTTTTCTTCTTGTTTAAAATGAGGCCTCTGTTTTCACTTTCTTTCACTACTTTATCCAACAGGGCTTGTAGTTCTTGCTTGCTTTCTGTGATCAGTACTGTGTTGTCAGGATATTTCAAGTTATTTACATTGTAATTCTGGCATATTTTCTATATTTCACATAATGTATTCTGTATACCGGAAGATCAGATGACTTGCCTGACACCCATTTCTATCTTTTTTAATCTTCCTATAGTGTTGTTAACTCTCATCGCAGCCATTTGTTTCCAATACACATTTCTTACTATTCTTAAATCTTTCTCATCAAAATTAAGAATGGAGTCTCCCTTATTATATATTATGACAGAGCATTGAGATTTTTATTGGAAGCCTACACTTTACCTCAGTGCTGGTAACTTAATATGCAACCATTTTCAGAGACAACAGAAATAAAAGATGTTCAACATTTTCATCTGTTGTGATTCAATTGTGTCCATGTTTCAGATTCCTATAGAAGAACACACAGTATACATGCCTGGTAGATCGGGATCTTTATCTTTATTGTTGACATATGTGTTTTTTATGCTCTTTTTTTGATGGTCTGCTCAATTTTATATATATAATTACTGCATGTCATCCCACTACGAAGTGCTGTGTGGATTATATCATCTGTGACAAAACAGGCTGTTTTACCACAAATATAAACAGGCTGTTTTATGTTCAAATATAGCAGCACCTGCCACAATGTGTAAAACTGGGACAGGACATGTTACCAAAGCACAGCAGCACTCTGCCACAATATGTAGAAATTCTTCTTCTTCTTTTGTTCACTTGAAACATGTCTATATCTGTAATTCTGTCTCCTTAATAAAACTCACTGTCTTTTGTAGTTCATACAGTGTCCCATAGAGCTTTGATTCCAGTGTTGTTTCCTCTGGCCAATATGTCTGCCTCAGCTTTTCATGCTCAGAACACTCTTGAAGTATATGTTTGGCACTCTGTGCTGCCTGTCCACAGTGTAGAAATTGATTTGTCTCCAAAATTTAAAAATATAGTCCTTACCAAGATTTTAACCCAAAAAGTCATAATTGAGAGACCGATATTCTAAGCACTTGACCACATATGCAAATGTACACACATATATGTATTATTATATAATTGAAGCATATCCCAACAGGACATTGCTATTCTTCTTCTTCTTCAGCATTCATTCTCAAACTCCCACTGGGTCTCTTGTAGCAGGACAATGGTCCTACTAGATTTCCAGCTGGATGTAGTCCAGAGAACGGAAATGCGCTGTCGCTGTTTTATTTGAGCCAATGGCCCAACACATCCATCTTCTGTGGGACTATTCAATTACTGTTGAACTTTAAGGCACCAGTAATATATCACAGCATATCACTACTACAATGTGGATTGTCAGCATTCAAACCACTTAGTTTGACAAGTTGGGTTTGCAAGGCGAGCTCACTATCAACTCTGCCACCACAGTGACTGACTTCTACTATTATTGAATTTTTTTTAACCCTGCTACAGGTTCCTGTCTATTACAAGAGAGCACTTAACCATTGGTATCAGAAACAATGAAGACCTAAGACAAATACCAATAAAATGCGAGACATGGAAATCTATGACATCCGCCCTATGTGCTGCCTTTGGCCCAAAAAGAATTTTTAAAACTAGGTTCAGAAACTTGGCCAGTGCAAAGTGAATTGCGAGACATTTCTACTGCGCTCCAACATGAACCTAGTCTGCAGTAGTTGGGATTGTAAAATTATCTCACCAACTCTTCCATTACGGGGATCTGCACCACACATTGAGAGACATTCACATATTTGATCTGTTTGCTAGTCCATCGGCCATCTTAGAGTATCAGTGTACCAGTTGGTTTTATTTATCTTTCTAGAAACAACACACTTTCTCTACTGGTCTCAGATTTCTATCATTCTATGAGAGGCTGTGAGCAAAACCCCACATTATAAACAAAAACACTGTTATTCCTTTAAGACAATGCACTCTCTTACAATAAATGGCTACCAGCTGAACATTTGCACACATAAACCCTTTCCTATCATATCCCCATAGAATTGTCTTTATTATACTATTTTAATTAATACTAGCTCACTGTTATCACAGCCATATGTTGCAATTTTATCAGATCATTTCAGATATCTTGGAAATCTGATTACTGTTAAAACATACCTGACAGCTTTCACCACTTTCTCTACACTGGCAACTTCCCATGTATAAGCTTTCATCAAGGCATCAATGAGTGCCAGGTGGGCTTTCTGTGAAAATTATGTTTAAAAAAGAAACTTAGGAATAAAATATTTCAATTTGTTTTTTGTTTTAATGCACAGTAAATCTAAGTAACAACTTTTACAATATGAATATTAAAATAAACTTTTACAATATGAATATTAAAATAAACTTTTACAATATGAATATTAAAATAAACTTTTACAATATGAATATTAAAATAAACTTTTACAATATGAATATTAAAATAAACTTTTACAATATGAATATTAAAATAAACTTTTACAATATGAATATTAAAATAAACTTTTACAATATGAATATTAACCTTTACGACTCTGCGGTCGCAATAATGCGCCTATGAGAACAGCTCCGTTGTGCCTGCAGGCGCAATCCCGCTACATATGATATCGCCCGATTCCCGAGTACGGAACTTCACAAAGTAATGATCCCGTGACGTATAAAACACGCCAAACGACGCAGTTTAAAGGTCAAGTTACTTTACTCATTACGACTGCAAGAAGAGAGAAAACCGGCTGGTTTTGTCAGCGAATTTCTGGAACGACGTTGGCCATTTTTTAGCCATATTTTACTATCAAATTGAGTACCGCGTGGCATGGCTAAGTGATCGTGAATACATGTTTTAATTGTTGTTATTTATGTTTAATATGTTGTTATTTGATAAGAATGTTTGTGTAGTCGTTCAAAAACACAAAAATAATATGTATCAGGGGTGCCACGTGTGTGCTTAGACAATAATTACGCTGTGTGTCGGGCTAGACCTAGTGTTTACCGGACGGACGTTAAATGCGATTTCTTATAAACTACATGTTCTAATTGTTGTTTTTTGTGTTTAATATGTTGTTATTTGATAAGAATGTTTGTGTAGTCGTTCAAAAACACAAAAATAATATGTATCAGGGGTGCCACGTGTGTGCTTAGACAATAATTACGCTGTGTGTCGGGCTAGACCTAGTGTTTACCGGACGGACGTTAAATGCGATTTCTTATAAACTACATGTTCTAATTGTTGTTTTTTGTGTTTAATATGTTGTTATTTGATAAGAATGTTTGTGTAGTCGTTCAAAAACACAAAAATAATATGTATCAGGGGTGCCACGTGTGTGCTTAGACAATAATTACGCTGCGTGTCGGGCTAGACCTAGTGTTTACCGGACGGACGTTAAATGCGATTTCTTATAAACTACATGTTTTAATTGTTGTTTTTTGTGTTTAATATGTTGTTATTTGATAAGAATGTTTGTGTAGTTGTTCAAAAACACAAAAATAATATGTATCAGGGGTGCCACGTGAGTGCATAGACAATAATTACGCTGCGTGTCGGGATAGACCTAGTGTTTACCGGGCGGACGTTATATGCAATTTCTTCACGTTTTATTAGTTTTTTTAGTTCATCTTATACTAGTTTTGATATAAAACAATATATATACAATAAGTATAGGTATTTATGAGGATTTTATCAATGATTCCACGCATTGCTCAAGTATTACGGTCGTCAAGAAGTTACATGTGCGATTTGAAAATTGCGTTTTGCGATTTTCCCCCCAAATTTTCAACTTCACAACTTGCTCACAACTGTCATATCATACATACAACAACAACAAAAACATGACTATATTCACTATTCACTCCTTTATTTAGATATGCAAAAATTATTTTGATATCTTTTAAAATAAAAAAGTTATCACGTTTTCAAAACACCCACCATCAATAACGAAAATTTTCCAAAAAAGAATTCAGGCCCAAGGGGATGTTTCTTAATTTTTAATTAGGGCCCTAAAGGTTAAAATAAACTTTTACAATATGAATATTAAAATAAACTTTTACAATATGAATATTAAAATAAACTTTTACAATATGAATATTAAAATAATGATAGAATATTAGATAATCTCTGAAACATGAAAGACTAGATTGAATGGAAGTCTAGACTTGATGGAATACTATACTGGGTGAAGGACTGGACTGGGTGAAAGACTAGACTGAATGGAAGACTAGACTGAGTGAAAGACTGAACTGGGTGGAAGACTAGAATGGATGCAAGGCTAGACTCGGTGCAAGTCTAGACCTGATGGAAGACTAGACTGAACAGAAGACTAGACTTGGTAGATGACTGGACTGGATGGAAGATTAGAGACTAGATTGAATGAAAGACCAGAAAAGATCTCTTTTCTAACATTAGTATAACTATCAACTTCCTGATGGATCACTCTGTATTGTAACCATACAATTATATATTTTGTCCCCAAATTATGCACAGTGCTTGGTTTTTCTATATTGTAAAAAAATAAAATCCTCCTGGTATTCCTTTCCATATAAATATCAATGAACATCAAGCAAACATCAAACCTTTTATCCTTTCAAATTCCATATTAAGTTCTTGAAAACAAGAACCATTACTTACAATAGCGAAACGATGCAAACTTGCATAGTGTGGACATGTATGTTGACATAATTCCTTGCAAAAACAATACTGCAGGAAACCGTAGAAGGTAGAAGAAGCAGAGGACAAATAAAAGAGTCAACAGACGACATCAAGGACTGGACAAGACACGATTTTTCCTCACTAATCTGCATTGTTGAAAGTAGAAATTGTTGGAGAACTCTGTGCATTGCTGCAAACGATGTAATACCCATATGACCCTGATGGGTTATGGGATTATATGACCCTGATGGGTTATGGGATTATATGACCCTGATGGGTTATAGTTAGTTATTAAGTTGTTCTCACCGGTGTGTTGCTGGGACCCAAAAGGGGAGTAAAGAATAGTGATACTGTTACCTTCCATGCATATCGTAAGAGGTGACTAAAGCAGTTTTGGGGTGGGGTTTGCTTACCCATCCCATTAAGGGTCAAAGTGACCCAGTAGTCATGCTAATGTTAGATGTGTCAAGCTGAAAGATTCAGAAATCGCAGCTAAGCTATAAACTCTGACACACCATATTCCGTCTCTGGATTATATCCTGCTAGTCTGCTGGAGTTTGAAAATGAATGCAGAAGAAGTTGTTTTCAATCCTCCCAACTGGCCCACAGAGATGGATATCCACAGAAAGATGTATGGGAGCACTGAGGAGCTTTAAAATACAGCAGCATTTATTAAGAAAACAGGACTTGCTGTGTAGACATGTCAAACTGCGAACAAGAAGAAGAAGAAGAATCCTCCCAAAATGCAGGAAATTTAATTGTTGCTTGTCTTTAGTACCCCCAACGCGTTACATGTAAACTGTCTGCTTTGTGAGAGAATTGTGGGCATGTATCAAAGTCAAAAAGTATTTTTCTTCTGTGTTCCTTGTAAAACCTCATCTAATTAGTAGAATGAAGCAATGTATCGTGTCATATTTTATAACTTGGCTGTGATATGTGCAATTTTCATCTTGACACATCTTCAGCGATCATCATCTTGACACATCTGACTCAGCACGGGGTGGCATTTGGGTCACTATGATCTATGGGGCGCAGAAAACTCAACCCCCAAAACCTCCTTAGTCTCCTCTTACATGATTTCTCTAGTTGCGTAAATAAACGAATAAATAAAATCTGCCTAGTGGGTATACCATACTCTGACGTGGGCAATGACTTCTGCAATGGAAAAGAAAATATCGGCATTCGAAATGAAATCTTAAAGAAATGTACTAAGAATATCATGGAAAGATAAATGAACCAATACAGATGTCCGCACAGATCTGAACATATACAGATCTGAACCAATACAGATGTCCGCACAGATCTGAACATATACAGATCTGAACCAATACAGATGTCCGCAAAGATCTGAACATATACAGATCTGAACCAATACAGATGTCCGCAAAGATCTGAACCAATACAGATCTGAACCAATACAGATGTCCGCAAAGATCTGAGCATATACAGATCTGAACCAATACAGATGTCCGCAAAGATCTGAACCAATACAGATCTGAACCAATACAGATGTCCGCAAAGATCTGAACATATACAGGTCTGAACCAATACAGATATCCGCAAAGATCTGAACATATACAGATGTCCGCAAAGATCTGAACCAATACAGATGTCCGCAAAGATCTGAACATATACAGATCTGAACCAATACAGATGTCCGCAAAGATCTGAACATATACAGATCTGAACCAATACAGATGTCCGCAAAGATCTGAACATATACAGATGTCCGCAAAGATCTCAACATATACAGATCTGAACCAATACAGATGTCCGCAAAGATCTGAACATATACAGATCTGAACCAATACAGATGTCCGCAAAGATCTGAACATATACAGATGTCCGCAAAGATCTGAACATATACAGATGTCCGCAAAGATCTGAACATATACAGATGTCCGCAAAGATCTGAACATATACAGATGTCCGCAAAGATCTGAACATATACAGACGTCCGCAAAGATCTGAACATATACAGGTCTGAACCAATACAGATGTCCGCAAAGATCTGAACATATACAGATCTGAACCAATACAGATGTCCGCAAAGATCTGAACCAATACAGATCTGAACCAATACAGATGTCCGCAAAGATCTGAACATATACAGATCTGAACCAATACAGATGTCCGCAAAGATCTGAACCAATACAGATCTGAACCAATACAGATCTGAACCAATACAGATGTCCGCAAAGATCTGAACATATACAGGTCTGAACCAATACAGATCTGAACATATACAGATGTCCGCAAAGATCTGAACATATACAGATCTGAACCAATACAGATGTCCGCAAAGATCTGAACATATACAGGTCTGAACCAATACAGATCTGAACATATACAGATCTGAACCAATAAAGATCAGAACATATACAGATCTGAACCAATAAAGATCTGAACATATACAGATCTGAACCAATACAGATGTCTGCAAAGATCTGAACATATACAGGTTTGAACCAATAAAGATCTGAACATATACAGATCTGAACCAATAAAGATCTGAACATATACAGATCTGAACCAATACAGATGTCTGCAAAGATCTGAACATATACAGGTCTGAACCAATAAAGATCTGAACCAATACAGATGTCTGCAAAGATCTGAACATATACAGGTCTGAACCAATAAAGATCTGAACATATACAGATCTGAACATATACAGATCTGAACCAATACAGATGTCTGCAAAGATCTGAACATATACAGGTCTGAACCAATAAAGATCTGAACATATACAGATCTGAACCAATACAGATGTCTGCAAAGATCTGAACATATACAGATCTGAACCAATAAAGATCTGAACATATACAGATCTGAACCAATAAAGATCTGAACCAATACAGATGTCTGCAAAGATCTGAACATATACAGATCTGAACCAATAAAGATCTGAACATATACAGATCTGAACCAATACAGATGTCCGCACAGATCTGAACATAGAAGAAGACTGATTCCTCAAAAATATCAAAAAAACGCAAGCTAACATATTTTGGACGTATAAAGAGACACAATGATTTAGAAAGATTAATCATGGAGAGAAAAGTTTCAGGTAAGAGAATAAGAGGCATTCTTTATTCTTGATTAGAAACTGACCTCACAGCACATGGGGCATTCCCATAAGTGCTCCGCCCTCTGTTCCAGCATCCACTCGACTCGATAGTGTTTCGAGTCTAATGCTGCAGAAACAGACGTCGACATTGGGGCACAACTCTGGCCCTTGCAACTAGTTTCTTTGTTCTTCCGCCCACCCATGCCGTGCCCGTAACTAGTTCAAGCACAACGTCGGCCTGTCGGAACAACATGGTAACTGTTATCGAAGGTTACGACCACGGGTGTTAGAATAAGAGGCAGACCAAGACAATGATGGACACAGGACATCAAAGACTTTCAGAATATGATGCTAGAAGAAGCTGGGAAACTTGCACAGAACAGAGAGGTTAACTGAGTGGCAGTGAGGACAACGTTCTGTAAAGAACACGTCACATAGAAAGATAGTGGACGCATGTGCATATGCCGATAGGATGCAAGATGGTAAGAAAATTTCAAGCATGTTTGATGTTGGCAACCAGCGTGTAAGTACAGGAACAAGTTCTCTTGTAAGGCCGGTCTACTAGTGATATGGTTAAAGACATCTACCAATCAGTGGAAGTGTTAAAAACAAAGAATGTGTTAATTACCACAAAGTTGGAAGCGTCGGGTCATTATCGCAAATAAAGACAGTGACACGCTTCTCTGTTGTCAGGACTCATCCTGCTGGAAATCTAGTAGGGCCATTGTCATACTATAGAGAGATCTGGTGGGATTTTGAGAAAAAGCAGGGAAAAAAATAAACCATCAAACACAAAACCACAATCACTGACCAATCTGAATGGAGCAGTCTGAACCAGCACAGTTTCTGTCACTGAAGAATCCTGAACATCTGCGATGTAAATTCCTTTTCTGGATAGCACTTGAAGAATACTCCAGTGACCTAAATAAACAAACAAATATTTAAAAAAACAATTTTGATAATTTCCTAAATTATCAAATTTGCGTCCTAAAGTTTTTGGTGATATAACTTCACATCTTCTCTCTAACTATTGTGTGTTTCTCCTATGCTGGAGTCCTCATTACAGGCCCTATCATTTCACAAATTCTTCTCTCAAACTATTGCATGTTTCTTCTTTGCTGGAGTCCTCATTACTGGCCCTATCATTTCACAAATTCTTCTCTCAAACTATTGCATGTTTCTTCTTTGCTGGAGTCCTCATTACAGGCGCTATCATTTCACAAATTCTTCTCTCAAACTATTGCATGTTTCTTCTTTGCTGGAGTCCTCATTTCTGGCCCTATCATTTCACATATTCTTCTTGTTCATTCTCAAACATCAGTTGGATGTAATTCAGAGAATGGATAAACCCTTCTGCATTCATTTTCAAACTCCTGCAGATTAGCAGGATGTAGTTCAAAGAATAGAATGCATTGTGTCATAGTTTACAACTTCACAGTGATATATGTACATTTCGGTCTAACACATCCAACTTCAGCATGGTTTCTGGATCACTTTGAGAAAAAGAATGGGATGAGACAGCCAACTCCCTAAAAAACTCCTTTAGTCACCTTCTTACAATGTGCAGTACAGGTAACACTGTTACTATTCTTTGCCCCCCCCCTTTGATCCTTAGCAACAACTTGTGTGAAGGAAAGATCAAACTTCAACATGCTTTTTTTTATTTTGCAGAATTTGACAGGACTCAACCTCACGCCAAATCTCCTTAATCACCTCTTCTGTGAGCATATGTTGTCAAATCTAGTGACCCAGACAACAGCAAAAGGTCAAGCAATGATGACCAGACCAACATTCAGATGTTTGACACAAGCGTACAGCATATTGTGCATGTGAGTTGATAAGAGTTGTGATGCACAGAGTGGTTTACTAACACTATAGCTTGTCAAACCCCAACCATCCATGAGAAAAAGTAAAACAATGAACATATACAATACCACTGCCAAAACTGCATGTTTCAGGCAACTGGAGCAAATAAAACTGTGACACAATAACTCTTTTCTCTGGCCTATATCTTGTTGTAAATCTAGTTAGATCATTGTCCTACTAAAGAGAGAACCAGAAGATGTGTGAGAACAAATGCTTTAAAATACACCTTTTACAACTGGTATGAAAGGTCATAGAATTACTCTTTTTTTTCTCCTCTTTTAGATCCCAGCATGCCAAAATTGGATGTGCTGGACCGGAAGGCGCAAATAATGTGGCTCTGCTGTAAACCAGCAGCACAATGTACCTCACACTACCCGGCGGAAATCACACAAATATGTTGTGTTGGTTATCAGAGAGACATGCATATAACCCATACGAGACGTGACAACAGAACATACAACATGAAACAAATAACTGTAGTGATGAATGATGGAGGAGCTTTCACTGGACTAAAAGTCTTGCTGTATAGTCATACCATCTACTGGAAGTATATTGTAGCATGCTGTTTGTCTGGTAGGCAGGCACTGGTACGACTTATGGACCTTCTGAATGCAGATATTATTGTATAAACCTTATTACCTTGCCACTGTGTGTGGGTATCTGGGAACATGTGACTACAGGCTTGACAGTAGAGCTCACTGGAGGACATCAGGTTGACTAGGACTGGTCGAAGAGCTAGCTGGCCCTGGGAACAATGTAGAATATGAGTTTTAAATATGATGGATACTTGGGCTAACAAGGAAATAAATATCAAATAAAATAAAATACTTTGAACATATAAAAAGACATGAACGATGTTGAAGATCTTACTTGAAGGTAAAGTTGAGGGATGACAAGCAAGAGGTAGGGAGAGATACATAATAGAGAGAAACTTCATGAGATTAACAAGATACAGTCTGTCAGAGTTACCAGCAAAGAAAGCTAGAGTATGTTAGAAGTCTGTTGTGGTCAACCTTCAATGTGGAGATGGCACTTGATTCTGTTGGTAAGAGCAGTAGTTCTTAATAAAGACCACATGCCCCTTTCCCAGGGAGATTACTGCATTTTACTGGGGTAAGGGGTGGCCAAATTCACAAAGAAAAAAATGTAAAATTGAGGAAAGAAGAGGGGAGCAAAAAAAGGTAAATATCTGAAATTATTTGGAAGATAAACAATAAGACACGAGCAATTAGATATGAACTATAAGATATAAATAAGATATTAAAAATAAGATGCCGTTCTTAGACTAATGGCAGGGAGTATGAAGACCATTCCAATTCAATCAATGGAAAAACATATAAACATTCGGCCACTCGAAAACAGACGGACAGAAAGATACTCTTACACAGACAGAAGACGTTTCGCATGCCAAACCATCCAATACACCCCAAATTCAACAGTTACCAAATAAAACATATTGAAGAGAACCAGCTTCTTGCCCATTAAAACAATGACATCACCAACAGGGTAATATCCTCTCCAATGACGCCCAAAAAATATAAATGTTTTGTGGTTTTGATGAGCCAATTTACAGTTAAAAAAACACCTCCATTGCCAAAGAAGTCCCTGGGATAATCAACAGAGAACACCTAACATCACCTCAAGGGTGCAAGGGTCTTACATTGCTCTTGTGCGGGCCCAGGGTGAGCAGTTAACCATGATCTTAAAGTACGTCCTCGTGGTTCACTCTGGAAGCAGAAATACAGCTGCTCTTGCTGTATTCCTGGCCAACACTTTCAGGTTCGTGTCCGTGGATGTGGAGGCTGTTGATGGGATTTTTCTGCAAAAAAATAGACAATATCCCCGCGACCAATACACCAATACACTGTTGGCATACAGTGATATAAGGCATCTGTGCATTTTGTTTCAGCCAGGCAAAAATGCAGAAACATTGGAGGGGGGGCCAATATCCCGATATGGGTAGATCTCACTAAGATATGGTGATCCCAGGAGTACACATTGAGTCTGGAAAAATGCATCACGTGCTAGAGGGCAGCATTGTGTATGTGAAATGATAAAGTGGCAACTAAGCTACAATTTTCCAGCACGAGACTGACTGGCGTAAGTGCTGTTCATGCTCAAGAACACATAGAAGGGCACCTGTCCCACAACAATTGATCTCATTCAAAGTAGGAGTCACGACTCAAGTATTGGATATGTCAACTTGAACAAGCACTCCTACGCATGTGGTTGCGTCTGTGGGTCTCACCAATGGCCCACTAGACATACCATCCATGCAACAGAAAACCTTAGTGGATGACATGCCGTTATATTGAGGTAATCTTCTTATAGAAGCTTCATGGCACGTCATCTATACAATTATGATTTTGTTTTGTTGTTGAAATGTTTTACATGTTTGCCAGAATATATATGTATGCACTCTCTGTGGTTGGGAGGGAGCCAGAGATGTACTGTGCAGCACTGAGGAGGAGGAAACTGACATCACTGTTTTTCCTATGGCTGAAGCCCATCATAGAGGCACAGTGACTCAGGACGTGACAATCCTTTTGACTTGAACATTTGGTTGCATGCCTGGAGCAATAGAGAAGTTCGGCATAACCAGTAGTCAACTGGTGGCGGGGAATGAGCACAGTGAACCCTATCTTGGCTACAGTGGCTAGGAGCAGTGCATAGGTTTAAACCTACCTTCCTGGAGGTGTGATAGTTATTCTCTGGCTCTGTCCCGGGGTGGGCCGAAAATCCACAGACTTCCCAGCAATATAATGCCATCTAATGGCATTAGGTCAAAGGGCATGAGCCCATGGACCGCTGGATCAGTAACCAACCAACCAACCAACCAACCAACAAGCACTCCTGAGCAAGGAAAAAAGATTTGAATATTGCCCCCCCCCCCCCCCACACACACACACAGACACACAGGAAATGCATTGAATAATGTAGAGGAGCACATCATTGAAAACTTCTGTCTGAAGATGTTGAGACTTGGACTCTGGATGCTGTGGGTAACATAGACGGATTGCAAGTCCATGTCTTGGAAGGCATCGCAAACCTAATCTAACTCAACTGTCGCTACTGCCCAACATGACTGATACAGAGAGAATTGGGTTCAGTACCCAAAGGAATAGAGGGTAGATGCCTTTCTTACACAAGATTTACTCACCAACTGAGAAGCTCCTCGTTCAGGATAGGCACAATATACCTACTTCATTGGATGATAAACGCAAGACTGAGAGTCAAAACGTAGGCAGATAGGAGAAAATTATGGAGTCTGGAGATAGAGAAGGGAGATGTGATGGAGTCTGGAGATAGAGAAGGGAGATGTGATGGAGTCTGGAGATAGAGAAGGGAGATGTGATGGAACTAAGATGTGGTAAAGATGAGAGAATGTTGACCTAGTTTAAACTTTTAGATACTGTATGTCAAACAGTCCTTAACTAGTAATGGTTCTTGACTACAGTTAATGAGGAACTTGTATTAGTTTATGAAGTGGCCACATTGAGATATATATACAACACACACTGAGACTTGGTCACACCATACATAGAGCAAAAGACAACTACAAATTTATATGCGACAACACCATACACTAATAGAAACATTACACCATAATATGTAGCCTGCTGATACATAGCTACACCACACACTAATATGTAGCCTGCTGATACATAGCTACACCACACACTAATATGTAGCCTGCTGATACATAGCTACACCACACACTAATATGTAGCCTGCTGATACATAGCTACACCACACACTAATATGTAGCCTGCTGATACATAGCTACACCACACACTAATATGTAGCCTGCTGATACATAGCTACACCACACACTAATATGTAGCCTGCTGATACATAGCTACACCACACACTAATATGTAGCCTGCTGATACATAGCTACACCACACACTAATATGTAGCCTGCTGATACATAGCTACACCACACACTAATATGTAGCCTGCTGATACATAGCTACACCACACACTAATATGTAGCCTGCTGATACATAGCTACACCACAGTAATATGTAGCCTGCTGATACATAGCTACACCACACAGTAATACATTAACTACACCATATACTGCACTGCAACCACACTTTAACTAAATCCTACCTCAGAGGTCTCATAAAATGGGTCCTGCAGTTCTCTGGGTACATTGCTGGAATAAACTTTGGAGAGCAGCCATGCTAAAGATGCTCTGAGCTTTGCCTGTGGAAGATTTAAAGAATATACATCATCACACCAGCTAGATATTTCTCTGTACTCAGATTGTTATCAGCGACACTGTAGAGTGTAATGTAGGCCCGCTTTACAAACTCAAGTTGGTCAAATTAGCCCGTGATCTATAAGCTGATCATTAACATTGTACTGGCGATACAGTGATGCATTGAAAATGTGACATAGAAACTACTTATGACACAGTAAAAGCAGTAATTAAAGTCATTCTCTAATCAAAGTAGAAACGTGATCACCCAGAATCATCAAAAATTATGTTTAATATCAGCTCTCCAAACAGGACACGGTTATAATTTTCTGACTACGGGCAGAACATAACAGACTGCACCACCACCTACCGGTATATCACAAATAGAAGATCTGCACAATAAACTTATGCACCTGTGTATAGTCCTATTCTTCTTCGTCGTACGCCTTGCGGCGGACCCTCTGAAATTATTCCGCTGACCATCCTGAGAAGGACGTATAAGGGTGATCTGCGTTGTCTCATGTTTTACAGCAAGCTGCGTTATTTGCGCCATTAGACCTGACACATCCGTCTTCAGCCAGCATTTTTTTGGACCAGGTTGGCCCAGATTCCTGTATCTTCTATCCCTAGTACTTGGCCAGGCTACAGCAGGGTTGCTGCACTCCTGTTTCCAGGCCCACTGCATGGAAGTGTACTGAGGGCCTTGGACAGGTTGACTGACCCTGATGTTCGACCAGCTATGGAGCGCCGGCCGGTGCACTCTGGTGTGCATCGTATAGTCCTATGTTGCAGACCTAAGTAACATACAACAAAGAACGGAGAGGCACTTGGAAATGTCGTCTACTTTTATGAGAAACTCATAACACTGCTCGTAGATTGGGGCTGACTGTAAACTTTGCCAGAGTCTGAAAGTGAATGAAGAAGCAGGTGATACGATTGGATGTATGAGTTGCGATTCACCTATTTCACCAATAGTTGAATACCAATGTCCTAATAGGATATGCTTCAATTATTATTACTCTGATTGTTGGGACATGTAGAAAATATGTAGGACACCAGATTGATAAAATAGGTCTGTAGGACAGAAATGGGTGAAGTAGAATTGTGTCTGCAAGCAATAAGCATTCGTGGCTTGTAATGATAATATGACGACTGTATATTCAGTTGTACAAAATTGTGAAATATCAGGTCAATTTCAGAATGTGTTGTCCATGAAAATGCATAATTTCCCATAGATTCAAATCTCCAGTCCTAATTATGTCTTTACTATCTGCCAACAATAAAGTTGTGCTGCAGTGGATCCCTGCACACTGTGGAATAGCAGGAAATGAAGGAGCAGAAAGACTGGCAAAAGCAGGTGCAAAAAAGGAATAATTCCAGCACAGAATATCACTGACTGAAGCAAACACCCTCATCAAAGGAAAATACAAACATACATGGAGTCAGAGAACAGGCAGTAACTTTCCACAGGACCCTATTCTAAAGCTAAACAGGTCACAACAAACCACAATTTTTAGGCTTCGCACAGGACACTGCAGACTACAAGCACATCACCACAAAATTAAGGCTGCCCAAACTGACCAATGCCCATGTCAAAAGGGTCCCCAGACTGCAGAACATATTCTGCAGACATGCCCACTCTTTGATGACATGAGAACCAAAATATGGCCCCAAGAGACAGATCTGAAGGTGAAGCTGTGGGGCAACCGTGAGGACCTCCTGCTGACGACTGAATTCATGGAGGCTGCCCACCTTCCTGTATAGACTTATGAGCATAGGAAACTGATCGCAGAAGAAGAAGAAGAATTATGTCTTTAGCCCCCCCCCCCCTATGGGTGAGGTCACGCACCCGGAGTACATGCTCCCTTGTAACCTGTGGGCGAAGCCACGCACCATACGATATCGCCCGATTCCTGAGTACGGAACTTCACGAAGTAATGTTCCAATGACGTATAATCATTGTCCATACACCAACATGGACAATGATTAAAGACAGAATAAGAACTGGAGATTTATCTATAGGAAATCAGTCATATTCATGGACAAAGAAACTAAGAGACAGGTCTAAAAATAAATTAATATTCTGATAAACGGATAGAAATTATGAACAAATCAGAACAGGACACAACTGACTCACCAGCCACATGTATACAAAGTTCAAGATTGGCAACACAGACATGTGGATAGGCACCTCAGACAGCAGAACACATTTTTAAAGAATGCACAGAATATGAAATGCTGGTCCAGAGAAATAACAGTGGAAGAAAAAAACTCTATGAACCTCTGTACGAGTTACAAAACACAGTCACATTTATAGAAGAGACAAAACTTCATATATATTAGAGCAAGTGAACGCTTTTAAATACTAAGGATCACACTCGTGCAATGACAAACGATCCATCAAAGAAGTTAAGACCCAGTTAAATATAGCTTTGGCGATTCTGTCCATTCCTCGAAGCATAAGTAAAAATGACATCAGTATTAAAATCATGGTCAGACTATACAAAATATTAGTTTTATTCATCACGCTGTATTGACGCGTTGAGTCGAACACTCAATCCTGGCAGATGTTTGAGTCGAACACTCAATCCTGGCAGATGTTTGAGTCGAACACTCAATCCTGGCAGATGTTTGAGTCGAACACTCAATCCTGGCAGATGTTTGAGTCGAACACTCAATCCTGGCAGATGTTTGAGTCGAACACTCAATCCTGGCAGATCTAGTGGGAAGGATCTTTAGTTTTGAACATAAATGCTATAGATAGATACTATAGATTTGCTATAGAAAGTATGTACCGGTAAAAAAAAACTGTCTCAGATAAAATAAACATGTATGCAAGATTTCAAGAACCATTAATCATTTATATTCACTAGTTAAATGAGATAAACTAATAGGGGATTATCCTTGCATACTGGTTAAGCTGTTCGCCTGGTGTTCAAGTAGTCATGAGTTCGTATCCAGCTTGTGTTGTCTCGTTTACAGATGGGATTTTCTGAGATTCCTATGAATTATCACTTGAAGATACGGAATGGAGTTACGTCAATCCTCTATGAATTTTGAAGCTGATGTTAGGGCATAACACCCGATACAACTCCTTGTCTAAAATAATCTGGCAGGGAACAGCGGAAGGTAAAAGAAGCAGTGGGAAACAGAGAAAGTTGTGGATTATAACATCAGGAAATGGAAGGACTTAAAATAGATTTTTTTTTCTCATCCACACCACAGACAATGAGAAAATGAAGATATCCTTGTGTTGAAATATCCTCCACGGCAACTCTACAGTGTTCTTTGGATATATCTTGCACTTCGATAACCTACATATTGCTTTGGGAATGTAAAGAGAAATGTTATTTGCAATGTTATAAAGGGCTCACGTCTAGTTTAAGTCTCCACTGTGACCTTTGTTCTACTTTCGAGGTATTTCCTGACCTTTGCAGTGTGGTTGCTATGCATATCGCTATTGTATGATTGAGTTTAGAATAGAATTAGTATTTAAAATGAATTGATATTTATTGAAAACAATTGTATTAGAATTAGCGTTAGGAGGATTAATGGTTAGGATCAGGTTGTAGTATTTATAATTAAAGTTAATTAGTATTAAGTGCAATAACGGGAAGATATAAGGAACATGCGCAGTAGTGTACGGTAGCAGACGGAAGGGAACAGTAGCCATGGCACGTGTTGTTAAATTGAGAGAGAATTTATAAGTCAGTGTAGAAGATGTCTGGGGCAATTTCCATTGTATTTATGTGAGTATATATGGAGAAGAAAGTATGCGAGTTTGAATAAAATCTTCAATGGAGTTCCTTTCCAGAATTAAAAAAAGTGTATCCTGCACAGAATTCTGAATAAGTTGTTACGTTTTATTCCACATTGTTACATTTTATGAACCTTAAGAAATATTGAAGTTGTGCAGAAATCCATGATGTCAGCTAGTTAAAAATGTAAACAGTGCTATTTATAGCACAGTGGAGACTTATTCTAGACTTTTACCATTATAAATTATAAAGTTCTGAGGCAGCCAGCCCTTCTTAGTCGCCTTTCACAACATACATAGCAGGTGATTGTTACTATTAATTACTCCACGTTCAAAAACTTCAAATTATTATAATTTCTATTTCATCCTGGGGTACTTACTCGATGCCAGTCATACTCCTCGGCCGGAATAATATCAATAACATCGCCAGCAGACTCAACCTGTTTATCACTACGTATACTGTATATTGACATCGCTAAATATATAGAACGATAACATTAATAATATTTCCTACAAACTTTATAGCCTTATTGTACCTATCACTGATCAAGCACCATTAAGAACTCACTACACTTGCAAGTCTAGTGAAGAATTGACCAGTTTCTGAGTTTTTAGCAAATTTATCAAATTAAATTTATGCAGAATGCAGGGCTTTGCAAAGTCTTTTTTTCTTGCCATCTTCGCAGCATACTCATTAACCACTAAGACTGTGATTAAAAAACTTTAATTCTCGATTGAATGTATCAAATAATATGTCCATTCTCACAGGACCTTCACTACAACTAGGATTAGTTCATTAGGCCTACATGTTCCTGATTATTTCTTGGAAGAATTTCATGTAGAAATTTCAGACCAATACTTCCGTTTGACATCAACGCATGCGCAGTGTCTATAGTTACAAAATTAAGTAAACGTACTGAAACGAAGTTAACGGACAATCTCATAAACTAATATAACAATTAGTGAGCTCATAATTAATTCAATCTAGAACAGTGTTTCCCAACATTTTTTGTACCATGCCCCACCTAAGTATTTCTAAAATTCTGATGCCCCCCCCTATGTAGCATATCAATCAATCAAGTGTCATGCCGAATGGCGTAGGCGATCATGTTTCTCCACGACTTTCTGTCTCTTGTGTTGTCAATAAGCTCGGTTGGTGAGCTTCTAGCGTGCCCACAATACAAGTCCATCTACAATGTAAGTCCATCTAGTAATATTTCTCTTTGTCGTCCCCTATCTCTTCTCCCCTTGATCTGTCCAGTGGTTATTAAGTGTTCAAGCTGTGTTCTTCTCAGCACATGCCTTAGACACCTTGACTGTCTGCCCCTAATGTTTGATATGATTGATCTTTTTTACGCCAGCATCAATAAGAACATCTGCATTAGTTTTCTTAGATGTCCTTGGAATTCTCATCATTGTTCGTAGACATCACATTTCTGTAGCCTCTATTTCGCATTGAATTTTTATGTCTACAGTCCATGCCTCACATCCATAAAAAAAAAAGAATTGGATCGATACACTAAATTACAACATGTTCGAATTGCTTCCCTAAACTAAACAATCCCCATGTGGAGCGTGGACCCCACGTTTTGCAACACTGATCTGGAGCTTTTCAATTGATGTATATACAATTGTTTTTTCAGAAAAGCTAATGTGGAGGTATTGAATGAATCAAACGTGAAACGGACCTTAATCAATAATATAAGATAAAGACAATCTTCATTGTTTGGCCACTTCATGAGACAGGGGGGTTTGGAGAACATAGTCACAACAGGAAAGACTGAAAGTAACAAAGACGGGGTGAGAAAATATTAGACAGTCTGACAACCTGGCACGGCAATGAAACAACAACGATCTTGATACTTAATGCTGGAGATAGAGAGCTGTTATTTAGTCATTAGATCATCGTCATTGCACTCCGGACAAGTCCATAGGTGCTCAGATCTTTCCTTGAGTGTATCCGCCATTACACGTTGACTGACAGTCCCAGTACGTCGTTGATTGACCATCATTCTTTTTCGCCCACGAAAACTCTCCTTTCTAGCGACACCACATTTCAAACCAAGTTCCTTTATTCTAATCATGGAACAAGAGTCATCGTCACTTGTACAGTAATTTGTTCATGCGTTTTCCAGTAGGGCATTCAAAATGTCTGCCCGATCCATCGCTCCACCAACAGCCGTAGTAGCAGCGTGGGCGGCCAACCTATCTGTTCATGTAGTCACTGAGTATACAGGCATGCTCGCAGACCCATTGCAAAGCTTTGGTCACTGCCAGAATCTCCATTGTCATGCTGCTTGTCGTCTGAGCGAATGCACCACTTTCCTCTCTGATAGTCTCCCCCCACCTTTGAGCCGTGAAAGCTAGGACCTCCTGATGTGTCTCTCAACCGACCCATCTGTATTTAGAGGGAGCTGTGGAGAGCCATGATTACCTACTCCAGCGGGCATGGCACCTGATGATGTACAATTGTCATTATTTTTAATCTTGTTTTTCTGGTATTATTTGGCTTTCAATGGTATTTTAAATTTGGTAGACTGACTACCGTGTGTATATCTGTAGGCCTACTGTTATCCAGCTGACCGTCAGGGTGTCGTCTGAGGACGAAGTTTCAAAGTCAAAGATGGATTCGTTTTAGATTACAATGTCTGTAAAAATCGATAGAAGGATTAAACGGGAGTTGTGACGTTTTAAGAATAACTCCCAAAAAATCCCACACAAAGTCAATGTACTTACTAAAAGGCCTACCAAGCAAAGAGAACAACAAATACTAAAAGAAGGGTATTTTTGTCGAATTTTTTAAGTATTTTATTCGTAAAACTGCATTGTCTGTTTTTACTCAAACTCAAAGATGGTGGATTTTATCGTACGGAGCAATCAATCAATCCGTTAGGATCACCATTCAGTTTTTTTCAACAATGCTGTTTAAACTAATCAATTATAAATTGCGCGTTTCTTTAGCATTATGATTATTGGTGAGCTTATATTATTATAGCGAACATCATACGTGCGTTCTATAGTTCGTTCCATAATTCATGTTACTCACTTGAGCACAATTTTCAGGAACTACCTGATCGGATGCATAGCATAGCAGCCATACTACATTATACCATATTTCAGAGTTATTATTCTTATACTTATACACAGCACGGCATTAGGATTTCATGTTTTGTAAATTGATAGGTAGATTGGAAAATTAAGAAAATGTTTTTTGCTACATAGTATTTTAAATTGCATAAGCAGAAAAATTTGGGGTGAAAATCTAGTATAGGTCTCTGTTGGGCTATATCATATCATATCGAACTGTTTAATTAACGTCATGGATTTCCCTTGGACTTGGTAAACCAATCATAGGCGTACCCCAATCATATCGATTCACACCTTAGACAAGATTCTTATAGAATTAATTCTAAACACTGCCAAAAGGCAATACAGGTACAGTCATCCCTCGCTACTTCGCGGTTCATTTATCGCAGCCTCAGTACATCGCGGATTTCTAAAAACATATGATATTTACAGTATGTACTATGTACACTTTAGTTGCATCTACGTATGTTACACATACACGTATCATATTTATATTATTTATACATTATTTTATGTATGTTATCTATTATCTATACTATTAATATTTTATTTACATGTTTGAAACTATTCTTTAATTTTCTAATGATAACATATGCACTTATATGGTTTCATATACACTTATTGATATTATACATACACAAAAAATTTATGTGTGTTAAAAATGAGAGGATGACACTACTTCGCAGTTTTTCACTTATTGCTGCCTGTTCTGGTCCCTATTAACCGCGATAACTGAGGGATGACTGTATAGGTCTCTGTTGTGACCTTTGTTCTACTTTCGAGGTATTACCTAACCTTTGCAGTGTTAGATAAGTTGCATAAGGTTATAGATTTTTTGGGGGGGAGGGGTTAAAAGGATTAGAATTAGTTTATAGATATGAGGGGAGGGGGAGAAGGATTATAATTAGTGTTTATAATTAATTCTCTAGTGGTTCAAAGAGAACCCTTAACAAAGATTTCAAAAAGAGTAGTGAACCAACATAGAACCGGAATCATCAGCCGTTATACCCTGAGAGATTTACTGAAGCGGATATCGGAGCATCTATGAACGTGTCCGGTGTGTGAAGATGATAATCAACATAACTAATACCTAATCTCGAAGAATTCTCATCTAAGACGTGAATCAGTATGATTGGTTTTTCAAGGGAAATCCTTGATGTTAATGTAAACAGTGTGCTATTTATAGCCCAACAGAGACCTATACTGCATTTTCACCTTAAACACTAACTCTCATCCTTTTCCCCTCCCCCAAAAATCTATAAGCTAATTATAATCCTTTACCCCCCCCCCCCCCTCAAATCTATAACTGTAAACAACTTATCTATCACTGCAAGGTTAGGTAATACCTTTAAAGTAGAATAAAGGTCACAACGGAGACCTATACTGGAGATTAGCCAAAAATGGTATCACATTTTACCAGCGTTCCGTAATACATAAAATTGTGTATGCAACGGTGTATCCCAACGTATAAATATAACAAGAAATGTGAGATAGTTATCATTATTTCAAGAGTGTATATCAAGCAGTTTTTATATTTGATCATTCCATATAAATAAAGGTGACTGTAAACAAATCATTGTGAGAAACATAACAATGAAATGCCTGTTGATTTTGTTATAAGTCCGTGATATAATGATCTATGTGAAAACAACAGAGATTGGCCCATCAACTATTTTATTCCGATTCTGAAGACTCAAATTAATATTCAAAATTGCGGCTAATTGGCATAATTAAAACAAATATTGATGTTTTGTTTTTTTAATTAACTGCTATTTTCAACTATGGTTATGGAACTTGATAAATCTAGTGGTCAACCAATGTTGTGCAGTGTTCACTAAACTTAAAAGGGTTATAATGGATTTAGTTACCTTAAAGCACTAAATTCTCTATTACTTCAATATGAGATTTTTTAAATGTGTCAAAATCGATGACCACCTTGTGTAGCAAAGATATCTAGTCCCAATTGATATACCCTTAATATAAAAATAGATGCATTTATTCTCAAAATTTCAAAAAAACTGAATATGGGTTAGATAACCCTGGGCACAGGATATTTATAACCTAAAGAAATATTTACTGTACATATGCATACCAAATGTCCAAATACTTATACATAGTGATCAGCGAAGTTAGAATTTAATCCGTGCAGAGGGCTTCTATTGCGGACTGTCATGCTTAGGCCAGGTAGAACTAATATAGTACGATAGTAAAACCTAGAAATATGATGATGAGATAATCCCTTTAATTGTGAGTAGAGGTAGCTCTTAACAGCCCATAACCTTTCCACACAAAAATGTCCTTTTGAGTAACCTCACATCCTATTGTAATGCATGCAGATACAAAATCAGTACTAGATGCACCACAATTCAATAAACTACCAGAGTTAAAAGAAGTATTGCCCATAGTACAAGATCAGTGTAGGATCATACTGCAATGGATTCCATAACGCTGTGGAATAGCAGAAAAAAAAACTGATCAACTGGCCAAGGAAAATTCTAACATGCAACAACCTGATGTACCAATCCGCTATCACCATGCTAAAGGCACAATGAAAGCTTAACTTATATTCACAGGATGATTACCATTTACTAAACAAACAAGGATAGGTCATCATATTTGAACTTAGAAGTGGACACAATAGATTAATCACAGCCACACAAAAAATGTAAGATTGGCACATCATCAAAGTGTACATGTGGCTAAGCCAACCGCACTTCAGAGCATATCCTTCAAGAAAGTACAAACTATGACACATTAAAGTGCACATACTGGCCTTCTGATACACCTATAAATGTTAAACTCTATGGTACAAAACAAGACATTGAAAACACTGTCCAATTAATACAAGAAAAAACACTGCAAATATAGACATTATAAGCAAATGAAAGAAGAAATATTATCAGTAAAAAAATAACCATTGAGTAATAGTTCTTGAGTATTTTATTACATTGTTGGGCTCGTATCTTAATTAAACTGTTGTTACAGTCTGAAAGGGAAGCAAGCAATAGTTAATGCATTTGTGTTGCCAGGACCTGAAAGTGAAGTAAAGAAGAACAACACTATTTACCTTCCATGAATGTCGTAAGGGGTGACTAAGGAGGTTTGGGGTGGAGTTGACTGTCCCATCTCATTAAGTGTCAAAGGGACCCTGAGGTCAGATGTGTCAGGCCAAAAGGCTCAGATATCTCAGCTAAGGTTTAAACCATGATATAACACATTCCGTTCTCTAGACTATATTTTACTAGTCTGCAGATGTTTGAGAATGGACACACACAAAAAAATAGTCTCTGATCTACCAAGCTGCTATCCCATCCTATAGAAAGTCAAAGTGGCCCAAAAATTCTATGCTTAGTCAAATGTCTTGGGCTGAAAGTTGCAGATATGATAACAAAACTACTGGAAGCTACTATGCAACTCATTCCTTGGTTCAAAATGCATCCTGCTAACTGGCCAAAGTGTGAAAAGAAATTAAAAGTGGCAATGCTTGATGGATACATTGGTGTAATGTACCCTCTTGACAGAGCTGAGTCACAGACAAAGTAAAGATGAAGTGACTAAATGAATCACTAAGGACTAAGATTTGAACCTTGTTTGTTGTCATTTCTTTCAGACATTAGATGGTTAGTGATCTCGTGAATATGGAGATCAGTAAAAGTGACAATATTAGTGACGTGACATTACTTGGGATGGTCAAACAGAATGTTCTCTGTGGAGAGGATGCTGGAATTAATGTAAAAGATGGTGAGTTCATTATTTGTAATCTGTGGCATATTGGTGCTGTGATATTTATATGTGTGATCTGTGGCATATTGGTGATGTGATATTTATATGTGTGATCTGTGGCATATTGGTGATGTGATATTTATATGTGTAATCTGTGACAAATTTTGCAGAGATCTTCAGAAATTTACAAACTGCTGGAAATGGAAACAATATAGAAGCTTGAGGTTGGTTGGTTGGTTGCTGATCCAGCGATCCATGGGCTTATGCCATTGTGTGATGTATGCATGTGTTTGTGAGCTGTTGTTTTGTTCCATATAATGTGTTCCATTTATCTGGCCCTGGATGGAGGAGAGAAGCTTGAGCATTGAACACCTTTTCATCCATGATGAAATAGGTATGCTATTTTAATCTCATTATCTGATTTTCATTCCTATAGTTATCTGCTATCATTTTATTTATTTTTAAATTTGACTTTTTTTTATTGTCCCAATTCTGAATAGATTTTTGCTTGTTTCTTGCCACGGCCTAAGAGGGGAGCAAAGAATAGTAACACTGTTTACCTTCCATGCATGTCATAATAGGTGACTAAGGAGGTTATGTATTAGAGTTGGCTATCCCATATAGGGTCACAGTAATCCAAAACTATGATGAAGCCTGATGTGTCAGGCCGAAAGACGGAGATATTGCAGCAGTGATATAAACCATGACATAACACATTCCGTTCTCCAGACTACATCCTGCTAATGTGCCGGAGTTTGAGATCGAAGAATAATAGATTTTCTCATCAATGTGTTGCCAAGCCCTGAAAGGGAAGTAAATAATAACAACATTGTGACCTGATATGCATGTCATCTTTCTCTTTGTGTTATTTCACAAATTTCTGCAGATTAGTAGGATGTAGACCAGAGAACGGAGTGTGTTGTGTCATGGTTTACATCTTAGCTGCAATATCTGCGCCTTTCTGTCAGACACATTTGACTTCAGAATGTCTTATGGGTTGCTTTGATCCTATATGGGATGAGACAGTTAACTTCACCCATAACCTCCTTAGTCACCACTTACAACATGCATGGAAGGTAAACTGTGCTGCTAGTCTTTGCTTTCCTTTCTGGTTCCAGCAAAACACAGGCAAACATGCATGACATAAAAGGTGACTAAAATTTTAGGGGAGGGGTTGATTATCTCATCCCATAGACAGTCACAGTGATGCTAAAATTGGATGTGTTGGCCAGGAAGTTGATGATGTTCCTCCTTTGCAAGTGAAGATGAGCATGGCATGAAAAACAATAAATGCAATGAACAAGTAGAAAAAACAAAACATTTGTGATTGTCTAATTTGGTTTGTGAGTTTGTAGATTTCCAATGAGTCTGATTTATGCCAGGAAAGTTCTATTTCATTGCATGCAGGAGTGCAGAGGGTTCGGGGGAAGGGAGTTTTCAGGTTTCTCCTTCCACTTTCATCGCTTATAAATTGCCCGCAGTGTTATTTTTTGTTTCAATTTTAGTGATGCCAGCAGTGATCTGGGTGTGCCAAGCGATCAAGGGATGTAGTCTCCCAGGAGCTAGGATTGATGCTGTAGTGCTTGAGAGAGTTTTTTTAGGTGATCCTCCACTTGAACGTTTACTATCACACAGCTTCCCATAGAGTAATCTCTTTGGAAGGCGCTTGTCTGGCATACGGATGATGTGGCCAGTCCAGCAGAGTTGGGACTGAGTCAGCATGGCATGGATGCTTTGCACACAGGACTTTTGAAGGATTTGTCTGGTACTCGATCCTGCCAACGTACTCCCATGAAATTTCTTAGGCACTAAAGGTGGAAAGAGTTACGCTGTCGAGTGTGTCTCGCATAGACAGTCCAGGATAACGCAGCATAAAGCAGTGTTGGTAAAACCACTGTGCAGTACACGTCAAACTGAGACCATGTCTGATCCAGATGTCACGAAGGCTCCCAAATGCTGCACTGACACGAGCAATACGTAGGACAACATCCTAGTCAGTTGTTGCAGTTTGCGATAGAGTGCTGCCGAGATATTTATTAGCAGTATTGAGTTTTTGTCTCTTTACTGTGATTACTGGTTCTGTGTAGGGGACACCTGGCGCTGGTTGATACATTACTAAGATCTTCACAGTGCTGATGGTGAGACCAAACACATCACAGGACAAAGAAAAGAGGACCATGCTGTCCTACATGTCTTTTGGACTGGTAGCGTTTAGTGCACAATCGTCTACAAACAATGTCCGTCTTAGTTTTGGTCTTGAATCTACTAATATTGAATAGCCCTCCTCAATCAACTCGATAGCGAAAGCAAATTCCTGCACTGTTATTCCTGAAAGCATCATTTAACATGGTAGATACCATCATATTGTCTGAGCCAGGATGCAACCCTGTTTGACACCTTTAGTTACTGGAAATGGGTTTGAGTGTGTGCTATCATCTTGCACACAGGATGTCATACCATCATGGAACTGGTGAACCATGTTGGTGAATTTGGCCATGATCTTCCATAGTCCTTCATGATTTAGTGTCGAATGACTTAGTTAGGTCGACAAATGGGGTGTAGAGACCAATGTTCTGTTCGCTGCACTTTTCTTCTATTTTTTATTTGTAGTATTTGTATAAATTTAATACTTCTTTTTCAGTGATCATTCTCAAACTCTAGATTTTCAATAGGATGTAGTCCAATGCGTTGTGTTGCCGTTTTATTTGCGCCAATGGCCCGACACATGCGTCTTCTGCGAGGACTGCTGTTTTTTGTGTGAATGACTTCTTGCACTGCTATTTCAAGTGTTAGTCCAGGAAACGTGACAATGACATTCTAATTCATACAGATTAAAAAGCCCAGGCTCTAGTCCAGTGGTTCTCAACCTTCCTAATGCTGCGACCCTTTAATACAGATTATCATGTTGTGATGACCCCCAACCATAAAATTATTTTCATTGCTACTTCATAATATGTGTTTTCAAATGGTCTTAGACAATCCCTGTGAAAGGGTCGATCACCCCCAAAGGGGTCACGACCCACAGTTAGAAAACCTCAGACCCACTACTCTAGTCTGTGAGAATTCCTCAGACTGGAATATTTTCTAAACTGATGGTCTGTGGTTCAGTTCTTGTGCATTGTTTGGGCAATCAAGGCTCAATGCAGAGGGAAGTGTCTTAGGGAAGTAAGTGGTGCCTTCTATATAACCACTAGTATGGTGATGGCAGTGACGCAATGGTGAAGGCAATGATATGGATGGAGTCCCAGAGTGCTACAGGTGTCTGTTTTATTACTGATTCTGTGAGTATTCTTCTAAAGATTGAATTGGGCTATCTATGCCATCTGTGGCTTGAGTCAATGATGAAATCTGCTGAAGAGATACCGTCATTTTGTACCTGGACACATGGATTTTGTGAGAAATGAAAGAGCATGCAGACTTGCCAGCGTGGCCACAGTCACTAATGGCAGTTCAATGAACCATGCTAATAATTTGAATGCAATCAAGGAGTTAGACGAGTTGGAAGATGGTGTTGTATTTATTCTTCCGCGTTTATGGGTAGAGTGCAGAACCTAGGAGTGAAGCATATTGTTGCATGAAATGAGTGGCATATAAAAATGAAGGGTTATCAACCAACACAGAACTGGAACAGACCAGTTACCACATGCTGAAGGACATAATAAATATGAAATTGAAGCACCAATAGACTTGCCATGATGATGATGATCTGACCCACTAACTAACTTGTTCACTGTACCAGCAGGTAATGTTGTATTTTCAGCACCAGATTATTGTTTCTCTGGCAATCATAAGAACGAATTCCTTAAACAAGATTTGGTTTGATTTTCTTTACTTACTTTGTGTAAATGCAGTCTTTATTTTTTTGTTAATGTCTCCATTTTTGTTTCTACTTATTTTATAACTGTCTCCATTTATTGTTTCTGCTTGTTTTATAACTGTCTCTATGTATTGTATCTACCGGTACTTGTTTTATAACAGCCACCATTTACTATTTTTAGGATGCTTGTTTTATAACTATCTCCGTCTGTGTGTTGCCGGGGCCCGAAAGGGGAGTAAGAATAGCAACACTATTTACCTTCCACGCATGTCATATAAAGCGACTAAGGAGGTTATTGGCTTCCCATCCCATATAGGGTCAGTGACCCAAAGCCATGCTGAAGTCGGATGTGTCAGGCCGAAAGACGCAGATATCTTAGCAATGCTGTAAACCATGACACAACGCATTCCGTTCTCTGGACTACATCCTGCTAATCTGCAGGAGTTTGAGAACGAACGCAGAAGAAGAAGATAGCTATCTCTTCTTCTTCTTCTTCTTCTTCTTCTTTCGTTCACTTGAAACATGTCTATATCTGTAATTCTGTCTCCTTAATAAAACTCACTGTCTTTTGTAGTTCATACAGTGTCCCATAGAGTTTTGATTCCAGTGTTGTTTCCTCTGGCCAATATGTCTGCCTCAGCGTTTCATGCTCAGAACACTCTTGAAGTATATGTTTGGCACTCTGTGCTGCCTGTCCACATGTACACATGGCCGTGTTGCCAATCTTGAACTTTGTATACATGTGACTGCGGAGTCGGTTGTGTCCTGTTCTGAGACGTAGAATTATAACTTGTTCTGATCTGTTCATATTGTGATAGTCATCTTGTGTTGGTGTTTGTGGCTTTCTTATTGACTTTATCATCTGTTTTTTCTGATGGTAGGTGATTGGTATATCTGGTTGGTCTTCGGCAGCACCTTCCTTAGCCAGTTTGTCTGCTTTTTCATTTCCTGGTATTCCACAGTGAGAGGGTATCCACTGCATGGTTACCCTATACTGGTAAGACAATTCGCTAAGTAGTTTTTTTAAGTCTGTTAGTTTTCCAGACTGGAGAGCTTGAAGCACTGACCTTGCATCTGTCAGGAATACCACAGGCTGTAGGTCAGAGTTGGAGTTCAGCGGTTTTTTAGCTGCCACACTAATTGCCTGGATTTCTGCATCATAATTATTGCAGAATTTTCCTGTCGGTGTTCTGATTGTATCTCTAGGCTTGTGTGGATATTCTATATATACACCTGCACCTCCATTCCTCACAGCATTCTGTGCTGACCCATCTGTGTACACTCTGACCCATATATCTTGTGGATATTCCTCATCCAGGAAACTGAGGGTGACTGTCATTCGCTGCACACTGTTCTGTTCGTCCTCGCTTAGTATTCCTTTCACATGGGTCTCAATGTATATTGGCATTCCATGGCTTTCACTCCACGGGGTTTGCTCTGGTACAGACCTTAAGGGGCTGTCAACTTCAGGTAGGTCTGTAAGTTGTCTACGGAGTCGTTTAGCTTGATGGATAAAGCTGCTCCTTTTCAGTCGTCCCATTGCTAGATTTTGGAATCTTTCCTTCATTGGATGGCTTGGCATACACTGAAACTTTTCTGCTTGAATTAGTACTTTTGTGTCTCTGCGTTCGCCAAGTGTTTGCATTCTTCCCATTTTCTGCATCTCTGCTATGGGTGTTGATTTCATTGCTCCCAACATTATTCTAAGTGCCTGGTTTTGCACTTTATCTAGATCTTGTAATGTGGTGTTTGATGCAGGACACCACGCAGCTGAACCGTATTCCAGGTGTGGTCTTATGCCTTGCTGGTAAACTTTACTGAGTATATTTCCACTGGCTCCCCATGTGGTTCCACTTAGTTTTCTCAGGATAGCTAGCTTCCTCCTGGCTTTTGTTGTTGCTTTGTTTATGTGCTGCTTCCATGTCAGCTTATCATCAAAAGTAACTCCGAGGTATGTGGGTTGTTTGTCTTCTTTCAAGAGCTCTCCATCTATCTTGATATGACCAGCTTTTTGTTTTGGTGAGAGGGTAAAGAGTGTAGTGCTGCACTTATCTGTGTTAATGCTGACGCACCATCTATTAGCCCATAAGGTTAGGGCATCGATAGCTCTTTGTATTTGTTTAGTGGCCACTGTTGCATGTTCTTCCGTGCACCAGATCACCAGGTCGTCAGCATACATTGCCACTTTGATCCCGTGTGGTAGTTCAGCAACTAGGTCATTGATGTAAACCAAGAAAAGTGTGGGTGACAGGACTCCTCCCTGGGGGACTCCATGACGCAGTAGAACTTTCTTGCTCTTGCGACCATCTAATTGTACCCTGGCTCTTCTATTATGCAGGTATGCTTTTACCCATTTGTACATTCTTGAGCTAACCCTGCAATTTCGCAATTTCTTTAGGAGCCCTTCTTTCCAGACCTTATCAAATGCTTTCCTGAGGTCTATCCATGCTGCTAGTACCAGTTTCTTTTCTTGGAAGGCATCCTCAATCTCTTGGGAGAGGTAGGTTGCCTGATCTTCAGTAGAGTAGCACTGTCTGAAACCTGCTTGCTGTGATACCAGAAGGTTTTCACTTTCAAGGTACCACTGCATCCTAAGATTGATAATGCGTTCCATTGTTTTACATAGACAGCTTGTGAGGCTGATGGGCCTGTAGTTGGAGACTGTGTTGCCATCTTTTCCTGATTTGAGGAGTGGTATCATTATTGCTTCTCTCCACGCCTGTGGTACATTACCTGTGGACCAGCTTGTGTTAAAGATCTGCAGTAGCTTTGCTCTTGCTGCACTTCCCAGGTTTCTAATCATTTCATTGGACACTCCATCAGCTCCAGGGGACTTTTTCATTTTCAATTTGGATATTGCATGCTCCAGTTCTCTCATTGTGATTGGTGCCTCCATGACTTCAGGTATAGGTTCACCTTGTCCAATGTTTTGCTGGTTCTCTCGAACCTCCTGTTGTTTGTCTGGGCTGACTTTGACGTTATTGTCTTCTGCAAAGGAATCTGCAAAGTAATCAGCTGCATGTTTACCTGTTAAAATGTTACTATCTTTATAAAGTGTGATCCTGGTATTTCTCCCTGTACCTTCATCATTTAGTTGTTTTACAAGTTTCCATAATTTCCTAGTATCTCTTTCTAGGTTCAGCGACTCTGTTTTTTCTTTCCAGCTGCTCCGTCTGGCTTGTAACTTGGCTCTTTGAAATTTAGCCTTTGTTTGCTGATATTTGTTGTGATGTTCTTGGCTAGGTCTGTTCTCAGCCTGCTGTCTAGATGTTTCCATCTCATTTTGCAGCTTTTCCAGTTCATCATTCCAGTAGGGTTTGTAGTTTTTGCGTGCCCCCCTGGGTATGGTTTTACTAGCAGCATGTAGTATACATCTATTAAATTCACTCACTGCTCTATTGATGTCTTTGTCCAAGTTCATGTCCTTAGCTAGAACACTGGTTAAATGCTGGTACATTTTCCAGTCTGCCCTCTTATAGTTCCACCTAGTGAGCGTGCTGCTGTCCTTGGTAAATTCATTGTGGATTTCCAGAAATACTGGTCTGTGGTCACTACCTCCAAGCTGCTTTCCAACAACACGTGTGATGTTCCATTCCAAGCCTGGTGAGTGGAATGCTAGGTCTGGTGTAGAGGTGGTGTGCCATGCTCTCGAGTAGAAGGTTGGCGAGTCTGCTGGCTGGTTAATAAGGATGAGATTATTTTCATCCTGCCAGCTCTCAAGTTCCTCACCTCTCTTGTCGATATGATCGTAGCCCCAGCTCTGAGAGTGGCTGTTGAAGTCACCACACACCATAAGTCTCTCTTTGTCTGGAATTGTGTCTAGTGCCAATGGTTTATCATTTGGGCAGTAGTAGTTCAGGAGATGGAATTCTGCACTGTCTGTTTTTAGTTGGAGCATCTGGTATTCTGCCCCTTCCATATATACTTCAAGCTGACATGCGCTGATATTGTTTTTAACAAGTGTCAGAATTCCACCCTTTCGCCTGTCCTTTCGGTCAGATCGGTAGCACTGGTAGCCTCTGATTTTGAAGGCTATGTCGCTGCTGAGGTGTGTTTCTTGGATACAGCATATGTTAACTTGTTCTTCACTGAGGACATTTTCAAGTTCCAATTTTTTGCTGTATCCATCTCTTTTACTGTTGACACCCTCAGCATTCCAGTGCATTATTTTTATTGGTCGTTTGTTTGTTTGGCCAGTAGCTCTATTCCCTTGCCTCCTGGCTCCTCGGGGCAATTGAGAAGGACTTCCAGTAACTGAGGTTGGGCCCTTTCGAGGTATAGGGCCCGGCACCGTCCCTGCCTGAACGTCCGCCACAGGGCAGGCACCATAACTATTTATAGATGTAGACATGTTTCCATTGTGTTTTGTGCGTGGCATCCTGATTATCTGTGCGCCTTTTGGCTGGATGCCTCCGTCTTCAGCACTCTGCTTACTAGGGCAGGACTATGGTCCTGCTCGAGTGGGACTGCCCGACCAGTCTTAGTTTCCAGCCCCTGATGGCTGAACTAAGCCCCATCACCTCTGCACGGTGCTGGTCTCGATGGAGGATAGCTATCTCAATTGATTGTTTCTACTTGTTTTATAACTGTCTCTATTTATTGTTTCTATTTGTCAGAGATCAGGACTAACACGTGGAGCTACTTCAACAATTGTCAGATTGATGTCAAGAACATAAACATAGGAAGTTCATGCTCTGTTCAACAATCACAACTTCTACGGCCTGAAATTGTACCCGAGCATCTTCTACGAGAAACAGATATTTATAAAGCTCCATCAGAACCCCACAGAAGTATTTTGACGCCCACAAGAGTTGAGACACACAAGAAAGAAATATTAACAGAGCATATGAGAAAAATAGAGACAAGTATAATAGATAATGTAGAAAATAAGGAAAGTTTACTAGAAAATGTTAGAAATATTGTAAACAAAGCAGGAGATAAGACAGACAATAAGAAAAAACTAACAGAAAACATGCATGTTGTAAACAAAGCAGGAGATAAGACAGACAATAAGAAAAAACTAACAGAAAACATGCATGTTGTAAACAAAGCAAGAGATAAGACAGACAATAAGAAAAAACTAACAGAAAACATTATGCATGTTGTAAACAGTACAAGAATTAAGACAGACAATACGGAAAGATCAAAAGCACACCTTAGAAATGTTGAGAACACAGAAGATGCGACAGACAGTACAACAAAGACACATGCAGAAGAGGAGATATACCAATGTGATATTTGTGTTGCAGTGTTTGCTGCAGCAAGCAGCCTGACGATGCACAGAAAAACGCATGCAAAAAAGAAAATTTATAAGTGTGATGATTGCGGTAAAGTGTTTGCTAAAAAATTTTTTCTGAATGCACACATAAGAATACATACAGGAGAGAAGCCTTACAAGTGTGATGTTTGTGATGCGGTATTTACTTGGGGTAATGATCTGAGGGTACACAAAAGAAGACATACAGGAGAGAAACCTTACAAATGTGATGTATGTAGTGCAGTGTTTGCTACAGCTGGACACTTGAGGGTACACAAAAGAAGACATACAGGAGAGAAGCCTTATAAGTGTGATGACTGTGGTGCAGTGTTTGCAAGAGGTCATCATTTGACAATACACAGAAGAAGACATACAGGAGAAAAACCTTACACTTGTGGTGTTTGTGGTGTTTCATTCCCTCATTCTGGTACTCTGAACAAGCACATCAGAATACATACAGGAGAGAGGCCTTACAAGTGTGATGTTTGTGATGCATTATTTGCTGGGGGAGGTGATCTGAAGGTACACAAAAGAAGACATACAGGAGAGAAACCTTACAGATGTGATGTTTGTGGTGTTGGGTTCGCTCAATGTACTGGTTTGAAGATACATACAAGAATGCATACAGGAGAAAAGCCTTTTAAGTGTGATCTTTGTGGTGCAGTATTTATTACATCTGGTAATCTGAAGATACACAGAAGAATACATACAGGAGAAAAACCTTACACGTGTGATCTTTGTCCTTCTGTGTTTACTACAGCTCATGGCTTAAAGACACACAGAAGAAGAATTCATACAGGAGAGAAGCCTTACAAGTGTGATCTGTGTGAAGCAGTGTTTGCTACAGCTGGTGACCAGAGAGAACACCGAAGAATTCATACAGGAGAGAAGCCTTACAAATGTGGTGTTTGTGGTGTCGGGTTTAATAAATCTGCGGGTCTTTCCAGACACCGTTTGACGCACACCGGAGAAAAACCGCACAAGTGTGATATTTGTGATTCAGCATTTCCTACAGTTTTTAACTTGAGGACACACAGAAGAAAACATACAGGAGAGCAACCTTACAAGTGTGATATTTGTGGTCTGGTGTTTAGTGTACATGATTCTCTGAAGATACATGCAAGAACACATACAGGAGAAAAGCCGTATATATGTGATGTTTGTGGCACCACATTTATTTCTGCTGGTAACTTGAGGACACACAAGAGAACACATACTGGAGAGAAACCTTACACATGTGATGTCTGTGGTGCAGAATTCTCTATTTCTGGTGCCCTTAAGATGCATAGAAGAACGCACACAGGAGAGAAACCTTACAAGTGTGATGTTTGTGGTGTAGGATTCTCTCATACTAGTCACCTTAAAATGCATAAAAGAACGCACACGGGAGAGAAGCCTTACAAATGTGATGTTTGCTGTAGAGCTTTCTCTAAATTTACTCTATTGACAAGACACATAAGAATACACACAGGAGAGAAACCTTACAAATGTGATGTTTGTAGTGCAGAATTCACAGAACCTGCTCACCTGACAGGTCACAAAAGACGACATACAGGAGAGAAGCCGTATGAATGTAACATTTGTAATGCAAAATTCTCCTTATCTGGTAACCTGACAAGACATAGAAGAATACATACAGGAGAGAAGCCTTACGGGTGTGATGTCTGTGGTGTAAGGTTCTCTAAATCTACTACTCTCACTAATCATAAAAAGACACATACAGGAGAGAAGCCTTACGAGTGTGATGTCTGCGGTGTAAGGTTCTCTAAATCTATTTCTCTCACTAATCACAAAAAAACACATAAAGGAAAGAAGCCTTACGAGTGTGATATTTGTGGCCATCACTTTAATCACTTTGATATACTAAAGCAACATTTAAGAGAACATATGTAACAGCTACTGTTAGTGGAATGTTGTCTAGTCTAGAGAACGGTGTGTGTTGGTTATATAACTTGCAATATCTGAACCCTGTTGGACCAGCAATTATGACTTTTTTCATTTACTATGCTATTCTACAGGATAAGATTTCCTACCCTAGGCCAAACATCCTTCTGTATTTGCTCTAACTCCTGCACAACAGATTGCATTATGTTATTGTTTACAAATTGGCTGCACTACTGCATCATTCTGGCCTGACACATCCAACGTGGCTTTAACCCAGTGGTTCCCAAACTTTTTTGCCATATGCCAATTTTTTTTTTTTCCATAGGACCCCCTACCTGCCTAATATTGTATTTACCTGAACATATTCACTTAAAATGTGTTTTTGACAGCTGACACAGTGCAGCTCATTGTGATAATTTATTTTTTTTGGAGAGTGAAAAATTGTAAAAATTGTCCATTATGTGGGATAAGTAATAGGTACCGGTATATCTTTCTCAAGCCAGAACTGCTGATACCCCTTTCTGTACTGCACCTTTAGTTCTATGTTTATGCATATTCCAGGTTGGTCATGAAAAGAACTGGAAGTAACTAAAGACGGGAGAAGTTTATTAGTCACTCTCTCAATCAACCTATTCCTTGGTATACCTCTGCTT
Organism: Meghimatium bilineatum; assembly: GCA_034231615.1. Taxonomy (NCBI): domain Eukaryota; kingdom Metazoa; phylum Mollusca; class Gastropoda; order Stylommatophora; family Philomycidae; genus Meghimatium; species Meghimatium bilineatum. The sequence goes on along the minus strand of CM067319.1, from coordinate 74,515,458 downwards.
CTTTCCATATTTCAAGTTGTAAGCTCTAGGCATTTTTTTGTTACCCCAGTATCTTTCCTTGTGGTATGATGCTAACATTTCATATTTTTTGTTTTATTTCTTTCTTTATTTGCTTTCACTCTCACATAACCAGAAATAAATTTTCTGGATATTTGTGTCAGGGAGTTGGGTGACGTTGCGACATACACATCTAGCACATCCCTTTATGGTGTGTCTTTGACTCAGATTAGCTTCTCAAACCCATGACAGCCTTACTATTTCGCCAGGCAACTGGTGTGTAGCAGCTCTTAGCCGTAATGGTTTATCACCCACTGTGCCCTTTGACTTTGCAGTCCTAGGTGACATTTTCCAGGATGTAAATGGTAGATAGGGAGTTGGACTTTGTCGACTTCATCTGTTTTGTACGAGGTGTTCCACTGTCAGAAAACTTACCTTGTGTATTTAGATTGTGCCCTCAGATACTTAACCCTTCCACATCTGAGAGCCTGATCCTGTGTAGGAAACACTCACTAGTAGTGTTTAACTAGGGTTAGTTCATCCTTTTAGCTGAAATGTCAGAGTTTAACTAGGGTTAGTTCATCCTTTTAGCTGAAATGTCAGAGTTTAACTAGGGTTAGTTCATCCTTTTAGCTGAAATGTCAGAGTTTAACTAGGGTTAGTTCATCCTTTTAGCTGAAATGTCAGAGTTTAACTAGGGTTAGTTCATCCTTTTAGCTGAAATGTCAGAGTTTAACTAGGGTTAGTTCATCCTTTTAGCTGAAATGTCAGAGTTTAACTAGGGTTAGTTCATCCTTTTAGCTGAAATTTCATTCAAGTCTGAACCTTTACATACATTGTTCTGCGGACTGGATGATAGGATTTCCTGCCTTTTACTTTTTCATGCCTTTTAGGGTCTTTGCTATCTGAAGCTATACTAGGTGGCACATAACCAGTGCAATAGTCCTTTGTATCCCTCGTTTTTCTATACATTTTATAACATTTTCTATAGAACTTCTGTCTTCATTCCTTACAGGATATTTTGCATTATTCATTGCAAAAAATGTTTGAATAGGTTGGTTTTTATTTGTCACGCACTCCCACCGGATCTCTTTTATAAAAGAACAATATTCCAACTAGACTTCCAGCAGGAGATAGTCCAAAGAATGGGAATACATTGTGTCACTGTTTTTTGTGTGTGCCAATGGTCTAAGACATCCAGCTTTGACATTGTTTCAATAGTTACAGCTGACATTTCTGTGCATCCTTCAAATATATGTTGTTCTACCATCATCATGGATTGCACATGACATCAAGCATTTCTATCCAATCAACCGTATCCTGCACATTGATTTCTCTTGGTAAAAAGGTTTGCTAAGTGGTGCCCATCTCATGAATTGCGTCAAAGTGCATAAGCCCATGAACCGATGGATCAGCATCCAAACATCCAACTAACATGAATATATTTAATATTCTCCCTTTGTAAACAACACAGAACCTATCCATTATAAAACAGTTAAATACTATACAGTCAGTTATATACAGTCAGACTGATAGGTGCAGACATTGCAGCGAAGCTGTAAATCATGACAATGCATTCTGTCCCCCAGACTATATCCGACTAACTGGCAGAAATTTGATAACAGATGCAGATAAGGAGTTAAAGGTGGGCCACGTTTCTCTGTTCCTTTAAAGAGGTCCCAGAAACTAGACAAGCAGGACATAAATATTGTGAATGATGCATCATCTATTTGCTTTCTCATTGTTATATGTTTTGTCAAAGATGAATAATACCAAAGAGTTTTATATTCAAATGTGTTCCATTTAATTATATTTGATTGATTGTGTTTGTGTTGTTTTAAAAAAAATTGAAAATAAAGGTTTCACCAAACATACAGTGCATTTCAAGTTTTGTCACAAGTCTGCCTTTTTTAATTATAGTAAACCTGTTTGTTAATAACATATCCCTTAATTTAATTGTTAAATCTGTACCCATGAATTCGTTCCTTTGTACTTGTCTAAAAAATGTTCATCTGTACCCATGAATTCGTTCCTTTATACTTGTCTAAAAAATGTTCATCTGTACCCATGAATTCGTTCCTTTATACTTGTCTAAAAAATGTTAATCTGTACCCATGAATTTTTTCCTTTGTACTTGTCTAAAAAATTGTAATCTGTACCCATGAATTTGTTCCTTTGTACTTGTCTAAAATTGTCAAATCTGTACCTTTTGAGCATGTCTTGAACTTGTTTGTTACATTTGTTCTCATCACTGTCGTTCATGTGTTTCCTGAAGTGTTTCAGCTTCAAAAATATCTCGGATTCCCAATTACCTCAACAGTAGATCCATATAAAACTGTGCACATTAGTACTGCTGAATTGCTTGCCTAGTCACAACAGACATGTAGTATTTCTAACGGACTCAATGTCAGTATTGCAGGCATTGAAAGATCCAAAGAACACGAGCATGAATGAACTTACGGCCTGCTTACTACACCTCAGCAGTACCACCAAAGAAACAGTACTGCAGTGGATCCCAGGTCACTGTGGCATACCTGGAAATGAAAAAGCTGATCTCCTGGCAAGGAAAGGGGGATCACTGGAACAAATAGAAAATGATAATACGTACTATGAAAGTAAGACCATGTTAAAAGCAGAATATAAGAAAAAGTGGAAGCAAATGCACCCAACTGCAGAACCAAATGACCCCTACCACCAAATGTCACGCAAGGAACAAACCATGATTTTCAGACTACGAACTGGTCACAACAGACTGAGAAGTCACATGTTTCGAAAGCTGAAGATTGGTGAGACAGACCTTTGCAACTGTGGACTGAGCCCAGAGACTGCAGAACACATTCTTCATGCCTGTCAACTCTACCAAGAAGAGAGGGAGAAAATATGGCCTACTGAGACGGCACTGCTTCCAGACTTGAGGGGTTCCATGGATCACCTGAAGCGGATCACACAATTCATTGAAGCTATTGGTGCTGTAACCTGATATCTGACTGAAGAACGATAAAGAAGTACTGCTGAAATGGGTACCCTACTCTGGTATAATCATAACCTTTCTGTGCCCAGAGATGACATGCACACCAGAGTGCACTGGCCGGCGCTCCATAGCTGGTCGAGCATCAGGGTCAGTGAACCACAGCTGGCCAAGACCCTCAGTACACTTCCACGCAGTGGGCATGGAAACAGGAGTGCAGCAACCCTGCTGTAGCCTTGCCAAGTACTAGTGATCGAAGATACGGGAATGCCAACCCGGCCCAAAAAATGCTGGCTGAAGACGGATGTGTCAGGTCGAAAGGCGCAGACAACGCAGCTTGCTGTAAAACATGACACAACGCAGATCACCCTCATACGTTCTTCTCAGGACGGTCAGCGGAATGCTTTCAGAGGGTCCGCCGCAAGGAGAACGACGAAGAAGAAGAAGATAACCTTTCTATCTGTCACTACATAGACTTGGAGTCAGATATCTATTGTTTGTACTGGTGTTTGCGTTATCAGCCAATTGAGATTTCCTGTCACTGCCCTTATTTCCAATCTCATACTCGATGTAATTGTTGGATCTGCTGTAGATATCTCCGTCATTTTGGTAGACGACAAAACTCTAACAAAATTTCAGGGCAGATGCAACTGTCACACTCAAAGTTGTTAAAATACTCAACAATCGAGTCCACACCTACAAAATCGCAATCTTTAGTGATTCAAGATCAGTCATCAATCAATCAATAAACCCATAACCCTTCAGGGTCGTAGGGGTACCACATTGGATGCTTCAGCACACAGAGTCCTCCAACGAATTCTATCGTCAGCGATGCGGATGAGTGTGGAAATATCTAGCCCTGTCCATTCCTTGATGTTGTCTGTCCATGTCTTTATTTGTCCTCCTCTGCTTCTTCCACCCTCGATAGTTCCCTGCAGTATTGTTTTTGACAAGGAATCGTGCCTGCATACATGTCCGAACCATGCTAGTTTTCATCGTTTCACTATTGAAAGCAATGGCTCCTGGACACCTGCACACATCTCTACTTTATTTCTTACGTACACATTGGTCTTATGTTCCCTATAGGAAATTCGTAGAATTCTTCTGTAGCATTTATACTCGAAAGCCTGTAATCTTCTCTCCATGTCCGCAGTGAGTGTCCAACTCTCACAACCATACAACACAACAGAAAGCACCAGCGACCTATACAGTTTGATTTTCACTCCAACACTGATGTTGCTTTTCCAAATCACAGTTAGCCTTGACAATGACGCTAAAGCCATCTCCAGCCTTATTTTTAGTTCTGCTTTGCATTTACCATCACTGCATATATTGGATCCGAGGTATTTGAAGGTATTCACCTCTTCAAGCTTGTGTCTATTCATCATGATATTAGTCTGGTTTTCTGTGTCTGCTGTTTACCAAAATTTTGCTCTTATCTGAATTGATTTCCATTCCGTACTTGCTGGTAACTTTTTCTAACTTTGATGTTAATTCTTGCAATGATTGTTCTGACCCAGCTATAAGATCAATATCATCAGCGAAACGCAAGTTGCAAATAGGGCGACCTCCGATCGATATAGACGTGTTGTAGTCATGCAATGTTTCTTGTATGATGTGCTCTAAGTATATGTTAAAAAGTACTGGGGACATTACGCATCCCTGTCGAACTCCCACAGTTGTTTTGAAGAACTCTCCAATTGTATTGTGTGACAAGACAGCACTATTTGCATTTTCGTACAGAGCTTCAATAATGTCTATAATAAGATCAGTCTTACAAGTCATCCAAAATGCTAAACAAGACAAATTCATTCAAATTAGACAAAATATCTTCTAGTTATTTAGCAAAACTACAACAGATGCTAGCTCATTGTTCATCCCAGGTAAGGAAAAAGCAAATGGCAATAATGGGAGACAACCTCCTTGAGAACTTGGTAAGTATGGGTTTCGCCTCATTTGGTCGAGGCCCGCCCCTTTCAACCTAAACCTGCGAACCTCATAGCTTCATGAGTCTCTGCGAAAACAATCTATGCGACCTCAGTGAAGAAAACTAAACTTAAACTATGACCAAGACATTAACAAATTGAAAAGAAATTTGCCCGTGTGTTGTCGAGGCCCGAAAGGGGAGCGAAGAATAGCAACACTGTTTACCTTCCATGCATGTCGTAAAAGGCGATTAAGGAGGTTATGGGATGGAGTTGGCTGTCCCATCCCATATAGGGTCAGTGACCCAAAGCCATGCTGAAGTCGAATGTGTCAGGCCGAAATGCGCAGATATCGCAGCGATGCTGTAAACCATGACACAACGCATTCCGGACTACAACCTGCTAATCTGCAGGAGTTTAAGAACGAACGCAGAAGAAGAAGAAAAGTCTACACCAACAAAAAAACTTCTTTTTGTTCAAATGAAGTGTTGTTGGAACCTCTGTGTTCTTTTCTGTCCACGAAGTTCTCATTATTCTATATATTCACATCTGAAATGCATAAAATTATGTCATAGTTGTTTGTTCATTGTCCATGTTTCAGAACCATACATCAAAATAGAATAGATGTAGCATTTTGTAATTCTCATTTTTAGCTTGTTTGTAACTTGTTTAAATGTCAATATTTCCCCCATGTCATTGAAAGTACTTTAGTCACCCTTATTCTCCCTTTAACGTCTTTTTCATTCTACCCTCATTTGTGATTATGTGCCCAAGACATTGGTAATGTTCTATTTGTTGTAGTATAGCTCCGTGTATGTGTATGTTTAACGCCTGTTCTTCTGCAATTTTGCTGATTAGAAATATAATAAATGACAGTGTTCATCTCCAACATGTAGAGCATATTCATAAAGAAGTTTTAACACGTCTGCTTTATTTAACTCTGTGTCTATGGATGCAGATGTAAATCAGCCTGTTTCTAGTTATTACGTAGGCATGTACGCCGATAAACATACGAGGGGTGGTCAAAAAGTAATGCCTCTTCATTTTTATTGAAGTAAATGCTGTATCGGTGTGCAATTTGTTAATTCTGAGAGAATCCCCAAACACTCTTCTGCACTCTAAAGCATAACCAACCTGTTTCATTAACAGATTCATTCATTCATTCATTTTCCTTTTGCGCTGAAGTTAGCGCATAGGGCAGAGATCAGATCTCTCCAGTTCTGTCTGTTCAAATCTATTCTGTGCAGTTTATATACGAGCGTAGTATGAATATTTGTTGTTTTACTTTCTCTAAGTATTGTTCTTCTGAGTGTTTCTTTTGGTCTACCCCTTGCTCTTTTGCCTGTAAGTATCAATGTAAGTGGGAGAGTAACATTACACGATGGACAGGTTACAGTCTAGCAGAGTGCACCACCAAGACAAGAGACAGGAGATGTTGGAGATACGTTGCAGCCAACCTTCGTTGCGGAGACGGCACTTGATGATGATGATGATCAATTTAAGAGATTATTAACAGATTGCAACATAGTAACCTTTTAAAAATGGCTGCCAAAGAATTACGGTTAAAAAACAACAATATGTCATATAATTTATCAAGGCAATGCCCCAGATTCGCATCCATGAACGCTTGAAGAATGTCTATGGAGATTAAACAGTGAATGTTTGCACTGTCCGAAGTTGGGTACATCGTTGTGATGAAGCTGAAATGGGTCAATCCTCAATGAATGACGCGAAACAGACTGGTCGTCCGTCTATCGCAATGACACCACACAATATTCATCGAGTTTATGACATTATTCGGGGTGTCGTCGGATAACACTGAATGAACTGCATGCATTGTTGTCCATTAGTAAAGATATTGTCTAGAACACCGTTAAAGATCTGGGTTGTACAAAGATGTGTGCACGTTGAGTGCCCAGAATGTTGGCAGACAGACATAAAGAACCAAGGAAACCCGTAGCCATTAACCTCGTGCAACGTTAAGAAACTGAAGGAGATGAGGTTTTATGGAATATTATGATATGCGATGAGACGTGGGTTCATTTTTTAAAAAACCAACAGAATTCAAGAAACAGTGAATGGAATGGCAGCACACAACATAGCCGACAAGAAAAAGTTCTCTATCTGTAGGGAAAGTTATGGCCTCCGTGTTTTAGAATGAGAAGGTGTTCTCCCGTGTTTTGGAGTGTGATTCTTATCGACTTTTTCTTCGAATTCTTCTTTTGCGCTCGTTCTCAAACTCCTGCAGATTAGCAGGATGCAGTCCGGAGAACGGAATGCGTTTTGTCATGGTTTTACAGCATTGCTGCGATATCTGTGCCTTTTGGCCTGATACATCCGACTTCAGCATGCTTTTGGGTCACTGACCCTATATGGAATGGGACAGCCAACTCCATCCCATAACCTCCTTAGTCGCCTTTTACGACATGCCTGGAAGGTAAACAGCGTTGCTATTCTTTGCTCCCCTTTCAGATCCCGGCACCACACGGGTGTTATCGACTGTTTGGAACAAATGAACACAGTGAATGCATGCCGTTATATTGAAACTTTAAAGAAACTTAGAGGTTTGTCTTCGGAGTCTTTACCTATTACAAGGTCAGAGAACTGCACTACAGTTGCATGATACTGCCACACCACACACCGCTAAAATGTAGCTGTACAGTATTACCACATCCCTTTTACAGTCCTTATCTTGCACCTTCAGACTTCCATCTGTTTGAACTACTAAAAGAACATCTACGCAGACATCACTTCCAGGACACCAACAACCTTAAACGTACCGTACGCAACTAGTTTAGGAAAAAAGACATATAGGCCTAAATTAATCAGCCGGTGATAAATGCCCTGTGCGAAGATGGACAAAAACTGTAACAAATAACGAAGACTACATTTTGTATATACAGACTTCAGATTAAATTTTATTGTGAATTTTATGCCGAAGATGGGTGTGTCGAACCATTGACGCAAATAAAGCGGCGACACAACGCATTTCCATTCTTTGGACCACGTCCTGTTGGAGATCTAGCAAGACCATTGTCCATCTACAAGATAGATCTCACGGGAGTTTGAGAATGAACGCTGAAGAAGATGAATAATGCGAGTTTGATCTATTTTCGTGCCTATTTAATTAAATTACAAATTAGGAGGCATGACTTTTTGACCGTCCCTTGTATTTGTTACCAACGAAGCTGAAATTATCTATAAATCGCATAAAATTAGTCATATCGATACCGCTCACGAGCGAGTATTTTACTGGATGTACTGCATGAGTACATTCATACCACTTGATGATGATGATGACTGCATGAGTGAAGATTCTCTGTTTGTCATGAATACGGGCATGAGGTAGAATATAATTTTAAGATTTGAATATGTATTAGCGTATGAGTGAGTATGTATTAGCGTATGAGTGAGTATGTATTAGCGTATGAGTGAGTATGTATTAGCGTATGAGTGAGTATGTATTAGCGTATGAGTGAGTATGTATTAGCGTATGAGTGAGTATGTATTAGCGTATGAGTGAGTATGTATTAGCGTATGAGTGAGTATGTATTAGCGTATGAGTGAGCATATATTGAATGAGAGAATCTAACTTTATGTTATGTAAAAGTGAACGAGTAAGATTATAATTTTAAGATTTGAATAGGTATTCAAATCACAATAGACACAGCAGGCAAGCAATTTGGAATGAAAATCAACATAGACAAAACAGAAGTAATGAATATTGCAAGAGAAAAGGAGAACATCAACATACAGATAAATAATAAACAACTAAAACAAGTAGATGAATTCAAATATCTGGGCAGCACATTGAGATATGACAACAAACAAGAAGCAGAAATAAACGCAAGATGTAATAAGGCCTGTCAGATCATTGGTCAATTAACACCTTTACTAAGAAACAAAGATATTACACTAGAAACAAAGAAAGCGCTTTTCAACACCATTTTTTTTACCAACATTGTGTTATCAGTGTCAAACTTGGACATTAGATTCTAGAACAATACATAAGATTAACACCACTGAAATGAAATATGTGAGACGTATGATTGGAGTTAGCTTGAGAGACAAAATCAGGAATGAAGCACTAAGGAAACAATTAGGGATCAAACCAACAATAGAATACATACAGAAACCACAAGTTAAATGGTACGGCCACATAACCAGACAGAAAGAGCAAAGTATTATCCAAAAAACACTTAACAAACGATACGAAAACAGGAGACCTATTGGACGCCCTCGTAAAAGGTGGATAGATAGTGTATTAGAGGCACTCGGAAATATAACAGCAGAGGAGGCAAATAGAAGGGCAAAAGACCGTACACTCACTCTCCCATCAACACCGAAAGGTACATGAGGACAGAAAGAAGAAGAATAGGTATTGGGATATTGGTACCATATCGTTTACAGGACGTAACAATCAACCCAGCATTTCTTGGCTGTGGTGATGATCTCGGCAATATAAATACGTTCAGTAGTGTGCCATTTATTTCTTAACGGTCCGGATGCACAATTGCATGTGGCGGGAATCGAACTCGCTACCTTGGCTGTCACAGATACTCTCTGTATCACTTCGTTGGGATTTAATATCCCCAAAAATTGGGATATTTGTGAGTGTATAACTGTATGTATAAGGATATAACAGTATTTAATGAATGCGTAAGACTATAAATTAAGGCACTAAAAACGTGTTAGGGCACATGCAAATATAACTGTAATTAATGAATAAATGAGAATATAACTTGAGAGAATGAATATGTGTTAAGACAGAAGTGAGTAGTGTTAATGTATGCTCCGAATATATGTGTGAGAATGAGTGAATATATAACTTTAGGTAGTGAATAAATATTAGGAAGTATAAGTTAGGATACTGTTATTTAATAATGTACTACAAAATTATGTACGAGTAATTATAATTATGTAAACAAACCAATTAACCACATAAAAGACTACACGATTAATGATCAATGAACGTCTAAAAGGCGCTTATATATATATATATATATATATATATATATATATATATATATATATATATATATATATATATATATATATATATATATATATATATTTATATAATGCAGATGTTCTCATTGATACCTTGATACCCGCATGGTTTGCGTCTGTTGGTCTCACTAATGGCCCACTAGACAAACCACCCATGCAACAGAAAACCTTAGTAGATGACATGCCATTATATTGAGGTTATCTTCTTATAGAAGCTTTATGACACGTCATCTATACAATTTTGCTTTTCATGTTTTTATTTTATTGTTGCAATATGTTTATGCTTTATTTTTTTTTAAATGTGTGCACCCTCTGTGGTTGGGACGGAGCCAGATATGTACTGTGCAGCACTGGGGAGGAGGAAACTGACAGCACTGTTTTTCCTATGGCTGAGGCCCATCATAGAGGCACACTGACTCAGGACTTGACAATCGTTTTGACTTGAACAGTTGGTTGCATGCCTGGATATAGAGAAGTTCGGCATAACCAGTAGTCAATTGCTGGCGGGGAATTAGCACAGTGAACCCTATCTTGGCTTAGTGGCTCGGAGCAGTGCATAGGTTGAAATCTACCTTCCTGGTGGTGTGATATGTGATATTTATTATCTGGCTCTGGCCCGGGGTGGGCCGAATATCCACAGACTTCCCAGAAATATAATGTCAGTATGTAATAGTGTGGGAGGTGACAGACGTTTGTTTGTACTAATACTGTATGGCAGACGGTTTGTTTGTACTAATACTGGAAATTACAGACGAGTTGTTTACACACATGTCAGACAGAAAGATCTGACACAAGCTAGTACGCTTTAGCTAAAGGCAATATTATTTATCACAAGTCTGCATCTTACGCACTCGGACACGGGAGGCAGACATGACGAAACTACAGAAGCAGAAAAACTATTGTGACGCTGCTATACCATACCTCAGGAAGGACAATGGGATGTTTGGACTAGGATAAGACGAGTGTCTATAAACTCACACAGAGTCCGACTGAAATTGTTGCTACGCACAACAACCAGACAATAGAATCGGCAAGACGATTACGTTACGTAACGCTAGGGGCATAGCCTCTTACCATAGAGGAATATCTAACGTTACGCATGGTATAATAAACGCATACAGGAGTTTTGACAGGTGATAACGTAGATGACATACCCAAGTAGGGTCTGCGTGTCGTCGAAACGGAAGAGGATAGGCGGAGACAGAAAACCATAAGTTCTAGGAGGAGAGAGAAACGTTAGAAAGACTTAGCTTGGAGGGTCAGTAGTCCCCGGAGTAGTCTCCCAGGAGAGACAAGTCCTAGTTTAGTCTCGCAGCTGAGATAGTCAGTTTTCGGTCTCCCAGGAGAGACGAAGAGTCAGAGCCAGATGGTCAGTCGGTGTATAATCTCTAAGACTTAGCTTATAACCCGAGTGAAACAATTCCTGGATGTGCTAGCGTAATTTGTAATCGGCGATTATTATATTATTGCCCAGTTGCAGACAATTTAGGATTAGTCTGCAGAGTTGAGGACGGACTCGAATAAGACTAGATTGGGACTTGTGACTAGTGTTTATTTGCCTCTCTTATGAGTATGATGCTATGAATTGATGTATATCAACTTGTGTAAATAAACCTCATATTCTTGTGAAGGAGTGCTTTGGTTAACTGATTGATGTCGAGCAGTATTACACAGATTTATACCTGGTCACAGCACCAATATTCCAGTAAGTCCTAAAATGCATTTTCTCCCGTCGCAAATTATTGTGACGCTGCAGATCTTCTTTCTGTCACACTAGTCTGTCCAGGACAGACAGTCAACTATATGTTTTCGGTAACAAGTTGTTTCTGTCACACCAAGTGCAGAGCTTGTTACTGTTACAAGTACAAAAGCATTGGCTCAAAGGGCATGAGCATATGGACCGCAGGATCAGCAACCAACCAAACCTCATTGATACTGACGTAAAAAGATTACTCATCAAACATTAGGTGCAGACAATCACGGTTTCTAGAGCATGTGCTGAGGAAAACACAGCTTGAACACCTGGTAACGACTGGAAACATCAAAGGGGGTCAGAGAGTCGTTGAGAAGCATGATCTCCAATGCCATTTGGCATGGCACTTGATTGATTGATAGGTGTGTGCCTGCGTGGATAAATTCCCTTAATATGTAGGGTATTTATGTGTGTATTTAATTTTAAAAAATTATATTACAAATAAAAAAATCTTACAGGTGCGACGAACATCCATCCGACACATTAAGGCACGACTATAGTAGCGAAAACAACTCCCAGAGAAGATGGCGACACGACAAGACAAACACCACGATCAACATCATCAATGAGTGAGGAGAAACACAATAGGAGAAGGAAGATAACTCGACGAGCAGGCGACCCATGCAGCACAACAAAAAGGAGCCCTGCCAATAGACGACCTCCACAGACTACACCCCAAAAAAGCTCTTCTCAGGGCTACCAAACCAGGCTTCACCATAGTCCCTTACAGGAGCAGGAAAAAGCCACAAGATAGTCATAAGGACTGCAGCTAGAAGTCACAGCGACAACCCGGCTGGATAGAAAAGTTCTAGCGCCAACAAGGTGTACAACAAAACAAAGATCCTCAGACACCCTGATATAACCAAGATGGAAATCACTCATAGGTTGAATTGGCCTCTACCAAATGTGGCAAACCCATCAATAAACAAACAAAATAGATATGCCTACCGTTTATATTGGATACTTCGTAGCATGGATTGAGAATCTGACACAATAACCGCCAATTTAAGAACTGTAGCAATATCAAACTTTATGCAGTTGACTTGTATGCTATGCATGTGAATTATTTATCAATAACTAATGAAATATTCACCGACTATCTTTCTAATAAAAATAATAAGTACAAAAAAATCTTTATTCTTAAAAAAATAACCCAAAAATTCTCAGGATTGATTGTAAAAACACAGATCTGGAAAAAAGCCTAGAAGTGGTAACGCTGATTCCAGTTTCCGGTTCTTTTATATATACTTATTCGAATAATGTGCTTAGGTCTTGTCTATGGGTAAGTTGTTAAATTAATTTCACTTGCAATCGTATTTAATCGCCGTCCTTCATATATATTAATTGTTGTTTACTTTACAAACTGTATTGTTAATACCACTCTCAATAGAGAAACAGTACTGAAAGGTGATAACTTTTCATACTTTACAGCTCAATATGATATAGATTATCATCATCATCAGGTGCCATGCCGGGTGGCGTAGGCGGTCATGGCTCTCCACAGCTCTCTGTCCACAGTATTATGTATCAAAGTCGTTGTTGTTTCTTTGCCGTGCCAGGTTGTCAAACTGTCTAATATTTTCTCACGTTGTCTTCCTCTGTCTCTGGTGCCTTCAATCTTGCCTGTTGTGATTATGTTCTCTAAACCTGCCTGTCTCATGAAGTGGCCAAAAAAAGAAGATTGCCTTTTTCTTATATTGTTGATTAAGGTCCGTTTCGCATTTAACTCTTTTAATACCTCTACATTAGTTTTTCTGGCAGTCCATGGTATTCTCAGCATTCTTCTGTAGAACCACATCTCTGTTGCCTCCAATCTCCCACTTTCCAGTTTGTTTATTGTCCAAGACTCGCACCCATGCCCATATGTTAGTATAGGGGTTATATATAGCACTGCAGAATAGATTATAGGCCCTCTAATCTATAGGGGCCTACATGATGTTGATTGACGAAGGAGGGTACATCATCTTTAGGATGATATATTATATACGCCTGTGAGTTGCCAGGGCCCGAAAGGGGAGCAATGAATAGCAACACTGTTTACCTTCCACGCATGTCGTAAAAGACGACTAAGGAGGTTATGGGATGGAGTTGGCTGTCCCATCCCATGGTCAGTGACCCAAAGCCCTGCTGAAGTCGGATGTGTCAGACCAAAAGGCGCAGATATCTACAGCATCCATGGACAGAAGTCTACAAGTGTTAGTGTTAACCAGGGATACAAGATCAGCTGTATTTGAAACTTCTGTTTCCAGAGTGCACCATGAGGAGGTACTTTTAGAATCTTGGTTGTCTGCTATACCTGGGTCCGCACGAGAGCAATGCAAGACCATTGCGGCACCCCCCCCCCCCCCCCACCCCCGTTAAACTTTCATAAATTAGACTTTCAGGCGTTTCTTGCCGTTTATTCTCATTCTGTTTCTGGACCATATCCTGCTAATCTGCATGAGTTAAGGATGAAAATACAGGGATATCTGTAGAAGAAAAACGCCTAGGCCTATATATATATAATATATAGTATAATTAATATTTTCAATATCTTAGTAAAAATAATTGTTAATCAAAATAATTTCAGATGCAAGCAGTGCTCAGGAAGTCAATCCATCGATGAGGATTTATGATGTTTCTGGAACTTGCAGAGCTGAAGCAAGGGATAATATCTTAGATATGTAGCTTAAGTAGGAAAATAAATTCAATGTCCTCTCATACTGTAATCTGAAATATACACTTCTGGATTACTTTCTTTAGACTTGAATCCAAGTGCAAGCCGCCAAGGTCTTCTGAGGGTTTTCTGAGATCAACAATCATTTCCAGACTGAGAAGTGATTCTCTTGTTCTGATTCAGCTTAAACTACTTAAAGCACTTGGGGCTTTTTTTAAAAATCTGGACAGTACCATGGATACGAGTCTTCTACAGCAACAAAAAGCAGTATTCTAATCTCGATGTGGTGAGTAAAAACTATGAATGAATTGATTTATTAAACTGAATGTTCTAAAATGTCTTGCTAGTGTAAAAATAAAGTACATTCATGCTGAAGTTGGATATGTCAGGCCGAAAGGCGCAGATATCGCAGCAATGCTGTAAACCATGACACAACGCATTCCGTTCTCCGGACTACATCCTGCTAATCTGCAGAAGTTTGAGAACGAATGCAGAAGATATTAATATTGATTGTTAGGCTTATATCCTTTATTCACATCTGGCTATTCACTCTTGACTATTACAAACATGATGTTTAGTGTGAATTCAGACGGGGAGAGTGAAGATATTGTGATGCTGGCTTACAGCACAGTTGCTTTATTTGATCCTTCTGGCATGTAATTATATAGTATAGGCTGCATATTTTGTTTGTCAGGATCAAGTTAAGGTATTTGGATATATGACAGTGAAATAGTTGATTGTTTGTACTTCATGTATTCAAACAAGCTAACCATCACGTTGACTAATGCTTCTAATGTTAAGTGTTTTATATGCAGATGTAGAGGATAGGAGTATTGTTGATCATACATGTACTCTCACTTCTACATCTGCTACATGAAATCATGCCTCGATCCTCCCTGGCTTTATGTTGGCTTTGGGAGTTTGCACAGCATGGACAGTGCATGATGAATAAGAAACAAAACAAATCTACACCGTTTCCAAATATTTTTCAATTTTATGTACAGTATATAGTTACATATAGGTATATAGTTTCTGTTATTTAATGATTAGTATTGAGGGAATTTCTATTGCAGAGCAAAACCACATTCGATACCAACCATGGCGTCTTGTTTGCGTTTTTCGAAGGTAGTTAAGAATTGTTACGAGTAGTTAAGCTACTTTTTTTATGATCAGAACAGTGTTCATGGTAGACTTGAGATGTGGTTATATATTTTTGTTCTAGACTACTGGATCTTTCATAACATGACGTCTAGATTTCCAGCAAGATGTAGATCAAAATACACAGATGTGCTGTCGCAATTTTATTTGTGTGTTAGTGTTCAAATTCTCATTGGATTTCTCTTGTAGCAGGACAATTGTTCTATATTCCAGCAAAATGTGCTGTGTCACGGTGATATTTACAACAAAATATCCCGGCACATCTGATTTTTGCAGTACATTTTTATCAGCACCAATGGCCTGACACATTCAAATGCTGTAGTGATATGTCTACCCACAATTCCACCCACTCAATGTGGGACACATGTAGCCATACTACTAGAATTTCAACCTGATTGTCAGCATACTGGCCTCTTGTTACCTGTCTATATGTGGTACCCAAGGTCATTGTTTGTTGTCATTTTGTAGATGTGGGGATCACTTTTGATCTGTCCATAGACACGAAACATATGCCTACATATATAGTGCCCTGTATATAGAAACCTTTGCCCATATGGCAGCCAGCACCTAGACTTCTAGCTCTGGTGAAAGAATTTGGCCGTCTTTTCAGTCATGCCGTTGGGGGTGACTAGGAAGACAGGTTGGCAGCCTGTGAAGTGTTCATTGTCACTGCATGTCTTGTCTCAATTTCTTACTGTGTTTTCTATCCAAAAGATCCTCATTGATGACAAAGAGATGGAAGTCAGTGAACATCGCACCGTTGCCTTTTTTTGTCAAATAGTTTATTGTTTGTGCTTCATGTATTCAAACAAGCTAACCATCACATTGACATATGCTTCTAATGTTAAGTTTTACATATGCAGATGTAGAGGATAGGAGTATTGTTGATCATACATTTACTCTCACGTCTACATCTGCTACATCAAATCATGCCTCGATCCTCCCTGGCTGTATGTTGGCTTTGGGAGTTTGCACAGCATGGACAGTACACTATCAGTAACAAAACAAATCTACACATCCTTTTCTAAAATGTTTTTCTATGTTTTTTTTTTTTTAATTGCATATAGTTACAATTTCAATTAATTACTGATTATCTGTAACTTTCTATGTATCTATCTATCTTGATGTGTCAGTTACAGAATGTTGTCCTCACTGCCACTCTGTAAGTCTCTTGGTTCTGTACAAGTTACCCAGCTTCTATTGTCACATTCAGAAGGTCTTCGATGTTGTATGTCCATCTTAGGAATATACTGTAAATCATTTGTCTTTTAAACTTCCATCTCGATCTTGGGATGAAGAAGTAGTGGTGACAGTTGGTATGTTACTTCATGTGCCTTTTGACATCTAGTCTCTTATCTCTCTATCAAGGCTTCCATTTTCTGTAAAAATACTACTGAGATATCTGAACTCTGATACTTGTTTTATTCCTATGTTTTGTATGTTTAGTGGGCTCAGCATTCTGCATATTTTCATAGTTTCCATCTTTTGTGTATTGACTTTCATGCTGTATTTCCTACATGTTGCAGATAGTGAGTTAACATGATTTTGTAGCTGTTCTTCATTTTCGTATATGAGTCTCTGATCGTCTGCAAAAAGCAGTTCATTTAGTTCATTGTTTAGGTGCTCTGAGTTATCTTGTTCTGAGTCTGTAATATTGCCCTCTGCACTTTTTGCCTCTTTTATTATTGTATGTGTATATTGAAAAGACGGACAAGAGCACGCATCCCTGACACACTCCCATTTTTGTCTCGAATGCATCTAATACCATCTTACCATGCATTGGCAGTTTTTATACAAAGCTCTTTTACTTTCTAACAATTGTCCTATGATACAATACATTATTGCAATTAGTAAATATCGTATTTTGAACATTGCAAATCCAAAATTTTTTTCATTGGAACACATTTTACCACAAAATTTCTAACCATTGTTTAATGTCCCAACAGAGTACCAGTATGTGAAATGAGCAGTATATACATCTGTACTATCTGAGCCCTCCAGGCTATTTCAGAATGTGGTATGTTGCTTACTGCAACAGATGTGAGATGCTAAGAAGGGGGCTCAATACGTGAGTATATACTGATTTTAAGATTTATCCAAAGTTAATTTACTATTTGTGTGTTTGAGAACTCCAGGAATTGCGAACGATTAGCGAAAGCATAACGTTGAGTACAATGGGCATGCATCAGCTCAAGAACAAGCTTCTAGTACCTGGTAATCTTAAACATGTGTAGAGACTTGGATGAGGGATCCACGATGTCTGAATGACACCTTCGCATAAGAGTGTTAAGGAACCTGACCCATCTGTTGAGTGTATCCTATACCTAAATCATGCTGACGGATGAGAAAGTTCTATTCGCGGTGGCACATGCACAAATACGTCTGATTACATGAGACATGTTGACTGGCAGCTTGTGACTGAGACTGCCACCCAGGTACATGTTTTGGACTGTAAAGTCCAAGGGCACAGTGGGTGATAGAATCGATACACATCCGTCGCCTGGCGACAGATAGGAAGGCTGTCACAGGCTTGGAATGTCCACATGAATCAAAGGCATGCCGAAATTGGATATGCTAAGACGGAAGGCGCAAATAATGCAGCAGAAATCACATAAACTTTCGTGTTGGTTATCAGAAAGTGAACGCAAAAAAACCATCCAATAGAATTCCAGAGAAGGATATCTGGAACTGTAAGTAAATACTTTACAGTCTGGTATAGAGAATAAGACCTGTACTTGCTGACAGTTCTGTCATTGTTTCAACCACTCTACTACCTCTCTTAGCCACATTATTTATATTATCAATATAATGTACGGCATTCAAAGAAATATCACATCTCAACTGAATCACTTCTGCTGCGTTCTTTCTCAAACTCCTGCAGATTAGCAGGATGTAATTTTGGAGGTTGGAATACTTTATCATGGTTTACAACTTGGCTGCGATATCTATATCTGGGCCATTGGTCGGACATATCAGGCTGCAGCATGACTTCTATGTCATTTTGACCTTATTTGGGATGTACAGCGAACTCTCCCTTGTTGCATCTTACAACATGCATGAAAGGTATTGCTTTTCTCCCTTTTTATGCACATCACCACAGATGGACCAACTCTACTACAAGGCACTGATCACTTATCACAGTTGTGTCGTAAATTTCTTCCGTACTCCGAGTTCTATCTTAATGTTCTTAGATTAGTTTAGTTTACTCATTTTTGTTTCTGGTGGAATGATGATATTGTTAGTCCTGAAAGAAAACTTGTTGTATTTTACAGCATGTTTACTGCATTGAAGGATTTATTGTCATAGTTACACTGACCACCTTATATAAAATTTGGCATAGAAATTTATTTTAAATGAACACGTATTTTGCATTGTTTTGTTAATTGACCAGGTTGATTATTGTATGTCAGATTTATTGAGCATAGTATGTTTTCTGTTTTTGTTGTGAAATTCCTGTTAATATTTCATCTGGAGAACATTTTCAGTGTTGTAAAAACTGTCCATACTGCATTTTTCCCATTAGGGAGTTGAAGTGGCGTTTTTGATAAATGTGTGCACTTGTTGCCACATTTCAGGGTGGGTTTTTCAATAAAATTTACCTCCGACTGCAGTTTACACATGCCGTTGGGGGGTGACTAGGAAGAAAGGTTGGCAGCCTGTGAAGTGTTCATTGTCACTGCATGTCTTGTCTCAATTTCTTACTCATTGGTGCAGCTACTATTCTCATGATTCATTTGGTCTTGCTACATCGTCAGACCACCAGGATCAAGCTAACGTCAGTGTACTGATCAAGTGTACAAGCCGTCACAGTTTGTAGAAGGCTGAGTAATCATGTTGAATGTATAATCTGTTTAGGATTGTGTGTGTTCCTATCTTTTTGTCCTATGACATGCACACCAGAGTGCACCGGTCGAGCATCAGGATCAGCGAACCACAGCTGGCCACGACCCTCAGTACACTTCCACGCAGTTAGCCTGGAAACAGGGGTGCAGCATCCCTGCTGTAGCCTGGTCAAGTACTAGGGATTGAAGATATGGGAATGCCAACCTGGCCCAAAAAATGCTGGCTGAAGACGGATGTGTCATGTCAAAAGGCACAGATAACGCAGCTTGCTGTAAAACATGAGACAACGCAGATCACCCTCATACATCCTTCTCAGGACGGTCAGCGAAATGCTTTCAGAGGGTCCGCCGCAAGTCTAAAATTAATGTTCTATTGTCTATGTAGTTGGTGTCTGATGAAGCGGGGCCTATACATCCAACAATAGTTTCTTCTGCGTTCTGAAATTCCTTTAGATTAGTAGTATGGAGAACGGAATACATTGTGTAATGGTTTGAAGCTTAGCTGGCATCAGTAGTATGTAGCACGGTATAGGATGTAGTTTTTCCAGGAGCAATGATTATATAACAATTAATCTGGTGCACAGACATAAGTATTATTTCCAAAAAAAGGACGACTTGACTGATCTTTTCTGTGGTTTTCTTGAGGTATTTAAACTCGAATTTTAATCTGGGTTTAATGGTTACATTTGTTTATTTTCTATTTTATTTATTGTTTATTTGTTGGTATTTTCTTGTTTGTTATGTCATGTTGTTCCTATTTCTTCCTATTGTTTCACTACGCCAGCTAGGACTATGGCGGTCGGTTGCACTGTGGTTACACGATACCAAACCGAGCGGAAACCCCCACTATGTGGAGGTCGGTTCCCACGGGATGGGCCACACGCTTCAGTTTTTCCGCGGTGCTATTTAGCTATGGTTCAAACCAGTCGACGAACAAGCATTGGTACTACAATATGTGTGAAGATTGTGTTAGAAAACTTCCAATGATCCAACACCTGCACAAAGGCAAACAAGTAGCTGTATGTGGGGTGGTTAGAGTAGAATTTTCCTTTTAGGGTTGATTCGATAATCTGGACACTGATAACGAAACAGTAACAAACTTGACCGTAACAGCTGCTAGAAGGGCATGGAAGGTTCCAACAGTATCAGTTATATTTAGGAATATACTTTCATTTTTTGTCGCGTTCAGATTAGAGTGCTATCGCACCCACCTACAAACAATTTTTCCTATTTTTATGTAACAACAGGGCTCACATTACATATTTGCATATTTTTCACATTTTAAAACTAATCTGCTTTTAACACATTTCCATATGATACACTTCATATTTTCCTCTTTTCATAACTAGGCAACCCGCCGTTAACACATTTTATCTTCATCATCGTTCTTCAGTCAGATATCAGGTTACAGCACCAATAGCTTCAATGAATTGTGTGATTCGCTTCAGGTCATCCATGGAACCCCTCAAGTCTGGAAGCAGTGCCGTCTCAGTAGGCCATATTTTCTCCCTCTCTTCTTGTTAGAGTTGACAGGCATGAAGAATGTGTTCTGCAGTCTCTGGGCTCAGTCCACAGTTGCACAGGTCTGTCTCACCAATCTTCAGTTTTCGGAACATGTGACTTCTCAGTCTGTTGTGACCAGTTCGTAGTCTGAAAATGATGATCGGTCTGTTCCTTGCATCACATTTGGTGGTAGGGGTCATTTGGTTCTGCAGTTGGGTGCATTTGCTTCCACTTTTTCTTATATTCTGCTATTAACATGGTCTTACTTTCATAGTACGTATTATCATTTTCTATTTGTTCCAGTGATCCCCATTTCCTTGCCAGATCAGTTTTTTAATTTCTAGGTATGCCACAGTGACCTGGGATCCACTGCAGTACTGTTTCACATTTTGTTATGATCACAGACATTGGGTGGTGGTTTTCTAGACTTACAAGGCAAATTAATATATTTTTTTCATGTAACAATAGGGCTCATTTTACATATATTTGGATATGACAAACTGCATATTTTTTCATGTTTAAAACTAAGCAAGCCGCCTTTGTACTTGTAGATTGGCGTTGACACAGGTGTCATACACATAGGTAGAAGCATCACCCATACTTTATAATTTCAACAACTGACCTGCTAGTATTGAGCTAAAAGAGGCGGCCATGCTCTCCTTATGTCGGCTGTCTGGCAACCCTAGTTGTATTGTACTGTGTGTTTGATAAGCAATGTTGGTTTTATTATGTCAATATTCATAGACTCACACTGAAAATTTTTTGTCAATTTTAATCGTAGTGAAAAGTCATAAAACGAACCTTGTGTGTACATCTAATGTTATTATATTTCAGTTGTGATGTGATAATTCGATATATTTCATGAATATATCCTTGTATATTATACATGTGTGGTCAAGAAAATATTCCTACATTTCAATATTTCAGCTTTCTATTTAATATTTTTACTGTTTCTGTTACAGAGAAGATCATCCCGCTCTGTAGTTGAGGGTCTGTTGATGGCCTTGTATGAGGATAGGTCACTGCCACTGGTGTATTGAAGATCAGCCAAATCAGTTGGCTCAATCGTGGACCTCATACAGCAGCAGTTGGAAACGGTCCTGGTCACGGACGTGTCCTATGAAGAGTTAATTTTGTTAATTCAACCACCTATACAGCGCTACTTCATCGCTTTGCCGATCTGGCTGGCGTGCCGAGTGGGTGCAAGCATGTCAAGAGTGTTCAGGTCGTCGTGTACGACAGTGTTTGTTTCATAATGTGGGTGAATGTCAATCACCGTTACCCCCGAATTTTTTAGAATAATACACATTTAAATAAACATGTCTTTTATTACCTTGGATGTAATTATAGTTTGTCTCTATGTTGTGTTAAAAGTTTACAGTGTTAGTGTATAATCATGTGTGTTAGTGTTAGTTGGGTTTATTAACATAGAACTTACTGATTATATAAGATACAAAATAATATGATATTAGTATATTCCCTTGTGTTTAACAGTTGCTCCATGCCAGGTTCAGATGAGGTCACACCACGGCAGCCAACCAAGTTTTCTTTTTAGTATGGGTCTGTGTCAGGCGACCTCGTTTATTACTTTTCACAACTAGGAAATCTACTTAGGGTTTTCACTGTGTTTCGGGTCTTCAAGCTAGTGTGGCGTACTTGAATATCACCAGTGGTATTGTATGGGTTGTTAATTTAGGACCCAAATATGTCATTTCATATAGAAATATGTAATATTAGTCTTATTGGAACCTAAATGTAGTGGGTTTTACCCTTGTAATACAAGAGCCAAATACACCCTTTGGTCATATCGAAACGTGTTAAAAGGGTTTATCTGTCCACCATTCTTACGTATTGTCCTTGGTATAGTTCACAAACACCATACACTCTTAGAGATTCAATAATAGATGCAGCAATAGAAAATGAAAACAAATTTAAAAAAAACAGAAACAGATATGGGAGTAACTGGAAACTCTTTGACTGCATGACGTCTGAAATGGAGCTCTGACAAGGTGTTGTGCTTGAAAGTGATCCTGTTCGAAAGGAAAAGTTCCAGACAAAACTGACAGCATGTGAGGACACTGTGTAGCTTGCCTTATGCTCCACTTACTACCAGGTCTGTGTTCTAAACTAGATAAAATACCACACAAAGATCTTATTAAAACATACAATCATTTCACAGCAGATGACAACCACTGCAACAAATATCTCACAACACCAGTATACACTGACTTAACCAAGACAATTGTTGCAACAACAACAGAATATTCATACACCTATCCAATTATTAAGAAAGTGTTGAAAGTTCATAATCTGTTAGATGCTTTTAACAAAGCATATAGCAATATACACAATTTAGTATCTCACACATACAAGCGTGCAATAAAAACATATATAACACTACAGAAAATTATTTCCTGAAAAGTAATACCCAAATGACACGTTTTAGATCATTGTGTGCTATGGTTAGACAGATACAGATTTAGTCTAGGATTTCATGCAGAGCCGAGAGTTAATTCAACGATAAGGAAAATGCAGCAAAGAACGTGGGATATAAAAAATGAAGTTTATAATGGAGACACATCTTGATTAGGAACAAGTGTCACAGCACTGGGGGCATTCCCATACATGCTCTGTTTGCCGTTCTGTCAGCATCTAAAAGTGTATAAACTGAGTATCCCAGTCAGTTGCTGATTGTGCGTTCTGATCTTTCCAGAGAGGGAGCACTTTCTCCTGCTGACTCTAGTCTCTCCCATTTCTACCATTCTGTGAATATGTACATTGTCTTGTTTGACCTCGCCTTTTCTTAGGGTATCCGTGGCTGCTCTAATTCAATCCTGTCTCTTCCCATTAAGGCTTTACCAGCCAAAACTTAGAGTCTTTCATTTCCTCTGAACCCCAGCATGACCCGGACAGTAGATCCATGTAATACTCTGTGCATTTTTACGAAGAGTGACCCACTCAGTTCCGATCATAAACTTTTCTATCTTGCGCAGCATATTTTGAGAATCCGATAGAATCGCAGTCTGATGGTGATTGCGTCACCAGCCAAGTGAGAGCTGTTGCAGTGGATATGCATTTAAGGTACATTTCACAGTCAAACAATGCCAGAGAGGGACGTCTGAAAGTAATACTTTACAGTCTAGAATAAGACCTGTACTTGCTAACAGTTCTGTCATTGTTTCAACCACTCTACTGATTCTTTTAGCCAAATTATTTCCTTGTCGACTGCACAGTGCGGCATTCAAACAAATATTACTTTTAAATTGAATCTTCTGTTGCGTTACTTCTCAAATTAGCAGGATGTAATTTCAGAGAATGGAATACTTTATCATAGTTTACAGCATAGCTGCGCCTTTTGGCCGTAGGTCCTACTGTGTAGATACCTTCCTTGCATGTGGGGGGGGAATTAGCAATACTATGTACCTACAATGTGTGTTGTGCATCTGAGGTTTTGGGGATGCGTAGGCTGTCGCATCCCCTATTGCTAAAGTGACCCAGTATCCCCCCATTCCGCATGGCTTTGGGTCACTGACCCTATATGGGATGGGACAGCCAACTCCATCCTATAACCTCCTTAGTCGCCTTTTACGACATGCATGGAAGGTAAACAGTGTTGCTCTCCTTTCTGGCCCCGACAACACAGGCACCAACCTTGCTGTAATCCAGGACACATTCTGTTCTCTTGAATACATCCTGCTATCTAGCAAGTTTTATAGGCAAACAAAGAATCATACTTCATAGCATTTTATGTCTTTATTTCACAGTTTGATACTGTTATGATTTTTCAGCAGCCATTGTCTCATTGAATTGGAGCTCATTGCCGTGTGGTTTTTTCAAACAATTGAGGTCCTGGTTCAATCCATGGTTGGGACAGGATTTTTCTTTTGGGGTACAATCAAAACCCTTCCTTTACATGGCACGGAGTCTGCTTTCGCAAAGCAGCCTTTATTTCCACAACCCATAGAAAGCCTCCTTCACAGGAAAACATTACTCCAGGGTGCCGGCTATGCACTCATCTATATGAAACTGTTGACCACCACCTTTTTGAATGTCCAGCGCTGGATGACATCAAGAAAATGCTTCTCCCTCCAGGGCCAGATAAATGGAACACATATGGAACAAAACAACTCACAAACACATGCATATATCACACAATGGCATTGTGTCAAAGGGTATGGACCGCTGGATCAGCAACCAACCAACCAACAGGAAAACATTCAGTAACGGAAGATTTATTGTCTCATTCAAGATTTTAAGGGACTGATACATGGTGATGAATCTTTCAAATATACCAACTTTTCATCTCGGCTACACCATATACGTACATTTCCAGGGAATATGCTGTAGTGAACCAAGCACATATGGGGAACCAATATACTCAAAACTGGGTGCGGATAGATTTGAACAGTTATTGTATCTTGTTCATAGCGTGTTGGTGTCCAGAGATAGTCACAAAATGTGGTTAAAAATGTTCTCATAAACTTTAGGAAAACCAAATGTGTTTTGTTTGTTTTGCGTTCGCTCCATTGTAACCATCACGGATATCCGTGCGATTTCCGCCGGGAGCGTGATTACGTTGTGCCACCGTTATGCGCCTTGTAGGCCTAGCATATCCGATTTCGGCATGCCTTGACAATTCGGGTGGGCTACCCTTAGCCTGTGACAGGCTCTATATGTCTCCAGGCACGCGTAGTGGAGACTCTTCGCCCAGACGATTTTTGCTCTTGTCTGACTCGCACGAGGTGTTCCACTGTCTATGAACTTGCCTCGTGTAATTGGACGTGCTGTGCCTGTGCCCATTGGGTACTGAACCGTTTCTCATCCGTGAGCCTGGTTCCTTAAGGGGAAGAACTCAACAGAGAAGTTGGACCCTGGCTCTTTCGCCCTCTTAGCCGAGGTGTCATTCACCGACATCGTGTACCCCTTGTTCGAGTCTCACACCACGCGTTTGAGAGCAAGGCGTTCTCGAGCTGAGCGTCCTTGTCTCAATAGCGCCTGAGCCCATCAAGTACTGAACCCTTTCTCTCTTCAAGTGTATTTCCGGTGTAGGAAAACCTGACAGTAGAGTTGGGCCAGAACTAAATCGTTGTCCCTTTTGTGCCTGGGCCCATCGGGTATGGAACCCTTTCTCTCTGCAAGTGTACTTCCGGTATAGGAAACCTTGACAGTAGAGTTGAGCCAGGACTACCATCGTTGTCCCTTTCTTGCCTAAGCCCATCGGGTACATAACCCTTTCTCTTCGCGAGCATATTTCCGGTTTAGGGAGGCTCGACATTAGAGTTGGATTAGGTCTTCTTGCTTTACCAAACGCCAATGAATGGGTCTGGGTCTCTGCCTGTAAGGAACACAGGTAACTAGAAGCTCGTCTCGAGCTGACGGAGCTTGTAGTTCCCCTTTCCTAGGGACTTTCTATGCGCAGTTTGCCCTCTAGCACTGTTCTGCCCTTTCATTGTTTCATTGTACTCGGTATGAAATCTATTTGTCTCTCGCCATGCATCTACCTTTACGTGCATTTTACATCGGCCGCCCCTCCAATGTTCGGACTGGACTTACTAGCTTCACTGTGTGTCGCTATATGTGGTGATGCAGGTGGTGTCGGAGATATTGTCTGTCTCTTGTGCAGTCAAATCTCTTTCCATCTGCTACCTCCACATTCTCGGACACGATCCCCAAATGATTTGGCCAGAATCAGCTCGAGCTGCTGTATTTCTGTTTCCAGGGTG
Source organism: Meghimatium bilineatum (assembly GCA_034231615.1). NCBI lineage: Eukaryota > Metazoa > Mollusca > Gastropoda > Stylommatophora > Philomycidae > Meghimatium > Meghimatium bilineatum. Next base: position 74,488,923 of record CM067319.1, on the reverse strand, counting down.
GAAAATGTACCGCGTGGAGGTACATTTGGGATCTTGGTTATCTGCTAACCCTGGGTTCGCCTAGAGCAATGCATTCCATTTGCACCCCAAATGTGTTTTAAAAATAATAAATAGATATGCACGCTGGTATTTTTTTCTGTAAATGTTTGGTTGGTTGCTGATCCAGCTGTCCATGGGCTCATGCCCTTTGTCCCAATGTCATTATATTGCTGGGAAGTATGTGGATTTACGACAGAGCCAGAGAATAAATATCACACCTCAAGGAAGGTAGGTTTCAACCTATGCACTGCTTCGAGCCATTGTATCCAAGATAGGGTTCACTGTGCTCATTCTCCGCCACCATCTTGAGTCACGGTGCCCCTATGATGGTTCTCAGCAATAGGAAAAAACAGTGCTGCACAGTACATCTCTGGCTCCCTCCCAACGACAGAGGGTGCATGCATACATTCAAGTAAAAATGAAACATTTCAGCAACAAAACAAAAACATAACTATAGATGACGTGCCATGAAGCTTCTCTAAGAAGATTACCTCAATATAACGGCATGTCATCTACTAAGGTTTTTTGTTGCATGGTTTTTTGTCTAGTGGGCTATTGGTGAGACCCACAGATGCAACACCACTGTTAGCTGAACTAAGCTCCATCGTCTCAGAAATGATCTGTCTTTGACGGGGTAGACTGGTAATTTAACGAGTCCTCACTTTGTGAGGCCTGGACGACACTAACGTGAATAAACACATGCGACCATCTGGTAAAGAAATGGAATTGTTGGGTGCTTTGATATATATGTATATTGTATCCCCAGCCCTGACACCTCTAGTGTGTTGGTTTGGAGATGTATCTCATCTTTGCTGAAGAATTGTTGCCAGTAAGTACACTTCTCATAAGACTGACTCCATCTTGCAAATAAAGAGCTCCATAAAATGGTAGTTCATCCAGAAGACATCTGACAATGTAGAGACATCAAGCAGTGAACTAAAGAAAGATACAATGAACCGAAACAGCAACGGCTTTATGTAATAACCACATTGCCTAATATACAAACTATTTGATGATTTTGAAAAGTGGTGGTTGTGTCAATACACATCAGCAAAATGTTCAAGCAAGCTTGTAGTGCGTTCTCTTGTACGGCTAACCGACTGGCGACATGGTTAAAGACAACCACCGTTTAGAGTGGAAGTGGGGAAAAACACGGAACATATTTTTTGTTACTACTGAGCATGAAAGAAAGTCATGAGAAACCATGCCACTAAACATGATGATGTTCGTCTGTCGTAATCGACGATGACCAAAAACTCAAACATAATAATAATAACAATAAGTAATAAAAATAATAAAGTTAATAGTGCGTTTTTAAATGACTAACAAACAAATCCAATGCGCGCACAAAATGTTCTTTTACAGAATTGACAACACTAGAGGGTATCTAGGTGAAGTTGAGATGTTTTTTTCTTTTCCACGTTCCCGCTTCTGTCTTGCAGTATCTTGTCTGGACTCTTCCACCGCTAGTGCTCCCGTTCTAATGATGTAAAGCCGTGCTGTTCTATCCTGAGCGAGGCTCTCCCAGTCATCTCAGTGATGACTTGAGCGTGTCTTTGAAGCGCTTGTTCTGTCCACCAGCTTTTCGAAATCCTGCCTTGAGTGCTCCATAATATATTTGTTTTGGCAAACGCAAGTTCTCCATACGCACAAGATGGCCTGCCCAGCGTGCTTGCGCCTTCATAAGTGTTGTGTGGATGCTTATTGAGGTTGATTTTTCCAAGACCTCGTAGCCACTAAACATAGGACTTGGAGTAAGATACTATACTAATTCATATGGATATTGATAAAGGATCACACTGTATACAGTTGCACTCAACTGCCACCTTGAACACACTTGATTTAACCCTCAATTACAATGAGGTTTTCCGTGATAGTTACTTACTTATCCAATGCCCGGGGTTGCAAGCTTTCACTCTTTCTTCCCTATGCCTAGTGCTGGTAGGTGCATGTCTTCTTCAGCTGTGTTGTGTCTGTATAAATGATTTTGGTGATGGAGGAGTTTTCGTGGTAACAGTTCTTCTTCTGCGTTCGTTCTCAAACTCCTGCAGATTAGCATGATGTAGTCCGGAGAACGGTATGTGTTGTGTCATGGTTTACAGCATTGCTGCGATATCTGCGCCTTTCAACCTGACACATCCGACTTTAGCATGGGTTTGGGTCCACTGATCCTATATGGGATGGGACAGTCAACTCCATCCCATAACATCCGTAGTCGCCTCTTACGACTCGCCTCCTCTATATTGCAATATGGTGTATGACCTGCAGTAATTCTTTGTATATGTTTAAGTTGTACATGCGTTGTTCGCAGACTAAACATTGTGGTTTGATCTTTGCGGTGTAGTCTATTTATGATGTGCTGTAGATTTTGTTGGGACATGTCTGCATATTGTTGTTGTCGATATTAAAATGCTGAGTAGTAATGTTACTCGCCCGTGTGTTCCCGGGGCCCGAAAGGGGAGCAAAGAACAGCAACACTATTTACCTTCCGCGCATGTCATAAAAGGCAACTAAGGAAGTTATGGGATGGAGTTGGCTGTCCCATTCCATATAGGGCCAGTGGCCCAAAGCCATGCTGAAGTCGGATGTGTCAGGCCGAAAGGCACAGACATCGCAGCAATGCTGTAAACCATGACACAACGCATTCCGTTCTCCAGACTACATCCTGCTAATCTGCAGATATATATCTAAAAATAGATATGTGTATGGTTTCACATATAAAGTTTGAATTAAAAATATAACTCAGAGAGTTTGTGCTCGCAAGCAATTTTGTAATCCCACGAGGAGATCCAAAAGTTATTGAAAGAGCACTCTGTGCTTTTGAGAACGTCTGCCCTTTGGTAATCAATAGCAACTAATTATCTATTGGCGTTCTGAAACATTTCTTTTTAAATTTTCCATTTCGACTGGAAACTCTGATGGTATACACATGTGCGAGGTGTCATTGTTTATCTTCCTATGCTTGAGCAGGTGTTCATGGCTGTACACATAACAGGAAAGATGGAGCACACGACATCAGATCCACGTGCAACTCTAGAACAAGCACTAATTGTTGACGCGTAATACGGGGCTCAGAGAGGCGTACTGCCGGTCACGTGCATGTCTGTTGAAGGACTATATCCTTGATATCCTTCCTCGGGCCGGGTAAGGACGACAATGACGGAGTTGAACTGTCCACGATTTCTTTGTTCTCAGAAGTTAGGAAAATATTATATATTTAAAAAAAAAAAAAACGGTTCTGGCATCAGTGGGGAACAGTTTAGTAGATGAGACATCTTAAAAATGAAGAGCTTAATTTAATGGACAAGAACTGGAGTCTACAGACTGGTACACCCAAAAATAGGAGGACATTAAGTTAGGAAGAAAGGAACTACATATTAGTTTTAGTTTGGAAACCGTCTTCTTCTGCTTTCTGTCCTCATGTACATTTCGGTGTTGAGAGGAGAGTGAGTGTACGGTCTTTTGCTCTTCTATTTGCCTCTTCTGCTGTTATATTTCCGAGTGTCTCTAATACACTATCTATCCACCTTTTACGAGGGCGTCCTATAGGTCGATTTTTTTCGTATCGTCTGTTAAGTGTTTTTTGGATAATACTTTGCTCTTTCTGTCTGGTTATGTGGCCGTACCATTTAACTTGTTGTTTCTGTATGTATTCTATTGTTGACTTGATCCTTAATTGTTTCCTTAGTGCTTCATTCCTGATTTTGTCACTCAAGCTAACTCCAATTATACGTCTCCATTGCCAATCTGCTATTGTCATACTTTCCTCCGTATTATAACCCTATTTGTCTCCATGTAAGATTTGTTTTATTGTGGTCGTTTGTTTGTCATGATAAAGGCTTTTTAGTCGAAACGTCGTATGTTCCTGTGTCTGGTTGTTAGGTTGTTTTCTTTTTCTTTTCTTTGGTAACACATCTACCTGTTTTTGTATATTTTGACATTTTCCCTGTGTTACTCCAGCCACCTACTTCCTGTTTAGGGTTGTTACCCTACACTGGAACATTTATCTCATTGTGAGATGGGTAGCTTACAGTCTAGCAGAGCGCAGTGCTAAGACAAGAGACAGGGGATGTTGGAAGTATGTTCGTGGCTTTCTCCTATTGTCAACAATCACTGTATGTTGCAGTCAACCTTTAGTACAGAGACGACACTTAATTATGACAAGTATATCAATATATCCTCGGTAGTATAGTGGTAAGTATCCCCGCCTGTCACGCGGGAGACCGGGGTTCGATTCCCCGCCGGGGAGATATTTTTTTCATATGATAAGATTTTTTTTTTAGAGATAATTCCCACCGCCTTTATATCTACGGCCCTGATAATACCAATGTATATCCTGCAAAATAAGAGAAAAATGAGTGGTAACCAATATTGATATTCATCAAACAGGTTATAGATGACAGGGAAGGATTGGTAGTGTGTGGTACATTTATCGTCATTTCCTAATCCTCGTAAATAGAAGACAAACGCACTGAATCCAAAACACCTATTTACGTTATGTTTTCGATTATTTTCGTCGGTTAGCGTGGCAGACGACAGAGAGTAGATATTTTTAGTATATATTTTTTAAATATAAAATTTGGTGGTGGGAGGGGGGGGGGGAATGATAGTTATTCCTAATAATTGTCATAAGAAATGGCGGGTGGGGGGGCGGGGGGTATTCCTCTGTTATTGGCTTGCTTCCTAATCCTGAGTGTCGTTCTGACCTCCTAAGATTTGGGGACTATTAAGGGTTGAAAAGTTGTAGTGGATTGATATATAAAGTGATCAACGAAATTGTCTTTCTGTTTATATATTTTTTTTTCTGACGAAGATCTTAGATCGTAACGTCAATTGTTTTAGTCTGCATAATTTTTTATTATTTATTGTTTCTACTATCTTGTTATTATTAGTAGGGTTATGTAACACATAGCTACCTTTTTACAATATTCACTGTGAGTCATAATTGGAGTCACTTTCTGTCCAACCATCTCTATTCATTGTATTTGTACTTCAGTTTCTGATAAATAGTTACTATAAGCCTCTATATCATCCTTCTATTCTTTCTTCTTGTATAACTCTCGTTAGATACATTATTTGGAATAGGAATACAAAAATAAACTTTGTAAACAAAGGAACCATAATTCAGGTTCTAAACCAAGGGGACATAAATACTCTAGAAAGGGAGACAACGATAAAAACATGAAGGATATAAATAATTGTGCGACTTGGGTAGCAGTTTTGACGGACGAATGACCGCATAAGAAAAAGATAAACGGAATTTATAATTGCCTTAGGTTGATTGTTAGTACAGAGTGAAGTATAAACGACGTGGCTGTCGACATTCGACCGCTTTATTCTTATGTAAAACGAAGAGCCAGCATGGGACGTTGAAACTAAGAATTAACTCCCATAGCTGTGTGTTTTAATGGGATAAGCTTCCGACATGATCACGTGTCGATCACGTGTGTAGTCTGAGAGCGCGGACAAATACAAATGGGCTAGGGATTCATGAGCGCGTACGACAGAACACGTGGCATCTCCGGTCGAATTCTCTTGATGTCGCTTCCGAAAGAACACACGAAATGTTGGTTAACATAAAGGATACGTTTCAATTAATCAGCCCGGTTAAAATTATCAACAATATTCCAACACGAGAAGTTCACAGACTGAAACAGAAAGAGCTTTTCTAGCACGTTCTAGTCCCGTTACTACATGCACGCGCCCAGCACGAGCCCTGCACCCGGCTTCGCATCTGCTAGCCGCATAAAAAATGACAACGAATATCCCCTAGATTTTGCTGTATAACAAGGATACTAGAAGCGACAGCTTGTAATTCCGTGTTTGTTAGTAAAATTCTGGGCATATTTTTGCAAAACTGTAAACTTGTTCATATATTTTGATCAACATCTCACTTTCTCCAATAGATGTGCTGTAGCAAACTATATTCTATTCACTCTAAGAATGAAGTGGGTCACCTAATTGGTTGTTGGACGCAGAACGCATTAATCGATTGTTAAGTACCCAATAATGTATTTTTTAAATGTTTAAATATTGTTTTTTAAGTGTTTAAATGTTTTAAATAATATTGATTTTACATGTCATCAGCTGTTTAAAAATCACACGTTGTTGCGGAGTAATGTGGGGGTGTGTTTTGACCCACTGCATTCTTAAAGTGAACAGAATATAGGCAAAGGTACATAATCGATACTACAAATGTGTTATTGAAGACCAAATGCCCGATTACACTATCAAAGGAAACCCAAAACGTCGATTGAAACAGTATATTAAGAACCTAGGCATGCGGGATGTCTGAAGGTGTCACAATTGGCCCGCTAGTATATTAACCACCATGCTAAAGTAAACTAAAAGTATCTGCCAGGCAGTGATGTTTTCCTCTTGTGGAAATCCTACATATATTCTTCTTGACAATAACGATTTGGCCTACTCTGAGTAGTACAGTAACAAATTTGCTTACTCTAAGTAGTACAGTAACAAATTTGCTTACTCTGAATAGTAGACTAGCCCCGAGATTCTGCGAATGAAAGAAAGCTCTGCTGCCCCTTCCCCCCTCATCCCCAGCTTATTATAAAAACATGGTACGAAGGAAACAAGAGATACATTGCTTTATAAATTACAAGTGCTAGAGATCGAAAAAAACAACAACATTGGAATTGGTTTTTATGAATATTGTGCCATCTTTCTTGTTTTTGAACAGGACAGAAGGACTGGCTCCACAAATGAAATGAGATCATTTACTGTTCATTATTATTGCCCGCGTATAGCTGGAGTCTGAAAGGGGGAACAAATAATAGCCACACTGATACCTGATATGCACGTTCTAAGAGGCGACTAAGGAGGTTTTGAGGGGAGGGGTAGGGGCATTGATTTTCGTATCTCACAGAGAATCAAAGTGACCAAGAAGCTATGCTGATATCGGATATGTCATGCCACAATGTGCATATATCACGGTTAGTTTGTAAATAATGACACAATGTATTCCGTTCTTCGGGCCACATTCTGCTAATCCGCGTTTGTGGTAGAGAACGAACGGAAGAAAAAGAGAGTAACAAGCTAAGAATACTATAGAAATATGCGATGTTACATGTCAAGAAAATATATGTAGTGTACAAAAACAATTTGATTGTTTCTTATTGTAGAAGTAATAAAATATTTTAAAAATAGGTTAGTATCACGCCCTCCTTCTTGGATCATTCCAAGATCCCGTAACAATTAACGTGTTTTGGATCGACTTAATAATCGTTTGTGGTCCAAATATATTTTCATTTGAACTGAAATATTGATCCAGGACCATCATACTGAAAAGAAATTCGGTGAATGAATAATAGTACAGTTGTGGAAAGCTTTGAGAATTTATGGGAAAAATCCTAGGGTAGCAGAAGAGATTTCTACGTGCCGTGCAGTTGGAATCTATTCACCTCGTATTTCTAGATGATCTGTGCAGCAGAAATCTATTCACCTCGTATTTCTACACGATCTGTGCAGCTGGAATATATTCACCTTGTATTCAATGCCAGGACAATAGATACCACGAAAGAGGTATGTTAAAAAAAAGCATTCACTTCCATTTGAAGGGTCTTTTTGATGATTTGTTTGTGGGAATATCTCTATGTTGGGGTGGGGGCTACATTCTGTTATTTAAAACGTGTTTCTTAATATAAATGTTATGTTCTATTTTGTAAGGTTGTGGAGTTGAGTGGCAGTGAATCTCCCTTGTTTACTCCCCCCCCCCCCCGCATCTACGGGATTGGTCAAGACGTTTACTGGAAGTGAAGAAGTGTGTTGATTCAGGTTGTTAGGCGATTGGTGTCAGCTGAAAGGACCGTTATAGTTACTAGTTTGCTTCCTTGCAACTGCGAAGTCAGTACGTTAACCACTAGGCCACCGCTGATCTGGAAATCTATGATAGTGGTTTCAATGATTATGTCTAATTAATTCTTAACAAATTCCAGAAATCGCCGATCTAGCCATGCCGCTTCCAGGTCAGTTAGTGAGTGACACTTTGAACGCGTGCGTGAGGTCATTAGACTGAAGTAGAGAGTGTCACCCCCGCGTGCAAGCTCATGCCACAGTCTACACAGAACAGGGATTGGACGCCGGTCCAAACATTAAACGGACACCTAGGATCGGATATTATTCTATTATTTGACTCAGCCAATGACGATGTCTAAAAATAGAATCCTTGTTCCTTGTGTCAGTTTGGCATGACATAGACCAACTGTAAAAAAAAAAAGAAATGAAATGAAATAATAAATGGTAATTTTGCAGCGTTTTTACTTACGATTTTTTCAGCTCTTCAAGTATTACCACACATATTTCTTTATCCGTTCAGAGAAATTTGAACTTTAGGCACGATGTTTTGTTAGTTTACAGAAAAACTGCGATATCTCGTGGAGGACATATGATGAAAAATCAAATTCGTTGAATGAGAGTGGTGGGTGGTTGTAGTGTTCAAATCTCTGTTTAAACGTGGTGATACAATTTTTATTTTAGAAAATGTTCTCCTAAAACGAAGTAAGTAAGAAGTATTTTAAAATCAGGAAACCTCTCTCTCTTTATCTCTCTCTCCCTCCCTCCTTTAGGGAAGTTGAAGTCCTATCTGCAGTTATATGGAATATAAATGTATTGAAATCGTTAAGAGAACTGAAATTTTGTCCGTTGATACGTTTACGATCATCCTGATTGTTGACCTGTGACTTCGTCCTCACGTTCAATAAATGCTCGATCGCCGTGAGAGCATATACAAAATTAGGTTGTAAAGACCAATAAAATCGACTACATTTTAGCCAAGTTTCCCCCATACAAAGAGGACTGACTACATTGTAGCCAAGTTTCCTATACACATATAATTTACTACAACGTAGCGAAGTTTCCCCATAAAATAGGATTGATTAGATCGTAGCCAAGTTTCCCCATACAAAGAGAATTGACTACATTGTAGCCACTTTTCCCATATGTATTCCACCCCTCTCAGCAAAGCGTCACGCCGACTGATGATATATTTACTAACATCATGTTGCTTCGTAGTTTCAAGTAATAACCCACATTGATCTGATCTCCTAAAAATTCACATTGTAAACAAGACGTTACGAAATAAATTCACATTGTAAACAAGACGTCACGAAAAAAATTCACACTGTAAACAAGACGTCACGAAAAAAATTCACATTGTAAACAAGACGTCACGAAAAAAAAATTCACATTGTAAACAAGACGTCACGAAAAAAAAAATTCACATTGTAAACAAGACGTCACGAAAAAAATTCACATTGTAAACAAAACTTCACGAAAAAAATTCGATTTGAATCTGTGACCTCCTGAACACGAGGCGAACGTCTTAACCACTAAGCCATAAAGATAAATCCAAAAAAAAAAAAAAAAGGGAGTATGGGGGAAGCGAAATATTGTTGACTCGTAATCGTAGGTGGTGCAAGTTATATGAGATTTTCTTGTAATCGTAGATGGTGCAAGTTATATGAGATTTTAAAATAATGAAAACATGTTTTGTATAGGAAATCCAGAAAAGTTTACCACATGTGAAATGAGATGTCTAAGAAAAGCAGTAAACAGAACAAGAAGAGACCGTGTGAGAAATGAAGAGATTATAATAACTGTTGGAACAACACATGTAAGGGAAGTCTGCAATTGGTGACACCGATATATGCTGTCGTGGACAATCTTCAGAAAACATACAACCTATTTTTACAGAACTGCCCACTGTACGATACTACACGAAGAAAACTACGGTCATCTGACACAGCTCTGTCGGACAAGCACTACGAGCTTATCTAGTGGCTGGTGACTGCAGTCCAATTCATTAATGAAATCCATAGAAAAATGATAGGCATTAAGCTCTGCAACGTCAAACAGCACAAGCAGATAAAAGATAATAGAGGGAATATTAAATATATTCAAAACACTTAGAGAAAAGAACTACGCACGGATAATAAAGGCGGTTAGATTTAGACAGAAAGACTTGGGACAACTGTAGCCATGGTAGCATTCCTATTCAGGATGTAACCTTGATAGCATATCATACTCAGGATGTAGCCATGGTAGCATATCCTATCGGAATGTAGCCATGGTAGCATATCTTATCAGGATGTAGCCATGGTAGCATATCCTATCAGAATGTAGCCATGGTAGCATATCATATTCAGGATGTAGACATCAAGAGAGTAGTATTTTTTGGTTGTAGTGAATTTTCTAGACTATATAAATACGTCCAGTAGTTTGCCAATGCTTTCTGAACAGTCCGGATTCATAATTACCTGCTGCGGGATATGAACCCGGTATCTTGGACATCACAGACGCACTCTGTACCACGCCGCTAGAGAGATGGACAGGAGACAATAACAGCTGGAACATCTGTATCTAATGACAGATAAAATATGAACAGGGTCGTAGATAAGGCTTCGTGAAAGGACCGGAAAATGGGGAGGGGCTGCTTTAAAAAGATATAGATGTTTCACTTCGTCTGTAAATCCACTAAAGTTGGGGAGGGGGGGGGATTATTTATCATTTAATAAAAGTTTTAGCAATGAGTACCATGTTTTATTTGCGCGTTGTAGCGGGCGTTTAACAAACACACACACTACTTATAATTACGGTAATGAAGATGGGGGATTGTTCAAGGTTTATGTTCCACAGGATTTGTAAACCAGTAGAGTAGTTCCAACGAATGGTGGTACAGAGTTTGCAGCTTAAATATTGTTGTGGTTTGATAAATTCTGAATAAAGTCTTATAAAAATATGGTCTATTCTTAATAAAGTCATAGTAAATTCTGAATAATATATTATAAATGCATGTCTTAATAAACGAGTAAAGTCGGAATAAAGTTTGAGATTAACCGATCTAGAAGATGTGCTCAGATAGCAACAGATCAAATGTCGTCTCCACAACAAAGGTTGCTTACAATATATCTCCATTGCAACAGGTCAAATGCCGTCTCCACAACGAAAGTTGCTTACAATGTATCTCCATTGCAACAGATCAAATGTCGTCTCCACAACGAAGGTTGCTTACAATGTATCTCCATTGCAACAGGTCAAATGCCGTCTCCACAACGAAGGTTGCTTACAATGTATCTCCATTGCAACAGGTCAAATGTCACCTCCACAACGAAAGTTGCTTACAATGTATCTCCATAGCAACAGATCAAATGTCGTCTCCACAACGAAGGTTGCTTACAATGTATCTCCATTGCAACAGGTCAAATGCCGTCTCCACAACGAAGGTTGCTTACAATGTATCTCCATTGCAACAGGTCAAATGTCGCATCCACAACGAAAGTTGCTTACAATGTATCTCCATAGCAACAGATCAAATGTCGTCTCCCCAACGAAGGTTGCTTACAATGTATCTCCATAGCAACAGATCAAATGTCGTCTCCACAACGAAGGTTGCTTACAATGTATCTCCATAGCAACAGATCAAATGTCGTCTCCACAACGAAGGTTGCTTACAATGTATCTCCATAGCAACAGATCAAATGTCGTCTCCCCAACGAAGGTTGCTTATGTATCTAGAACACTTTCTTGCCATGGTGCTACACTGATTAATTTAATGACATTTGCCTATCTCTTGATGTTTCTTCCCCACGTTTGTTTGTATTTTCCTGCAACTTTTCTTTCTAGTAAGGTCTCTAGGAGGTTATGTACTTCTATGCATTCAAACTATTTCATTTCTTCTGTTTTATGTCCCTTAGTAGTTCTTTATATGTCTATGAAGAGGGGTAGATGAATGACTTCACTGTACCTGGTTTACCCCATATGTAGTCCGTCCCTCTCAATGAAGCGACATTCCGCCTGAGTACAACTCATAGCTCAAAACCATGCCCGTCTGCAGTTGTAGAAGACCCCTGCACATAATTAATTAGGACTTCATTCTTTGTTTTTGATTATTGTCGTGGTTTCCGTTAGTCAGTATTTCTATACTTGGAGTTGCCTTGGTTATTTTTGGCATGTGGCTAAAAATCTAAAAATGGTGACCAGCGAAAAGCACGACATAATCAAAAATGCAACAAATAAAGTCTTAAATGATTCTTCTTCTTCTTCTTTAGCGTTCCTTCTCAACCCACCTCCCCGCTTAATCTCTCTTTTAGAATGATTATTGTCCTACCTAGACTTCCAGCAGGATGTAATCCAGAGAATGGAAGTGCTATGTGTCACCGTTTTATTTGCACCAATTGTCTGACACATCCGTCTTCGGTGGATAATTGATTATGTGAAGAAGTTTTCGATAACTGCAGATGGGCATGCTCAAAACTCAGGAGCTTCAAGCGATAATCGCAGGGATCTCCAACAAAATCTTCTTGTAAACAAGAAGTCGCAACGGCAGTCGAACCCGCAACATCTTGAGAACAAATAATAATAATAAGCAACAGGTCAAATGGTAACAGGTAATAATAATAATAATAATAATAATAATGTTACCTTTACCGATTAAGGATCTCATACACAGATGAGTGTCGATGTGGATCCGGAACCCAGACTCTGGAACACATACTTCAGGACTGTCCAACATACAAAGAGCAGAGACAGCAGACCTGGCCAGAGGATACAGACTTGAGGCAAAAGCTATGGGGCAGCCGCTCTGACCTGGAGAAAATGGTGGACTTCGTCTTGAAGACAGGCCTGACGGCATAGCATGACCACAAGTGCTGAACGCAGAAGAAGAAGATAATAATAATAATATCATAATAAATACCCATACCCGTCAGAGTTGTAGGGATGGTACACTGGAGATTTCAGCACAAACAGTTCTCCATACATCTCTATGTTCAGTTACTCGGAGTAGTTTAGAAAATCATGTGCAGACAATGTCGTGATGTTATCAATGCAGAATTTTGTCTATCTCCTTTTCTTCTTCGAGCCCCGACAGTACCTTGAAATTTTTTTTTTATAAAGTAAATCGTGTCTCGCTACAAGTCCAAACAATGAGCACATAGCGAACAGCTTAACCTATCTATCTATCCATCTAGTCCTCTCAAGTCCATTATTCTTCAAACATTCTTTCAGAGCATTGCATATTGCTTCAGTGCTAGTCACACATTTCAACTAAGTAAAAAACATACCTCTAATTTGTTTTCTTTTCACGGAAAAATATTTTATTGCTATACTAAGTAGCTTAGTTGCATTAATATCATTGCTTTCAACAATTAATAAGCTGAATTTGCTGTTTCCAATATCAGGTATTTAGTTTTTTTGGAAATTTGGAGCGAGCACATTTGAAATAACTGACTACACTTTGATCTTCTAAACTTTAGGTTCTTACATCCATTACTGTCACCAAAGTGAGTTCACTTAAATGATCGACTACCATTAGGGAACAACGTCCATCTACAAATAAAGATATGCCTGCTTCTGTTGCTTTCACATCATTGTTAGAGTGTTAAATGAAAGGTGTGTTTGTTCATAGAATCATAGAATGGTTGTTTAGATTTCTTGTGTTTTGTTGTCTCAGCGTGTCTCTCAATGTCTTTTACCCTCGCGGCTATTGTACATTTACATGTACAATAAAACTTAGTGTCATATTTTTCAACTATAATTAACCATTTTTTCAAAAATTATGGAATTATGGTGAATATGCAAATGAATAATGGCAATTAAAAATATTTCGGCTCTATTTAGGCCATACTATTTATTACGAGTTCAACTTTTTAGTGTTCGCAAAAATGTTTAAAAATAAACCAAAGTTTTTGAATAAAACGATAAAAATTATTTTATGAGTTAAAAAGCACCAAAAAAAAAAGCACCAACTAATGACAATATGAACTAAAATGCACCAGTAAATTTATGGAAAGAACTAAACTAGTGTGGTCGCACTATTTCAAAAATTTTGGCACCAGATGATTTGAAAACGCACCAGATCTGGTGCGAAAAGTATCAAAATGGCAACCCTACAAGTGGGGAGAAAGAGTTGACCAAAAGTTGACTTTAATAGTGCTGTTTTGTATTCACCAATTAAATTGTTTGAATTTGAAAATTTTTCCAAAATATGTGAAACAAAATATGCATTTTTCAAAGGGATGTGTAAACATTTTTTGGGACATAATTACAGAGGGGTGAGGGTACTAAATTAAGTAGTGGAGTGAAGGTACATAAATTAAGTAATGGGCTGAGGGTACCTTAATTAAGTAATGGAGTGAGGACACCTAAATTAAGAAGTGGGGTGAAGGTACATAAAATAAGTAGTGTTTTGAGTGTATCTAAACTAACAGTGGGATGAAGGTATATAAATTAAGCAGTGGGGTGAAAAAATATATCGTGACCTTTATTTATCTACAAACGTCCCCCCCCCCCCAGCCAAAAGGAATAAAGAGAAACTATAAAGTTTACCAACACTAAGACGAGCGACTTGAACAACAACAAAGACAATCTGCGAATGTTTACAAGTCGCTAGGCCTATCCGGGAGAAATATCGATCAACGGTTACCAAGCACGCGGCCGGCGTATCGCCAATCAGTTGTCGCCATTAGCCGTAGGGCGGTGTCAAACGTGAGCGCTTTTGGAACATTTACCCTGTACTCTCAACGGGTCGTGTGCTCACTGGTCAACTGAGAGTGGTTCAGGAAGGAGAACGTATCCGGAAAAGAACGACTTTCAAACATTTGGTTTTGTAAATTTTAAGAAATTCCAAAGTTTTGGAGGCTACTTTCCACCTTCCGTCCTTTCTGTAAGGATGAAAAGGAGTATAAGCGATAGTGATTCTGATGATGGATTTGATGAACGACTAAAGCCAGGGTGAGTGCAAGGCTTCTCATAAATATCATTAAATGATACCTATAAATTATTATAGGAATGATTGTTATGTTTCTTTGTAGCCAACAATAGAAGGTACTTAGAGATCGGTTATGCTCTCTTTATTTTGTTGATTCTTGCAAGTCATGCTGTTAAACTATGTTTTCTGTTATTGTGCTTTCCTCATTGTGATACCGTTAAACTGTGTTTTCTATTATTGTCTAAACCTCTATGTGATACTTTTAAATTAATCGTCCTGTTGTTGTCCTTCCTCTATGTAATAGGGCCCACTGTTATACTATGCTTTCTGTTATTGTCGCTCCTGTATTTGATACTTTTAAACTATTCTTTCTGTTATTATCCCTCCTCTGTGTGATACTGTTAAATTAGGCTTTCTGTTATTGTCCCTTCTCTGTGTTACGTCTGTGTTTATCACTGCGTTATTGCTCAGTGGTGTCTATATTGTTTCTCGGATCTGTGTTTCTATATTGTGTTTAGGTGTTGTGTTTCTATATTTTTTCTAGGTTTTATGTTTCTATAATTTATCTAGCTGTGTTTATATATTGCTTTTAGGTGTAGTGTCTGAATATAGTTTCTCAGTGTTGTTTTTCAGTGTTTTATCTCTATATTGTTTATCAGTGTTGTGACTTTGCGTTATATGTGTGTTGTGACTGTGCATTGTGTCTATCTATTGTTTCTGATTTGCCTCACATTCTCATATTCTGGGCATTATTTTAATTATATTTTTACAATTTATGGTTTCTGTCAACAAGGATGCATGATAATGTTGCCACTCTGAAATTTTATATAAATGCGGCTGCCAAGTTTGTTGTGCCCTTCTTTGAGAGCCACGGCTGTAGTTACAATTTACTTGAAGGGTGGGGATGAGAAATAAACCAAAATTAAACCAAAAACAAATGTGCTGTCACTTCCTTTTTGGCAGAGTTTTTGATGATTATTTTCTGGGGAAACCAACAAGAAAAAAAGTGGGGATAGGGGTTTAGCCATCTTAAAAAAAATTAGTTACATCGTGCTGTATGTCATGCTATATTTCCCTAAAAACTCGCCGTCCCTTTCCAACTTCTTCCCATTTAGTTACGAGTGTAGAGTGAATCCTTACCTAGGTCTGTTAATAATTTGATAGTCATATTATATTTATTGCTTTCTGATTGATTGGATATTGGATCATTAGTCCCTTCTGACCGTAAGTGACCATGTCATCTGGTTGGTCATCGATAGCACACTCAATTAATACGCTATCGCGTTTCTATGTACTCCTCTGTGAGACGGTGAATACAATGTGATGGCTTTATTTCAGTCAAAAAACACATTCGTTAAGAACTTTGACATATTTGCGTTACATGATAGGAACACAATAAGATACAGATAACAGAACACAATTATATATATATATATGACTACCAAGTAGGAGGACATTACCAAGTGTTCTCTAAGCAAAGCCTTTGATGGATTTTTTAATTATCATTTTTGGGAAAATCACTGATTTGTTACCATATTTTGATTAATTTTCTCGTTTTATATTTGGTAGTTTACGGAATGACATGCCTACATAGTCCAACTTTTTAATATTAGACATGATTTCACACAACTTCATTGACGTGGAGATAAAAATCACACAACGTCTGTTATTCGATGTCTGCTAAACGCAATGAGAGCACCCTCCCTCCTTAAAGGGTCTTCCAAGGGAGGGGGAAGTGGGGCCTATCAGTGCATTTCGCGCAGATCAAATGAATGCTGCGTTGTATGCGTCTTTAGCAGATTTTCGTTTCATAAAATAATGTTTGGTCTGTTTCGCTACAAACGTGGGCCTATAATTACATAATGTTCCTTATATTTCATGCTGTTTACTTAGAGAGGGAACAACCCCCACACACCTCCCAATGTACTAGCTTGTAGTTGAAACGTGTGAGTTAGTCAGGTGATGGAGGCGTACTTCCATCTCCAGATTGTCGTTTCTCTAGCATTCTATTTTTATAGAAGAGTTTTCCTTTCCCTCTTTTTCATTATGTCAATAAAGTACTGTCTCCTCTAATAAAGACAATGAATATTGGCAGAAAAAGTACGAAAAAACATTTCATAACATTTTTCCTCGCCGAAGCGGATGTGTCGGGCCACTAGCGCTTATAAAACGGAGATACAACGTATTTCCATTCTCTGAACTAAATCCTGCTGGAAATCTAGTAAAATCATTGTCTTGCTATGAGAGATTTCTGGACTACATCCTGCTGGAAATGGTGGGGGTGTGAGAATAAACACTACACTGAAATATTAGAATTTCATTTTTAAAAAAATGCAAATTTCATTAAAAAAATAAATACAAATTTCATTTAAAAAAATATACACATGCAAGCAAATCTAATTGATATATAAAAACAGTTTTGTCGACGTCATGTTTTGTCAACTTCACCCCCCTCCCTCTTGTTAACAACTGTCAAACTTTTCCCTCTTAATTGTTGACGCAATTTATGAACATCCTCTTTGCCGTTCTTGAAACCTGGATCATTGTTACCGAAACATAATTGTTCAAACCTGGAGTCTTGTTATAGAAATTGAATTGTTAATACATTGAGTCATGTTATAGAAACAGAATTGTTTCAACCTGGAGTCATTTTATATACACAGAACTTTTATTTTCTCACAACTTGGAGCCATGTGATAGAAACAGAACTGTTTATTACCTCCCAACCTGAAGCCATGTTATATAAACAAAACTGATTATTCGGTTCCGATTTGAAGCCATTTTATATTTTTTTAAACTGTTTATTTCCTCCGAACATGAAGCCATATTATATAAACGGAACGTATATTCTCTCCCAACCTTCAACCATGTTATAGAAACATGAATTTTGTGTTTCTCTCCTAGCCTGGAGCCATGTTATAGAAACAGAACTCCTATGATTCCCTCCTAACCTGAAACCATGTTATATAAAGAGAACTATAGTGTCCCCTCCCCAACCTGGAACCATATTATAGAAACATAACGTGATTCCCTCCCAACCTGGAGCCATGTTATAGAAACAGAACTGTTGTGATTCCCTTCTAACCTTGAACCATGCTATATAAGGAGAACTGTTGATTTGCTTCCAACTTGGAGCCATGTTTTGGAAACAGCACTGTTTATTCCCTCCCAACAATCAACATATATGCTTTCAACAGGATTGACCACTGCGGATATCACGGGGTAGGGTATTCAGACCTACGACTAACATCCGTATATCACCTATTAGTCACATGATAGAAGGCAACAGTCTTGGAATTTTTTTTGAACCTCTCTGTTGTGTGGAGATGTTAACAGCAGTCTCAAACTTGTGTTACTGAACCTCTCTGGTGTGCGGAGATGTTAACAGCAGTCTCAAACTTGTGTTACTGAACCTCTCTGGTGTGTGGAGATGTTAACAGCAGTCTCAAACTTGTGTTACTGAACCTCTCTGGTGTGTGTGGAGATGTTAACAGCAGTCTCAAACTTGTGTTACTGAACCTCTCTGGTGTGTGTGGAGATGTTAACAGCAGTCTCAAACTTGTGTTACTGAACCTCTCTGGTGTGTGTGGAGATGTTAACAGCAGTCTCAGGCTTGTGTTACTGAACCTCTCTGGTGTGTGTGATATTAGTACATGTTATCTGTGCTTGTCATATGAGGATTTTTATTTGTAGCATAGAACCTTTATAAAATGTACTGTCCTTAAATGAAGTCTATACTTTAATGGCAAATTTCCCCCCCCCCCATCCTGTATGAACAATTTTTTGTCAGGAATTCAGGGATACACCTGTTACATTTTTGTTGACCCCATCCCTTGTGAGCAGCTTGATAGGAATTCAGGGATCCCCCTGCTAAATATTTAACCCCAAACCTGTTGTCCTTTTGTTAAAAGGTGTACCCTAGGGATGTGTATTGTTACCAGATTTATTTTCTCTTTACAGTGAGAATATCTTGAGATCAATTAAGAATATGCCAGGAATTAAAATAGGAGGACACAATATCAATAATCTACGATATGCTGATGATACTGTGTTGATAACAGAAAGTCAAGAACATCTCCAAGATCTGATAAACAGGACAGTGATAGAAAGTGAACCACAAATGGCTTAGTTTAAACATAAAAAATACAGAGACAATGATAAAATCAGGAAATAGTACCCCACCAAACAGTAAAATAATATTAAATGAGAAAAACTTAAAGCAGGTGAATAGTTTCAAATATTTAGGAACATTAATAACTTCAGATAGTAAATGCAAGACGGAAATTATAAGCAGAATAGGACAAGCAAAAGCAGCATTCCATAAAATGAAAAATATCCTTTGGAACAATTCCATATCGATAGATACTAGAAAACGTGTCTTCAAATGCTACATTGAACCAGTGCTACTCTATGGAAGTGAAGCATGGACAATAAATAAGACATCACAAAAATCATTGGAGGCAGCGGAAATGTGGTTTATTCGAAGAATGTTATGCATTCCTTGGACAGCAAAGATTACTAATGAAGAATGTCTTAGAAGGATGGATGTCTAAAAGATGCATTATTGATAATATAAGAAAAAGACAGTCAACATTTATTGGGCACATAGTCAGAAGATGAGGCATTGAGAATATAGTGACAACAGGAAAGATAGAAGGGAAAAGATCAAGGGGAAGACACAGAGTAAAGATATTGGACAGTTTGACTAAATGGCTTCGATTGACGACACCAACAGAGATGATGACTTATATCAGAGATCGATGTACATGGAGAAATATGACCGTCAACACCGTTCGGCACGGCACTTGATGATGATGATCCCTTGTGAGTACCTTATTAGGAATTAAGGGACCCCCCTGCTAAATATTTAACCCCATCACTCGTGAGAAAATATAAATGTGGTCAAAAGGCAAATGCAGTAACATACCAACTGTCACCACTTCTTCCTCATCCCAAGATCGAGATGGAAGTTAAAAGACAAATGATTTACAGTATATTCCTACCAACACTGTGTTACCAGTGCCAAACCTGGTCTTTCTCATCTTCACATTACAAAAAGATAGTGACATGTGAGATGAAATGCTTGAGGAATGCAGCTGGAGTCACCAGGCTCGATCGATTACGAAATGAAGATATCAGGGAAAGAATATGTATAATATACCTTGTACAGATTACATAGAAAGACAACAGATCAAGTGGTTTGGCCACATTATGAGAATGCATCATGACAAGTTGCCCGTACAGGCATATAATAAAATGAGATCAGGGTACAAAGCCAGAAGAAGACCACGAAAAAGATGGATAGAAAACGTCAGAGATATCCTGAACAGACACGGACATAGCACAGCCGAGGCCACACATCTGGCTCTAGAAAGCAAGCAAACAAACGCAAACAAACCACCCGAGGAAAGACAATAGACAATAGACTTGTGAGCAGCTTGTTAGGAATTCATGGACCCCCTGCTAAATTTTTGACCCTATCCCCTGTGAACAACTTGTCAGGAATTCACGGACACCCCTGCCAATTTTTTGACCCTATCCCTTGTGAGCAACGTGTAAGGATTCAGGGACCCCCCCCCCCCTCTCTTAGGTATGTCACCCCCCATTTACTTTTTTAGCATAAAAACAGCGAAAAAAGTGACGATTTGCCAGAATTTTAGAATTTTGTCTTCTAATTCTAACAATGTAATTGATGTATTAAAATCGTTGGCGTCAACGTTTGTCAAAATCCCCCTCCCCCATCCTGCGAACAACTGTCAAAAAATAACAACAACAAAACAAACCTTGTGTTGTTGTCATCTTTTGTGAAATCCCCCCCCCCCCTTGAACAAAATTTCTCAGACTCCCTAGTTATTGACGTATTTTATGGACAGCCCGTTATTGATATGTCAGCAACTCTTCAGCTTCTTCTGTGTTCGTCCCTGAGATCTTGCAGACTAGCAGGATGTTGTCCGGAAAACTGAATGCGATGAGTCATGGTTTTCAGCTTAGCTGCGATATCTGTGCCTCTCAGCTTGACACATCCGACTTCAGCATGGCCTATGTACCACTTTAGCTTATATGGGATGAGAAAACCTACACCACCCCCAAAACCTCCATATTCCTCTCTTAGTAGCCTAGCAGGCAACATTATCGCTATTCTTTGCTCCCCTTGATATCGTCATGGCGGTTTCGAATTGCATAAAGCACATGTTTCCCTGGGAGCTGCCTTTGCTAGATATGAAGATTGATGATAGATTCACAATAAACAGCTAAGTTCCCTTCGGAGCATAAGCAGTCATAAAAAATGCCACATTTCCCCCTAAATTAATACACTTGTATAATCTATAATATAATAGTCGTGTTCTGTCATCTCCGGATTGCTCTATAAATAACGCATGTACGCAACGGAATATCCCTGCGATATCCAATCGAAATGATTGGTGTCGTGACGTTATTCAAAGCAGACTTCAAATTGTATACAAATGTTATTGATGCGAAAAAACAGGCAAACTTCTGTATCGGCTTGAGGTTAAAGTGATCTAAAATACATTATATTTAAAAGATACATATCATTTGCATTAAATGATGGATGAAGATGATCCAATCGCAAGAGAGCGTCAAAAAACAAAAGAGCGGAAAGCTAGATGGTTAAGTCGTCAAAGTCAAGAGTCACACGCTCAGATTCGTGCAGAAAATTCTGCAGAGCATAGACATAGAATTGAAAGAGAGATGCAAAGAATTGATAAAGACACCTTCCAGCAAAGATAAACACGACTTGTTAAGGATGTTGATTTGCATCGGCGTCGAGGTAAGCTAGAATCACCAGCGCAAAGAGAAAATCGACAAGTTATGAATAGAGAATACCAACGTCGTCACAGACATCGCGAAACTGTTGAGCAAACGCAGAGACGTCGAGCTGCAGGTGCCAAGGCTCACTCATTGTCCCAAATGCGTTGAAGTCGAGAAATTTCACATGAAGCAGCAAAATTTGCAGAGGATCGTGTTGCTGCACATTACTATAGAATTTTTCCATATTATATGTCAACTTTGTAACATCGTGGACAAAATTTTTTTAACGAATATCCTAAAGATGGCAAGTTTACAAGTTGTTGCCGAAAGAGAAAGATCATGCTCCCAAAGCCACAAGACATCCACGTTAATAAGCTGGAGTATCCCGAGTTCCTGCGCTTGATGTTCTCTGATAACACACACCATAAATACACACATTTTCGTGAGAATATTCGCTCTTATAATAGCGCTCTTTTTCTCGCTTCAATGGGAACATTAATTACAGATTGTCAAGGTCGAGATCCATATGTTTTAAAAGTTAATGAACAAACTTATCATCGAACTTATCATATACAACACCCATATAACAAAGTTCCACAGTTCGCTCAGTTGTATGTTTTGGACAGAAACTCAAGCAGCAGACGCCCGACAAGCCCACGCAGCAAATGATATATGCCAAAGAGAAATTCTTGATAATATTGATCGATTTTTTCGTCAACACAATACACTAACACAGTCCTATCAGTTAATGCGTGATATCGAAACAAGAGAGATTCAGAATGCTGCTCACAGTGAAAGAGAAATTCCAATAGTAAACATGGTCTTCAAACGCGATCGTAAATCTGATCAACGATGCTATAATTAACAAACATCAAACGAGGTTACAATTGTTTTCGTCAACGAAGATGGAAAACCACTTTTTAACCGCGACATTCTCACTTACGCATTGAACCCAGAAAATCCAACAAAGCAGTTCATTAATATCAATATACTTAGCTCGAATATTGATCCAATGTCATACATGTTAGCACATTCGCAATGTTAGGTATATCAGGGCAAGAAATTCAATAAATTTCATCCCTATGGAACGGTGGATCCCGACGGGATCCGAACTAATTTAGTAGGTCTATAATTACCGATCAGTAGTTCGGAGTATAGATATTTGTTTTAGGAGGGTTGCACGAGAATTTCAAGAGGATCGCTCAGTAAATGGCGAGGAGAGCGGCTATATCAAACTAGATAAAATAAGAAATGAAGAAATTAGGAAAAGAGTAGATATAATATCATATATTGAACATAGTGAAAGTTATGACAAGTTCGGTGACATTATGAGAATGAACCCAAACCAAGTACCAATAAGTGCAAAAGACTATCGGGATATAGAAACAAAGGATAAACATTCCAGCGTCGGGTAATAACCCTAAACAGAAAATAAAAACCTTATCGTATGACTTATTTGGTAACACTGAAACCTATTTTTGTTCATTTTGATATAGAACCAATGGTAGGCCAAGAAAACGGTGGATAGAAAACATTAAGATAACCTTGAACAAACATGGACTCAACGCAACCAAAGCGATACATCTTGCCTTGGAATGACAATTGAGGCGTCCAATCCTACGCTTAACGGCAAGTGTGTCGATACTTTCAACGATCATTCACCTGGGGAAAGACAATACACAATTTATTTTTATTTGGGGGGGGGGGGGGATTCCTGAAAAAGTTTGACAATTGTTGACAGAGGGCGGGAGGGGGGAAGAGGAACGTTTTTTGACATAATTAAGCGAGGGAAGTCTTGACTTTTGTGGAGAATGGGGGAGGAGATAACAAATCGTTGATTTAATTTATGTACATCCCCTAAGTATATTTGATAATGTATGCTCTACTTGATATAGTTGACACGCGTGTACTGTCAAGCCAATCATTGATCACATACTTTCTCTATTTATCAATACGGAACGATTGAACCCGTTGGGATCAATACCGTCCGTTTTGTGAATTATATTCTGTTATTCCGCTATTTATCTGTTTCACTGATAATTTGGCATGTTTGTCTATTTCCTGATTTTGTTGTTTCACCTGTGCTCTTCTAGATTTACGTCATTCGGGTTATATCTATATTTAGCTATGTAATGTGGTCAACAAGGGTGACGTTTTTACTTGTCCTTTTTTGTTGTTAATTCTTATTTGATAAAGGCCTTTTGGTCGAAACGTCAATGTGTGTGTGTTATTATGTGTATTTAAAGTTATTGTCAAAAGTTTATTATCATGTTCCAAGTTTCGCCTGTTGGATTTCAGTTGTGCTGTAACGAGTACATATTATGGATTATCTCTAGCTAGTGGTAAGAGAAAACGTCTTCGTGTTCTGTGAGAAGGTTTATAAATGTTTGTTAACAGACAACTAGACTAGACCTAATATGTGGATACCATTCTCTGACATACAGACATAACAAAACATAACAATCTAAATTTCAAACATATAAAGTGGCAACACGCATTTGTCACAGTTTTTACATTTCGTGTTACTATTTGTTGGTCCGGGCTGCAAGTCAAAACATTTTAATAACCCTTGCTTTAGATGTTATCCACTCATAGCAGGGAGGTTAACTACTACTGCACAAATGATAGACTATTGGCACTAGACACAATTCCATAAAAAGAGAGACTTGTGGTGTGTGGTGACTTCCACAGCCACTCTCAGAGCTGGGGCTATGATCACATGGACAAGAGAGGTGAGGAGCTTGAGAGCTGGCAGGATGAAAATAGTCTCATATTTATTAACCAGGCAGCAGAATCACCAATCTTCTACTCTAGAGCATGGCACACCACTTCTACACCAGACCTGACATTCCACTCACCAGGCCTGGAATGGAACATTGCACATGTCGTTGGAAAGCAGCTTGGTGGTAGTGACCACAGACCAGTATTTCTGGAAATCCACAATGAATTTGTCAACGACAGCAGCACACTCACTAGGTGAACCTATAAGAGGGCAGACTAGAAAATGTACCTGCAGTTAACCAGTGTTTTAGCTAAGGACATGAACATGGACACAGACATCAATAGAAAAGTAAGTGAAATTAATAGTTGCACACTACATTATGCTAGTAAAACCATACCCAGGGGGGCACGCAAAAACCACACGGGATCAAAGTGATAATGTATGCTGATGACCTGGTGATCTGGTGCACTGAAGAACATGCGACAGTGGCCACTAAACAAATACAAAGATCTATTGATGCCTTAACCTTATGGGCTAATAGATGGTGCTTCAGCGTTAACACAGATAAATGCAGTAGTAAACTCATTACCCTCTCACCAAAGCAAAAAGCCTTTGATATCAAGATAGATGGAGAGCTTTTGAAAGAAGACAAACAACGCACATACCTCGAAGTTATTTTTGATAATAAGCTGACATGGAAGCAGCATATAAACAAAGCAACAACAAACGCCAGAAAGAAGTTAGTTATCCTGAGAGAAATTAGTGGAACCACATGGGGAGCAAGTGGGAATATACTCCGTAAAGTTTACCAGCAAGGCGTAAGACCACAGCTGGAATAAGATTCAGCTGCGTGGTGTCCTGCATCAAACACCACATTACAAGATCTAGATAAAGTGCAAAACCAGGCACGTAGAATAATGTTGGGAGCAATGAAATCAACACCCATAGCAGAGATGCAGAAAATGGGAAGAATGCAAACACTTGGCGAACGCAGAGACACAAGCAAAAAAGTTTCAGTGTATGCTAAGTCATCCAATGAAGGAAAGTTTCCGAAATCTAGCAATGGGGCGACTGAAAAGAAGCAGCTTTATCCATCAAGCTAAACGACTCCGTAGACAACTAACAGACCTACCTGAAGTTGACAGCCCCTTAAGGTCTGTACCAGAACAAACCCATTAGAGTGAAAGGCATGAAATGCCAATATACATTCAGACCCAGATGAAAGGAATACTAAGCGAGATCGAACAGAACAGTGTGCAGCGAAGACAGTCACCCTCAGTTTCCTGGATGAGGAATATCCACAAGACATATGGATCATAGTATATGGATCATAGTATACACAGATTGGTCAGCAGAGAATGGAGTAAGGAATGGAGGTGCAGGTGTATATATAGAATATCCACACAAGTCTAGAGATACGATCAGAACACCAAAAGGGAAATTCTGAAATAATTATGATGCAGAAATCCAGGCAATTAGGGAAGCAACTGAAAAATTGCTGAACTCCAACTCTGGCCTACAGCCTGTGGTATTCCTGACAGATGCAAGGTCAGTGCTTCAAGCTCTCCAGTCTGGAAAACTAACAGACTTAAAAATACTACTTAGCGAATTGTCTTACCAGTATAGGGTAACCATGCAGTGGATACCCTCTCACTGTGGAATACCAGGAAATGAAAAAGCAGACCAACTGGCCTAAGGAAAGTGCTGCAGAAGACCAACCAGATATACCAATCACCTACCATCAGAAAAAACAGATGATAAAGTCAATAAGAAAGCCACAAACACCAACACAAGATGACTATCACATTATGAACAGATCAGAACAAGTTATAATTCTACGCCTCAGAACAGGACACAACCGACTCCACAGCCACATGTACACAAAGTTAAAGATTGGCAACACAGCCATGTGCAGATGTGGCCAGGCAGCACAGAGTACCAAGCATATACTTCAAGAATGTTCTGAGTATGAAACGCTAAGGCAGACATATTGGCCAGAGAAAACAACACTGGAATCAAAGCTCTATGGAACACTGTATGAACTACAAAAGACAGTGAGTTTTATTCAGGAGACAGAATTACAGATATAGACATGTTTCAAGTGAACGAAATAAGAAGAAGAATAACGGGGAGATGCGTTACGCAGTGGTTAGAGCACTAGCGTAGCTTATGAGTAATAATGGATTAATTCCCTAGTTGACATCTATACCTCTAAACTAATATACATAGGAGGACTGGTGAAGTAACAGTCGCAACCTCTATATTAATTCATAAGTAATTGTGTCACATAGACGTTATACTATTATCTCTAGCTATCAGTCGCCTAATGTTTCACAATTAACATCCATCTGTGATTACAATAATGCGATCATAATTGTCGGGTAAGCGATTAGTTAATTAATCTCAAGCCTGCTTGTCCATTGTCTCAATCAAGACTTTCTCTATAGTACAACTAATTGTAACTAAACATTCTTAGATACGGTGAACCTGTGTTTATTGTGTATCTACAACGAAAATTCTTATACGTTTTTAAATTGCAGTGAGTTCGGTTTTATTAATTAGTGGTTTAAATTTAAATATTATTTGTATCACAATCATTCGTGTTCCCATGACAATCATTCATGTTTCTATGACAATCATTCGTGTTTCTATGACAATCATTCGTGTGCCTATGACAATCAATCGTGTTCCTATGACAATCATTTGTGTTTCAATCACAACCATTTACCAGTATATTGGCGAAGTCAGAAAAGACAGCAAAGTCAGCGATACTGTGACCTGCTATGGATGTCGTAAGAAGTCATTAAGAAAGTTTTTGTGGTATCGGGTCGAAAGGCGCATATATCGTAGCAAACACATGGGGGGGGGAAGGGGTGGGGTATAGTTCTCTGGACTCCATCCTTCTAATCTACTGTAGTGTGACAATGAACACAGAAGAAGAATAGCGCTTTCGTTTATTTATTTATAACAATTTTATGTTTTTCTAAATTTCAGATCACCTTCTCAGAGTTGCCAGATTACAGATAGAAAGAAAAGAAGAGGGGTGAGTACACACATACAGCAAGATAGTAGCACATACTAGTAGGGAATGGTGGTACGGTCTGATGCGGCAGTGGCGTAGTTCATGTTGCAATATTTGACTGACATAGCTAAACTTTTACTGGAAATTATGTTAAATTTACTTTCAGCTGTAGTACGTACTGTCCATGGCAAGTGTTCCTAGGAGACGTAAACAATAAAACAGTGTTGATAGGAATAGTAAGCAATAAAATAGTGTTGATAAGAGAAGTAAACAATAAAACAGTGTTGATAGGAATAGTAAGCAATAAAATAGTGTTGATAAGAGAAGTAAACAATAAAATAGTGTTGATAGGAATAGTAAGCAATAAAATAGTGTTGATAAGAGAAGTAAACAATAAAATAGTGTTGATAGGAATAGTAAGCAATAAAATAGTGTTGATAAGAGAAGTAAACAATAAAATAGTGTTGATAGGAATAGTAAGCAATAAAATAGTGTTGATAAGAGAAGTAAACAATAAAATAGTGTTGATAGGAATAGTAAGCAATAAAATAGTGTTGATAAGAGAAGTAAACAATAAAACGTAAATAATAACAAAATGTTGCTAGGAGAAGTAAACAATAACAGAGGTTTGCTACGAGAAGTTAGCAATATCAGAATGTTGCTAGGAGAAGTAAATAATAACAGCGTGTTGCTAGGAGAAGTAAATAATAACAGCGTGTTGCTAGGAGAAGTAAATAATAACAGCGTGTTGCTAGGAGAAGTAAATAATAACAGAGTGTTTCTAGGAGAAGTAAACAATAACAGAATATTGCTAGGAGAAATAAACAATAACAGAGTGTTGCTAGGAGAAGTAAACAATAAATGAATGTTGCTAGGAGAAGTAAATAGTAACAGAGTATTGCTAGGAGAAGTAAACAATAACACAATGTTGCTAGGAGAAGTAAACGATAACAGAATATTGCGTGAAGAAGTAAACGATGTAACAATAATCATATATGCACAAACCCACACACTCATCAATTTATACAGGACCACTAATTAATCCATAAGACCACTCGAAAAATTACAGAACCACTGGAACGTACATTCATTTATGCATTCCCTGCGCTGCCTACTCGATCATCTTACAAATCATATCACTGAACATTACTCCATCAATCATCTAACATCTCGCTGACAACAATCCAGCAATCATCTAACAAATCATCTCACTGAACATTAATCGAGCAATCATCTAACTATCCAACCATTGTCAAAAAACATACATCCATTAAGTTCATTGCACCCTGTATATTCTTCAATTCATTCACTCATCACAATATCAGTCCACCGAATCATCCACGCATACATGTAACCGGTTTAATCAGTCCACCGAATCATCCACGCATACATGTAACCGGTTTAATCAGTCCACCGAATCATCCACGCATACATGTAACCGGTTTAATCAGTCCACCGAATCATCCACGCATACACGTAACCGGTTTAATCAGTCCACCGAATCATCCACGCATACATGTAACCGGCTTAATGAGTCCATCCGTCAACCCACCAGTCAAACCAACCATTTATCATTTCAGATTATAGAGAAGAGGCGAAGAGATAGAATCAATACAAGTCTCTCGGAGCTACGGCGCCTGGTGCCTTCAGCCTTTGAGAAACAGGTAGGCTAAGATAATGATGGAGATGGTGGAGATGAGTGATATTGATGGAGATGATTAATGATGATGGAGATAAGTGGCTATAGATATTATTGATAATTGAGTGGAGTGATGGTGGAGATGAGTGATGGTCGAGATAAGTGATGGTGGAGATAAGTGATGGTGGAGATAAGTGATGGTAGAGATAAGTGATGGTGGAGATAAGTGATGGTAGAGATAAGTGATGGTGGAGATAAGTGATGGTGGAGATAAGTGATGATAAAGTAGGGTGATAATGAAGTCATCACTCTACTACATCATCTCTACTCCATCATCACTTATCTCCATCATACCACTCCATCATAGTTTCATTCCACTCCATCATTTCACTTTATTAGCACCCCACCCCATCATTCCACTTCATTACATCCCACCCCTGGATGATCAGTTAGACGGACTGGATGGTCAGACCAACTGGATGGTCATTTGAACTGACTGGGTGGTATTGTCAACTCATCCCATACATCTTTATCGCCTCTGACGACATGCATGGAAGATCACAGTGTTCCTCAAATAAGAAGAACATTTTATATAATGAATTTAAGACTATGATTAAATAAAATGTTTTAGAAAATGTGGCAGCAGATGCACCAATTGCAGAAGTTATTGATCCGTATCACGACGACATGTCGAATAAACAACGCTTATCTTCATTTGCAATCTGATCAGAACAGACTGAGAAGTCACTGGTACAGGAAGCGCAAATTCGGTAAGATAGATCTGTACAACTATGGACTGAGCTCAGAGACTAGCAGACAACATTATTCATGCACAATTCCATGCATGCTTGTGAAAACGTATAACACATCAAGAGAGGGGGGAAATATGACACATCCAGATAGTAATTATTTCGAACCTGAGGGATTCCATGACCTGAAGCTGGTCACACAACTCATTGAAGATATTGATACTGTAACTTGAAGAACGATAAGAAGTGAATCACATCATTCATTGAAAGCTATTGATACTGTGACCTGATGATTAACTGAAGAAGTGAATCACACCATTCATTGAAAGCTAACGCTCCCGGCGGAAATCGCACGGATATCCGTGATGGTTACAATGGAGCGAACGCAAAACAAACAAACAAACATTGAAAGCTATTTATACTGTAACCTGATGACTGACTAATAATAATAATAACAATAATAATTAATAATAATAATAAGAATAATAATAATAAAACCCACAACCCGTCATGGACGTATGGTGCCACACTGGAGACATCATCACAAAAAGCCCTCCACACGCATCTGTTCTCAGCCATTGGAGGAGTGTAGAAAAATCAAGCCCAGACGATTTCTTATGTTATCAATCCAGGATTTTCTTTTACCGCTTCTTCTCCTTCAAACCTCGACGGTTCCTTTCAAAGTAGTTTTAGAAAGTGAGTCGTGTCTTGTTGCATGCCCAAACTATGGTCAAACTCGCGCATACTCCAGAGTGAGTTCCGGCACAGATACTCCACTACATAGTGAGCTCCTTCGTGTGAAGAAAAAGCAAGCTCAAGAGAGGCAAGTCCTGGATGGGACGCGTTGATACTAAAGCAAATTTGCGTCCCAGAAGGCATTAATTCTTGCTATAAATGGAATTCCTGCTCCCAGTGTCTTTCAGAAGGCATTCAATGCAGTCATTACATTCAATAGAGAACGCCGGGAACATATCATGTGCGCAAGAATATTGAAGGCAATGCACTTATCTACGAACTATGCCGATGATCTACGAACTATGCCGATGATACAGATATTGGGATCTACACGGATGTCGGTCATTTGCCACCAGCGGTGTGTATAGTTCTTTACTGCAGATCACACGGTCGAACAGTAGACGAAGTCGGTGGTACATTCACTGCATCAACAAACAGTGTTACATAACGATGGAAGTGTTTCCCCTAACGCAGGTACACCCAAGTGGCTGGAATCGTAAGCCTATTTCCACGCGTGCATACTGAGTAATTTTTCTTCCTCTTCTGTGTTCATTCTCAAACTCCTGCAGATTAGCAGAATGTAGTTCGAAGAACGGAATTCGTTGTGTCATGGTTTGCAGCAATATATTGCTGTGATATATGCACCCTTCATCAGTCTGATATATATGACTTCAGCATACATTTGGGAAACAATGACACTATATTAGATGAGGCAGCCAACTCCCCCCATAACTTGCGTAGTCGCCTTTACTACATGCATGAAAGGTAAACTATTGCTACTCTTGTTCCAATCTCGGACTCAGCAACACACGGGCTATTAAGTGACTCACAGAATGTGATTGAGAAAGTCAAAACAGGTAATATGCATAGGCGATGGATGAAATCTTTAGATAGAGTTAAAAGGACTTCACTATGAAGTATCCCACTCTTATCTTTATCACCGGACACGCGGATGTAGAGGGAACCAAACGAGCCGACAAATTATAGTCCGTTCAGATTCGTTTGCCGAGATGTTATGATTTATAATTCAAAAAGTTCTTGATGATTTCACATGAATTTTGGCATACGTTGTTAAAATGTCCATGTCGCGAAAACATATGTGTTACTTGATGTCTAGCTGTAACGGTTATTTGAAAGCGGCGAATTCTTTTGATGTTTGCCCATGTAAATATTATTTCGACCATAAACAAAATATTTTACAGTAATCTAGTGCAATGATGACCCATAGGCGTGTCCACAAAATTTTACATGGTGGCAGGTGTAAAAAAATTTAAAATATATCTTTTGTTCGTAGAGTCAATTTGATATTGTTCCATGCTCTTGGTGTGAGTTTCACAAATGTTGTCGCTGCCTTTGAAATAAGTACATATATTTCTTCATGTAAGGAAATTTTGTCTGTAATAGTTGATCCAAGATATCTGAACTTCTGTATTGAATCAAGCGGGCTAATTTTTATAAGTAATGGTTGATGGTTTGCTTATAACATTTTTTTGAATTGCTTGGGTGGTATTGAGCAATGAAATGTTTTACAAATCAACTTGTAAATTTTGCAAATCAAACTTTTTTTAGTGTAGACTTAATCAGAGTAATGATCATTCATAATCAGACGAGTCAAATAGGTCGATTACTGTTTTCGGCTGAACAAACAACAAACCTTCCTTTTTCCAATATTCCTCTTCTTGGCGTAACACATGATCCTCACATTTCACCCAGTAGTCTTTATGTATATTTGATAGAGCCTGATTTGTAAGTGTCTCAATATCACATAATTTGAAAGTTGTATTTGTAGATGCTACGTGTCCTTTAACTTTTGCCCAAATTAGCTCTATAGGATTTAAGTGTGCATGATATGGAGGTAGTCTCAAACATCTATGACCATGTTCTTCAATTAACTTGTCTATTTTAAATATCTTTGTTCGTTGTGTCTGTTTTACAAGGTTAAGCAATTCGGGTTTCAAGTACCTGTCGGTAACTGGTATGTGTTCTTTTATGAGCCACGTTTTGATTGCATCTTTTGTACTTGATGATGTTGGGATTCTATCTTCTACGTTCACTACGTTATGGTATGAAGCATTGTCCATTATCAGACAAGAAGGTCTATCTAATATTGGAAGAATACTTTTTTCGATCCAGTCTTCGAATATGTGCCCATTCATTTCGGAGTGGTAGTCTCTATTGTCAATGGATTTTGAAATGAAAATTAGATGAGCATTCTGCAACAACCCATTATGTCTGCTACCTGCATGTGCAACTATCAAACGTTGCCCTTTACTACTAGGTACTGATCTTTTAATACTTCCATCTGCTAACTGCCATTCCTTTTCATTTGTATGATGAGCGTTGATCCAAGTTTCATCTAAATACACAATATCATAACCATTCTCGCGCATTCCCTTCACTTCACGTAAATACTTGCTTCTAAGAGCTACCAGATGTGGCTTTTCACAAATAATGTTTTTTCCACCAGCATACTTTCTAAAGGTGAAGCCTGCATTTCTTACAGTTTTCCATAATAAAGTTTTTGATATTTCAATGTCGTTATTAGTTTTCAGCCAAATCTTCAACTTTCTAAGTGTCACTTCTTCGTTTTTATCAAACATTCTACATATTTCTCTTTTTACTAGGTCCTTATCGAAACTGTCTATCTTTTCTTTCCTTCCTTGCTTTCGTGAATTTGTTGGCAATAAATATCCGCTTGCTTCCACTATTCGATCAAATGAACGTTTACACAAACCTAAAATATGCATTGTTCTCTTCTCAGGATTTGATAAAGAACAATAAAGATGTCCCTTTTTACGCTCTCTGCAGAAGTATTGATAAATCTTTATAGCAATGTTATGCTCAGTAAAATATTTCGCTTTCAGATTCATTCTCACATAGACTTGCAGAAGGTAATATGCTTAGTGCCGCCTACTTTCTGTAAATATTGAGACGTGCCTCTGACTTGTGACTTGAAATCGAGTCAATAGCCGTTTTTTATTTCACATAATTCTAAGTTCAGGAAAAATAATATTTGGTGCTAAACGGGAATTTCCATATGTAACATTGCTTTATACAAATGTACAGTGGAAACAACTACTTTTAGAACGGTGCACATTCTACCGTGAGGGTCATGCCTTTATATTTAATAATCAGCTGTGAGATGTAAGCATCTACATAATCCAGCGGTTGTTTATAATTTAGATTAACTTTTTTTTAATATAGGTTAAATAAGGTATCTTTGAAACTGGATCACATTTCTTTGATAAAAAAATATTTCTATAGCGACATTATTATTCTAAACCTAACTTCAAATGATCAATCCAAATGAACAATACGTTTTTGATAAAAATAATTTAACATCTCGGCAAACGAATCTGAACGGACTTTTTTTATAGCTAGCCTCACCTCCATAACAGATTCTGAGATTCGACATAACATGACTTTGAGATACAGGAGCATGAGTCAATATCGGGAATGCGCGAATTGAGAGTGAGGATAAGTATAGAACACCTAACAAAGATTTGAGAGCGAGGATAGGCGTGGCCAGTATGGAACACCTAACAAAGATTTGAAAGTGAGGATAGGCGTGGCCAGTATGGAACACCTAACAAAGATTTGAGAGCGAGGATAGGCGTGGCCAGTATGGAACACCTAACAAAGATTTGAGAGCGAGGATAGGCGTGGCCAGTATGGAACACCTAACAAAGATTTGAGAGCGAGGATAGGCGTGGCCAGTATGGAACACCTAACAAAGATTTGAGAGTGAGGATAGGCGTGGTCAGTATGGAACACCTAACAACGATTTGAGAGTGAGGATAGGCGTGGCCAGTATGGAACACCTAACAACGATTTGAGAGTGAGGATAGGCGTGGCCAGTATGGAACACCTAACAAAGATTTGAGAGCGAGGATAGGCGTGGCCAGTATGTAATACGTAACAAAGATTTGAGAGCGAGGATAGGCGTGGCCAGTATGGAACACCTAACAAAGATTTGAGAGCGAGGATAGGCGTGGCCAGTATGGAACACCTAACAAAGATTTGAGAGTGAGGATAAGTATAGAATACCTAACAAAGATTTGAGAGCGAGGATAGGCGTGGCCAGTATGGAACACCTAACAAAGATTTTTTTTAAACAACACGGAACATAGAAACGGAACCTAAGAGATATTTCTGGAGTGGAGTGGAGCTCTGATCACGTGTGTACATGTCCGGTGTTCCATATGAGTAAACTGGCCATGATTAAAGCAAATATGTTTAAGTGGTCATGGCTAAGAGAAAAACAATGATGAAAGTGAATAACACAGTTCATTGAAACTATTGATGCTGTAATCTGTTGACTGATTGAAGAACAACGATGAAGTTGAAAAAAATAGAAGACAGTGTTCTTCTTCTTTTCTTTGTTTGCCTTTCGAGCTGTGATAACATACGAGCAATGTTCTTTAAGGCTCTGATAACATACAAGCAATGTTCTTTAAGGTTCTGATAACATACGAGCAATGTTCTTTAAGGCTCTGATAACATACAAGCAATGTTCTTTAAGGCTCTGATAACATACAAGCAATGTTCTATAAGGCTCTGATAACATACAAGCAATGTTCTTTAAGGCTCTGATAACATACAAGCAATGTTCTTTAAGTATCTGATAACATACAAGCAATGTTCTTTCGAGCTGTGATAACATATAAGCAATGTTCTTTTTCTGAGTTTGTTCTCGAACTACTGCCGATGTAGGATATAGTCCTACTAAAGAGCGGAATGATTTATGTCATTGTTTGTTATTTGACCGCTATCTGCGTCTTGCAGCATTCTATTTAAGTACGGATTCTGGGTGACTTTGACTCTATGGGATAAAACAATGATGACTGTTCAGCCTAGCCTCATTTCCTAGACCTCGTTAGTCGTATCTGATACTATTCATGGCAGGTAGAAGTGTTTTATCCCCCCCCCCCCCAATCGGGCTTCGGCAACACGCGGTCGACGGGCGATGTTGATTGCGATGATGATGGTACTGATAAGTGTATTTATTAAGATGTCAATGATAGTCATGGCGAAGACGATAGATATGGCGAAGATAATAGTCATGGCGAATACAACAGACATGGCGAAGATGATAGTCATGGCGA
Source organism: Meghimatium bilineatum (assembly GCA_034231615.1). NCBI lineage: Eukaryota > Metazoa > Mollusca > Gastropoda > Stylommatophora > Philomycidae > Meghimatium > Meghimatium bilineatum. The sequence continues at coordinate 74,453,419 of CM067319.1, read as the reverse complement.
ATACAACAGACATGGCGAAGACGATGATGTTATTGATTATAGGGATGCTCACTATAATGTTGCTACTTTCTTCTGTTATCTGTAACACGAAAACAACTGATGATTTACTGCTGTTTTTTTTTTCAGGGCTCGGCAAAATTAGAAAAAGCTGAAATTCTTCAGATGACAGTAGACCACTTAAAGATACTACATCAAAAAGGTAAGCAGACATAACTTTGTTTTGGTCGGGTAATATACAACTCGAATGCAGTAGTAAAGTAAATTTTCATTATTCACGCTAGATGCATTTCAAGAAGTGTGGTATTAGACCCGTGCGAATGGAATATTTTCTAGGATGGGTTGATTATGCTAGTGGTGGAATATTTTTAGGGAAGAATAGATCGTGTGACTGAAATATTTTTGGGGAAGAATAGATCGCGTGACTGGAATATTTTTGGGGAAGAATAGATCGTGTGACTGGAATATTTTGGGGGAAGAATAGATCGTGTGACTGGAATATTATGGGGGAAGAATAGATCGTGTTACTGGAATATTTTGGGGGAAGAATAGATCGTGTGACTGGAATATTTTTGGGGAAAAATAGATCGTGTGACTGAAATATTTTGGGGGAAGAATAGATCGTGTGACTGCAATATTTTGGGGGAAGAATAAATCGTGTGACTGGAATATTTTGGGGGAAAAATAGAGCGCGTTACTGGAATATTTTGGGGGAAGAATAGATCGTGTGACTGGAATAATTTGGGGGAAGAATAGATCGTGTGACTGGAATATTTTTTTTTTTTTTGGGGGGGGGGGAGAATAGATCGTGTGACTGAAATATTTTGGGTGAAGAATAGATCATGTGACTGGAATATTTTGTGGGATGGGTTGATTCACATAGTTTCCCCCATTTTGCATCAATCTATCAATCAATAAACCCATAACCCTTCAGGGTCGTAGGGGTACCACATTGGATGCTTCAGCACACAGAGTCCTCCAGTGAATTCTATCCTCAGCGATGCGGAATAGTGTGGAAATATCTTGCCCTGTCCATTCCTTGATGTTGTCTGTCCATGTCTTTTTTTCCCCTCCTTTTCTTCTTCCACCCTCGACAGTTCCCTGCAGTATTGTTTTTGACAAGGAATCGTGCCTGCATACATGTCCGAACCATGCTAGTTTTTGTCGTTTCACTATTGAAAGCAATGTCTCCTGGACACCTGCACACATCTCTTCTTTATTTCTTACGTACACATTGGTCTTATGTTCCCTATAGGAAATTCGTAGAATTCTTCTGTAGCATTTATACTCGAAAGCCTGTAATCTTCTCTCCATGTCCGCAGTGAGTGTCCAGCTCTCACAACCATACAACACAACAGAAAGCACCAGCGACTTATACAGTTTGATTTTCACTCCAACACTGATGTTGCTTTTCCAAATCACAGTTAGCCTTGACAAGGACGCTAAGGCTATCTCCAGCCTTATTTTTAGTTCTGCTTTGCATTTACCATCGCTGCATATACTGGATCCGAGGTATTTGAAGGTATTCACCTCCTCAAGCTTATGTCCATTTATCATGATATTAGTCTGGTTTTCTGTGTCTCTGTTGTTTACCAAGATTTTGCTCTTATCTGTATTGATTTCCATTCCGTACTTGCTGGTAACTTTTTCCAACTTTGATGTTAATTCTTGCAATGATTGCTCTGACCCAGCTATAAGATCAATATCATCAGCGAAACGCAAGTTGCAAATAGGGCGACCTCCGATCGATATAGACGTGTTGTAGTCATGTAATGTCTCTTGTATGATGTGCTCTAAGTATATGTTAAAAAGTACTGGGGACATTATGCATCCCTGTCGAACTCCCACATTTGTTTTGAAGAACTCTCCAATTGTATTGTTTGACAAGACAGCACTATTTGCATTTTCGTACAGAGCTTCAATAATGTCTATAATTGTGGTGTCAAAATTAAATTGCCTCAGTATGTGCCACAGACCATCATGCCAAACACGATCAAAGGCCTTTGTAAAGTCAATGAAGTTGTGGTATAGATCACGTTGGTGCTGAATATGTTTGTCGATTAGTGTTCGGATGTTAAATATGTGTTCAACAGTGCGTCTGTTTGCTCTGAAGCCAGCTTGTTCTTCTGCAATTATTTCTTCCAACTTGTGTTTTTATTCTGTTAAGTATTTTGCATACTGGTATCCAATCATATAAAGTCTGCAAAAATTTGATGGAATCACTGTTAGCCACTTTGACCACACTGTCTGTATGACTGCATGGCTTCGATGCGTTCAGCGGAATAGGGTAGAACACTGCCATATTAATGCTGCTGCATATTTACCTTTCGTCAATTGTGTTCAGAAATTGCGAAATATTCACTGTATTCATATTGACTCTAAACCAGGGCATTAGACACGTTTTCGGAGAGGGAGTGGTTATCTAAAAGAAAAGAATTTCCTTAATTTTGTAGGAATTTTAATAATCTTTTTTGTGGAAACCCAGAAAAGGATGGCTGTTACCTGCTCATTGGCTTACTTCTTTGTACTCAATATTATGTTCTGATTTCATAAGGAAGGGGAGTTGAACATTTCTGAAACACCATACTACACGTAATCTAAAGAGAGGAATAACAAGAAGAAAGATTCGCCTAAAGATACATCACCGTTTTTAAAACAATGGGGTTCCATTTTTGATCTACATTTCAGGCGTTCTCAGTCAGAGGGCTCCATTGAAGATCTATATTTCAGGTGTTCTCAACCTGGGGGATCCATTGATGATCTTCATTTCAGGAGTTCTAAAATGGGGGATCCATTGATAATCCACATTTCATGCGTTCTCAACCTGGGGGCTCCATTGATAATCTAAATTTCAGGCGTTCTCAGCCTGGGGGCTCGACAGCACCTTGCTGCTTTCGTAAGGATATACACTTGCACCATGCGAGTTAAAAGATGCTTACGCCTGAATAGGTTTAGAACAGCTGACGAACATCACCTGAAAGCTATTGGTGTATTCTGATGAACGACATAACAATCGAGGCATGAGTAAATAACATACTAAATTTATTGTAAGAACAAGTAATGAGCTAACAGGAGAATATCAACAAAACTACAAGTAGAAAATAAACATGAAGAGATGCACGACTAGTAACTTATGTATGTTCTAAGATGGCAAGAGGTTGCCAGATAAGCAAACATGACTTGTGGAGATAGCACAGGATCTTGTCTAGACAAGAGACAAAATGTCTATGAATCCTCACATTTAACCTTCAATATGAAATCTGGACTGTCCAGAATGAATCAAACATATTTTAACTCCGCCAGGTACAAACATATTTCGTTCTTGAGGGATCTGAATAAACTGTAACCACAATCCATCAACTCCCAAACCAGCAGTTACTAACAGCGTCTTAAGTTTAAAATTTGGTTAGGAATTGCAGTATCAGCCCCCTCTACCTCCCCAAAGAAATGAGTTTAGCACATCCCCCATCAAACATTCTTGGCGTTTGAAAAAGTGTTGCATAGTTGAGGCATTTAACCTCAAATATTCGAGACTCCTTCAAAGTCACGTTATATCTGCAGATCGTCGCGTACAAAACCATTGTTGATTTTGACACCTAATCTGCTATCATACCTGGCTTGTGTTAGCACTCTCCAAATAATATTTCAGCTTTAGTTTGATGTATCGCTGGCAACACGGGAGAAATATTTCACTTGAGACCATTTGCTGGTCAAAAGTTGAGCCATTGCGCCGCATTTTTGTCTGAACTATTGTTTGTAGTTTGAATAGGCGATTACGTCGTTTCAGATGTTTTTTGAAAATAATATTTCATAGAACGAATCACAATATGGCGCAGGTCTAATTATATCTTTGTGATGATCTTCAAAAGACGAATATAATCATCTTGACAGATCTGACGTATAATAAATGAATGACGACACAAAGTCTAGTCAAAGTGACCATTGTAAACAGCTCAGAACTGACTTATAATGAATGACTGACTACACAAAGTCTAGTCAAAGTCTATCTATCTATCTATATGCTGTGGCCCTTATTTGCCTTTCGGCGTCAGGGGTGGAAGAGTTCTCTAGAGATGTCCTTCTTGTGTGCTGTTTGTAAGCTTGTTCATGTGGCTTCTTTGATTTCTGTGATCCATCTTTTACATGGTCTGCCTCTGGCTTTATAACCGTTATGTCTATGTGTCTTGACCATTTGTGGCATGCAATATGTCGGTAGTCTGGAAGCGTGTGAAAACCACTTGATATGTTGTCTTTTGATGTGTTCCAATACTGGTATTGTTTTGGTTATCTGTCTGATGTTATCGTTTCTAATTTTATCTCTTAATGACACTCCGAGTATTCTTCGTAGACATGTCATTTATGTAGTCACTATTTGTCTTTTATCTTGTGCTGTCATTGTCCAAGTTTGGCACTGGTAGCATAGTGATGGAATAATAATAGTCTTGTATAATGCAACTTTAGTGTCTATGTTTTGTTCTTGAAAATACGTGTCATCTGTCCTAGGATCTGGTATGTTTTGTTGCATCTATTTTCAATATCTTTACTGTTTTTCCCTTCACTCAATATAATGCTTCCTAAGTAAGTGAACTAATTTACCTGTTTAAGGTGTTTATCACCGATGGAGATAGTGATCTTTCATTCTTTCTTTTCTATTGCCATTATTTCGGTCTTTTCAATATTGATCTTCATGTTGAATTTTTGACATGTTGTGTGGAGTTTGTTCATATGGTCTTGCAATTGTTCTTCTGATGTCGTTATTAGTACTTGGTCGTCTGCAAAGAGTAGTTCGTTCAATTTGTCTTTTATGTTATCTTCTTTGTTGGTACTTGCTAGTTTACAGATGTGGTCAATATATGTTATAAAAAGTAGAGGGGATAGGACACACCCAAACGCCACGGACTATACAACTTCAACGAGCAAATGTTGTATAATTCAATCTTATAATCCAGCTTAGAGACAGGAGGCTATGAACAGACATGATAACATACGCCACGGACTATACAACTTCAACGAGCAAATGTTGTATAATTCAATCTTATAATCCAGCGTAGAGACAGGAGGCTATGAACAGACATGATAACAAACGCCACGGACAATACAACTTCAACGAGCAAATGTTGTATAATTCAATCTTATAATCCAGCGTAGAGACAGGAGGCTATGAACAGACATGATAACAAACGCCACGGACTATACAACTTCAATGAGCATATGTTGTATAATTTAATCTTTTAATCAAGTTTAGTTTACTTCTGGTTTATATTGTTCATGATTGTAAACAAACTGTATTTTCACAGGTCTTAATTCGTACAACTTTGACCCTCACGCTGTAGCAGTGGACTATCGCAGTGTCGGCTTCAGGGAGTGTGCAGCTGAGGTCGCTCGATATCTAGTAGCAGTTGAGGGACTTGATCTCCAAGATCCTCTCAGACTTCGCCTTCTTGGACATTTGCAGTGTTACTCTGCTCAACGGGAAGCAGCCGCAAAGGCATCACTTCAAGGAAATGCATGGAGTGGTGTTGCAAGCGTAAGCGGGATGGGTACCCACGGAAGTTTTCCTCCAAGCCAATATGGTAGTTCTTCTACCATGTCAACGCCTATGACAGGCGCCATACAACCTCACCATCATCACCCAAACCAATCAGAACACATCCCGATGTCAACGTCATCTCATCAGGGCGGAGTTATCGGCAGCTCATCTGGCATATACTCAATGGGATCATCATTCACAGACACATCACGTCACTCACAACCAGACACATTACTTTCAGGCCACATGCGATTGTCCAGTTCTGCAACTTCTGCAGCGACCCCTATCACGCCTATGAACCACAACTCTGTTGGACAGTCTCAAATTTCCCCACCACTGTTTTCAACGCTTCCAAACCTGCATACACAGTTTCCAATGTCAGCTCTCAATATGAATTCAATGTCGTCCATGATGTCTGCACAGAATTCAAGCCTTTCATACCAAAACCAGGCACAAAATCAGGGCAATAGTTCGGTCAAACCTTACAGACCGTGGGGCAGCGAATTAGCATACTGACTAGATGAATGACCAAAAAACAAGGACAATAATTCCTTTTAAAAACTTTATTTTAGTTCTTCCGTCATGAGATTACAACGCTAATAGTCTGAATGAATTGTGCAATCAATTATGACATCGTTTTTCTGTCTGTCGCTAGGGCAGGCTAGTGATTTCAATGAACTATATGCAGCTCGTCCATCGTATGACCATTTGAGCTCAACTTGGACATGGTGACAACCGTGTAACCGACTGTAGCTAATGAATTCTATGCGCGCCTGGAATTTCATCGAACACTCTGAAAATTAATGAGAAGAATCTGTTGGACATTGATCAACTCTTGCCATTCTTCTAGCATGTTGATTTACTTCTGCTAATCATCAGATCATTCCACCATTAGTCTCATAGAATTGTATGATTTCCTCTCCTATCAGATCACATACCTAGATTTCTAGAAGCTGTTATTCATTACTTCCTCGCTCTGCTATCAGATGACCAACAAAGAATGAGATTTATCTCGCCGTCAATGTAGAAAAACAAACAGGGCAGACAGTTCAACACATACTATATGAATATGGTATAGTTCATCATTTTAAGACAGTTCAACACATACTATATGAATATGGTATAGTTCATCATTTTAAGACAGTTCAACACATACTATATGAATATGGTATCGTTTATCAATTGAGAATTCATCATTAGCCAATGGGTACTGCGGTTTGTTTATATCGAAAATACAAACGTTTTAAAATAGTGACCCGTGTTAACAAATTGCTGGTTCCTGCCGCAAATATTGATAAAATGTTGCAGTGAATGATACAAGTTCATAGATAATGGGGGGGGGGGGGGGGGCGAAACTCCGCCACCTAGGGAATCAAAAGATGACTGTACAAAGCCAAAGGTGGGTAAACTCTTCCCGTAACGATTTTTTTTCTTTTACGAAAGGTAATCTTATATCAAATGAAGAAACAAGCAATTGCAATGAAAATTGGAGAATGACATATTTTGTTGTGACACCCAACCCTCTCCGTTTGCTGAATACGTGTCTATGGTCCTGAAATGACATACGAATAAAGTCACAGCACGTTCAATAAAATGTGTGAATCAAACTAGGTCATTTATGGGATTCTATCAAACTAGGTCATTTATGGGATCCTATCAAACTAGGTCATTTATGGAATCCTACCAAACTAGGTCATTTATGGGATTGTATCAAACTAGGTCATTTATGGGATCCTATCAAACTAGGTCATTTATGGGATCCTATCAAACTAGGTCATTTATGGAATCCTACCAAACTAGGTCATTTATGGGATTGTATCAAACTAGGGCATTTATGGGATCCTATCAAACTAGGTCATTTATGGGATCCTACAAACTAAGTCATTTATGGGATTCTACCAAACTAGGTCATTTATGGGATCCTTCAAACAAGGTCATTTATGGGATCTACCAAACTAGGTCATTTATGGGATCCTATCAAACTATGTGATTTATGGGATCCTACAAACTAGGTCATTTATGGGATTCTACCAAACTAGGTCATTTATGGGATTGTATCAAACTAGGTCATTTATGGGATTGTATCAAACTAGGTCATTTATGGGATCCTACCAAACTAGGTCATTTATTGGATCGTATCAAACTAGGTTATTTATGGGATTCTACAAACTAGGTCATTTATGGGATCCTACCAAAGTAGGTCATTTATGGGATCCTATGAAACTAGGTAATTTATGGGATCCTATGAAACTAGGTAATTTATGGGATCCTATAGGTTCCGAATATCTATCGTTCTATGTCTAGGAATTTAGAGGTAATAGAAATGTGTTTCTACAGAAGAATGCCGAGAATATCATGGACAGCCAGAAAAACTAATGTGAAGGTGTTGAAAGAGTCAAAGGCGAAACGGACCGTATTCAATAATATAAGAAAAATACAATCTTCCTTTTGTGGCCACTTTATGAGACAGTGATGTTTGGAGAACGTTCACAACAGGCAAGATTGAAGGCAACGGAGACCTACAACGTTAGAAAATATTAGATAGTTTGACAATCTGGCACGGCAGGGAAACAACAACGATCTTGATACATAATACTGGAGATAGAGAGCTGTGAAGAGCTATGGCCGCCTACACCAGCCGGCGTGGCACCTCATGATGATGAATAACTCAAAAGTGCATGGGGAAGAAGAGAGAAAAAAATGTATTTCTATGACAAGTTATCGTATTTTGTAAGCACCTCATCCCGCTTGCAAATGGCACACTTTGCAATATGAAACGTAGTAAGCCATTGTCAAAGTTCTTCCACTATGGGCAAATCATTCTTAATTTGAAAGACTTCTACAGATATATTGAGGTAACCCATCAATTTGAAAGTGTTATGTATGCCATTAATGTGATACACACATGTATATTGTCAGTAAAAATAGCATGTGTGTTAGGTGAAAGACTTCTAGATATATAAAGATGTGGATAAATAAAGTTGACATTGATGTTTGGCTCTCTATTATTGCTTACAGATCTGAGAAAATTGCGTCTTACCAAAAGACAACACAAAGATGATCCAACATGGACATTCACAAAGATCTGAATATAGAAAAAAGATTGACTGCGCAAAATCATACAAAAAATTAAGCTAACTTATTGTGGGCATGTGAAAAGACACGATGGGTTAAAAAAGATTAATCATGGAGGGAAAAAATTTTCAAGAAGGAGAAAAAATGGCAGAATATGATGTTAATGGACACAGAATATCATAGCCTTTAATAAATACGACACATTCTTCATACCTATCAACTCTACCAAGAAGAGAGGCAGAAAATATGGCATACTGAGACGGCACTACTTCCAGACTTGAGGGGTTCCATGGATGACCTGAAGCGAATCACACAATTCGTTGAAGCTATTGGTGCTGTAACCTGATATCTGACTGAAGAACGATGAAGAAGAAGAAGAATAAATACAACACTGCAAAAAGCAGAGGAGTTTGAATGAACAGAGCCAAGAGGAATGAACAGAGCCGAGAGGTTAATAGAGTGGCAGTGGATCAAAGGATTTGAGCCCATGGGCATCTGGATCAACAACCAACCAACCAGTGAGCCACAGGCATGAGCCCATGTACCACTGGATCAGCAGCCAACTAGTGGCAGTGAGGGCAACATATTGTAAAGGGCAACATCACATAAACAAATCATCATTCAAATTGCTGATATTGCTTGTATGTTGAACGGTTTTTTTTCTATTAACAATAGATGAACAACATGGGGCCTTAAGTGTGCTATGCAATAAACACATACAAATCTTTGTAAATAACATGTGGTTATTCATTTTGAATCAACAATAAATTCTCGTATTTGCATTGTTCTTGTTAATATCTAATTGTTGCTAAGATGCTTTTCATGGCGTAATTGTTGAAAATAATAAGGAAGTATGAGTTGGGTGTCACTTGTTTGTTATCTTGTTTTTCAGTTCCAGATTTTGATAGGAAAGTTTCCGTTCCAGATTGTTTTTGGCATTATTTTTTCATGGAATAGTGTCAGTTCCAAATTAGTATTTTTCTAGCATTATTTTTGGGTGGGAAAGTTTCAGTTAGAGATGTCTGCTTTTCTGACATTATTTTTTTATGATGGGGAAATTTCAATTCCAGACTGGTGTTTTTCTGGAACTAATATTGCTGAGAAGGTTTCAGTTTCAGATTGGTGTTTTTCTGACATTTTTTTTTTAATGAGAAGGTTTCAGTTCCATATTGGTGTTTTTCTGTCATTATGTGATGGGAACATTGTCCAGAGCTTTTGTTTTGTTTTCAAGTGATTGTCTCAGTATGACTAGGATGAAATACTATAAAAATAAAATTGTTCTACTCTAGATGGGACTGTAATCTTAATGGTTCTGCAGATAACAGTTGATTTTCCTCCCAGAAGTCTAGGCATAGTTTGTTCACACGTTTACTGTGTTCACGAGCTTGTAGGTTCAATAGTCATGACATCTTGTTTATTTGTGCATTGATACAATACAAGAAAAAGTACCTACATTTGACCACAAATCTGAAACTTGGATAGAACTGATCCTACATTATTTATATAAACGAAATATTGATAAAGACGCATTTTACAGTCGTTAGATGCATCAATCTTCTGCCGGATGCATCGATCTGCACGCTACCCACTGAGAGTCCCCCGTCCCCATTAGACGATCCTAAGGGCGGGGGTCTCAGCTTGTAGCTAGCAAATTGAACCACACAGCAGCAGTTATAACGAATTTTTAATCTCTGATTAAATTAACTATTTTGACAAAATTTACTAGTGACGTCATAAAAACTGCGCATACTGTGACAGATTTAGAATGAAAATGCGCAGAATATTAAAAAGTTGGAATGTAGGTACTTCTTGCATTGAATCATGCATACTTGTGAAGAGTCCTGGGGTATATAGCCTGAAACTAGAGCTACATGGCATTCTCAGCAGGTACTGTGCTGCTGTGCTGACAGGAACAGCAGGTAGTGCTGCTGTGTTGACAGAAACAGAGTAGACCTACATATGGGGAACCCAAGAACAGTAAAATCTGTCCACTTTATCTTTGAGGGTTTTCACTGTCAATTGCTGTAGAGTTCTTGACAATTCAATGCCATTCTTTAAAAAAAGTGTGGGGACTCTGAAGGCTGACAGCAATTCATATATTTTTCCTGTTCTAGTTCATAGTTTAACACTTTTACACAGCAACTCCAGTTTACTCTATAAATGCTTCTGTGTTTGAAAGTTCTTCAAGACTCTCATACAGTTTTCTGTGAATGCTTGTCTCTGTGGTCCAGTGCTTCATCCTCAACTGATTTAGTCTACTTCAGTCTTGCAGAATATTTTCTGCAGTCTGTGCTTCCAGAGATCCATAAATAGTGAGATAATGATTATTCAGGGTGTCTGCAAAAGATGTATCTTAGCAGTTGAGAAGGAAGGGCAGTCCATAAGGAGGTGTTTGACTATTTCATTGGGATCACTGTCTATACATGGATAGTTGCTAGGTGTTCTTCTTCTTCTGAAAGACAAAGACATCACAGTTAATAAGCTGAAAACCATGACACAAATATTCTTTTCTCTGGACTACAAAATAATATTTGTAAAATATTACTTGTAAATGAGTAGGATTGAACAAAGGTATGTATGAGCTGGCTATTTAGACCTATGATCAAGTTATAATTCTACACCTCAGAACAGGACACAACCGACTCCGCAGTCACATGTACACAAAGTTCAAGATTGGCAACACGTCCACGTGTACATGCAGCACAGAGTGCCAAACATATACTTCAAGAGTGTTCTGAGCATTAAACGCCGAGGCAGACATATTGGCCAGAGGAAACAACACTGGAATCAAAGTTATATGGGCCACTGTATGAATTACAAAAGACAGTGAGTTTTATTCAGGAGACAGAATTACAGATATAGACATGTTTCAAGTGAACGAAAGAAGAAGACCTATGATACAACTGGGCAGCAAAAAATTGTAACACTGTCACTGTATATGGCTACAGATTGGGTTGACTACCCTCATCCAATCATCCCACTATAATGAAGCTTGCTTTAGCACCATGATATGACTAGAGAATCAGACCTTTTTCCGCATAATATTTTGTGATTGTAAAACAATAAAGTTCCTACAAAGTAAAACAGTGCTTGTTTTGTGGCACTCTACAGCCACATTGAGTCAGTCATCCAAGTATAGCCTACATATCATAAAAGAAATTCAGAAAACAAAATCTATAATAAAACTTAACTGTCTAGTCTTGCATAGAGGACAACAGTGGCAAATTCATACTCTCTCAGGAATAGGTCAGAAAAGACGGGGCAACAATCTTCTACACATTCGCAGCTGAACATATCTATATAGCAAGTCTGGTTTTCTTAATAAATGTTGCTGTATTTGAAAGCTCCTCAGTGTTGTCATATAGCTTTCTGTGGGTATCCGTCTCTGTGGGCCAGAGTTTCTCTCTTAACTGGTTTAAATGCAGTCTTGCAAGATATGTTCTGCTGCCTGCCCACATAGGTGATGGAACCAGTTTTAGTCTACTTATGTGGATGTTTAGTCTATTGCATCCTGTTCTTCTTCTTCTGCATTCATTCTCAAACTCCTGCAGATTAGCAGGATGTCTGGAGAACGGAATGAGTTGTGTCATGGTTTACAGCATTGCTGTGATATCTGCGCCTTTCGGCCTGACACATCTGACTTCAGCATGGCTTTGGGTCACTGACCCTATTTGGGATGGGACAGCCAACTCCATCCCATAACCTTCTTAGTCGCCTTTTATGACATGCATGGAAGGTAAACAGTGTTGCTATTCTTTGCTCCCCTTTTGGGCCCTGGCACTACACAGCGGCATCCTGTTCTGATGTGGAAGATAATAACCTGTTTAGCTCTGTGAAGACAGTTGTCTTTTGGGTGGTCGACTTTTCTGATAGTTGTGATGATGGTCCTCTTTTCCTGGTAGGTATTTTTTGTTCCTGTGTTGCTCCATCTTTTCTAGCATATTTGTCTATTCATTTTCTAGTATACCACAGTGGGATGGTATGCACTATAGTATTATCCTTCTTTGGATGCTCACTTCTGGTATGGCTTCCTTCAGATCTGGGAAGAAACACCACCTGTTGACATTGACTTCTTGTGTTTTGAATTATTTCTGCAGCATGTTTTGAGCAGGTACTTCTGCGATGGTTGGAGCAGAAGATTCCAGTTGGTGAACATGTAGATTCATTTTCTATTTCTGGATATTTTATGTATATCCCAGCACCTGCATTCTTCACTGATCTGCTTGCCGATCCATCAGGGGGCAACAATAAGATGCTGGTTGACCTTAAGAGAGTGTAGTGTTAAATGTCTAGTTCTAAGAGTGTAGTGTTAAATGTCTAGTCCTAAGGGAGTGTAGTGTTAAATGTCTAGTCCTAAGAGTGTAGTGTTAAATGTCTAGTCCTAAGAGTGTAGTGTTAAATGTCTAGTCCTAAGAGTGTAGTGTTAAATGTCTAGTCCTAAGAGTGTAGTGTTAAATGTCTAGTTCTAAGAGTGTAGTGTTAAATGTCTAGTTCTAAGAGTGTAGTGTTAAATGTCTAGTCGTAAGGGAGTGTAGTGTTAAATGTCTAGTTCTAAGAGTGTAGTGTTAAATGTCTAGTCCTAAGGGAGTGTAGTGTTAAATGTCTAGTCCTAAGAGTGTAGTGTTAAATGTCTAGTCCTAAGAGTGTAGTGTTAAATGTCTAGTTCTAAGAGTGTAGTGTTAAATGTCTAGTTCTAAGAGTGTAGTGTTAAATGTCTAGTCGTAAGGGAGTGTAGTGTTAAATGTCTAGTCCTAAGGTAGTGTAGCGTTAAATGTCTAGTCCTAAGGTAGTGTAGCGTTACGTCTAGTCCTAAGGGAGTGTAGTATTAAATATCTAGTTCTAAGAGTGTAGTGTTAAATATCTAGTCCTAAGGAGTGTAGTGTTAAATGTCTAGTCCGAAGTCTTTCAATGCAACTGCTGTTGTACTCCCAAGTAGATTCAACATAAATTACAGAAATAAACAAAGCTAATTTTTGTGATAAATGATGCGTTGTTTATTACTTAATGAATATAACAAAATAAAATTGTGACATTAAAGAAAAATAATGACCATACCCGAACAGAAACTTATATCCTCGGTGCTAGACTTGTCTTCTTAAGACATGACCATCCATTTCTAAATATATTCCCTGCTGAGATGTGGTCAGCTTATTTGCTTTTGTATTCATGAGGTTTAAGTTAGAAATATCATTGCTACATCTGACTCACATGTGCATTTTTGTCTGAGGTTCATGGGGACTATCACTTGAACTATGGAGTTAGTGTTCTGAGTTCTTCAGGCATGGAATTTTTGTCTGAGGTTCATGGGGACTATCACTTGAGCTATGCAGTTCTGAGTTCTTCAGGCATGGAATTTTTGTCTGAGGTTCATGGGGACTATCACTTGAACTATGGAGTTGGTGTTCTGGGTTCTTCAGGCGTGGAATTTTTGTCTGAGGTTCATGGGGACTATCACTTGAACTATGGAGTTAGTGTTCTGAGTTCTTCAGGCATGGAATATTTGTCTGAGGTTCATGGGGACTATCATTTGAGCTATGCAGTTAGTGTTCTGGGTTCTTCAGGCGGCATATTCTTTCTGGAACGAGATCTTCTTTATGGATTTTTTAACTTCTCACAATCCCATATTTATTGATCTGCCGTAGCAAGGGTCTTGTTTAAACAGTCTAAGATGTCTCTTATTAATGGTTGTCTTGGGTGACCCTCACTTCTGCTACGAGCAACCATTATCTTCACATTATTTATTTTTCTACAATAATTCTCTTTATATGGCCAAGACAATCTTAGTTTTCTTATTGTACCATTGTTTAAGAACCATTGTTAGCATTAGGCTGTACTATTTGTAGAATGAGCTATTAGGATGGCAAAAAAAGAGTAGTTGTAGGAGACACATTTCATTCAAAATGACGCATTAATAAAAAAAAGTGTACAAAACATATATTGTTGCTTCACAATCACACTATATTTATAATGTGTGAATATGCAATCATGCTGCACGTAGAATAGAGGAGACTTGCCGTTGTCACAGTAGGCAGTATCCCATTTTTCTTCTTGTGGTGTGAACATTGTGAGTAGTTCTGCACAGATTGTCCACAGGGCGGACATATTGTGTCACAAATTCAAAACTCCCTAAACATATGTAGAGCCTGTTGTGGTCTATACTCAATCACAACCCCCTATACATATGTTGTTAGAGTCTGTTGCGGCTTATACTCAATCTAAAAATGATTGTTCCTTTCTTGTAAGTGTTGGCAGTATATTTTTTGGTTGCGCGAGTGAATTTCATTTCATGTCATGTCCATGGAGCTGATGATGATGGACTTCATTCCTGGATGATGATGATGGACTTCATTCTTGGAACTGATACTGGGTCATCTACCTGTTAATATCGGCAGTGTGGCCAAGAGATCAGAAATCTCATTTTCTCCTGATTTGTGAATGATTTGGAATCCATTAGAAAACTACTTATTTTATCACACACAGAAAACTTCAGTTAATCACTCAGAATCCCCCTCCCCCAAATAACATCATATGATTATGATGATAACAGCACTATGAATTTTCTTTTATATTCTAAAATATCACAAAGTGTCATTCTTGTCTCTCCGTGACTACTAGCATTTGTCTGCGGTCATCATGTGATCCATCTCCTTGCAATGAACATTTGTAAAAATCTCCATTCTTGTCAAGTGTTAATTTGTCTGAGTGAACACATTAATCTTGTTAAAGAGTGAACAATAATCTAGTTGATATCCGTACACATTAATCTCGCTGAAGAAATCCCCTAACTTGATTGTGGAAACAGAAAGCTATCACCATGTTCACTGCTTCACTTTGCTGAACCTGCGAAATAATCAAAAGTTACATTCAGAAATGTTATATGTAACAATGAGAATAGCCTAGGGTAAGAGATACAGCATAAGGTTGATGATCAAGACCAAATATGCCACGGGGAAGGTGGAACGACTAACCTCAACCTCGCATACTTTACCTCTACATTTTACTGACCTAAAGATGACAAGATTTGACTGACACCCAACAAGGCAGAAGAA
Organism: Meghimatium bilineatum; assembly: GCA_034231615.1. NCBI lineage: Eukaryota > Metazoa > Mollusca > Gastropoda > Stylommatophora > Philomycidae > Meghimatium > Meghimatium bilineatum. The sequence goes on along the minus strand of CM067319.1, from coordinate 74,437,768 downwards.
GGGATGGACAACATCAGGAAGAAAGGCAAGTAGGATAGACCAACTTCAACTAGACATGGAAGACTGAACAACCTATTACAGGTGGACAGGAAGACAAAAGTCAACCAGGAAGAATGCGGGGGGGGGGGGGGGGGAGAATACCAACTCTAAACAAGACAAAAGGGTAGCCTGACAAGCAGGAAGAAGGAAAGACCACCATCAACCAGGAAGAACTGAAGGGGAAGATCAACCTCAGCAAGGCAGAAAGAGATGGGGGAAGACCACCCTCAACCAATAAAGTGGGGGAGACTACATCATCCATAACCAGGCAAAAGATTATAACTACATTACCCCTTGGCTGTCATTAATCACACAAAAATATGGGTCTACATATTTCACACATGATTCAATATCCAAACTCCTGTACATTAGAAAATGTATGAAGAACAGAATCTGCCATGTCATGGTCTACAGATCGGCTGTAATCACAGCTTCTGGGTCTCTAAGTGCCCCTTAGGATGAAACATCCAGCCCCCCCATTGAAAACATCTTCAGTTGTCTCCCACGACACACATGACAGGCTACAGTATTGCTATTTTTATACTCCTTTTGGGCTTCAGAAAAACTCAAATGATTCTTCTTCAGCATTCATTCTCAAACTCCCACTGGATATCTCTTGTAGCAAGACAATAGTTCTACTAGATTTCCCCCGTAACCCACTGTACGGATCACTAAGTCAACTTCAGAAGACCTGTACTTTTTTAAGAATGGCATTGTTGCTTCCAAAAGTAGAACTCAGTAGCATTTGGATATTGACAACAACTAGATTTTCAGAAGGATGCAGTCCAGAGAATGGAAAGGCATTGTTTCGTTATTTTATTTGCATCAATAGTCAGACACATTCAAATTTGACGACATCTGATTCAATGTTATAAAGATCTGTGAACTAATACTGTCCAAATATTTGCTTTCTTCTTTACCTTTGAAGTTTGCTTGAATCTGCCAGACCAACTAAAGTACCATCTGCCTCTAGTAATGTCACATGTATATCTGACCCAAGAAATGCAGAGCTCATCTCCATGGCCTGGAGGTTAATCAGAACCTCTGTCCCTCGGTAGTACAAGCTGTGGATTATACAATTGCTGTTATACCAACCCTAGTATACGCTTATGAAACGTGGACAGTTAATAATCAACGGAGAATTGACAACTGCAAAATAATTAGGAAATTATAGAACACAAAGACTAGGCCTATGTACGGCAGAGATTGTGCATCTATGACTGGTGGAGATTGCGCATCTATTACCAGCGGAGATCATGCATCTATGACTGCCAGCTTTCATATTATCGTTCTTCTGAATGCAATTCTTAAAAAGAAATGTAACAAAACAGTTCATTAAACTGTTTAATTGGTTTAAATACTTTGTAAAATGAGGGGAACTAATGACCGCAGTGAGTGGAGTATGATGGCATGGTGAGTGGAGTATGATGGCGAGGTGAGTGGAGTATGATGGCATGGTGAGTGGAGTATGATGGCGTGGTGAGTGGAGTATGATGGCGCGATGAGTCAGTGATTAGCAACTTTAATAAAATGTCATAAAAAACAAAGTATCTTGACATGGTAACGTGCTTAATAACTTAACAATACAATATATGTTCCAGTTTAAACATGTAAAAACACAGGATAGTAATGATAACAGCAGACAAGGAGTAAATAGTTGAAAAAAAATTAGATTGAGACCCATGAAAAAAACTGACCCCATGGTTGAAAACAACCTGTCTGTGAACTGTCTAAATTTCATTGTGTCATAGAATGGATATTTCCCGCTAGATCTAGTAACACATCCTATTGGAAAAACCACGAAAAAAACCTGCTATGTCGTCTTACCCCATGCGTCATCTTGACTACCATAATAATAAGTATTTATTATTATTATTTATTAGTATTTATAAGTAAATATTAAATAATTAGAAGGATTAGTATTAATTATACAATATTTTTATATCAACTCTGTTTTACCAATATCAAACATTGTCCTTGACAAAGGCAGTAACGAAAAAAATCAGTTTGAGGAATGCTATAAATGTCACGAGAAGAAACCGCCGAAGAAATGAAAATATTAAAAAAGAAGTAAAGACTTTAGTCAAGACTACATTGAGAGGTAGCAAACTAGATAGTTTAGTCACGTCATGAGAATGGAACCTGCACAACCAGCCCTCTGTGCATACAATTCATACATCAGCAGAAGACTGGGCTACAAGGCACGAGGAAGACCAAGAACTAGATGGGCAGAAATGATCAAAGAAACATTAAATATACATTGGCTTATCATAGCCAATGCAACTCAAAAGGACAAAAAACTGAATTCCCCACCAAGTTGCTTAACGACTGCACAAGTGAAAATGACAATAGATAGTATGGGAGCAACTACGGTTTAAGTTTTCACTGTGACCTTTGTTCTTGTTTTGAGGTATTACCTAACCTTTGCAGCGTGATTAATAGAATTTGTTAGTTAGTTAGTCGTCGGATCATCATCACTGCAAACTGGACACGTCCATAGTTGCTCCGATCTCTCCTTGAGTGTATCCGCCATTACACTTCTGCTGACAGTACCGGTACTATGCTGGTTGACGATCATTTTTCTGCGCCCTCCAAAATGTTCACCTCTAGCAACACGGCATTTCAATCCCTGATCTTTAATCCTAGCCATTGAAAAGGAATCATCATCCACATTAGTTTCACTCTCGCGTGTTATATCTCTTAAGGAGTTCAAAACGTCAGCGCGATCCATTGCCCTGTGCCACAATTGCGCACGATGCCAGTTGGTCCGCTCTTTCATTGCCTCGAACACCCACGTCCTTGCATGAAAATAAATGTAACCACGTTCAAGCTCGCCTTTCTCAAGGTCTCAATCCACTGTTCGTGAACGAGACCCACCTGTACCTTCTTAATCATACTCATAGAGTCACTCAAGATGCAGACCTGCGTTACCTTCTGTGTGCGTAGCCACTCAAATAGAATTTGTATTTAAAATTAAGGTATATTAATTGAAAAAGCATATAAATTTGGAATTAGTATTTAGATTAGGGATGGGGGTAAGGGTTAGGATCAGCTATAGATTAAAAAATAAATTAGTTATAAAAATTATACAAATTATAATTTTAAATGTGGTTGATGTCGTTTGTGTCGGGAGATGTGACGTCACCGCATCCATTAATTTCATTTGTTACACGGAAATCCGTGATGTCAGATAGTTAAAAATGTAAACATTGTGTGCTATTTATAGCACAGTGAAGACTTAAACCGTAATTTTACCGATATTATGATATTATATCATATCATATCATATATCAGATATATGATATGATAATATCGTAGGTTATGCCTCATATGGGGGCCTATTTTTAAAACACAGGAACAAGAATAACTATTATTTTTTGTGTGTAAATAACACGGCAATACTAATTTAATACTTACTGGGGGTTACGTTTAGGTCGTGGACACACACAATGAAACTTTCCACCAAAATCAATGTACAGATCGTCATCCATAACTTCGATAATCTTTCCTTTCACAAATCTGCCTTGGAATTCTCCCAATGAAACAAACTTTGATTTTCTAAACATTGTAGCGAAAGACTCGTTTGTATCTTCCTCAACCCCGGCATCTTGTTCATTTGAATCTGCACCTTCTACTTTTTTAACAACTTTAAAAAACTTCTCCACAGCAGAATCTTCTGTTGGGGCAAGCCTTGATCTGGGCGTAATATTTGTATTATTAATCGATTCTTCAACTACGGCGGCCAGGTCCTTAGAACTTTCCGCCTCGTCTTGTAATTCTTGTACCTTCTTAACAACTTTAAAAAACTTATCAACAGCTGCTTCTGCAGGGGATACGACTGAAAACCTAGACATTTTTTTGAAACTATCGTCGACCTTGGCATTATCGATAACAGGCTGTACTGTATCTTCTGATTTTTCCTCATTATTAACTATTTGTTTATCTGTAACTTTTTCACTGTCATATTTAGAGCTATCATTTCCATCTTTATCTGTAGAAAAAAATCGTAAATGTGAGTTGAATACTGATAAATAAAGCCTTCGTGTTTGATCGATCACAAATCGACGACCACATAAGGACGCAGCCATCTTGTATTTATTTTTTACTGTATTGTTGCTAGATGTGTTGCCAACTCGCTTCGTCAAAAATGCAGTAAAGCTAAACGCAAAAGTCATTCACTTTTACAATGTGACATGAAAAATATAAACATGGACAATGAACAAACAACTAGAAGAAAGAATTGACGCCCTTGAGGTGTGGATATGTTGAAGAATATGGAAAGATTCATGAAAAGAGAAGAAAACGAACAAAAGAGGTTATAGCAACACTTCGTATGAAAAAAGAACTATTGAAGGGAATAGAGGTCAAACAAATAAAGTATTTTGGACATATTAAAAGATATGACACCTTTCTGATGACCTTATTTGAGAGTAGAGTCGAGGGTAGGTGAACAAAAAGTAGGCAGAGATAAAATGTGAGAGAAAAATCACGAAATGGACAGGTTACATTCTAGCAGAGTGCATCATCAAAGCAAGAGACAGGAGATGTTGGATGCCCGTTGCAGCCAACTTTCATTGCGGAGACAGTACTTGGTGATGATGAAATATACAGGTAAAGCTGGCAAAAAACAAAACAAAACTAAGTGATTCTGCCGACATCTTCATGTTATTAGCTACATCATATCGTTTACTCCTGTTAATACATTTCAATGGAGTTGATCACTGTTATGCCACAACATTCAGGTCACTACATAAAATCGTACTCCACTGACAATAGGTTTAGGTAGGCCCTTGAGAATTGTCATATATTGCAGTTTTATACCCCTAAGGGGGTGGCGCCTTTGTTATCTTGCCATTCATGTTGTTTTGTCAGTCTCTTTGTTTTTAATCATAGTTGTTTCATTTCGTTCTCATTTGCGATAAGTTTTAGCGTGAAACTCCCTCGAGTCGGATAGCTGCTGAATCAGAGGGCGGAACACTTATGGGAATGCCTCACGTGCTTTGAGACCAGTTTCTAATCAAGAATAAAAAATTTAACGTGCATCACTACGCTTATACCTTGTGCGTTCCTCATCTCTATGACTATATGTTTGTGTACGTATGTCATTGTTACCTTAGAAGTCTCTGTTGTTAAATATTTTCCCTCTATTGTGTAGGGGATAGTGCCTTTATTTTTACTTTGTTCACAGTTAATCTTGGATTTTCTGGATAAAGATCTTATGGTTGAAACGCTGCAACTGTCTTGTGTACTGTTACCTATATTTCTTCTTCTTCTTCTTCGGCGCTCATTCTCAAACTCCCGCTGGATCTCCATTATAGCAGGACCATGTCCTACTAGATTTCCAGCAGGATGTAGTCCAGAGAATAGAAATGCGTTGTGTAGCCGTTTTATGTGCGTCAATAGGCAAACACATTCGTCTTACGTGGGTGTTACCAATATATATATATATATATATATATATATATATATATATATATAAACACACACGCACACAATAATCTAATAGTTTGTGCGACCATTGACCCGAGTGACCTTGTATTGTTACCGCAGCCTCACTTGTTTTCGATTGTCAAAATTTTTAAAAATAAATTACACTTTAAAAAAGGTTCTAAGAAAAACCGAATTTAGAAAGATGTAACAAGATTTCCCATCGTAAATTTTCACTATTAGTTAATTATAGCCATAGGTTTATTTCAGATCTGTCAAATCATGAGGCGTCTCCGGCATTTTCTGTAGAATTTCTATGGCTGTACTTGTTAATAATCTTGTAGCGAACAGCACGGCATGAAGAATCATAACTTCTGCCCCATGTGCCTAAGGAACAAACTAGCTAACTAACTTATTGATCTTTCTATCGATCTATTCGCTAAACTCTTTGCTTTCAGCGCAAAGGGTAGAAGCATTTTCTGGAGATGGTCCTATGGTGTGCTGAGTATATTTTAGAATTTCTCGCCTCTTTTATTTCAGTGGTCCAATGTTTTCGTGGTCGGCCTCTAGGTCTGCCTTCACCGTAACTTATTGATGACAGATACAAACGTTGATAAGCGTTCTGTGATATATATTGCGACAGAAAATCTTTAGGTATTCAGGGCCGTGCCGTGCTATGATGCAGAGAGGCGGTCGTATCAGGCGGCACCACAATCAAAATACAATGTTGGGAGCGACATTTCGATTAAAAACCATTTAAGAGAGGAGGTGGGCATTAAACAAAATTTCATCATACCGAGAAAATAGACCGCACGGTTTTGAGGTAGTTTATAATGAGAATAGAATTACCCGCATCTTTTCATTCCATATTTAATAGAACAGCACTGTGTTCCACGGAGAACAGCTGGTGCATGTGATACCGTTAGTTGAATGACACATTCCTTAAACTTGATTCAGATGGGGAACGTCAGACTTTAATTGTGTGTACATTCTATTGTTTACACCCATCACGAAACATGCAACATCATGGATTAGTGGCAAAAGATGCAACATCATGGACTAGTGGCAAAAGATGCAACATCATGGATTAGAGGCAAAAGATGCAACATCATGGATTAGAGGCAAAAGATGCAACATCATGGACTAGTGGCAAAAGATGCAACATCATGGATTAGAGGCAAAAGATGCAACAACATGGATTAGTGACAAAAGATGCAACATCATGGATTAGAGGCAAAAGATGCAACATCATGGATTAGAGACAAAAGATGCAACATCATGGACTAGTGGCAAAAGATGCAACATCATGGATTAGAGGCAAAAGATGCAACATCATGGACTAGTGGCAAAAGATGCAACATCATGGACTAGTGACAAAAGATGCAACATCATGGATTAGAGGCAAAAGATGCAACATCATGGATTAGAGACAAAAGATGCAACATCATGGACTAGTGGCAAAAGATGCAACATCATGGATTAGAGGCAAAAGATGCAACATCATGGACTAGTGGCAAAAGATGCAACATCATGGATTAGAGGCAAAAGTCTTTGCAGCACAAGTTCATTCCTTTCAAAACATTCTTCCCCTGCATTGCATATGGCGTCAGCGTTACAGTCACACAGTTAACTAAATCTAAAAAAACAAAATAGTAGCACCAAACTGTTTTATTTTCTCGGAATAACATCTCATAGATATACCAACAAGCTTCGTTGCAGAACAGTCATTACTGTCGTGAATTATTACTCTAAACTTGTATTTACAACATCAGATAACCCCGCGAAAGACTTAGAAAAAATATAGGGCAAGCACATCTGAAAATATTGCACTTAGATCGTCTAGGATTTAGACTCGTGCGTGCGTTAGCGCCACTCAAATGCACCACATAGAGATGGCACTTAAATGGTGGCAGCGCTTAGGGAAACAGGTCCAGTTATAAACATATATCAACTTTTCTAGCTTATACGTCGTTCTTGAGTGTAAAAGTCTTATTTGCAATTGTTCACCACATGGTTGTTTCTTGTGTTTTCTTGTATTAGTATCTTTCAATATCTTTAAATCACCAACTATTAGTGTTCAGAGAATACATACAGAAAATCACGTTCTGGAAAGAGTATGTCACGTGATGATTCTTATTAGCTATTTAAAAAAAAATGAACCAGTGAATCAATGTGCCCTTAATATTGAGAATAATTATTGCTCGTAACGAAACAGCGATAATGGTAAATTACATTATGATGCAGTAAGCGAAGAAGCTGGAATGAAATTGCATGACCCAACAGACGGTGGCAGTAACATTTACACATTATTGTTTACCTGTATTGTAAGAATAAGATTATGGTAATAGTTGAATGGCTTCAAATATAATTTAAATATTGTTTGCTAAGGTAGTACGTACTTTAACTATCTCTTGTTTCTCACCGTTTAACATTTTTAAAAATTTTTTATTTGACACGTGATGGCACTAAAAAGCATAAACAATGAAAATATATAAAAAAAGAAAACACTAAAAAAAAAACAAAATGTTTTTAGAAAACACTACACAATGCGCACGCAATATGTTCAAAATTGTGTCACCAGATTAGTGGAATAAAGAACCAGACCTGGAGCGAAATCACCAAAATGGCAACACTTTGCTGGACTCTGAAATATCTACTGTCACCACCGACGTGTTATAAATACCCACAAATTGTCTGTCTTTAGAAAAAAGTTTTTTTTAAAAATCTTTAAATTTTTTTTTGTACTTTCTCTAACGTGTTACGTACGTTTTCTTGTCACTTTTAATGTGCTGTATTTATGTTTGCAAACGTTTTTCTCTATCAGGTCGGGATCTCTAGAAATACGCAATTGAAGTTTTTAAACAACACCTACAGTATTACAACATCATTCGTAACAGAAGAAGCAGTTATGTAGGCTTGAATTTCTTTGTAGTCGACTTCTCTCGGTGAATTACATGTGGTACATCGCGATGAAGCATCCAATAGTAATCGGCAAGCATGGTCACATCCCACGGTCCTTGATAATGTGACTCCATCAGGGAATATCTTGATGGAATCGTTCTCCATATGGAGTTCATCGCTGACTTTGCCAATGTTGTCAGGGAAAAAGTCAAGATGCGAATCGAGCATATAGATTTTGAGGAACATGTTACAACACATAGTTCTGTATGCATCTGCTTGACAATATGCACATAGTCGACAGATTTATGATTTCCCAGAAAGTTAGAGACAATAGATTTGAACGCCATCCACGCTCGAAGTTCACAACCATGTAACAAGTTCTCGAATTGTTTGTCTGCATTAATTTTCATATTCTGAAATCCTACAGAGATGCATTCCTTTATCTTTGCATCACTAACTTGAGGAAACTTTTCTCGAAGATGTGATAGCTTTGCTCGTTTTATCCAAAGCTTTTACAAAATTCTTCACGAGCCCCAACTTTATATGTAACGGTGGAAAAATGATGTTGTCTTTGTTAACTAATGGCTGGTGGATTACGTTTGTATGCCCCAGCTGCCCACGATCCCTGATAGGCCACACATTTCTTGCATAATGTTCCTGTCTGTTGCGGCTGTCCTATTCACATAGGAAGCGGGGTGCAAAGGGAACACATTGCTCTAGGCGGACCCAGGGTTAGATCCCAAATGTTCCTCCACACGGTGCACCCTGGAAACAGAAATACAGCAGCTCGAGCTGATTCTGGCCAAATCATTTGGGGATCGTGTCCGAGAATGTGGAGGTAGCAGATGGAAAGAGATTTGACTGCACAAGAGACAGACAATATCTCCGACACCACCAGCAGCACCACATATAGTGACACTGTCGACATACAGTGAAGCTAGTCAGTCCAGTCCGAACATTGGAGGGGCGGCCAATGTAAAATGCACGTAAAGGTAGATGCATGGCGAGAGACAAATATATTTCATACCGAGTACAATGAAACAATGAAAGGGCAGAACAGCGCTAGAGGGCAGCGCGAACTGCAAATAGAAAATGAAAAGTTCCTAGGAAAAGGGAACTACAAGCTCCGTCAGCTCGAGTCGAGCTTCTAGTTACATGTGCTCCTTACAGGCAGAAATCCAGACCCATACATTGGCGTTTGGTAAAGCAAGAAGACCTAATCCAACTCTAATGTTGAGCCTTCCTAAACCGGAAATATGCTCGCGAAGAGAATGGGTTCCGTACTCGATGCGCTCAGGCCAAAAGGGACAACGATTTCGCCCTGGCCCAACTCTACTGTCAGGTTATCCTACACCGGAAATACACTTGAAGAGAGAAAGGGTTCAGTACCTGATGGGCTCAGGCGCTATTGGGACAAGGACGCTCAGCTCGAGAACTCCTTGCTCCCAAACGCGTGGTGTGAGACTCGAACTTGGACAAGGGGTACACGATGTCGGTGAATGACACCTCGGCTAAGAGGGCGAAAGAGCCAGGGTCCAACTCCTCTGTTGAGTTCTTCCCCTTAAGGAACCAGGCTCACGGATGAGAAACGGTTCAGTACCCAATGGCCACAGGCACAGCACGTCCAATTACACGAGGCAAGTTCATAGACAGTGGAACACCTCGTTCGAGTCAGACGAGAGCAAAAAATCGTCTGGGCGAAGAGTCTCCACTACGCGTGCCTGGAGACAGATATAGAGGCTGTCACAGGCTAAGGGTAGCCCACCCGAATTGTCAAGGCATGCCGAAATCGGATGTGCTATGCCTGCAAGGCGCATAACGGTGGCACAACGTAATCACGCTCCCGGCGAAAATCGCACGGATATCCGTGATGGTTACAATGGAGCGAAAGAAAAACAAACAAACAAACAAACATAGGAAGCAACAAGAATTAGTATACAAAGTCTGCATGCCCGTGAGAATTGCAATTACGTTTAGATCTCCATAAATCCGTCATTGGTAATCGTTGTACTTTATTTTTGTCAAAAGTATAGCCATATTGTCATAAGTATCTGTTATATAAACAAAGTAGGCGACTGGAATTGATGAAAAAAATTTCCGTTATGCAATAACACAGCTTTTAGACTAGTTTTGGAAAAGTCGATGATAAAAAGTCGCCATTCGTTGACTATGTGCTTATAACTGAGGTGCACCGTTAATCTGTTTTCATCTTTGCAATAGCAAATGTCATCATCCACCTCAAAGTATTGAACAAGTTCTATATATATGACACAATTCAGATATCGGAGTATTGGGTGCTAAAAAATTCCATTCTTTGAGTCGTGAACCATGCAATTCTGTTTGTACGTTGGTATGATCGAGATAACATATTAGATCTGAAAGTTCTGATTGGTTAAATAAGTGAACACCATCATTCACTGATATATAATCCGAGTCAGAATTAGTTCCTAATGCAGACGAGCTATCTCTTTCTGATGGTTCAGTCACGTCCGACGGATATTGTTCTGATGCGATGGGTATCGGACACGTGATAGGATCATGAGGCACTGGTTTCGAAACAGATTCAATATTTTGGTAAACCACAGACTTCATTGTTTTAAAAATGAAACCATGGATATTTGTCAAACAGAAGTAACAATCAGTAGCATGATTTTTCAGTTCACGCCATAATACTGGAACTCCAAAAGGCATCAACTGAAAGTTTGGCGATTTTCGTAACCATCAATTCGTCATTATATATGCACAGGTCGAACAAACTGCATTTGACTTCCACGATTTATTTGCATCATCAACTTTCGAATCGAAATAAATTTCACATGCTTTATTTAGTAATGATGTGAAGTTTTTCTTGTGAACACGATCGGTAAAATATCCGCACACGTAACAGAACAAAGCAGAATTTCGACAACTTTTAGAAGCATTATTTCGCTCAGAATTATTGCAAAATACAGTAACTGTTTGAAAATTAGCACAATATATGTTAGACATGTTTTTAATCAATCAATCAAGTGCCATGCCGAATGGCGTAGGCGATCATGTTTCTCCACGACACTCTGTCTCTTGTGTTGTCAATAAGCACGGTTGATGAGCTTCTACCGTGCAACTATACAAGTCCATCTAGTAACTTTTCTCTTTGTCGACCTCTATCTCTTCTCCCTTTGATCTTTCCAGTGGTTATTAAGTGTTCAAGCTTTGTTCTTCTCAGCACATGCCCTAGAAACATTGACTGTCTGCCCCTAATGTTGGATATGATTGATCTTTTTACGCCAGCATCAATGAGAACCTCTGCATTAGTTTTCTTAGCTGTCCATGGTATTTTCATCATTCTTCTAGAAACCACACTTATGTATCCTCTAATTCGCTTTGAATTTTTTTGTTTACAGTCCATGCTTCACATCCATAAAAAAGAATTGGTTCGATATAACATTCCTTTCTGGCTTTATTTTGAAGACATGTTTTAGCAGTATAAAAAGTATAACTATATTGCATGATACAAATTTTAAAAAAATGATATAGTATATATGAAACGGAACATATAATGGCTTTCCAAAAAAATAATATACATTCACCAAACATATTAAGAACCCGATGTGATAGAGATAAACTGATTTCAAATATGAAATCAGCGCTAGAAACTGACATAAGAAAATACTTATTCTTATATAAGAAAATATTTTACCGCCGAAGACGGATGTGTCGGGCCATTGGCGCAAATAAAACGGCGACACAACGCATTTCCATTCTATGGACTGCATTCTGCTGGAAATCTAGTAGGACATGTCCTGCTACAAGAGAATTCAGCAGGAGTTTGAGAATGTACGCTGAAGAAGAAATATAAGAAAAGAAATCAGCGCTAGAAACTGACATAAGAAAATACTTATTCTTATATAAGAAAAGAAACCAGCGCTAGAAACTGACATAAGAAAATACTTATTCTTATATAAGAAAGTAAATGTTGTTGCGTGAAAGAATCAACTTAAAATTGTACATTGTATTATTATTTATGAACTCGCCCTTGTGTTGCCGGGGCCCGAAAGGGGAGCAAAGAATAGCAACACTGTTTACCTTCCACGCAGGCAAATAAGGAGGTTATGGGATGGAGTTTGCTGTACCATCCCATATAGGGCCAGTGACCCAAAGCCATGCTGAAGTCGGATGTGTCAGGTCAAAATATCGCAGATATCGCAGCAATGCTTTAAACCTTGACACAGCGCATTCCGTTCTCCGGACTACATCCTGCTAATCTGCAGGAGTTTGAGAACGAACGCAGAAGAAGAAGAAGATTTATGAACTCACCAAAATGATATATTTTCACATGACCATATGTGAAGTTCTATGTATACAATTTTCATAAAATAAAAAGAAAGTCTCAATTGTAGTTTGTTGCTTGTTACAGTTATTATAAGTTGCAGTTGTCACTCTTATGCTCCAGCTATCACATGTGAGTGTGTTACAACGATGGCGACAACGTCTTCTTGAAGATTTCAGAGTGGAAAATAATATGACCATCGCAAACACTGTTCAAATAGAACACTAGACGACTACTAACATGAACGTCAGCGGACAGCAGGACCAAGCCTCAAATTGACTATATCATCATACAAAACAACATGGAAATCAAGAATCTTTTGCATACAAATTCTTCCAAGCGCAGATTGTGACACAGATCTCCTGCTTCTCATGGCGTATGTAAATTGAAAACTTAAAAAAAGAAAAGAAAAAAAAAGAATTTAAAGCATCAGACCATCCGCTTCGATACTAATAAAATGTCAGCAGAGTACAGCATTGAAGTCCACAACACTTTAGAATTAAATACGTTTGGCGGTGCAGGAATAACTTACACCCAACGAACCAGCCAACTATGCAAGAGATGCTCTTGTAACTATCACATACAAACCCAGAAAAATGACAAAGAAATACGGTTATGCCTACATATCAGAACAAGCTGGCAAGTTAATTGAAAAAAAGGTAAATTAAACCAACAAAACACACTGCAAATGACAAATAAATATAAATACATTTCCAGGGAAGACTGACTCCTAAAAGTATTAAAAAAAACGCAAACTATCATATTTCGGACAGATAAGCAACACAATGGTTTCGAAAGATTAATCATGGAGGGAAAAGTTCCAGACAAGAGAATACGAGGCAGACCAAGACTACGACGAGCACATGACATCATAGACCTTCTGAATATGACACTAGAAAAACTGGGCAGCTTTCACACAACCGAGAAGCTTACAGAATGGAAATGAGGTAAACATTCTGTAAATAACACGTCACAATATAGAACCAGGGAAATGAGAAAAAAAAATCACAAGACAAAAGACATATTTCCACTATCCCGTTTATTTATGGTCGAATTCTACCATCTATATGTTATAGAACGCGCGTGTGTGTGTGTGTGTGTGTGTAATATATCTTCTTGATATATGTTATAGAACGTGTGTGTGTGTGTGTGTGTAATATATCTTCTTGATTCTTGATTAGAAAACTGGCCTCACAGCAAGTGGGGCATTCCCATAAGTGCTCTGCCCTCTGTTCCATCAGCCATTCGACTCGATGGTGTATCGAGTCCAACGCCGCCGAAACAGACGACGACATCAGGGCACAACTCTGGCCATTGCGACAGGTTTCTTTGTTGTTCCGCCCACCCAAGTCGTGCCCGTAACTAGTTCAAGCACAACGTCGGCCTGTCGGAACACCATGGTAACTGTTATCGAAGGTTACGACTACGGGATTGTATAGATGACGTGTCATGAAACGTCTATAAAAGTTTTCTGTTGCATGGTTGGTTTGTCTAGTGAGTCATTGGTGAAATCCACAGACACACATATATATGTTCATATGCTGCGGTGTTATGTAGATCTGAAGAACTCTCAACCTCACCTCTAAGGGATGCCTGGGACATATTACAATATATTCTTCATTATGTTTTTTTAGTAATGTTGCTTTTGCCTGCACTGTTCTGCTGATTATCGCGGTTGAACTGCTTCTATTTGATGTTATCGTTGTGAATAAATACTTGAATTATTGGACATGCTTGAGTCATTCACTTTAATCATGCACACTTGAGTTTTGAGTCATTCACTTTAATCTTGATATTGTTTCTTGCTAACACCCAAAAAATAAATAAATAAATAACTTGAAAGCGTTCAAACGGAATTGATCAGCATCGGCTCTCTTCTCGTTAAACATAATTTATTCGAATATTTAAATTGTATAGAATGAATTGAACATGGACAGTGATTTCTAACGTAGGTTTGTAAATTAGTTTCCAAGAATTAAATAAAAATATTTAACAAAAAGAGAAAATCTAACATAGAAGCCACCGATTTCTGAGACCAAATCTGTTCTCTTTGTTCCAGATTTATATGAAAAGTTCTTTCAAAAGCGAATTATTGGCAGATGTTCATGATATGATAATTAATTGTATATAAAAAAGTTCCTGTTTGGAATGGATATAGAACCGTCAAGTAACGCTGTGCCGATTTGGACAGCACGAATAGCCAAAAATATACACAAGAAAAAGCAAACAAAACGTATTTACGAAACAATTCTCGCTGCACTGATAATGAATATAGTTTGAATAGAATAGCTTATGAAGCCGGAACAACCCTTCGACTTTTAATTTGGTTTCTCATGTCATTGCTTTAAAAAAAATCCTTTTCTAGAATATCCCTTTCAATTTAGTTAGTGTATCCCCTTAATTCGTGCTTTCTAATTTAAAGTGGGCAATTTCTGAAAACACAAACAACTCTGTTCTATCGAAGTAACAGAAGGCAATTAAAAAGATGAATCATTTAGTGTTTGTATGTTTAATTTATTTTCACATATTGCAGTGTTAAACTGGTTTATTTGAGAAACATAATATCTTTCTCAATTTATTTCTGTTAAAAAATTGTATAATTGGAAGTCGTGCGTCAAATAAATATCCTTTTCTGTTGAGTGTTATTTTTTTAACGAAAATGTCATCCACAGTTAATAACGCATGTTTGTTTCGTTTTGCACGAATTATGAGCGATAGAGCTCTTGTTCGCTGTTTTCTATTTTGCGTGTGTGTGTGTGTTTCTGAGTTCTGCGGAGCATTTCTTAATACAAAGAAACGCCAAGTTTCAACTAAATGTAAGAAATCTATAACCTTTCAGCTGAATGTAAGAAAACCCTTTCAGCTGACTGTAAGAGAACTCCACCTTTCAGCTGACTGTAAGAGAACTCCACCTTTCAGCTGACTGTAAGAAAACCACATTTCAGCTGACTGTAAGAGAACTCCACCTTTCAGCTGACTGTAAGAAAACCACCTTTCAGCTGACTGTAAGAGAACTCCACCTTTCAGCTGAATGTAAGAAAACCCTTTCAGCTGACTGTAAGAGAACTCCACCTTTCAGCTGACTGTAAGAGAACTCCACCTTTCAGCTGACTGTAAGAAAACCACCTTTCAGCTGACTGTAAGAGAACTCCACCTTTCAGCTGACTGTAAGAAAACCACCTTTCAGCTGACTGTAAGAGAACTCCACCTTTCAGCTGACTGTAAGAAAACCACATTTCAGCTGACTGCAAGAAAACTTCAACTTTCAGAAGAATAAAAAAAACTATTTTTTAGTTGAATGTAAGAAAAATATAACTTTGAACTGGCTGTGAGAAAACTCCAACTTTCAGAGTGCATGTAAGAAAACTATAACTTTCAACTAAATGTAAGAAAACTATAACTTTCAACTAAATGTAAGAAAACTATAACTTTCAACTAAATGTAAGAAAACTATAACTTTCAACTAAATGTAAGAAAGTTATAACTGTCAACTGAATGTAAGAAAGTTATAACTGTCAACTAAATGTAAGAAAGTTATAACTGTCAACTAAATGTAAGAAAGTTATAACTGTCAACTAAATGTAAGAAAGTTATAACTGTCAACTGAATGTAAGAAAGTTATAACTGTCAACTGAATGTAAGAAAGTTATAACTGTCAACTGAATGTAAGAAAGTTATAACTGTCAACTAAATGTAAGAAAGTTATAACTGTCAACTAAATGTAAGAAAGTTATAACTGTCAACTAAATGTAAGAAAGTTATAACTGTCAACTAAATGTAAGAAAGTTATAACTGTCAACTGAATGTAAGAAAGTTATAACTGTCAACTGAATGTAAGAAAGTTATAACTGTCAACTGAATGTAAGAAAGTTATAACTGTCAACTGAATATAAGAAAGTTATAACTGTCAACTGAATGTAAGAAAGTTATAACTGTCAACTGAATGTAAGAAAGTTATAACTGTCAACTGAATGTAAGAAAGTTATAACTGTCAACTGAATGTAAGAAAGTTATAACTGTCAACTGAATGTAAGAAAGTTATAACTGTCAACTGAATATATGAAAACTCCAACTTTCAGCTGAATGTAAGAAAACTCTAACTTTCAGCTGAATATAAGAAAACCCCAACTTTCAGCTGAATATAAGAAAACCCCAACTTTCAGCTGAATATAAGAAAACCCCAACTTTCAGCTGAATATAAGAAAACCCCAACTTTCAGCTGAATATAAGAAAACCCCAACTTTCAGCTGAATATAAGAAAACCCGAAATTTCAGCTGAATATAAGAAAACTCCAACTTTCAGCTGAATGTAAGAAAACTCCAACTTTCAGCTGAATATAAGAAAACTCCAACTTTCAGCTGAATATAAGAAAACTCCAACTTTCAGCTGAATGTATGAAAAAAACCAACTTTCAGCTGAATGTATGAAAACCCCAACATTTGTCTGTGTCCAAGGTCAAGTGAGCACCGATGTGTTGTGTAGGACTTCATATGCCCATGCCTCAGGTACTCCGAATAAATAAAACACGTTGTTAAAACTTGCCAGTATTAACGAGTCCTTTATCAATTACACAGTCTTGTGTACGATTGATTTTGATTTTTTTCTGTGATTTTCATTCGCTTTCGACGCAAAGTGACAACTACAAATCGCGAAAATAGGCAAATAGCGGCACTTTTGAAGGCCAATCCATAGTCCACAAGGTTGCATAATTAACGTGGGACTTGCTATTAATGTGATATAGAATCCGTCAGATTTATCTATACCAGGCGCAGTCAGTAGATTAAAGGAGGGGAGAGGTATTTAAACCTTTTCTCTTTGAAAATCAGAATATGATTTATAGTTGTAGGAATTTAGCCAAAATACGGATAAACCGCGACCATTGACAGTATAGGAGACCTGTTCGCTAAAACGTACACATGAACTAATCTTCGATTTGAGTGAAATCTATTGGTTTACCTTGACTATTTTTGCATGCGACTTCAAGTATGTAAATAGCGACCTATTAAAAGTCGAACAATAATCAAAAACGTAACGAAAGGGGTCCAAATTAACTCAGCAAGTAGGCCTGTAGTGTAGATAGACACGGATGAAAACCCCCTCACACCACCCCTATTCTTTAACGATTTTCCAAAGAAGGACATCAGAGATCTCATGAAATTGGAAGGATTAGGCATGACAATAGGCGAATGACCTAAATGTTTTAATTTTTTGGTAACCACTCTCCCCCTATTACTAAAGAGGTAACTACAACCCTGCCAGACGCCATTTTGTCCATGGGGCGCGAACGGGGAAGTAAAAGAATCAAAATTTGGTTTTTGCTTACAATTTGTAAAAATTTACAAAAGGAAAGAAAACAAATAAAGAGGTGCTAAAAACACTTAATATGAAAAAAGAACTACTAAGAGAAATCAAGATCAGGCAAATTAAAATATTTTCGACACATTAAAAGACATGACACCTTATTGAAGACCTTACTTGAGAGTAAAGTCAAAGGGAAGCGAGCACGAGGTAGGCAGAGATACAAGTGGGAGAGTAACATCACACGATGGACAAGTTACAGTCTAGCAGAGTGCACCACTAAGACAAGAGCCAGGGGATGTTGGAGATCCGTTGCAGCCAACCTTCGTTGCGGAGACGGCACTTGATGATGATGATGATACAATTTGTGCCTCATCATCATCACGTGACATATTATTTCCCAGAGCGTAGTCTTCCTTATTGATCTGTTGAATTCTCCTCGGTCTTGAGCAAGCTGTCCCGCCTCCTTTAGGCACATGTGCAGGCATCCCTGTATGTCTTCTGTCCAACGGCGTCTTGGTCGGACTTTATCCCTGTTACTTAATATCATCCCCTCCAATATCACTCTCTCCATAACGATATTTCTCAACATGATCGAAAAAAACCTTGATTTTTCTTTATATGTTGTTTAGAAGCCAGCTCTCTTGGACGTTGATTGTGTTTAGCACCTCCTGGTTTGTTTTTGTGCCTACATACGTATTTTATAGTTAATAAATCTAAATATTATATCAATAATTAATCAATAATTAATTTAAATATTCATTTTTAGGGTTTGGGATACGGGTTAGGGTTATTTATGATTTACATTCTTCTTGATTCATTTACATAACTAATCCTAACCCTAACCCTAAAAATAGTTATATTCAAGTTAATAAATGATAAATATAAAACTGATAAACATAAACTGATAGACACATAAACTGATAAACATAGCCAAGGGAAATAATTACATAAGAAGGTATTAATTCCAAACCAGTTCCCAAAATGTATTTGCTGTAGATGTCGTAAAAAGCATCTAGGAAGTTTGATGGCGGTGTTAACGGTCACATCCTCATCCACTAAATGGTCAAGGTGTCGCAGAAATCATGCTGAGATTTAATATGCCGGATCGAAAGCCGTATATATCGCAACTCAGCTGTAAACCATGGTACGCCGAATTTTGTTTTCTGGAATTTATTGTGCTAATATAATATGATGTCGTAGAGAGACTCACATCACTGCTGATTCACATGGATCAGAATTGTGAAAGGAAATTTAAATATGTTTTAGCTATCAACTATCGCATTTAGTACTAAAGTTGTAAATATGTTCTGACTATCATATATTTTACTAAAGTTGTAAATATGTTCTGACAATCATATATTTTACTAAAGTTGTAAATATGTTCTGACTATCATATATTTTACTAAAGTTGTAAATATGTTCTGACTATCATATATTTTACTAAAGTTGTAAATATGTTCTGACTATCATATATTTTACTAAAGTTGTAAATATGTTCTGACTATCATATATTTTACTAAAGTTGTAAATATGTTCTGACTATCATATATTTTACTAAAGTTGTAAATATGTTCTGACTATCATATATTTTACTAAAGTTGTAAATATGTTCTGACTATAATATATTTTACTAAAGTTGTAAATATGTTCTGACTATCATATATTTTACTAAAGTTGTAAATATGTTCTGACTATCATATATTTTACTAAAGTTGTAAATATGTTCTGACTATCATATATTTTACTAAAATTGTAAATATGTTCTGACTATCATATATTTTACTAAAGTTGTAAATATGTTCTGACTATCTATCATATATTTTACTAAAGTTGTAAATATGTTCTGACTATCATATATTTTACTAAAGTTGTAAATATGTTCTGACTATCTATCATATATTTTACTAAAGTTGTAAATATGTTCTGACTATCATATATTTTACTAGAGTTGTAAATATGTTCTGACTATCATATATTTTACTAAAGTTGTAAATATGTTCTGACTATCATATATTTTACTAAAGTTGTAAATATGTTCTGACTATCTATCATATATTTTACTAAAGTTGTAAATATGTTCTGACTATCTATCATATATTTTACTAAAGTTGTAAATATGTTCTGACTATCTATCATATATTTTACTAAAGTTGTAAATATGTTCTGACTATCTATCATATATTTTACTAAAGTTGTAAATATGTTCTGACTATCTATCATATATTTTACTAAAGTTGCGAATGACGCAGAGTATCAAATAACAATTAACTTTGTTCTGTGTAGAGCTGCCTATGCAGATATTGTCGTCCTCCTTGCAATAGTAATGAGTAGGTAGAGGGTCTGTGGATATAGCGACGAAAAACAGCGAACGAATACCAAGCATGCGTAGCCATGGTTTGCTTTTAACGTGGTGACAAGCCTGCAAATATGAGAATCAGTTCTCTCGTACGGCTGACCTAGTATACTAGCGATATGGTTACATACATCCACCGTCATGTGGAAGTTGTAAAATCACAGAACGTATTTCAAAACGGTTTCATCAGACATGTCTTCTTCTGGAGTAATTCTGTACCGTACCAACACCGAGGTCGGTGTGTCCATTGATGAAAATAAAACAACGACGTATCACATTTATTTTCTCTAGACTACATCCTACTAAAACCATGATAATCAGCAAAGACACAGAAAAACAGGAGGTAAACATAAACATACAGGGAGAGAAACTACAACAAGTAAAACAGTATCAATATCTTGGACACATAGTCACAAATGATGGCAGATGTGAAACAGAAGTTAAAAGGAGAATAGGAATGGCTAAAAGTACCTTCAATGACATGAGGAAATTATTAATATCTAAACAAATTACAAACAAGTTAAAAATGAGAATTATAAAATGCTACATCTATTCCATATTAATGTATGGCTCAGAAACATGGACACTAAATAAACAATTAGAAGACAAAATTGATGCCTTTGAGATGTGGGTATATAGAAGAATAGGGAGAACATCATGGAAAGAGAAGAAAACAAATAAAGAGGTGCTAAAGACACTTAATATGAAGAAAGAACTACTAAGAGAAATAAAGATCAGGCAAATAAAATACTTTGGACACATTAAAAGACATGACACCCTATTGAAGACCTTACTTGAGGGTAAAGTCAAAGGGAAGCGAGCAAGAGGTAGGCAGAGATACAAGTGGGAGAGTAACATTACACGATGGACAGGTTACAGTCTAGCAGAGTGCACCACCACGACAAGAGACAGGAGATGTTGGAGATACGTTGCAGCCAACATTCGTTGCGGAGACGGCACTTGATGATGATGACATCCTACTGAAAATCTGGTAGGACAATTGTCCTGCTTTAAGAGAGCTCCAGTGGGAGTATGAGAATGAAAGCTGCTTGACGTCTACACTATCAGACACGTCTTCTGGATTAATTCTGCACTGTACCCTAGTCTGGATGGAGTTCTTCTTGGGTTTTATATCTTCTTGAAAGTTGATAGTTGTGCTACTCTCTCTGTCTCTCTGTCTCTCTCTCTCTCTCTCTCTCTCTCTCTCTCTACAGCGAGAAGTTCTGCGGGATAAGCTCAGAAATATGGTCAGCAGCTTCACAAAATATAATGGAGTGACAGAAAGTTGCATTCTGTGTATGCATTTATTTAGACATGAACAGTCGAGGGTGAAAGGAGGAGAAGAGGTAAAAAGAAAGAAAAAAAGAAAAAAAAGTGGATTGATAACATCAAGGAATGGTCTGTACGTGATTGCTTTTATCCTCCTCCGAATGGTTGAGGATAGAGTCGTTTGTTCAGCCTTTTTGTATTGATGTATTCAGTGTGACACCCCTACGATCCTGACGGATTATGTATTTTATTATTATTATGATTATTATTATGTATTTATTCTCTGTTGTGTCCTGTCCTCAGAAGTACAATTACACATGTTCTTCTTTCTTGAACAGGTGCTCTAAACCCGGTGCTAGGAGCAGCATGTTGCTCTGGTAATTGCATGTGGTGTTCCACTATGTGATTTTAAAGATGCTAGTCGCACTAACTTTCTCTTCTTCTTCTTTTGTTCGCTTATAATGTCTATATTTGCAGTGTTGTTTCTTGTATGAATTGGACAGTGTTTTCCATTTCTTGTTTTGTACTATAAAGTTTAACATTAATTGGTGTATTAAAAAGCCAGTATGTGCATCTTAATGTGTCATAGTTTGCACATTCTTGAAGGATATGTTCTGAAATCTGGTTGGCTTGCCCACATGTACACTTTGCTGTTGTGCCAATTTTAAATTTTGTATACATATGGCCGTTTAGTCTATTGTGTCCAGTTCTGAGTCGAAATATGATGACCTGTTCTTGTCTGTTAAGTAGGTGGTAGTCGTCCCGTGGAGGTAAGTTAGGCTTTCGTTGTGCCTTTATCATGGATTTCTTTTGGTGATAGCTGATTGGTACATCCGGTTGCTGCATGTTATAACCTTCCTTGGCGAGTTTATCAGCTCTCTCATTTCCTGCTATTCCACAGTGTGATGGAATCCATTGCAGTATAATTCTTCACCTATTTTGCACTATGGACAATACCTCTTTTAACTCTGGTAGTTTATTGGATTGTAGTGACTCTAGTACTGATCTTGCATCTGTAAGTATTAGAATAGGATATGCGGCCCTGTCCGATGCTAACAGTTTCTCTGCAGCTGCACAAATAGCTATGATTTCAGATTCATAGTTGTTGCAGTAATTCCCCGTTGGTATACAAGTGGTATCAGTGGTGCCATCTGGGTATCGCACTAACAATAATAATTCTGTTTACAATTCAAACTTTGTTGTACATACTAAAACTATTGGTATTAATGATTACAACCCACAATTATTGGAAGGGGAGGGGGAGGGGGGGGGGGGTGAAAGAACAAAAGAGTGGGTGTATACGGCGCAATGAAGAAAGTTATATATTTAATTTTCACTTTCCGTTTGTCTTTCATCTTATGAAAGGGTGTCAGGGTGTTCGCACACGCAGTATTACATGTGACCGTCACTCGCCTTCTGAAAAAGGTTGATGCAATCTAGTATATATAGTGGAAATCAACTTTTTTAAGAGTTATTTTTTATATCTGATGAGGACCGTAATATAAGACCTTTGATGGGATTTGGGGGGGGGGGGGGAATAAAAAAACGCTCTTCACTTAGATTTTTTTGGAGGAAGCCGAAAGCTGCCGAGAAAAGAAGGAGTGTTAATCATCTATTTTACTTGTTTCATATTGCCAGGTAAACCATCTATTTTACTTGTTTCATATTGCCAGGTTAACCATCTATTTTACTTGTTTCGTATTGCCAATTATCATGCTCTGTTTTTACTAAAAATTGGAGGATGTAGTGTGAATTCTTCAGCCCCCCCCCCCCCCCTCCATGTCTGCGGGTTTGATTCTTGTAGTTTAGTGTATTGCTTTCTTGCATGCATTTTTCATAGCACTTGCTGAATTGCGGTGTATAATTTAGGAACCGTTTTCAAATAATCCCACATAGTGAGTACTCCCTAGTGCAGTGTTTCCCAACGTGGAGCCCACACAACACAGGGGAGCAAATTGATTTTTCCGGTAGGCAATTCGAACACGTTGTAATTAGGCTTCATTTAGGAATAATTTAATTTTTGAATATAAAATAATATGTATATAGGTCTAGTTACACTGGGGCGGGGGGGGGGGGGATCATAATTTTAGAAAGACTTGAGCGGGGCATGGCAAAAAAATGTTGGGAAACACTGTCCTAATGAATGCCATAGTGAGTACTAAAACACAGCACCAAAGATACACATTCAAACAGTAGTTTAGGTGCAAGCGAAAAACATCGCACGAGTTTAGTCACATTTCCGTGAAAAAACTCACGTGAAGTCAAAAACAAGTGTATTTGAATATAAGGATTTCCCGCCGAAGACGGATGTGTCGGGCCATTGGCGCAAATAAAACGGCGACACAACGCATTTCCATTTTCTGGACTACATCCTGCTGGAAATCTAGCAGGACCATGATCCAGCTAGATCCAGTTGGAGTTTGAGAATGAACACAGAAGAAGAATATAAGGATTTAGGAAACAGTGTTAGGAACAACCTAACATACTAAAGATGTAAAGGCTGGTGTGACAAAGAATCACGAGGAGAAAAAAAAACAGAGGTACGTAGGAAGTACTGAAGCAAAATACAAAACACGCTAATGACATGAACATAAATAAATGACGTTTAGACTAAAGAGTCTTCATCAGGATAAACGCTGCCAGCAAGAAATGAATATTACAGAGAATGATGATGTAAGAGAGGAGCAAAAGAAGATGATAAGGGAGATGAGAGAAGAAAAAAACAACAGAGAAACGCAACAAGTGCCTTTTTTTTCCTTTTCTGTTTTTTTTCTTTTTTTCTCTTGTGTTCTTGCCGTATTTGTTTTTTTTACTTTTGTTCTCTTGTGTTCTTGTCGTATTTGTTTTTCTCTTATTTTTTTTCATTCCTCTTACATTATGATTCTCTGTTTGTAATATTCATTTCTTGTTTGCTTTTATGACTTGATGAAGACTCTTTTGTCGAAAGGTCGTTATTTTCTATTGCTAAAAAGAGAGACTGCAATGGTTCGGCCACTTAATGAAAATGAAACCTTATTTACCAGCGGCAAGAGCATACAACATGAAAGTGGAAAAAGCAAGATACAGAGGAAGACATAGAAGAAAGTGGACTGAAGGAGTTACCAGCATTCTGAGGCGTCAAAATATTACTGCATATCACGGGAGCCACGAAAATCGTCATTCAATCCTTCGACAATTACGGCAAAAGCGGAGAAAAGACAATAAATAGATAGATTCGATTTCATCTTCGACTTTATCATAGATTTGACCGCCGAAAACGAATATATCGGGCCATTGGCGCAAATAAAACGGTGACACAACGCATTACCATTCTCTGGACGACATCCTGCTGGAAATCTACTAGGACCATTGTCCAGATACAAGAGAGATCCATCGGGAGTTTGAGAATGAACACTGAAGAAGAAGAATAATAGACTTGCAGTTAATATAATATTACAAAATATTCTGTTAACATTATAGCAGAAAAACAAATATCCATTCTTAACAGTTAGTAACAATCAAATCTTGGACATAAAATAGGCCCACAAATGTCTGAAGAAGAAAGCTAAAAAAAACCAACTTCAAACACAAAATGGCCTCCGTGGTAGCCGATTCTTTTTTTGTTTTCTGAATTGTGAGAACGTACATGTTCTAAATTTAGTAACGGCCCAGGTGCAGCCCCTAGTCAGTAATGGCACGTGGCGGCACGCGACCTGCCACGCGCCGGTATTCCCGTTCTTGGTGACACGACGCGCAAGTGTGCTCCAACCTGGACTTGTTCTCAGACCAGGATGTTTCATTATTGATCCAAGTTTTTGTTTTTATAATTTCCTTAACAGAGAAAGAGGGGGATAAGGGGGAGGAGGAGATGGAGACAGAAAGGTTTATTTCTTCTTTTCGTTGGCAGTTCTTGAACTATGTACACACAGAAACTTTGGTTTTATTGATAATGTCGATGTATTTGCAATTTCTCCAAGTCTCTCATGTAGTTATTTTCTGTGGATGTGTATCTTTGTAGGTTACCGCTTAGACTGTCCATAAATTATGTCAACAATATTTTTGTCCAATTTTTGACCCCCTCCTCCCGTATTGGTAACAACTATCAAGAATGTATTTAAGAACAGAAAGTGGCTTTTCCAGCTGGTTCTCAGTAACAACGGGAGTAAAACAAGGATGTGTTTTGTCCCCAGTACTGTTTTGTATCGCGATTGACTGGGTGATGAGGAAATGCACACACCAAAAACAACTAGGAATCAAATGGGTAAACAACAAGACTTTGAAAGATCGAACCTTCGCATATGATATTGCTCTCCTGAGTTCAACACACCAAGCACTCCAAGAAAAAACAGAAAGACTCAAATTTTTTGCACAACAGATAGGCCTTCAAATAAACACACATAAAACGAAAAAAAAAGAACTTTACCGGCCTGACAGAATCAATTAAACTAGATGATAATATACTAGACAACGTTTCAAATTTCGTATATTTGGGAAGCAAGATAACAGCAGACGGGGATACAACCTCAGAAATCAAGACTCGAATTTCACCTCGGAGAAGGCCACTCCACAAACCTCCGATGTCTTGCGGGCAGTGCTAGGATGTCCAAGAACATGGATAGGAAGACTCCATAACTTCCCTCACCGAAGACGGAACATGTCAGCCTGAATAGGCGTGGGTACCCAGCAATGGAAATGGGACATGTACGCATTATACAGTTAATGATTATGCTCGGATTTATTACACGAAGTGGGGCTGCCCCTGTGGTTCATCGCCAGGCAGGAGGAGCTCCGGACCCCCAGCCTCGAATGGGTCCACCAAAAGCTACTGATGATGACTCTGTGTATCGGGGACCCGGGATTAAACAGAGTAGAGCAACCGGCCAAACCAATCATGACAACAAAAACACAATCAAAATTATGCAGTGGAACAGTGAGGGTGTGGCTAAGAAGAAATTAGAACTGCAGAATTTCCTTCAAAAGCAAAAGATTGATGTCTTGTGCATTCAGGAGACACATCTTAATGACAGCAACAGATTCTCCATCAGAGGCTTTGAATGCTTCAGATTAGATAGATTAGGTCACAAAGGAGGGATCATCACAATGGTACGAAATAACATACCTACTACAGAAATCGCACGTAACCCAGAGGACTCAGAACATCTCACCATCAAATTACATACAACCCCAAAACCACTGATTATCACAAATTTCTACTGCCCAAACAACAAAAAATTACACCTCAGGACAATACCTCTCACATCATCAAATCATATTATAGTTGGAGATTTCAACAGTCATTCCCCAAGCTGGGGTTACCCAACTATGGACTTGAGAGGAGAAGAAATAGAAGACTGGATGATAGAAAATAGGCTAATCCTTATAAATGAACATCTATCAGAGCCAACCTTTTACTCCAGACGATGGAAATCTCAGAGCACTCCAGATCTGGCCATTGCAACAGAAGACATCCAACGTGTGACAGAAAGAGTAGTGGCACAACAGCTTGGTGGGAGTGACCACAAGCCCGTAATATTAACAATAAAAGGGAACCACAAGACAGAAAAGCAACAACACAAAATCGCTAGCTGGAACTACAAAAAGGCTAACTGGGACACTTACCAACGCCTTACAGAGGAAAAACTACTAACACATCTTACAGCAAGAAATATACGGAAAGATGCAAAATTAATAACAGGAATAATCCTGGAAGCTGCCAACAACAGTATACCTAGAGGAAGAAGACAAAACTACAAACCCTTCTGGAACAAAAAACTCCAGGCTATGCATGATGAAGCCTCTGCTGCAAGATCCAAGATGGAAACTAGACCAACAGAAACCAATATCACTGAACACAATAGACTGCAAGCAATTTTCAGGAGAGAAAAGCTAAACAGCATTAGATCCAGCTGGAAAGAAAAAACAGCAACACTCAACATGGAAAAAGACTCAACAAAAATGTGGAAACTTATCAAGTGTCTCAATGAAGAAAACAACCCCCAAAGTAGTATCATCATAGAAGACAAGGGGAAGTCCTACACTGGCACACAAGCTGCAAATATTCTAGCAGACTCCTATGCTGAAGAAAGCAAAATTAAGATAACTAGAACAAGAACTGCTGAAGTAAGACGAGAGACAAAAAACCTTGTAAATAAAGATCAACCTTGCCCAGGCACAATGACCTCACCTTTTCACAAATCAGAACTTAACATGGCAATTCAAAATCTAAAAAAGAAGAAAGCCCCTGGACCCGATGGAATCACAAATGAAATGCTCCAACACCTAGGTCCTGTGGGTAGAAGCAGAATCCTAGACCTTTTTAATGAATCATGGGCGCAAGGGATCTTCCCAGAAGAATGGAAAGAGGCAGAAATAATTCCAATTGCCAAGAAAGGAAAACCAAAAACCAACAAAACAAGTTACCGCCCTATCAGTCTACTTAGTTGCTTAGGAAAGGTCATGGAAAAAATGGTGAATAACAGACTCTTAAACTACCTGGAGGAAAACAATCTTCTAGATGACTGCCAATCAGGCTTCAGAAAACACAGATGCACTGAGGACCAAACAACATACCTTGCCCAGGAAATAGAAGATGCTTTCCAGAAAAAATCAAAACTCCTAGCCACCTTCTTTGACCTCACAAAGGCCTTTGACAAAGTCTGGAAAGAGGGGCTATTGCTAAAACTTGCCCAGAAAGGAATCAGAGGCAAAATGTTTCAGTGGATAAAAAGCTTCCTACGAGGCAGACATGCAAGAGTCAAACTCCAGGGAATGAAAAGTAAAATGGTCAACATAACAGAAGGTGTCCCACAGGGAGGAATTCTGTCCCCCACACTCTTTATAGTTTTTATAGACGATCTGCCAAAACTATTCACACCACATGTACATAGAGCTCTCCATGCAGACGATCTTGCTATCTGGACCCAATCAGAATACATTGGAGTTGCAAAAGTTAGAATGCAGGAGGCAATAAACAAAGTTGAAGAGTGGGCAAAAACCTGGGGTGTTCAAATAAACAAAAGTAAGACCGTCACTACACTTTTCACCCTCTCCACAAAGCCTGAAAATTATACTCTCACTCTAGACAATACCCCACTCCCAAAAGAAAACACCCCAGTCTACCTGGGGCTAAAATTTGACAAAAGACTTACTTGGGGATCACACATTGAAGAGACAGAAAATAAAGCCACACGCAGACTACAAATAATGAAAAAACTATCTGGGACAGATTGGGGAGCCAACATAAAAACCATAAGACAAGTCTATGTAGGTCACATTCGTCCAACTCTGGAATATGGATTGACCACATATGCAACAGCAGCAAACACCAATCTTCAAAAGCTGGACAAAATTCAAAATGCAGGTCTCCGAATCATAACAGGAGGACTAAGGAGCACACCTATAACATCAATGGAAGCAACAGCAGGATTACAAAACCTAACAGACCGCAGGGATGAGAAAATCACAATAATGACAGAAAAATTTAGACGTCTGAAACATCACCCTATGCATGAAAAAACAAAAGAACTAACAAAAAACAGACTGAAAAGACCAAGCTTCAATCACCTATCAAAAAAACTTATGAAAGCCAATAAAGAAGTAACCAGCAACAATCTGGATGAATGGGAACAGCTAGAAGCATATTGCAACATCACAAACACTTCACCCATATATACAGCAAAACTTACAATACCAGGCATTGAGAGCAAAACTATGGAAACCCCTACTGCCCTTAAGGCAAAAACACTTGATCACCTAGACACCCAATACCCTACCTCACAGTGGATTCATGTCTTCACAGATGGATCATCAGAGGGTGCAGTAAAGAAAGGAGGAGCTGGGATACTAATACTCATACCAAACACCCCAAAACTAGAACTCTCAATTGCTACTGGCAAATTATCAACAAATTACAGGGCAGAGCTACAAGCAATCTTGGAAGCATCAAAGGCTCTAGAGGAACGGAGGCTCAAAGGAGCTAACATAGTCTTCTTGTGTGACTGCATGTCAGTACTCCAAACCATCCAAAAGGAACCTAAAGATCTCCTAACAAAAACAACTGTAGAACTTCTAAATCAACTATCTGCCAACAATAAAGTTGTGCTGCAGTGGATCCCTGCACACTGTGGAATAGCAGGAAATGAAGGAGCTGACAGACTGGCAAAAGCAGGTGCAAAAAAGGAACAATTCCACCACAGAATATCACTGACTGAAGCAAAAACCCTCATCAAAGGAATATACAAACATACATGGAGTCAGAGAACAGGCAGTAACTTTCCACAGGACTCTATTCTAAAGCTAAACAGGTCACAACAAACCACAATTTTTAGACTTCGCACAGGACACTGCAGACTACAAGCACATCTCCACAAAATTAAGGCTGCCCAAACTGACCAATGCCCATGTCAAAAGGGTCCCCAGACTCCAGAACATATTCTGCAGACATGCCCACTCTTTGATGACGTGAGAACCAAAATATGGCCTCAAGAGACAGATCTGAAGGTGAAGCTGTGGGGCAACCGTGAGGACCTCCTGCTGACGACTGAATTCATGGAGGCGGCCCACCTTCCTGTATAGACTTATGAGCATAGGAAACTGATCGCAGAAGAAGAAGAAGAATTTCACCTCCAACACATTTAACAAACTCTCAAACATCTGGAGATCGAAGATCGCAAGTAAACACATCAAACTGCGACTATTCAATGAAAGTGTGATTCCATCATTGACATATGGATGTGAAAGTTGGAAATCTACCGCAATAATGGATAAGAAGTTAGTTGCCTTCGAGAATAGATGCCTCAGAGAAATCACAAATACGAATTGGAAAGACTTCAAATCAAACGACATACTAAGAGAGGAGATAAAACAATAATATGTGACGAACATCATCAGAAAACACCGCTGGACATACAACGGCCACGTACTTAGAATGAAGGAAAATAGAATCCCACGACAATCCTTCATGTGGACACCAGACGGGAAAAAGATAACAGGGAAGGCCAAAAACAACGCTCAGAGGAACATTTATGAATGAATTAAAATCAACAGGCATAAATGCACAAGACCTGCAATCCTTGGTAACTGACCGACAGGCATGGAGAACTGTTTGGTGTATTGCAGTCTTACGGGACATGTTCCGTTTGGCGTATTGTAGTCTTGCTAGCTGCTTCCTAACTAGTCACACATTATAGCTTCCTAACTAGTCAAACATTATAGCTTCCCAACTAATCTCACACAGTATATATTCTCAAATACAGTCTCACAGTTATAGTTTCCCAACTACAGTCTTTCAAGCACACTTCAAATACAGTCTCACACATTATAGCTTCCTAACTGCATTCTCACACATTATAGCTTCCTAACTAGTCACACATTATAGCTTCCTAACTGCATTCTCACACATTATAGCTTCCTAACTAGTCACACATTATAGCTTCCTAACTAGTCACACATTATAGCTTCCTAATTAGTCACACATTATAGCTTCCGAACTAGTCACACATTATAGCTTCCCAACTAATCTCACACAGTATATCTTCTCAAAAACAGTCTCACAGTTACAGCTTCCCAACTACAGTCTTCCAAGCACACTTCAAATGAAAACAAAACAATTTAGATAGGAAATGTTATTGCTAATCGACAATTATGGATTCCCTTCAAATACAAAAAAAAATAATGTATATACAAAATACCCCCAAAAAGTTGAAATAAGTTACAGTGGATCTGAAAATGTTAGCTATTTAGGGGCTGGAATAACATATGCGGGTTCACAAAACACTAATTATATAAATCAGTGGTTCTCAACTTTTTCCAAGTCCTCCAAACTCTTACTTTTGGGACAATATATGCTTCGTCGTCCTTCCAAGACCAAAATTAACAGAAATAGTCGACACTCTTTAGGGCTCATCAAGGCCGGGCTTCTAATGTTTATATATATGCTAAATTTGGTTTAAAATGTTTCCCAAAGTCTTATATTTATTCTGCGTGGCCCGAGAGTGATGAAATAGCCAGTGTTGAGAACCACTGATATAAAAGAATCCAAAGGAAAAAAACCCCGTAAAAACTCAGTTTTGATATAAAGGCACTGTAGTCCCGCTGAAGGAGTCGTCTGCATAATGATTCAAAAATTGCATTATTGCAACAATATAATTAAAACAAATCATCTTCATTATCACCAAGTGGCATGCCAACTGGCGTAGGCGATCATGGTACTCCACAACTCTCTATCTTCATTATCTTGAACATATTTTTTCATATTATTAGTGTTTCTTGATTATTTTTTCTTTTCCTCAATATAATATATCTATAATTTGTGTGTAGTATTGTTAGTATTCTTTATCAAGATCCTTGTTGGCTCACTGTCATGTCGACATACTAAACTATCCAATATTTTATCGAGCTGCCGTCCTCTGTCTCTTTTTACCTTTAATCTTTCCCGTTGTCGCTATGTTTACTAAATCTCATCCTAAAGTGCTCACCCCCTCCCACAAAAAAGATTGTCTCTTTCTGCTGTTTTCAGGTAAACACATTTCAGCATGTGACAGATTCAGTGCCTGTTTGTTAGTGTTTGTTTCTGTTCGGATTATTCCCATCATTCTTCTATAGAACCATATCGGATCTTTCACTCTCCTGCTCACTTATTGTCCATGATTTGCATCTATATGATATAGAATACAAAATTTACAAAAAGTGAAAGTTGCCCCGAGATACAACATTATCTTATACAACATAAAAGTTTCCCGGAGATACAACATAAAAGTTGCCCGGAGATACAACATAAAAGTTGCCCGGAGATACAACATAAAAGTTGCCCGGAGATACAACATAAAAGTTGCCCGGAGATACAACATAAAAGTTGCCCGGAGATACAACATAAAAGTTGCCCGGAGATACAACATAAAAGTTGCCCGGAGATACAACATAAAAGTTGCCCGGAGATACAACATAAAAGTTGCCCGGAGATACAACATAAAAGTTGCCCGGAGATACAACATAAAAGTTGCCCGGAGATACAACATAAAAGTTGCCCGGAGATACAACATAAAAGTTGCCCGGAGATACAACATGAAAGAACACATCTATCTGCATGATTTCATCTTCCGGGATGTATATAGGATTGTTGCCACTGTGTGATTGAGACTGCAAATCATTATTATCACAACGACGTGTACATGGTCAGATTGTTCATTTACCCCCTAAACAAAACAAAAACACAACCAACAAGACAGTTTTATAGAGGTCGAAATCTGTCTGTCATAAGATAAATATCAGAGACATATTCGAAGTATACAACCAATCGATCGATCGATCAATCGATCAATCAACCAATCAATCAATCAATCAAGTGTCATACCAAGTGGCGTGGGAGATCATGCTTCTCCACTACTCTCCATCTCTTGTGTTGTTAATGTTACGATTACAGTTCATAAGTTCATTTAGTGACATCGTTTTGTGACACAGTGACAACACATCCAGACATTTATCTCTTTCATCTCTATCTGTTCTTCCCTTGATCTTTCCGGTGGTAACTGAGTGTTCAATTTTTGCTTTTCTCGTCACATGCCATAACAATCTTGTTTGTTTCTAATCTTAAGTATACAATACACAGTTTATAAACTTACAATACACAGTTTATAAACTTACAATACACAGTTTATAAAGGCGAATGTGAATCAGTTTTCTTTAGGTGAAATACGTCCCTGTCAACAAATAGCGATAAATCCACACCCCTTTTTTAAAATACTGAAAATCAGTACCCTGGTCACCAAACAGCTGGTAAAATAAGTACCATGGTCACCAAACAGCTGGTAATTTAAGTACCCTGGTCACCACATAGCTGTTAAACTAAGTACCATGGTCACCAAACAGCTGATAATTTAAGTACCATGGTCACCATACAGGTGGGGATTTAAGTACCATGGTCACCATACAGGTGGGGATTTAAGTACCATGGTCACCATACAGGTGGGTATTTAAGTGCCATGGTCACCAAACAGCTGGTAAAGGAAGTACTCTGGTCTCCAAACTATTGGTAAAAGATTCCATTACCAAAATATGGTGATGTTTTTTTTTATCACTTACGATCTTAAAAAATCTTAGGTACTAGACGTCCGTGTGTGTGTGTATTGCCAAGGTCCGAAAACGGAGCAAAGAATACTGACACTGTTACATGTCATGCACAACGTAATAGGCGACTAAGAGGTTTTGTATCTGGAATTGGTTATCCCATTCAATAGAGGGTCAAGTGATTCAGAACATATGCTGGAATCTGACGTGTCATGAAGAAAGGAGGTATCGCAGCCAAGCTATAAACCATGGCACAAGGCTTTCCGCTCTCCTTGTTTAAATCTTGTTAATCTGCAGGCGTTTGAGAACGAAAGCAGAAGACGGTACCAGAGAAAATCTGGGAAAAGTGAAGGCTGCTGAACTAGGCACGACTAGGGGCTCTTAGACACAATGTTCAAGACTTCTTATTTCGACAACCCGATGGGGATTGTTTTGGTAACAAAATTGTCTGCGAAAGTATGCAAGGATTTCTGTTATTGTGAAGAATGTTGAAAAACTAGAGTTGTCTGAAAGAGGAGGGTCAAACAATTCATGTTTAGTCTGACCTGGAGATTATAAGGGACGATCAACACAGTTCCACCTGGATTATATATAACTCTTTAATTTGCAGCATTGCACTAGCTACCAGATAGCTTTCTTGTATGAATATTGTTGCAGCATTGCACTAGCTACCAGATAGCTTTCTTGTATGAATATTGTTGCAGCATTGCACTAGCTACCAGATAGCTTTCTTGTATGAACATTCTTGCAATATTGCACTAGCTACCAGATAGCTTTCTTGTATGAACATTCTTGCAATATTGCACTAGCTACCAGATAGCTTTCTTGTATGAACATTCTTGCAATATTGCACTAGCTACCAGATAGCTTTCTTGTATGAACATTCTTGCAATATTGCACTAGCTACCAGATAGCTTTCTCGTATGAATACTCTTGAAGCTATGCACTAGCTACCAGATAGCTTTCTTGTATGAATACTCTTGAAGCTATGCACTAGCTACCAGATAGCTTTCTTGTATGAATACTCTTGAAGCTATGCACTAGCTACCAGATAGCTTTCTTGTATGAATACTCTTGAAGCTATGAACTAGCTACCAGATAGCTTTCTCGTATGAATACTCTTGAAGCTATAAAATAGCTACCAGATAGCTTTCTCGTATGAATACTCTTGAAGCTATGCACTAGCTACCAGATAGCTTTCTCGTATGAATACTCTTGAAGCTATGCACTAGCTACCAGATAGCTTTCTCGTATGAATACTCTTGAAGCTATGCACTAGCTACCAGATAGCTTTCTCGTATGAATACTCTTGAAGCTATGCACTAGCTACCAGATAGCTTTCTCGTATGAATACTCTTGAAGCTATGCACTAGCTACCAGATAGCTTTCTCGTATGAATACTCTTGAAGCTATGAACTAGCCTAGATAGCTTTCTTGAATGAACATTCCTCTTTCTCAAACTCGTTCGTTCTCAAACTCCTGCAGATGACCAAGATGCAGTCCGAGAGTCGGCGAAGGCTGACTCCTCCAAGTGGAGAGCCAAAAGTGGAACAGCAACAGTCTTGCAGAGAAACATTACTCACTGTATGATTACACACGATAGCAATAATATATTAGAGATCTAAACAATTCCTTCCTCATTACAGGTCCTGCCAACTACTTGACATAGCGTCAACCATCATGGCTGATGTGACTGATCCACGTTTTTCATTGGTCACTTTCTGTATGCTTCTTGTCGCCAGCCTATGAAAAGTCAGATCAGGAAAGATGAGTAACACTGTAACTAGTTGACAGGAAATGTAACCAGATGTGGTCTAATCCTGTAGTATGTGGCTTCATAATTATTTCCTTTATACAGCTGTAGTTTAAAAAAAAAACATTTTGAGAACAAATGGCATAGACAATTAGGTTCATTAAAAATAATTGAGGTTCTATGGAATATGGGAAATATAAATAACAGCCGGCGCCGACAACAAAAAACAACAGTGTTCTAGTGATAGGAAAACACACATTTGAAATATTAATAATATTACAGTATTAAATATTGAATTTCAAACATTGGATCAGGGAAAGAAAGATATACATTTCAATAATTGCTGGTTTTAAAATATAGGGCCCCAGACCATACTCGGCCCGAGATGGATTTGAGAGAGGTTCGCGAAACGAAACAAAATATAAAAACTAAAATGTCGACGAGATGTTTCAATTTTAGATTCAGGTAAAGTATATTTCCAATAAGGACAGCTTAGCTGTAGAGAATATCCAACATATTCTGCAGACAAGGCAGTTCTTATGTGTGGAGACAAAAAATGTTTGATCAACCAACGTGTGTATATATGTCTCGTAGTTATAACATAGTATTGTTCGGAGATAATATACTGGTAAGTCAGAACTACATGTAAGCCACAGATACTGGTAAGTCAGAACTACATGTAAGCCACAGATACTGGTAAGTCAGAACTACATGTAAGCCACATATACTGGCAAGTCAGAACTACTTGTAAGTCAGAACTACTTGTAAGTCACATAATCTGGTAAGTCAGAGATACTTGTAAGTCAGAACTACCTGTAAGTCAGAACTACTTGTAAGTCACAGAACCTGGTAAGTAAGGAGACCTTAAGGCAGTCGATGGTGCATTAAAAATTTTTCTGACATCTCCTGTAGTTCTGATGGGTTCAAATCGTATTGACGTTGCCTTCTCTTGGAGCTAATCAACATAGCCCATTAGTGCACATTAGAACAAAACTTAATAGAGACATCTGTGTAAGAAAGATTTGTTAGTCTAGAATCCAAACCTTCAGAATATCTACACTCCATAGAACGATTAAATACTCTCTTGAAAATTCAAAGAATCAAAAACGTAATGGAACGTTTAAAGAAAGACAATTCAGCATAATTATGCGGTCTGAAACATCGATAATCATCAAACGCTTGTTCTTGCTGTGAGATAAATCTCTATGCATGTACTGCTATTGGTGGTTTAGAAAAAAGATAAAGTTTCACTAAAGTTGACGTCAACAATACAGTTTTTATACGCTAATTAAATTTTATGAATTTGAGACATGTTTCTAAAAACGTGAAACAAAACATAGTTTTTAAAATATTATTTATGCTAAACAAATTTGTTTAGCGGCACAATTTATTCATTTTATTTATGCTAAACAAATTTGTTTAGCGGCACAATTTATTCATTTTATTTATGCTAAACAAATTTGTTTAGCGGCACAATTTATTCATTTTATTTCTGCTAAACAAATTTGTTTAGGGGGACTTTATTTTCTTCACAGCCCCCTAATGAATTTTGTTTGAACATGACGCATTAAGCAGGAGGGGGGAAGGGGAAGCCCCTGAATCATGACGGGGGGGGGGGAGGGTCAACAATTGGCAATAAATTGTTGGCGTAATATATAAATAGCCTCTGTAGGCACAAGCTGTGATATTATTTCTGTTAAAGTAAGGCCAGAAATGAATTGTCGTTAACACTAGAAACAGACAACATAAACATATCAATGAGCAATAGTGAACTAATAGAGCTAACTTTCACGGCACTCGAGGAGAACATAACATGCATCATATTGGTTTTATACTAATATATCTCAACAAAATATACTGAATTTTCTCCTCTTCCCTTTGCCTGGGGGTTCCAGAAAAGTGATATTTGCCTTGCGTGCCGGCCTCTCATCAGTTGTTGGTAGAATACCTTATTCAGGAAGTCGTCATCAACTCAGCACTTTTTGGCTGTAGGTATATTCTAGGCAATATAAATATCTTCAGTAGATTGTCATTGCTTTATGAGCAGTACATATGCACAGATGCATGCGGCGGGTTTTGAATCTGATACTTTGGCTTTTTGAGAAGAGCTCTGTACCACTCGGACACATAGCAGGACATACTGTCAGTAAATAAGTCAGTTTTAAGCCGAAGGGATGTAACCAATGAAAATGTATATAAACTGAACACAGTAGATTCCCCTTTCATTATATAATGTCAGTTCCGATGTTAGCACATAATGTTTTTATTTAAAAAAAAT
Organism: Meghimatium bilineatum; assembly: GCA_034231615.1. Lineage (NCBI taxonomy): Eukaryota > Metazoa > Mollusca > Gastropoda > Stylommatophora > Philomycidae > Meghimatium > Meghimatium bilineatum. The sequence goes on along the minus strand of CM067319.1, from coordinate 74,400,095 downwards.
ATTTAAAAAAATAGGAAAGTTGTGTTAATTTCAAAACTCCATAGATATATATGACAACTATAACGGAGCTTTACAAAAGAGTCACTGTCATACAGTTCAGGTCAGACAGTATGAAAACTGATATCTCTTTCGTTATCATGTCAGATAGTTTAAAGCCTAGTGTTGAAGCTTTCTGGTCAAGCTTCTCTCTCCTGCTTAGGTGAGTTAGTTTAAGTCATGATAAAATCATGATTATCATAATAAAATCATGATTAAGTCATGATAAAATCATGATTAAGTCATGATAAAATCCTGATTAAGTCATGATAAAATCATGATTAAGTCATGATAAAATCATGATTAAGTCATGATAAATGTCTGAGCTAGAAAGTCCTTGTGTTGGCGGGATAATAAAGGAGAGCAACAGCTACTAACACCGGCACAGCCATCTTAGTCAATCTGCAAACCAGGATAAGACACATCTTATTGTACCAACTACATTCTTCTAACCAGCAGGAGATTTAGATCTAGCGCAGAAGAAGCAGAGACGGAATCAGTGCAATGGGTCTTATAGTTTAAATGTCACCTGATTATATCTCCACTAATCTATCCTCGTCTTTTTCTTTTACACTTTCTTTTGTTTATACTGCTGCATATGTTGCAGCTCTAGCCATATAACAATAATAATAGTAATAATAATAGTAATAATAATAATAACAACAATAATAATAATATTAATAATAGTAATAATAGTAATAATAATAACAATAATAGTAATAAAAATAGTAATAATAATAATAATAGTAATAATAATAATAAAAATAGTAATAATAACAATAATAGTAATAATAGTAATACAAATAGTAATAATAATAATAATAATAGTAATAATAGTAATAATAATAATAATACTAATAATAATAATAATAATAATAATAATAATAATAATAATAGTACTAATAATAATAATAATAATAATAATAATAATAATAATAATAATAATAATTAATAATAATAATAATCACAATCATAATACGTTAATAGGCCCATAATTCGTTTGAGTAGTACGGATACCACATCAGTGAAATCAGTACACAACAAAGACATGATCCATATTACGCGGATACTCCAATGGCAGCATTTCAGTGGGTCTAATTTGACTCCATAGCGCCCGTCTCCTCTTCGAAACTTTCCCGATCTGCAGCAGAAATAGCCCAACTATCATCCCCCGCTATATTTCAGAAAGGTCCATAGGACAAGACAGTCTGTACAAATTCAATAACGCACGAGCTTATGTTCACAGTTCTGCTTTCATATTTCGTTGTATTTAAATGTATCTTTATCTGTAATGTTACCCCGCTTGAATACACTTGACTGCCTTGTGTAGATTATACTGAAAGTCCTGTCTAGATCCATAATTGTTGGGAATATTGACCAGTAATCCGTGAACATGCACAAGCGCAGGTATCCCAATGGTTATTCTGGCATCTTAGCCTGATAGTTAGTTTTCTGACATCCTAGTCTGATGGTTAGTTTTTTCAAATCCTAACCCGACTGTAAATTTCTGAAATTCTAACGCTGTGGTTAATTTTCTGACATCCTAACCCAATGTTTCAGATTTAAAGTCAACGGCGATTTGTTTCGACAACAGACGGTTATGCTGGTAGAGAGGTTAAAATGTCAGTCGTATAAAGTTAACTCCATCGAGCGTGATCATGGTTCAAGGCACATACTCGTCAATCGTTCATATTGTACTGGCAACACGATTTGGTGTATAATTGGCGCCTACAAATTCAACAACAGTTGAAACTAGTGTTTAATGTGGACATACTTCAAGCAGACGTCTCAATACCCACCCAATTTCCTGATAGTATCTCCTGGTACTAGAATACAGATGTCATGCCTAACCCTACTATTGGTCATAGAAAAATACATATCTAACATTTTAAAACAGTCAATGTGCTTCTTCTTCTTCTTCAGCGTACATTCTCAAACTCCTGCTGAATTCTCTTGTAGCAGGACATGTCCTACTAGATTTCCAGCAGAATGTAGTCCAGAGAATGGAAATGCGTTGTGTCGCCGTTTTATTTGCGCCAATGGCCCGACACATCCGTCTTCGGCGGGCAATGTGCTTCAACATGTGATAATATAAATGCTTGTTGTTCATCAATAATCAAAAGTATAGATATATAGAGATAGATAGAGAGAGAGAGAGAGAGAAATGAGAGAATGTGATAAAATAATATTGTGTTTATTCATTCAGGAAGGAAGGTCCAGTCACCTTAATGATGAAATTGTTGCCGGGACGACCGTATACTGCCCTAACAATTTTAGTTAGCTGAACCAGACTGAGCCCCAATGGAAAGGTGTACTCTTATATTTCTTCATGGGACACATTCTATCCAGATGGTACTGTTTTATAGATGCCATAAACTCTATGATTTAGAACGAGTTGAACTGCGTCAATCAATGACGTGCAATTTGAAATCTGCCTATAAATCATGTCATCTATTGTTTGCCAAATTTAGACCTTCCCTGTCAAGAATTCAGGGACACATCCTGCTTAATTATGTCAAATGTGTTCTCGTATTTTCCCTCCAAAATGCTAGCCCCCCATTTTTTAAGTAAAAAATTATATTTCATTTTTTTCCTTCATAAAAATATTTTCAAATTCAACAATTTAATTAGTGTATAAACACTAGTAATATTAACGTCAGCTTTGTCAAACCCTTGTCAAGAACTGTGAAACCCTTGTCAAGAACTGTCAAACCCTTGCAAAAACTCAAACTTTTCCAGACTCCCTCTCTACCACCCTTCCCCTAATTGTTGACGTAATTTATGGATAGCCCCTTAATCATCTTGGTTTTGTTCGTCCCTTTCCCTAGTTACCAGCAACTATGCCTTCCATTACTAGTTTTTCCATGCCGTTATGTCTCTGTATATGTCCACACACTTCAGCTTGTTATAATGTTGTTTCGAAGTGACCTATTGTGCACTTGTAATGCTCATACATCACATATTCATTCATCTATTTAGTTGCTATATTATTCTCTACATTCATCTATTTAGTTGCTATATTATTCTCTACATTCATCTATTTAGTTGCTATATTATTCTCTACATTCATCTATTTAGTTGCTATATTATTCTCTACATTCATCTATTTAGTTGCTATATTATTCTCTACATTCATCTATTTAGTTGCTATATTATTCTCTACATTCATCTATTTAGTTGCTATATTATTCTCTACATTCATCTATTTAGTTGCTATATTATTCTCTACATTCATCTATTTAGTTGCTATATTATTCTCTACATTCATCTATTTAGTTGCTATATTATTCTCTACATTCATCTATTTAGTTGCTATATTATTCTCTACATTCATCTATTTAGTTGCTATATTATTCTCTACATTCATCTATTTAGTTGCTATATTATTCTCTACATTCATCTATTTAGTTGCTATATTATTCTCTACATTCATCTATTTAGTTGCTATATTATTCTCTACATTCATCTATTTAGTTGCTATATTATTCTCTACATTCATCTATTTAGTTGCTATATTATTCTCTACATTCATCTATTTAGTTGCTATATTATTCTCTACATTCATCTATTTAGTTGCTATATTATTCTCTACATTCATCTATTTAGTTGCTATATTTTTTCTCTACATTCATCTATTTAGTTGCTATATTATTCTCTACATTCATCTATTTAGTTGCTATATTATTCTCTACATTCATCTATTTAGTTGCTATATTATTCTCTACATTCATCTATTTAGTTGCTATATTATTCTCTACATTCATCTGTAGCATTACAATTCGAAAGATGAAATATTCGTTGCCATTGTTAAGTTTTATCCATGTTTAACAGCCATATATTTATACTGGAAATATACTTACTATAAACAGGTGAAATTTAGTTTATCTGCTAGTGCCTTGTGAAAACTTGTTAATGTTCTAGAATGTTAGATGTTTCTAACGTTAATCTACTAAATGTAAATGCTGGTATCGATGTTATCTGCTGGTATCGATGTTATCTGCTGGTATCGATGTTATCTGCTGGTATTGATGTTATCTGCTGGTATCGATGTTATCTGCTGGTATCGATGTTATCTGCTGGTATTGATGTTATCTGCTGGTATCGATGTTATCTGCTGGTATTGATGTTATCTGCTGGTATCGATGTTATCTGCTGGTATCGATGTTATCTGCTGGTATCGATGTTATCTGCTGGTATCGATGTTATCTGCTGGTATCGATGTTATCTGCTGGTATTGATGTATCCGCTGGCGCCTTGTGAAAACTTGTTAATTTATCGAACGTTAAATACTTCTGACGTTATATGCATTATATTACACAGGGTGATTTATACATTTTCAAACATTAAGAAAACTACCACACAAAAACTACGCAACGGAATTTCGTATTTCTTACACAAATAGAATAACAATTTCTGTTTTCAGAGTTATATATGAAACCTCTCTCACACAAAATGACAGTGTTTCCCCGAAAGGGGTTATAGGAGGGAAGTGGTTATAGGTATAACACCGATCCAGTCATGTGTATATATATATATAATTGCTATGAGAAAAAGGCGAGGATACAGTGTATCCACACCTATCCCCAGAAAACTCCACTGTAACATATCTATATCTGCGAGATATATATCTATCTTTTAAGCAAAGAAGGAAACATTGATTTTGTGTTAGTTTTGCAAAACAGCAAATTAAAATTGAGGCATTAAGGGCACAGCCACGTATGCTCGCCTTATTCTAGCACACAAAAAAGAGGATTCAAGCTAATGGTTCCCGTAACTCGCTGGTCATAAACTTCTTAACTGTTCCCTCAAACACTAAATTTCCCTACAATACAATATCTATTTCGTGTATTTTTTGTGTGGTATTTTTTTTAAAATATTGCACAGATTGTGTCACCTTGTATTTGCACAAGTAACATAGTTATTTACTGAGTCACCTCACCCCTACCGTGAGGTACAAGTGATATGTAACAGTCATAAATGAATCAAACAGCCGTTTCGTTGAATTTCCATACTCCGGTACTGTTCCGTACAACGTCTGTGTGTACATTCACGGCAACCTGAGCCCTGTCTGCTGACTTCGATCTCCACTTTCCTCTCGGAACTTCCGTCTTGATATAATCACGTGATCTGTCGTCTGGATTCTGCAAAATCAATCAATAAATAAATGAGAACACGACTTCATCTTTATTCTTTCTGTGCGTTCGTTCTCAAACTCCAGCAGATTAGCAGGATGTAATCCGGAGAACGGAATGTGATCGATCATGGTTTACAGCGTATCTGCCCCTTTCGGTCTGACACATCCGGCTTCAATATGTCTTCTGGATCACTTTGACCCTATATGGCATGAGACAGTCCACCTCCATCCCAAAACTTCGCTAGTCACCTCTTATAACATTTATGAATAGTATACATTATTACTATTCTTTGTTCCCCTTTCGGGTCTCGGCGACACAAGAATATCAATTCAAAGAAGATATATTAAAGAATCTGGGCTCGAGATACGACCCAACATTTGACTGAATAAATCCAAGTAATTATATTAGAATCATAGTAACAAAATACATGTTTATCAAGTTCAAATAATTTCATTCCTATATGCAAAGAAAGGAATTGTTGATGTCAACTTTATTCAACCGTCTTCTTCTCCCCTGTGTCCACAGCTGTCAAATTTGTTCAGAAATCCTCACCCCCCCCCCCCCAATGCTTTCCACCAAATTGTTGACACAATAAATGGACATGCATGATAAAAAATATATCTGTAAGTTGGCGATAACAATACAGAAAATGGTTCAAATATACATTTCATTATCAGTAAGATTTAAAAATAGCAAAATTTGTGAAACTTGGCCATAAAGTAGCACATATTTACATGTGAGAACATTTACATCTGTGATAAGTATCACATATTTACATGTGAGGACATTTACATCTGTGATAAGTATCACATATTTACATGTGAGGACATTTACATCTGTGAACGTTTTCTCCGTCTGCTGTGTAACTACATGCACGACCTTACATCTGTGAACGTTTTCTCCGTCTGCTGTGTAACGACATGCACGACCGTACATCTGTGAACGTTTTCTAAGTCTGCTGTGTAACTACATGCACGACCTTACATATGGGAACGTTTTCTCCGCCTGCTGTGTAACTACATGCACGACCTTACATCTGTGAACGTTTTCTCCGTCTGCTGTGTAACTACATGCACGACCTTACATCTGTGAACGTTTTCTCCGTCTGCTGTGTATTGCAAACTCCCGCAGAATACACTGCGTTTGGGTAATATAACCGGCTGTGATATCTGCACCTTTCGTCCTGATACATCCAATTGTAATGTGCCTTATTGGTCGATTTGACCCTCTGTGACGAGACAGCCGATCCAATTCTCAAAATCTCAGTCGCTTCTAACGACATGTCAGGTCGCAGTATTGTTATTCTTTGCTTCCCTCCCGGTTCCGGACAATACACGGGCGGCACCATGGAAACACGTCAAAACTAATGAACGTGTCACTCATTTATACCACCATCATCTTCGCTTGTGATGGAGAAACATAGTCAACAGCTCTCAATTGATTTGATATGGGGTATGATAATGATGGACGGAGGTGGCGCAGCAAAAAACAAAGTTGTCCAAGTTTTAACAAAAATTATCTGAAGGTAAAGGATTTCTGGTCAACCACTGGTTAGTTAACATTGGACTGGTTAGTTAACATTGGACTGGTTAGTTAACATTGGACTGGTTAGTTAACATTGGACTGGTTAGTTAACATTGGACTGGTTAGTTAACATTGGACTGGTTAGTTAACATTGTACTGGTTAGTTAACATTGGACTGGTTAGTTAACATTGGACTGGTTAGTTAACATTGGACTGGTTAATTAACATTGGACTGCACCTGAAGGACCATGAATAGGACCGCATTATGCCTTCTTAACTAATGGACTACGTCTGAAGGACCATGATTAGGAATGAATTATGCTTCCTGCCTCATGCATGTGGAGGATCTTACTTATTAACAAATTATTAACATACAAATGTTAACACAGTACTTACAGCTATAACAATCTCGGGCTGTTCAGGAGATAACATGTCAACATCGACGTGAGGGACAGGTACAGGAAGTGAAGTAGTCCCGTGACCCACAAAATGAATGTCGGGAACATCAGTTTGAATAAACAACGGAGAAGCTGATCGAGGTTCAGTTTTGTTTGAGCTGGGGTTTATTTGTTTCTTTTTGAAAACAGGTTTAAATTTTCCTTTTACAGTTGCGAAAAATTCAGAAGGCGCGAAACCTGTTGGAGCACCAAGCGGCATAGCTGCCACCCCTACTTTAGCTATGGACGAACCTATTGGTGATTCCAAGCTTGTAGCCTTCTTAAACAATCTTCTCTTATCTTTTGCTGTTGTCTGCTTGCTGCCTGTTTGAGATTCCTCTGTAGACGATTTCATTGCTGACTCCGTGGTCATTGTCTGTGATTGTTCTGTAAACGTTGCTGTATTTTCTCTCGCTTCGTCTTTACGGTGCATCTGTTCGTCCCAGGATACTGAACTTTTCATTGCAGCATGTCTTCCCCGTGACTCTAATTTTGAGCTAACCAAGTCATGTTCTTCTTCCGCTTCCCGTCTGACTTCTTCCGGATCAGGAAGTGACGTCTGTCGTATAATCAATGCCGGGGGGATGTTCCTCCTCTCTGGCCACGACTGATAACCTAAAGATGTGGGAAATGATGAAGATGAAAGCGGGTAGTTTTCAAAGAACTTTCGTCTAGCAGTACGAGGCGAACACTTATCGGGACGCGATTCTGACATCGTTCTTTGAGAAAAATCTCTGCCGACAAAAAGATGGTGATCGGTAGTTGAGCCTCTCACTGAAGGTGTAGAAAATGCTAAGGTTATTTCTGCCGATGTAACAGGCTGTGTTGGGGTATTGCTTGCAGATATGCTGGTTAAATGTGCAGATGTACAGCTATCTGCTAACTCATTGTCAATAGTTTCACTATCCATGGATAGACTTTTTGTAAAAGCTGCCGGTCGTTTTGGCGCGATTTTATCTTTAGAAGAATTGTCAGAAGGGTTTAATGGTACAGATTTGAGCTGATGTTTCAACTGAAAATAATTTTGGTAGGGAATGGCAGAACTTGGAGGAGGTTCAGGAAAACCGAGTTGTTTTTGTGGTTGTGTGTAAGAACGTCCACGGGGTTGATCAGGTGCCTCAGGTGTGGCATCCCGAGATGATTGGGCGCTACGAGTTCCTGATGCATAGGATGACGGGCGATCGAAGTGTTTAGATGAAGTCAACATTGGGCGTAGAGCAACAGAGCTAAAGTTCTGTGTTGTTGAGATTGAGTTCTGTGTTGTTGAGATTGAGTTCTGTGTTGTTGAGATTGAAGGAATCGGTTTTGATGCTTGCGATCCTGATGTTTTTGCTGAGGAAGACATAGTTACTTTGTTTATAGATTTGTTGCTATTATCAGTAAAAGTAGAAATTGAACAGGGTTGACTTGCTGACTTGGTTGTTTCTTTGGAATCTTTTGAGGATGTTTCAGCACAATGGTCTTCCAACCCCGTTCTATTTTTCTCATTGTTTGCTACGATGTCAGCATGGACAACTGTATGGTCAGTCTCTTTATGTAAGACCGAGAACTGCTCCTTGATTAGGTCAATCTCTGAACTGGAGATCCTGCAAGAAGAAAAGATAATAGATGAAGAACTATTGTCATTAAGGAAGAACTAATGGCATGGGATCTCAGAAGAACTAATGTCACTAAGGAAGAACTAATGGCATGGGATCTCAGAAGAACTAATGTCACTAAGGAAGAACTAATGGCATGGGATCTCAGAAGAACTATTGTCACTAAGGAAGAACTAATGGCATGGGATCTCAGAAGAACTATTGTCACTAAGGAAGAACTAATGGCATGGGATCTCAGAAGAACTATTGTCACTAAGGAAGAACTAATGGCATGGGATCTCAGAAGAACTATTGTCACTAAGGAAGAACTAATGCAATGGGATCTCAGAAGAACTATTGTCACTAAGGAAGAACTAATGGCATGGGATCTCAGAAGAACTATTGTCACTAAGGAAGAACTAATATCACGGAATCTCAGAAGAACTATAGTCACTAAGCAAGAAATAATGGCATGGAATCCAAGAAGATTGTGGATTCATTTTTAATAAGTATGCCAGAGTTTTAAGCAAGTGAAATTAATTTAACTGAGTGTATGTTTATCAGTCTATTTGTCTATATATCGGATACTGCCTGTTTATCAATCTATTTGTTTATATTTCCGAGACTGTATGTTTATCAATTTATTTGTCTATATTTCCGAGACTATATGTTTATCAATCTACTTGTTTATATATCCATTCACTAATCTATCTTCGAATCCATATACCATTCACACGAATTCCACCTGTCTGCTTGTTTACCTACCTGCATGTATACCTTCCAACATACCTACCCAATTAACTATATATCCACGTACCTATCTACCGACCCATGTACATACATACCTACATATTTACTAGCCTGCATACCTACTTACCTATTTACACATCCACCATCACCTACCCAGCTACCTACTTTACATACCTTGGTACTTATATCATACCTGCATATCTATGTAATTACCAAACTGTCTTCTACTTACCTATCTGCATATTTACATGTATGTCTGCCTATCTACATATTTACCTAGCTACATTCCAATTATCTACCTACCTGCATACGTACCTATCTACATGAGTACATGTGTCTGCCTACCTACATACTTACATAGCTACATGCCAGATGTCTGCCTATCTAAATACTTACCTATCAACTTGCTTACCTGTCTGCCTACCTACCTATCAACATGTTTACTTGTCTGCCTAACTACATACTTATCTATCTATATGTCCACCTGTCTGTCTAACTGCATACCTATCTATCTTCTATCGCTTTCTTGTTTCCTTAACCAAATTCCACCAAATCAGATTCATACCATCCGTATGAACAACATTCTCCACTTCGCTTGGTCAACTATCATCTCTCGCGGCTCATCCCAGCTGTGACTCAATATTTTCATACGAGCCTTCAATGTTGTTCATCATGTAATCCCTGGTCGCACTGTCTTACGCCTCACCCTCTGAGTTCATTTCAAGGCAACTCTTACCTATCACCTACAGAGTTCATTTCAAGGCAACTCTTACCTATCACCTACAGAGTTCATTTCAAGGCAACTCTTACCTATCACCTACAGAGTTCATTTCAAGGCAACTCTTACCTATCATCTACAGTTCATTTCAAGGCAACTCTTACCTATCACCTACAGAGTTCATTTCGAGGCACCTCTTACCTATCATCTACAGAGTTCATTTCGAGGCACCTCTTACCTATCATCTACAGAGTTCATTTCGAGGCACCTCTTACCTATCATCTACAGAGTTCATTTCAAGGCAACTCTTACCTATCATCTACAGTTCATTTCAAGGCAACTCTTACCTATCACCTACAGAGTTCATTTCAAGGCACCTCTTACCTATCATCTACAGAGTTCATTTCGAGGCACCTCTTACCTATCATCTACAGAGTTCATTTCAAGGCACCTCTTACCTATCATCTACAGAGTTCATTTCAAGGCACCTCTTACCTATCATCTACAGAGTTCATTTCGAGGCACCTCTTACCTATCATCTACAGAGTTCATTTCAAGGCAACTTGTACGTCTCATCCTCTTAGTTCATTTCAAGGCAACATTTACGTCTCACCTCCAGAGTTAATTTCAAAGCAACTCTTATGAAAGAGTAGAAGAAGGATACCTCTTATGGTGACGGTTTTTTTTTTCATCCACAAACGTTAGTTCATATTGGTTATATAAAAAAGCTGTCATCGTAGAAAAAGTAATGGAGTTCCTGGCGGGAACGACCTCTGAAGAATATATAACTATTGTAAGATGGCCATGGATTTCTAGATATACAAGGATATCATACGGGATTAGTGAAGTCACCAAAAGAGTTGGTCTTATAGATAAGCATCAGGAGGAATTATTTTACAATTATGTGAATTGTGAGTTGCATCTCTTCTTCTGTGTTAGTTCTATTGGTTATGTCGAAACTGGATGTGCAAAGCCTACATGGTGAAAATGAAATAGTAGCACAACATACTTGAAGTTCCCCTGTGAAAAAATTGTTTTCTACAACTTGCAGAAAGAGCGACAGAATATAACCAATATTTATATTTGACTTTCGTGGACCAAGAGAATGCTTTTGACATAGTGGATAGAGCACAATGATGATAAAACTAAAGACATATGGAGTTCCACAACATCTGATAAGCCTATATCTGCAGAGCATATACGCCAACAGTCAATTCGTAGTAAGAACCAACGCAGACACATCCTATAATTTTCAAATCCACTCGGGAGTGAGACAGGGATGTGTACTATCTCACCTACTGTTTATAACATACATAGATCACATCTGCAAAGACAACAGAAGAAAACAATCTGAAGGATAACTTAAACGAATTGCTATTTGCAGACGACCAAGTACTAGTAGAATCACCAGAAGAGTAACTACACAGACAAATAGACAGATTACATCAAACATGCCAAACCTTTAACATGAAGATAAACATAAAAAAGACCGAAGTAATGAAGATAGGAAGAACAGAAAGAAACAACAATATATATGTATTGGAAACAACAGACTTAAAACAAATGACAGAATTCCCATATCTAGGAAGCAAAATAACAACAGACGGCAAGAGCAGTAAAGAAATACACAATAGATGTAGTAAAGCATACGAAGCCCTAGGCAAATGACACCTATTCATCTTTTTCTAGGTCTGCCATTGACTCTGTTTCCTGATTCCATCTTGTTGTAAGATCTTATGTGAAGTTTTTGTGAAACCATTGTGAAACCATTGTGAAACCATTGTGAAACCATTGTATCTGATGTTTCTCTATATATTCTATGCATGATGTGATACCTATTTTCTGCTGTTCTCATTGTGCATTTTGTCGAGTCTAGTGACTCTAATAGCCTCCTTTAGATATTTAATTTTGCAAATTTCTATCTTTCTCTTATGTGTAGATGTCAGTTGCCAAGTCTGGCATTAATATCATAATGCTTGTGTAAAGATGCTTTTAATCATTTGTTTCTTTACTTTCATGATTTTTTAGGGGCAATATCAATGGTGACATCTGGTATGTCATAGAGTTAGTTTTTTGACATCTTGTTTCTATCTCTCTATCGAGTTCTCCGTCTTCTGTGAAGATACTTCCTAGGGACTTGAACTTGACTTTTTTTTTAATTTTTGTGTCCTTAACTTGGATGTTTAAATTATCTGCTGATCTCGTTATTTGCATAGTTTCTGTCTTTTGTCTGTTAATCCGCATGTTGTATTTATTGCATATTCTTGAAAGTGAGTTGATGTGAGTTTGTAGTTTTTCTCCATCATCATACATGATAGTCAGCGAAAGGTAGTTGTATTTAGTTCGTTGTTGTTCATTCTCTGTTGTTTTATTATGTATCTTATTTTGTGTTTCTTTTATAATTCTGTCTATGTAGACGTTGAACAGATTAGTCGACATCCCACATCCCTGTATGACTCATGTTTTTTGTTGTGAATGGTTCTGATATGCCTTCTGTTGTTCTCACCTACCTTTGATTTTTTTGGTTTAGTGCTTTGATGTTGTGTTTATATATACCACAAATATATTATATTTTATATATATATATATATATATATATATATATATATATATATATATATATATATATATATATATATATATATATAATATATATATATAAAACAGTACATAAAAGGAATATACAATGTTTACAAAAAGAAACGCAACATTATTTCAAACATGCACCAAAATTTTATTTTACGGAATTAATTTTTCAACTTCGGCATGAAGAAACATTCAGACTTTAACTAAACCAAACCCGTCTCAAGGCATACCCAATGGTCCATTGACAATGCTGGTTCGCCCATTGCAGTCGATGAGCTGCTGGCATTGACTGGACTTTGGAGGACGCAGTTGCAAATGGATTCCTGAGCTGACGCCGCCGTATGAATCGGTCTTCAGCAGGAGTTGTGACTCTGGGTCTTCCACTGCGCGACGCGACCGTTTACGACTGAATCCGTTTGTTGAAATCGCCTCCAAATGCGACTAATTGTACTTTTAACCACATTAAATTGCCTGGTCACTGCACTTTGTGATTGTCCAATGTGTAAGCGTTCAATGATGATCTATCGTTTTTCTGTAGTGAGATGAGCCATACTTGCGCAATGAATTTTCAACTGAATTTATTCGAGGACTGTCGATCTTTTATAAACATTCAATAATATGGTCAGGGAGTTTTGTTTTAAGTATATTTCACGGGATTTTCGTGAACATTTCACGAGTTATTGTCAAAAACGTTGTTTTGACCCCGGCCTCTTTCTTGACCTCACGAATCATGAGGTGAGTACAATTCAGGTAACCACGTGAAGTTAATGACCAGATGTACACAGTCAATAGGTTGAATGATGTCCAATCAGCGAAAGTAATTCCAAAAAAGTTGCGTTTCTTTTTTTCCCGAACAGTCTAGATAGACCGACATATCTTCTTGATCTAGTTTGATAGACTCACCGTTTGATAGCTTCCTCGTCTGACAAAGGATTCGTAATCAACATCAGGTCATCAGTAAAATGGCAGACTTGAAGAACTGCCTGAAATAAGAAACAAAAAAGTTATTTTACAAAATAATAATTATGAGTCTCATTCTAGCATCATCTCTCAGTCCAGATACTGTTAGTGGTGAAGATGCAACCGATAACAATGGTGGTAGTAAACATTGTTAGTGATTGTCAATTAAAGAAGAGGATATGTTAGTGATAACGCTATGTTCTAAAGTAAAGTTTCAAATTGCTTGCCGTTACCGAGTAGTACACCTACCGTCTAGAGTCCGGCTTGTGGAGATACCATGCGCCTCGCAAGCGGCAACGGTATCGGGTGCAGACTACGCCGCATGCAACTGTGCATCCGGAACGCAGATAAAATAATGACAATCTACTGATACAAAATATTGCTTAGAAATTACTATAATAAAACACATTATGAATTACTTACTACGTCCTGAATAAGATATGCTAGCAACTACTATCTAGCGCCCTATCGGGTCGAAGGTATGTTACGGAGGTTGTAAAACACCTATAGATCTTCAGTTTGTCCTGTCTCCTGTGGCACACACGAATGTGTAGGTTTAAAGTTCTGCCCATTCTTTGTTGATGTCAATCCATGATTTCCTTTATTTCTCATTGCTTTATCCACCCTCCATTTGTTCCTTGCAGGAAAGTCGTGTCGGGTAACATCTACTTCTTTGTCTGCCTGCCTGTCTGTCCTTGTATGTCGAATCTATCAATCGAACCTAACCTAACCTTAATCTATATCCAATCTAATCTAATCCAACCTAACCTAACTTAATTTAAGCTAACCTAAATCTAATCTAATCTAATACAATCTAATCAGCCACCCCTCTATCCATCTATCCATGCAAGAATCTAATATAATCTTATCATCCATACATCCATGGATCTAATCTAATCCAATATAATCGATCTAATCTAATCTAATCTAATCTAATCTAATCTAATCTAATCTAAATCTAAATCTAAATCTAAATCTAAATCTAAATCTAAATCTAATCTAATCTAATCTAATCTAATCTAATCTAATCTAATCTAATCTAATCTAATCTAATCTAATCTAATCTAAAATACACAACGCACTTTACTTTCCCCGACGGAAATGACATGAAAGTTGGTGGTTAACAAGGAGGTATAACAGAGAAGAGTATAGTCGATAATGTGAACAGATTATGTTACTGGTGTACGAGTTATTGAGAAGTTAAACCAGGTTTAATAACACGCATTTTTACAATCAATATATCAATTATATTCATTTGTTATAGAAGTTGCAATGGTTACAGTAACACTGATTTTTATTACACATGCGTAATTCTAATTGTAATTGCCACATCTATACTACGCATTTTTCATTTTTGGATAACATCAGGAATACTTACTTCTTTGACGTAGTCGATGATACTCTGAGGAATACAAGAAAATGTATACATGCAGAGAATAAACTCGAATGTAACAATAGAGTGACAATAATGTAACAATAGTGTAACATGAATGTACCAATTATATAATAACAGTGTAACACTAATGTAATTACGGAGTAACAATAACGTAACATTAGTATAACATTACTGTAGCAATAGTAAACACATTTGTACGTAAGAAATACAATAGAAATTTATACTGTCCCAGAAACAAATCACTACTTTCAATAGTATTCTTCTTCTTCTTCTTCTTCTGCTTTTGTTTTCCAACTCCCGCAGATTAGGAGGAAGTAATCAGAAGAATGAAAATCGTGTCATAGTTTAAAGCTTGGTTGCGATATCTGAACATATCGAGGTGACATATCCTACTTCAACAAGATTTCTGGGTCACATTGATCCTCTGTCGAATGAGGCAGCTAACTCCAAACCAAAAACCTCCTTAGTCGTCTCTTACGACTATAGGTGACAGTATTGCTATTCTTTGCTCCCTTGGCAAAAACTAGCATTGTTTGGACGCATAATTCGTCATGATGTCTTGTCAAAAATGATTCTGCACAATGCAGTTGGAGGTGGAAGAAGCCGAGGTGGACAACTAAAATCATTAGGAGCTCAAAGCCTGAATATGTCATTACTTTTTACACTATTATTCGCATCGATGAAGGTACAAATCTATGTAGGACTACTGTCTTGATGCATCAATTGTAGTACAAATCTATGTAGGACTACTGTCTTGATGCATCCATTGTAGTACAAATCTATGTAGGACTACTGTCTTGATGCATCCATTGTAGTACAAATAAATTGAGAATTTTGTTAGAATATCAAGACAAACTTGCTGTAGATCAGATCAAATTTGGATGTGGTTTTGTTAGAATATCACGACAAACTTGCTGTAGATCAGATCAAATTTGTTGTGGTTTTGTTAGAATATCAAATTTCCATCTTTGGTCAATCGCTACTTTATATTCGATCGATTTATTATATGTGAAGACTATGGCGGTAGTGAATGCATATAGTATCTTCAGAGAGGCCTACCTGTCATTTCTTCAATTGTTTTTCTGCGTTACTTACAGGACTTTTACAATTAATATCCATCCGTAAAATCACTTTCTGTCTATCTATTCACCATGTTAACTATTCCTTCGCTCATACATCCATCCATTATACTACTCTTCAATTCATCCCTTCGCCCATACATACATCCATTAAACTAACCATTAATTCATACCTTCGCCCATACATACATCCATTAAACTAACCATTAATTCATACCTTCGCCCATACATACATCCATTAAACTAACCATTAATTCATACCTTCGCCCATACATACATCCATTAAACTAACCATTAATTCATCCCTTCGCCCATACATACATCCACTAAACTAACCATTAATTCATCCCTTCGCCCATACATACATCCATTAAACTAACCATTAATTCATACCTTCGCCCATACATACATCCATTAAACTAACCATTAATTCATACCTTCGCCCATACATACATCCATTAAAGTAACCATTAATTCATACCTTCGCCCATACATACATCCATTAAACTAACCATTAATTCATACCTTCGCCAATACATACATCCATTAAACTAACCATTAATTCATACCTTCGCCAATACATACATCCATTAAACTAACCATTAATTAATACCTTCGCTTATATGCATCCACCCAATCAACCAAATCATTAACCCAACCCATCGAATCATCCACCCACCCATCAAACCATACACCAACCAATCGAATCATCCACCCACCCATCAAACCATACACCGACCAATCGAATCATCCACCCACCCATCAAACCATACACCAACCAATCGAATCATCCACCCACCCATCAAACCATACAACCAACGCGTAAGACCATCCATCCAAACAACAATCGATTCACCCCAACACTCATTGCCTCCATTCATCCACCAGTTTAACCATTCACATTTTTTGTGTAATCCCAATTTGGATAATTATTTTAATAAAATGAAGATTCTTTTATCTTTGTGTGGATCTCAATTTGTGTCATTTAGCTAATCAAATGATTAATTTATCATCTTTGTGTTTGTGTATCCACATCTGTATCATTTAGCCACTGAAGAATGTATCATCGTGTGTGCATTTCAATTTGTCACTTAGCTACCGAAAGAATAAGTTATCATCTTTGTGTGTATATCAATCTATGTCATTTAGCTACCCAAATGAAAACACTTTTACTTATGGGATGAGACAGTCGACTCTATCATAAAAACATCCTTAATCGCATCTTACTGCATGCATTACAGGTCACAGCGTTGCTATTATTTACTTTCCTTGTGAGCCCACGATCACACAGACGACCTGGTTGCTCTAACAATAACAAGAACTACAATCTGCATCTCCCAAGAACATTTCATAATGTCTACATATAGTGGATTTATATTCGGTACCTGCTGCATGTTGTCATGTCTGTCTGGTGGTTTTTCCTCAAAGCTGTCCCACTTGGGTTGTGACGTCAACATCATCCCAATTTCTCGCAAACGGATGAGCTGTAAAATGGAAGACGGCATTAAACGATGACGTCATTTAGAATACATTTGATGTGGTTGCTTTAATATTATTGGAACATTACTAATATTGAAGAGATCGATGGATTATTCAAGCAATGGTCACCATCATTATCATCCCCATAATCATCATCACCATCATCTGTTTCTATCAAGTAGAATATGGTGAGGAGTGGAGGTGTGTCATGAAAGATGTTTGTGAAGTGGTAAAGCTTATCAGAGAAGATAACTAACAAAATAATTCATAAATAGATTTGTTGGACAAGATACATGGACAAGAGGAAAATAGAGAATACAAAAGAAGTAGTCTGTTGGACAAGATACATGGACAAGAGGAAAATAGAGAATACAAAAGAAGTAGTCTGTTGGACAAGATACATGGACAAGAGGAAAATAGAGAATACAAAAGAAGTAGTCTGTTGGACAAGATACATGGACAAGAGAAGTGTGTTTTTTTTTCGGAGAAGATTCAGGAAGAATTAAAAAAACAGAGCATCAAAGAGAATAAGTTTGTTGGGAGAAGGTAGGTGGACAAATATGAAACAGAAATGAAAGCTATTGTTTATGAGCTAATAGTAGTTGTACTCCGAAGAACATAAATGTGCTCAGTACCTAAGCGTAGATGTCGAAATAAATGCAAGCTGATGGTTCTGGTGGTTCGCTGGTTAAACATATTCTGTCACTCAGATATTCCGTCATCGTGTGGCACTTAATATCAGAATCTCACAATCCCATCGTAAATGCAACACCCAGGTAAGACCCTGGAAACTGGAAGCTATAAATTGCTGAAAATTGCTTATCAACTATAGATAGTTGCAAGTCTGTTTGATTTCGTATTACCTCCATTACTTGCCTGTCCGCGACATTACATCTAGGTAGGACCTTGGAGGTTGGAAGCATTTATTAGTGAGTGACTGCTTTCTCATACCTGTAGCACCTGCATGATAATATATGCAGGTATGGTCCTAAGCATTTAATTTTTCCAGTGAGATTGCTTTTCTATACTGTAGCTGTCCACGAGAGTACAGTCAGGTGCAGTCCTGAAGATTGGAAACAACTATTACCGTGAACATTTCTGCTATCTAATTGTCTCGATTGTGTAAATAACCAAATGGTCAGAGGGTGTCCGACAAAGTGGATGGTGCCGCAGTAACCTAATGAACAAATAGTAACGCAAAATGAGGTAAACAGGTTACTAAAACACTTACCTAGCCTATTAATAAAATATATTTAAAAAAGTATATATAAAAAAACATACAATAAAACTAAACAGGACAATTCTCCACGTATCGGCTCAAATTGAACCTTTTTCAAGAGAAAAACAACAGAAAACGACAAAACAAAAAACAAAATAGATGTCTATATTTCATATAGATGTCTATATAAAATGCACGCATTTTCACTTTTACTAGATGCGTTGCCATCCCTGCGCTATGGAGACGGGGCTTGATGAAATATAGACATCTATTTTGTTTTTTATTTTGTCGTTTTCTGTTGTTTGTCTCTTGAAAAAGGTTCAATTTGAGCCGATACGTTGAGAATTGTCCTGTTTAGTTTTATTGTATGTTTTTTTATATATACTTTTTTAAATATATTTTTATTAATAGGCCAGGTAAGTGTTTTAGTAACCTGTTTACCTCATTTTGCGTCTCGATTGTGTACATGTCCAGTAGATGCACTATTGCTGAGCAAATACAGAATTAACCCTTACCCGACTCAGGACAAACTCCACCTTCCTGATATCCATGGCGTGACCATTCTTGGTTTCTATCACCTGATTTACAAGTTCTGTTTTCTCCTTAAGCCAAATTTCTCTGTCTTTGTCAGCCTTTTCTTGAGTGTCCTTCAATCGCTTCTCGAGAATAGCCACTTTTCGGCAGACAGTTTGTACCTGAGTGGAGAAGTACACACAATTTATTCAATCTGAACATTCTAGGATTTAATATTCTAGGATTTAATGTAATGTTCTAATATTATATACACATTTAATGTAATGTTCTAATATTATATACACATTTAATGTAATGTTCTAATATTATGTACACATTTAATGTAATGTTCTAATATTATGTACACATTTAATGTAATGTTCTAATATTATATACACATTTAATGTAATGTTCTAATATTATGTACACATTTAATGTAATGTTCTAATATTATGTTTACATTTAATGTAATGTTCTAATATTATATACACATTTAATGTAATGTTCTAATATTATATACACATTTAATGTAATGTTCTAATATTATATACACATTCAATGTAATGTTCTAATATTAAGCACACATTTAATGTAATGTTCTAATATTATGTACGCATTTTTTAAATATTATGTACACATTTAATTTAATGTTATAATATTATGTTTATATTTAATGTAATGTTCTCATATTATATATACACATTTAATGTAATGTTCTAATACTATATATATACATTTAATGTAATGTTCTAATACTATATATATACATTTAATGTAATGTTCTAATGCTATATATATACATTTAATGTAATGTTCTAATACTATATATACACATTTAATGTAATGTTCTAATATTTTTATATACACATTTAATGTAATGTTCTAGTATTTTCTAAAATCCCAGTGCAGCACAGTTTAAATTGATGAAACTAACATATACATACCTCCACAGTGTCTCGTTCCGCTTCTTTTCGCTCCTTAGCCCAGGCGAGGCGCTCGCTTTCCATCTGATGAAGCAATTCCTTTTTTTCATGAGCAAACGCCTCGTCACGTGCTCTGAGCTGATCCTGGTAAGAGACGGTTATATTTGTGAATATGTGTGCGTGTGTGTTTGTAATGTGTCTATTCATCTGCTTATAGGTGAATATGTGTTTGTCTGTATATGATTATGCGTGTGGAATTGTTTTTATTGTATGTGTGCGAATACATAATTGTATGTGAAGGTTTGTCTGTTATGTATGCGTAAATAGCATACGTGAAGCGTGATGTAGGACCGTGTGGTAGATTTTCTTAGTATGATGCAAGTATTCACAATACAGCCCCCTTTAATGGATTTTATTCGAAATGCCGCGCCGATCATGTATTTTGATTGGCGCTGCCTAATACGGCAGCCTCTCTGCATCATAGCATGGCACGGCCCTGGTGAGATGTGTTCATTTCTACACCTCTACTCCTACCTGCAGTGAGATGTGTTCATTTCTACACCTCTACTCCTACCTGCAGTGAGATGTGTTCATTTCTACACCTCTACTCCTACCTGCAGTGAGATGTGTTCATTTCTACACCTCTACTCCTACCTGCAGTGAGATGTGTTCATTTCTACACCTGTACTCATATATATATATATATAAATGGGGTACTAAGGGTACCTCTTTCTTCTCGGCTGACTCAGATATAACAGATAGTCTAGATCTCAAAAGTACCTCCTCGTGGTGCACCATAGAAACAGAAGTAGAGCGGTTCATGCTGCTTCTGGCCAAAAGTCTAACACTTTTGGTGATCGTTTCCGTTAATATGGAGGTCAGCGCTTTATGCAAACGGAACAGGAAAACGTGAAAATGAAATCGGGTATTTGACTGTTCAGGGGTGGGGGAGATAATATATTTTTTTTAAATATAACAAATATGTATATGTTACATGGGAGGGGGGAATCAAAATTTTAGAAAGACGTTTGTGGGGTATGGTTAAAAAAAAGGTTGGGAAACACTGTTCTAATCTATGACATCTAATCTTGAATTTCTCCTCTAGCATATACGTTTCCTCACTATCACACCTGTATTATAACACATTCTCTCACCTGTACGCTACCACTCACCTGTATTATAACACATTCTCTCACCTGTACGCTACCACTCACCTGTATTATAACACATTCTCTCAGCTGTACGCTACCACTCACCTGTATTATAACACATTCTCTCACCTGTACGCTACCACTCACCTGTATTATAACACATTCTCTCACCTGTACGCTACCACTCACCTGTATTATAACACATTCTCTCACCTGTAGCTACCACTCACCTGTATTCTACCACTCTCACGTTTATACTTCCATTCACTTGTACTATTTCTCTCACCTATACCGTTTAACTCTCTCACCAGCACTCTTTCACTCACTCAACTGCAATCTTTCATTCTCGCATTTGATCCTTTCCACTCACTCAACTGCAATCTTTCATCCTCGCACCTGTACTATTCCACTCTTACCTGTAAATCCAGTGCTAGGGTGTGTGCTTCTACAAGAAGCCTCTGCTGCTCTCGTCTCTCTTTCTCCCAAGCCATCCCCATGTTTACTTGAATGTCCTTTGACCTTTCCTGTTGTCTGGACGAACTATATATCTTCTCATCCAGCTAGAGACAAACAAGATACACAGTGTATCCTTTCACTCTATCCAGTAAGGTATATTACTTCATACAGTTATAGCTATCTACCTTACATAATACCACGGGGTGCAAAGGGAACGCATTGCTCTAGGCGGACCCAGGGTTAGCAGATAACCAAGATCCCAAATGTACCTCCACGCGGTGCACCCTGGAAACAGAAATACAGCAGCTCGAGCTGATTCTGGCCAAATCATTTGGGGATCGTGTCCGAGAATGTGGAGGTAGCAGATGGAAAGAGATTTGCCTGCACAAGAGACAGACAATATCTCCGACACCACCAGCATCACCACATATAGCGACACTGTCGACATACAGTGAAGCTAATCAGTCCAGTCCGAACATTGGAGGGGTGGCCAATGTAAAATGCACGTAAAGGTAGATGCATGACGAGAGACAAATAGATTTCATACCGAGTACAATGAAACAATGAAAGGGCAGAACAGCGCTAGAGGGCAGCGCGAACTGCAAATAGAAAGTGAAAAGTCTCTAGGAAAGGCGAACTACAAGCTCTGTCAGCTCGAGACGAGAATCTAGTTACCTGTGTTCCTTACAGGCAGAGACCCAGACCCATTCATTGGCATCTGGTAAAGCAAGAAGACCTAATCCAACTCTAATGTTGATCCTTCCTAAACCGGAAATATGCTCGCGAAGAGAAAGGGTTCTGTACCCGATGGGCTTAGGCAAGAAAGGGACAACGATGGTAGTCCTGGTCCAACTCTACTGTTAAGTTTCCTATAACGGAAGTACACTTGCAGAGAAAAAGGGTTCCGTACCCGATGGGCTCAGGCACAAAAGGGACAACGATTTAGCCCTGGCCCAACTCTACTGTCAGGTTTTTCTACACCGAAAAAACACTTGAAGAGAGAAAGGGTTCAGTACCTGATGGGATCAGGCGCTATTAGGACAAGGACGCTCAGCTCGAGAACGCCTTGCTCTCAAACGCGTGGTGTGAGACACAAACTTGGACAAGGGGTACACAATGTCGGTGAATGACACCTCGGCTAAGAGGGCGAAAGAGCCAGGGTCCAACTCCTCTGTTGAGTTCTTCACCTTAAGGAACCAGGCTCACGGATGAGAAAACGGTTCAGTACCCAATGGGCACAGGCACAGCACGCCCAATTACACGAGGCAAGTTCATAGACAGTGGAACACCTCGTTCGAGTCAGACGAGAGCAAAAATCGTCTGGGCGAAGAGTCGCCACTACGCGTGCCTGGAGACAGATATAGAGGCTGTTACAGGCTAAGGGTAGCCCACCCGAATTGTCAAGGCATGCCGAAATCGGATGTGCTAGGCCTACAATGCGCATAACGGTGGCACAACGTAAACACGCTCCCGGCGGAAATCGCACGGATATCCGTGATGGTTACAATGGAGCGAACGCAAAACAAACAAACAAACATAATACCACAACCCACATAATTCAATACAGCAACCCACGCGATCCCTGCATCTACCCACATTACTCAATATATCTACCCACATTACTTTATACATTCACCCACATTAATAATATGACTTATTCACGTATAAAATAACTATCCAAATAACATTACTTTTATCCGTCACATATCCGTTTAACAAAAGTAAGGGTCATGTCTTTAGTAGTAGTTGTTGTATGATTAGTAGTAACTATAGTAGTAGTTGTTGTATGATTAGTAGTAACTATAGTAGTAGTTGTTGTATGATTAGTAGCAACTATAGTAGTAGTTGTTGTATGATTAGTAGCAACTATAGTAGTAGTTGTTGTATGATTAGTAGTAACTATAGTAGTAGTTGTTGTATGATTAGTTGTATGATTAGTAGCAACTATAGTAGTAGTTGTTGTATGATTAGTTGTATGATTAGTAGCAACTATAGTAGTAGTTGTTGTATGATTAGTAGCAACTATAGTAGTAGTTGTTGTATGATTAGTAGTAACTATAGTAGTAGTTGTTGTATGATTAGTAGTAACTATAGTAGTAGTTGTTGTATGATTAGTAGCACTATAGTAGTAGTTGTTGTATGATTAGTAGTAACTATAGTAGTAGTTGTTGTATGATTAGTAGCAACTATAGTAGTAGTTGTTGTATGATTAGTAGTAACTATAGTAGTAGTTGTTGTATGATTAGTAGCACTATAGTAGTAGTTGTATGATTAGTAGCAACTATAGTAGTTGTTGTATGATTAGTAGTAACTATAGTAGTAGTTGTTGTATGATTAGTAGCACTATAGTAGTAGTTGTTGTATGATTATGCCGTATTCGTAGTAGTAATAATAGTACTAGTAACAATAACATTTTTGTAGCCAATGGTGATGGTAGTATTTGTAGTAGTAACATTAGTAGTAGCAGTAGTCGTTGTACTATTATTACTAGTGGCGGTGTAGTATCAGTAGTAATATTAGTAGTAGTAGTAGTAGTAATAGTAGGACTAGTAATAGTAACAGTAGATGCAACCTTATTATTGTTACTAGTGGTGGTCTAACATTAGCAATAGTAGACATAGTAGCTGTACTAATGGTAGTAACAACACTACTTACCTGATTGATCTGACTGTTGAGATTGGCTCTCTCTATCTCCCAACTGGATCTGTCTGTCGCGAACTTGTTTATCAGATCAGCTCTTAACCTCTCCTGGTCTATGGTCTTGTCTCTTAAATCTCGGATGTGTTTCTGCAGCTCATTAAGATGGCCACGCAGTTCTGTCATCTGATCAGGTTATAAAGTATATATATCTATAGCATGGAGCTAGTCACATCTTAGTAGTGTAAATTAGAATATATATAACTGTAAGCAGTATGACTTTCACTTTCTTTCAAAAACTTTCATTACTGCGTGTTTTCCTGTTAAAAAGTGCGATGCTTTTAAGGTTGTGGAAATAAAGGCTACTTTGCCAAAGCTGTCACCGAGACGTGTATATGAATAAATTTTTTTATTGCACCTCCGAAAGATTAAAATCCTTGTCCCAACCGCGGATTAAACCCGAGACCTCAGGAATCGTTCCTCGTTCTAGCCGTACGACCACGCACTCCAGTTTAACTACACATTGAAAAGTGTTTTAGAAGTTAAATTGAAAGCTAGAAATCTTTTAGAGATGTGCGTACATGGAAAGTATTTAAATAAAAAACATAGAAAGTGTCCCAATCGAGTTTCCGTAGAAAATTTTGATTTCTTTATAGATGGAATGTGCACTATTTGTGACGAACATGCTCGTGATCTTTCCCTAGGGAATTAGGTATAATCTTAGTAGTTATTTACTAGTGAAAAGGGACCATTATTGATACGTATATAGTTTCTTACGAAATGTGAATGATACCCCTAACCTTTTGTATGTGGATGCTCTCCTGCTAGTGGTTACATGAAATTCAGTGGATAAATGATAAGCAATATATTTGCTGAGATGATCAACCCCCGTGGAGGAAAACAGAATAGCAATTCTGCCCGATGTTACATCTGCAATAACAAGCAGTTCGAAACCCAACAACATTCCATTTGAACACCTTAGAATCATTCCTATCTTAATTAAACAACCAAATAAACCCAACAACATTCCATTTGAACATCTTAGAATCACTCCTATCTTAATTAAACAACCAAATAAACCCAACAACATTCCATTTGAACACCTTAGAATCACTTCTATCTTAATTAAACAACCAGATAAAAGACGTAGTTCTCCAATGGATTTCATGTCATTCTCCATTGTTTTTTTGTCCCCTGGGAACTACACCATTCTTTTGTTTACCACGCATTACATCAGTTTTCCCCCTCCAGCTGGTCAGACTTATTGGGCGATAGCTGTCCACCTTGTTTTTTTGGTTTGTATTTCTTGTGGATGGGTATCATTATATCGGTTTTCCACACCTGTGGCACCAGGCCTGTATCCCAACAGTTGTGGAAAAATTGTATTAGTTTCTGTTTTGTTATGGTCCGACGTGAAGTAGCAATTCATTTGGTATGTCTTCTGGGCCAGGTGATTTTTCTAAGTTTTAATATTGCTAGTTCTTTATTTAGTTCATTGATGGTTGGTTGGTTGGTTGCTGATCCAGCGGACCATGGGCTCATGCCATTTGACCTAATGACATTAAATGACATATTGCTGGGAAGTCTGTGGATTTTCGGCCCACCCCGGGACAGAGCCAGAGAATAACTATCACACTTTCAGGAAGGTAGGTTTGAACCTATGCACTGCTCCCGGCCACTGTAGCCAAGATAGGGTTCACTGTGCTCATTCCCCGCCACCTATTGATTACTGGTTATGTCGAACTTCTCTATTGCTCCAGACATGCAACCAAATGTTCAAGTCAAAAGGATTGTCACGTCCTGAGTCACTGTGCCTCTATGATAGGCCCCAGCCATAGGAAAAACAGTGATGTCAGTTTCCTCCTCCCCAGTGCTGCACAGTACATCTCTGGCTGCCTCCCAACCACAGAGGATGCATACATATATATTCAGGCAAACATGAAATACATTTCAACAATAAAATAAAAGCATAATTGTATAGATGACGTGCCATGAAGCTTCTCTAAGAAGATAACCTCAATATAACGGCATGTCATCCACTAAGGTTTTCTGTTGCATGGGTGGTACGTCTAGTGGGCCATTGGTGAGATCCACAGACGCAGCCACATGCGTAGTTCATTAATCGTGAATGGTATATTTATGACATCCTGCTTACCTTAGCTTATCTTTATTTGATCTTCCGTAGTTC
Organism: Meghimatium bilineatum; assembly: GCA_034231615.1. Lineage (NCBI taxonomy): Eukaryota > Metazoa > Mollusca > Gastropoda > Stylommatophora > Philomycidae > Meghimatium > Meghimatium bilineatum. Next base: position 74,373,331 of record CM067319.1, on the reverse strand, counting down.
TTTTCTTACTTCTCTTCTCATATTTTCGTCGACTTTATGGCAGGCAATACTTTGTCATGAAATGAAACAAGGACTAAGCAGACCTACAAAAGAGCGACTCAAAAGAGGTAGCTTTCTACACTCTGCTAAACAGCTCCAGAAATCACTCACAGATACAGACTTACAAAAAATAAAACCACTAAACACCTTTAACACATACCCAACCTTGGACACGAAAACTTCCCAAGAATTATGGACAATATACCAAGCATTATTTCGAAAACAGAAACTACTATACAAGTACTAAAGGAAACAACTAAGAATCACATACAGAAAGCATATCCAAAGGATATATGGACACATGTATATACAGATGGATCAGCGAAAGAGGAGATGGAGGATCAGGAATGTATATAGTAAAAAGTAAAGTAACCCATAGCATTTATTAATGCCGTAGGGGTGTGAGATGTTAGCGATCTCACATTTCACAGGCTCTGCAAATGAGGGCGGTAGCCATATCCTCTCCCTCGCAGTCTTTACTTCCCGGATTAATCCGGTACCCATTTAAAGCTGGGTCGACCTGGGAGCCGTTGCGATCTGAAAACATTTCCGCCTCAACTGGGGAATGAACCCAGGACCACTCATATGCGAAGCCAGTGCGCTAACCACTGCGCTAACGCGGCTCCCTATATATAGTAACACCAGATGGAAAAGTAATAAGAGAAATCCATACTCACAGGCAAACATTCCACAAATTTCAAAGCAGAAATAGAAGCCATAATAGAGGCAGCCAAAATGCTCATAAACTGCCGAATCACACGAGACATGCAGTCTATCTACACACGCCCGCCCGCACGCACGCACGCATGCGCGCGCGCACACACACACACACACACATATATATAAAACAACAAACAAACAAGAAAACAAAAAAATTACCTCATTGACGTATCTACGGAGTGTTGCCTTGTCCTCCTGCGATCTCAGTAGCTCCTCCGTGTAGGAGTCTTTAACTAAATTGAGGTTTGTTTGGATGCCTTCAATAATCTTCTTGTCCAAATCTCTCTCCTTCTGTAGTTTTTCTATAGTCAACAGCTTTTCATATTTCAAGGGAAAAAAATCGCAATATAATAACGAGTTAATGGAGAGCTGTATTTGAAGAAAGTGTCATAATTTCAAGAACAAATAATAACTTAATGTGAAGTCATATTTCAAAGATATATTACATTTAACGAAGAAACATTATAGTCATGGAGAATTCTTCAAGAAGATTTCACATTCGAAAAAAATCATTTTTCACTGTTGAGTCATGTTTCATCGTTGAGTCATGTTTCACTGTTGAGTCATGTTTCCCCGTTGAGTCATGTTTCCCCGTTGAGTCATGTTTCACTGTTGAGTCATGTCTCACCGTTGAGTCATGTTTCACCGTTGAGTCATTTTTCCCCGTTGAGTCATGTTTCACTGTTGAGTCATGTTTCACCGTTGAGTCATGTTTCACCGTTGAGTCATGTTTCACTGTTGAGTCATGTTTCACCGTTGAGTCATGTTTCACTGTTGAGTCATGTTTCACTGTTGAGTCATGTTTCACTGTTGAGTCATGTTTCACTGTTGAGTCATGTCTCACCGTTGAGTCATGTTTCTCCGTTGAGTCATGTCTCACCGTTGAGTCATGTCTCACCGTTGAGTCATGTTTCCCCGTTGAGTCATGTCTCACTGTTGAGTCATGTTTCACCGTTGAGTCATGTCTCACTGTTGAGTCATGTTTCACTGTTGAGTCATGTTTCACCGTTGAGTCATGTTTCACCGTTGAGTCATGTTTCACCGTTGAGTCATATTTCAAGTAAATGACACATTTAAAGAACATGTCATACGTCAAATAGAAGTAACATTTGAAATAATTACTTCAATTTCCAATATCAACACATTTCAAGGACGTATTACAATTTCAAATAACACACCAAGCAATAGTTCATTCTAATAGTTAATAATCTACTCCACCAGCTTGTTGTGTTCTATTACATCTAGTGAATAATCTACTCCACCAGCTTGTTGTGTTCTATTAGTTCTAGTTAATAATCTACTCCACCAGCTTGTTGTTATCTATTAGATCTAGTGAATAATCTACTCCACCAGCTTGTTGTGTTCTATTACATCTAGTGAATAATCTACTCCACCAGCTTGTTGTGTTCTATTAGATCTAGTGAATAATCTACTCACCAGCTTGTTGTGTTCTATTAGATCTAGTGAATAATATACTCCACCAGCTTGTTGTGTTCTATTAGATCTAGTGAATAATCTACTCCACCAGCTTCTTGTGTTCTATTAGATCTAGTGAATAATCTACTCCACCAGCTTCTTGTGTTCTATTAGATCTAGTGAATAATCTACTCCACCAGCTTGTTGTGCTCTATTAGATCTAGTGAATAAGATACTCACCAGCTTGTTGTGTTCTATAAGATATAGTTATTAATCTACTCATCAGCTTGTTGTGTTCTATTAGATATAGTGAATAATCTACTCCACAAGCTTGTTGTGTTCTCGTAGATCTAGTGAATAATCTACTCACCAGCTTGTTTTGTTCTATTAGATCTAGTAAATAATCTACTCCACCAACGTGTTGTGTTCTATTAGTTCTAATGAATAATCTACTCAATAGCTTGTTGTGTTCTATTAGAGCTAGTGACTAATCTACGCCACCAGCTTGTGTTCTATTACATCTAGTTAATAATCTACTCACCAGCTTGTTGTGTTCTATTAGATCTAGTGAATAATCTACTCCACCAGCTTGTTGTGTTCTATTAGATCTAGTGAATAAACTACTCCACCAGCTTGTTGTGTTCTATTAGTTCTAGTGAATAATCTACTCCACCAGCTTGTTGTGTTCTATTAGTTCTAGTGAATAATCTACTCACCAGCTTGTTGTGTTCTATTAGATCTAGTGAATAATCTACTCACCAGCTTGTTGTGTTCTATTAGATCTAGTGAATAATCTACTCACCAGCTTGTTGTGTTCTATTAGATCTAGTGAATAAGATACTCACCAGCTTGTTGTGTTATATTACATCTAGTTAATAATCTACTCACCAGCTTGTTGTGTTCTATTAGATCTAGTGAATAATCTACTCCACCAGCTTGTTGTGTTCTATTAGATCTAGTGAATAATCTACTCCACCAGCTTGTTGTGTTCTATTAGTTCTAGTGAATAATCTACTCCACCAGCTTGTTGTGTTCTATTAGTTCTAGTGAATAATCTACTCACCAGCTTGTTGTGTTCTATTAGTTCTAGTGAATAATCTACTCCACCAGCTTGTTGTGTTCTATTAGTTCTAGTGAATAATCTACTCCACCAGCTTGTTGTGTTCTATTAGATCTAGTGAATAATCTACTCACCAGCTTGTTGTGTTCTATTACATCTAGTGAGTAATCTACTCCACCAGCTTGTTGTGTTCTATTAGATCTAGTGAATAATCTACTCATCAGCTTGTTGTGTTCTATTAGATCTAGTGAATAATCTACTCCATCAGCTTGTTGTGTTCTATTAGATCTAGTTAATAATCTACTCACCAGTTTGTTGTGTTCTATTAGATCTAGTGAATAATCTACTCCACCAGCTTGTTGTGTTCTATTAGATCTAGTGAATAATCTACTCCACCAGCTTGTTGTGTTCTATTAGATCTAGTGAATAATCTACTCCACCAGCTTGTTGTGTTCTATTAGATCTAGTGAATAATCTACTCATCAGCTTGTTGTGTTCTATTAGATCTAGTGAATAATCTACTCCACCAGCTTGTTGTGTTCTATTAGATCTAGTGAATAATCTACTCACCAGTTTGTTGTGTTCCTTGCTCAGTTTATCAATGCGTGTCTCATATCTAACTTTCATGGCCAAGTTCTCAGCCTTGAACACTCTCTGTTCTTGCTGGAGACGGTAAGCCATCTCTGCCTGAAACAACAATATTAACAATGTATATCTTCTGTTGAGTAAAGTAGGGAGGATGTTGCTTACAGTGTTGATGTGACCAAGCGGAAGTACGAGTTTTATTTGAACTCGTACTCCCTATGTTATAAGTAGGAAATACTAAATGAGGTAGAAAGATTACTGTAAAATACCTAAATATCTAAAATTTTGGTTATTTATATATCTATGTTATAGCAGATTTCACTGACTCTGCCTGGCTTCAAAATGACGCAGCTTAGAAAATATGTAACATATATAACTAAAAATTTGTGTGTGAATTTTAAATGGTACAGCCCCTATAAATGAATTTTTTAAATTAAAATACAGTGATTGGTTTAAATTGTTGTTTATTTGAAATATATAACAAAAGTGTACTTATCAGAACACATCTCCTATATATTTGAAAGTGTCTACATTCAATTATAAGACGTCATTTGCAAATGATTTGTTTATCATACAATTGGCAATGATTTTAGCCAATTAATTTTATTAATTTATAAAAACTGGTCCTGCGGCACAAAAATGAAGTATATTTTTTTGGGTCTAACCAAATATCAAAGCCTCTGCCCTGTGTGTCAACTGTGACACGAAAAGAACGAACAGACTAACTAACAGAATATAACATCATATGCAAAAAATGACATTAATACGTTAGACGGTTGATCAGATAATTACATTTGTTTGAAGGAAAGCGTGCTACAGCTGAAGAATGTCTCAGATCAAGGGAGTAAGACCTGTAATAAAATCTGAATCGGAGACCATAAGGTAGTCGACAGTGTGTTAAATCAGCTTCTGACATCTCTTGCCGTTCTACTGATTTACAAACGTATTTTCGTTACATTTCCCTTGGAACTAATCAATAGAATCTTAAATGACTGATTTACTCTATCTGGCTGTTGAGTGCAATAAAGGGAAATGCTAGAAACCGGGCAGTGATTCAAACTGGTTAGAACTACAAGCTAGACAATGCTATCAAGCTGGGAAATGCTAGAAACCGGGCAGTGATTCAAACTGGTTAGAACTACAAGCTAGACAATGATATCAAGCTGGGAAATGCTAGAAACCGGGCAGTGATTCAAACTGGTTAGAACTACAAGCTAGACAATGCTATCAAGCTGGGAAATGCTAGAAACCGGGCAGTGATTCAAACTGGTTAGAACTACAAGCTAGACAATGCTATCAAGCTGGGATTGCTAGACACCGGGCAGTGATTCAAACTGGTTAGAACTACAAGCTAGACAATGCTATCAAGCTAGGAAGTTATACACGCTGGGCACTACTACCATCTGGGCAGTGCTACAAGCTTAGTAACTCTACTTCTTAAAGGACATTAGTCATAGCATTCTTGCAATCTCAAGTAATGCCGCAGATAAAAGGATCTATTCCCTCCCGGTAAGGTCCTAAAACAGTTTCAGTACATAAGAGATGATCGAGTTGGCTACCCAACACCAATCCGACTTCCACAGTCGTCTTAATGACATGTGGTAGGTGAAGTATTGATATCTTAATGACATATATGACAGGTGAAGTATTGATATCTTAATGACATGTGGTAGGTGAAGTATTGATATTTTAATGACATGCATGATAGGTGAAGTATTGATATCTTAATGACATGTGGTAGGTGAAGTATTGATATCTTAATGACATGTGGTAGGTGAAGTATTGATATTTTAATGACATGCATGATAGGTGAAGTATTGATATCTTAATGACATGTGGTAGGTGAAGTATTGATATCTTAATGACATATATGGTAGGTGAAGTATTGATATCTTAATGACATATATGACAGGTGAAGTATTGATATCTTAATGACATATATGACAGGTGAAGTATTGATATCTTAATGACATATATGACAGGTGAAGTATTGATATCTTAATGACATATATGGTAGGTGAAGTATTGATATCTTAATGACATATATGGTAGGTGAAGTATTGATATCTTAATGACATATATGACAGGTGAAGTATTGATATTTTTAATGACATATATGGTAGGTGAAGTATTAATATCTTAATGACATATATGGTAGGTGAAGTATTGATATCTTAATGACATATATGACAGGTGAAGTATTGATATTTTTAATGACATATATGGTAGGCTAAGTATTGATATCTTTATGACATATATGACAGGTGAAGTATTGATATTTTTAATGGCAAATATAGTAGGTGAAGTATTGATATCTTAATGACATATATGGTAGGTGAAGAATTGATATTTTTAAAGGCAAATATAGTAGGTGAAGTATTGATATCTTAATGACATGCATGATAGGTATGGCGACCTAGCAAAGTAAATCTTGCATAGAAATTGAAATTTTGGCCACCCCATACAATAGAGAGTCAAAGAGACGAAGAAGCGGTGATGAAGTCGAATGTGCCTGATCGAAAGGTGCATTCACACGGTATTGTATTTTCCGGACTACATCCTACTAGCCAGTAGGAGTCTTGAACTCAGAAGAAGACAAAGAAGGGATATTGAAAATTAAAGAGCATATTCAAATGTAGGAATGCAAGGTGTTGAGGTTAAAAGTCCACAGTGTATCATGAAATATAGCTATTCTATTTATAGGGAATGTCGTTATGCATAATAACAATAATAATGACACCAATAGCAAAAATAGTGACAATAATAGTGACAATAATAACAATATCACTGCACAGGAAAATCAACAACGGCGGCGGCGACGACGATGATGAAGATGGTGATGATAATGATAGGTGACACAAACACTTACCTGTCGTTTTAGTCTGTTGACTTCCAAAGCCATATGACTGCTGCTGTCCACTTCTGTTTTCAATAAACGCAGTTTCTCAGCCAGTTCAGTCTACGGATGTCATACATGACAACAAATAACTATCGTTAACAGTGAAGGGTTCAGAAGAAGGGTTCAGGATGTATACATGACATCAAATAACTATCGTTAACAGTGAAGGGTTCAGGATGTATACATGACAACAAATAACTATCGTTAACAGTGAAGGGTTCAGGATGTATACATGACAACAAATAACTATCGTTAACAGTGAAGGGTTCAGGATGTATACATGACAACAAATAACTATCGTTAACAGTGAAGGGTTCAGAAGAAGGGTTCAGGATGTATACATGACAACAAATAACTATCGTTAACAGTGAAGGGTTCAGAAGAATGGTTCAGGATGTATACATGACAACAAATAACTATCGTTAACAGTGAAGGGTTCAGAAGAAGGGTTCAGGATGTATACATGACAACAAATAACTATCGTTAACATTGAAGGGTTCAGAAGAAGGGTTCAGGATGTATACATGACATCAAATAACTATCGTTAACAGTGAAGGGTTCAGAAGAAGGGTTCAGGATGTATACATTACAACGAAACACATTCCCATTTTATCTATTGTCTTTCCCCAGGTGGTTTGTGATCCACTCTTGCCATTAAGCGTAATGGTGATTGAAGCTCTAGCTTGCGTTCTAAAGCCAGATGTGTGGCGTCGGCTGTGCTATGACCGTGTCTGTACAAGATGTCCCTGACGTTTTCTATCCATCTTTTCCGTGGTCTTCCTCTGGCTTTGTACCTTGTTCTCATTTGGTTATATGCTTGTACGGGCAATCTTTCGTGATGGATTCTCATAATGTGGCCTAACCACTTGATCTGTTCTCTCTCTATGTAATCTATGTCAAGTTCATGTGTACCTTACTGTGTTTAAGAAGGGCCCAGGATGTATAGATTACAGCAAATCACTTTCGTTACCGTGTTAGGAAGACTGCATCTTACTAATCAGCAGGTGCTAGACATCAAAGTCAACATAAATGTACAAGAACACACATCATCAATACACATCAAATGAACGGTATCTCTTTGATGATTAGACGAATATTCCGCCGAAGACGGATGTGTTGGGCCATTGGCGCAAATAAAACGGCAACACAACGCATTTTCATCCTCTGGACTACATCCAACTGGAAATCTTGTAGGACCATTTTCCTGTTACAAGAGAAATCCAGTGGGAATTTGAGAATGAACGCTGAAGAAGAAGATTAGACAAATATCGATTATATATTTATGCCTAACTCGGGTTTGGTTTAAGTGTTTATGTTGTTCCCAGTTTGTACAGCCAATATTGATTTATAAAATACCGCCGAAGACGGATGTGTCGGGCCATTGGCGCAAATAAAACGGCGACACAAAGCATTTCCATTCTCTGGACTATATCCTGCTGGAAATCTAGAATGGATCATGGTCCTGCTACAACACAGATCCAGCGGGAGTTTGAGAATGAACGCTGAAGAAGAAGAAGAAGAAGCATAAAATCAGTTTCTGATGGGACAAAGATGACACATAGAACAGTAGTAATCTCCTTTCATTTTGACTCCTCGTTTGTAAGTTACTATACTATTCCTCGTTTGTAAGTTACTATACTATTCCTCGTTTGTAAGTTACTGTACTATTTCTCGTTTGTAAGTTACTGTACTATTCTTGTGTATTGCTTATGTCCAATATTGAGATGTTCTTGTTGACAATATTGAGTAGAACCTGCATACCTACGTACCATTATATTCATTAATTCATTCATTCATTCATTCATTCATTCATTCATTCATTCATTCATTCATTCATTCATTCATTTTCCTTTTGCGCTGAAGTTAGGGCTTTTAGGGCAGATGTCAGATCTCTCCAATTCTGTCTGTTCAAAGCTATTCTGTGCAGTTCTTGAAAAGTATGAATATTAGTTGTTTTACTTTCTCTAAGTATTGTTCTTCTGAGTGTTTCTTTTGGTCTACCCCTGGCTCTTTTGCCTGTATGTATCCATTCAAGAGATTGGTGGTGTATTCTGTTGGTGTCTGCGCGTAGGACATGCCCAATGTATGACCAACGGTGTTTTCTGATAACATCTGTGATGAAACTTTGATATGTCTCTTCTCTGATTTTATCATTTGATTTGAATTATCTCCAATGTGTGTTAGTTATCCTACGAAGACATTTGTTCTCGAAACTCAGTAATTTATTTTCTGAAGATAAAGAGCTTTTCCAGCTCTCACATCCATTTGATAGCACTATTATATACATTACATATATTTGTGATCGACTAAAGGTAAAGGTGGTCGTATGGGAACAACTTGCCACCGGGTGTGAAGATTACTCGTCATGTACTAAGGCGCAGCATTTATAAGGTAGGGTGGCCCGTTCCCTTCTTTGCTGGTTTTACTTCTGCTAAATCATGAGCCAGGTACTCATTTACAGCTGGGTCGACTGGAGGAGAGGTCGTGCCAAGAAATAAATCTGCACCCGAAATTTTTTTGTCCGGATATAGTTTCGAACCCGGCACTCTGTAACCCTGTGATATTAAACAATCCCATTATCAACTAGGCCGGGGTGCAAAGGGAACGCATTGTTCTTGGCAGACCCAGGGTTAGCAGATAACCAAGATCCCAAATGTACCTCCTCGCGGTGCACCCTGGTAACAGAAAACAGCAGCTCGAGCTGATTCTGGCCAAAAAATTTGGGGATCGTGTCCGAGAATGTGGAGGTAGCAGATGGAAAGAGATTTGACTGCAAAAAGATAGGCAATATCTCCAACACCTCTGTGCCAACACATGCAGCAACACTGTCGACACACAGTGAAGCTAGTAAGTCTGGTAGAAGCATTGGAGGGCGGCCAATGTAGTCGGTACGAAGCAGGCAGATGTCCCAATAAAAATAAAAGCACAGTGAGTACACTGAGAAAGATGCACAGCGCTAGAGGGCAGCGTCATGTGTAAAAAGCATGGAAGACGGTTCGATGAAATTGGAACTAAAGCATTGTTTGCTCGAGACAAGCTTCTAGTTACCGGTGATCCCAGCCTGGGCCCAACTCTACTGTCGAGTCTTTCCTATACCGGAAGCGTGCTCGATGAGATAAAAGGTTCAGTACCGGATGGGCACAGGCATAGCAGTCCGAGGTGACAAGCACTGTTTAGCTCTAGAACAAAACACGTCACTAACGTTCCTAAATATGTGTACAGATTCAGACCTGGACGAGGGGCTCACGAAGTTGGTGATCAACACTTCGTCTAAGAAGACGAACAAGCCCGAGCCCAACTCTTCTGTCAAGTTCTTCCTAAACCGGAACCAGGCTTGAGGACGAGAAATGGTTTAGTACCCGATGAGCACGGGCACAATACGTCTAATTACACGATGCAAGTTCACTGGCTGCGGAACGCCTCGTGCAGGACAGACGTGAAGGAGAAACCGTCTCGGCACAGAGTCAGTACACATTCACTGTCTGGCGACAGATAGGAAGGCTGTCACAGGCTAGGGTAGCCCACCCGAATTGTCAAGGCCTGCCGAAATCGGATGTGCTAGGCCTACAAGGTGCATAACGGTGGCACAACGTAATCACGCTCTGGGCGGAAATCGCACGGATATCCGTGATGGTTACAATGGAGCGAACGCAAAACAAACATACAAACAAACTAGGCCATCGCGGGAATGTGATGTAATCTATCTATAATCTATAAACCCATAACCCTTCAGGGTCGTAGGGGTACCACATTGGATGCCTCAGCGCACAGAGTCCTCCAGCGAATTCTATCCTCAGTGATGTAATACTGTATTCTCTGTAGCAATAATAGACGGTTTAGACATTAATTAATCTATTCTGTAAGAAAGACAGCGTATAACCAGGTGATAGATATTTAATAGATAGATAAGTTATGGTTGAGTAGAAAGCTCTGTTTGGTAAACTTCCTGATGAGCAACTGGTCCGTGGTAGACCACTTATTATGTATACAGATTTCAGGCAATAGTTCATCAAAGATTTCTCTATCATCCCTACACATTGGGAGTTGTTGACCGATGATCATAGTTCATGGGAACAAATAACAACCTGCGATGGTGCCATTTACAAACAATATGATAAAGCAAACAACATCCAGGAGCGGTGTCATTTAGAAATAATATGATAAAACAAACAGCACCCAGAGACGATGTCATTTAGAGAAAAATATGATAAAAGAAACAGCACCCAGATGCAGTGTCTTTTAGAGAAAATATGATAAATAAACAACACCCAGAGACGGTGTCATTAAAAAAAGATAAAAAACAGTACCCAGAGGCAGTGTCATTTATAAAATATATGATAAAAAACAGTACCCCGAGGCGGTGTAATTTATAAGAAATATGATAAAAAAATAGTACCCCGAGGCGGTGTAATTTAGGAAAAATATGATAAAAAACAGTACCCAGAGGCAGTGTCACTTAGAAAAAAATGTGATAAAACAAACAGCACCCAGAGGCGGTGTCATTCAGAGAAAAATATTATAAAACAAACAACACCCATAGACGGTGTCATTTAGGAAAAATATGATAAAACAAACAACACCCATAGACGGTGTCATTTAGGAAAAATATGATAAAACAAACAACACCCAGAGGCAGTGTCATTTAGAAAAAAATTATGATACAAAGACGGCTACAAGATGACACAAACTTGAATGTTCTATATTTGTGACATGATGGCATGGACGTTTCATTCTTGATAAGTAAGGCTCAAATAGATATTTGTTTACTGATACTTAATGACCTCCTGCAGGATAAGCAAGTTTATACGTACAATATTGAAGACAATGTTTATTTTCTGATGAGAGAGTAGACACATGAAACATGCAACAAACGACACACATTGTCGCTCACCTGTAACTTGGCTGTCTGTTCCTTGTGGATCCTCTCTCCAGCTTCGTGTTGAAGCTTCAGAGAGCTCAGCTGACATAGAAGTGCCTCCTTTTCATTGAAGTAGCCCTGAGCTTCGCTCTTGAGCGTTTCAAAGGCCTCGTCCTTGTTCATTGAGTTAAATTCCTCATACATACGAAGTTTCTCCTCCAGGATGTTCACCTCTCTCTGAAACCGTAGAAATCAACGTCATTGTTAATATTTTGTTTTTTAGTTTTAACATTTTATATTCTCCAATTTTATGGGTTTTTAACAATTCTAGTTTTCATTTTTTTTTAATTTTATTTTTTATCATGTTTGTTAGTGTTAACATTTGTTTTCTAGTGCTAACACTTCTGTCTTCTAGTGCAATTCATTTCAAAGTGATATTTTGGTACAGATTAAACAAATGTGGCCTCTTTTTTTAACGAAACAAATATGTACATTATTTAATGAAACGAAATATCGTTAAAGACGCATTTGAGAAACTATCTACTATAAATAGTCGAATTGCAGATCCATTGATCTTCCCGCTACACCTTGAGAGATTCCCGCCATCTTGGATGACCCAGGGGCTGGGCCGGATTTAGACTTGATAGGGCCCTAAACTATTTGAGATATGGGGCCCTAAACTATTTGAGATATGGGGCCCTAAACTATTTGAGATATGGGGCCCTAAACTATTTGAGATATGATTATTTAGTGATTAAGAATATATAGATAGTGAAATACACAAATTGTGGGGGCCCCCAAGAAAGTGGTGGCCCTAAGCTATAGCTTATTTAGCTTATAGGTAAATCCGGCACTACCCTGGAGGACGGGGAAGTGAGGGTTTCTCAGTGTGTAGGGAGCAGTTCGAAGCGTATCACCTAGCGACATTTTAATCCGAGGTCAGCTAGCTCACGAAATCTAAATGAAACTACACGCAATATTAAAAAGTGAGACTATCCCGTGATGAGGCCACATTTGCTTAACATGTACTAATATTTTAATAATAAGTTCTGTGGAGTGTTATGCTAGTGATTTAATAAGTTCTGTGGAGTGTTATGTTAGTGATTTAACAAGTTCTGTGGAGTGTTATGCTAGTGATTTAATAAGTTCTGTGGAGTGTTATGTTGGTGATTCATTTTAAGGTTGTATATTATGAAATGATGTTTGTTGGAAAGTGTTAGGTGTTCACTTACCTGCAGCGAGTTCCTATCTCTATCCCACATCAGCATGGCCTCATCCAAAGACTTTCTGGATTTATCCAGGCTTGATTCCAACGCTCGTTTATCTGCTGTTACTTTTTCAAGATCTCCCTGTAGCTTCCTCCCAATCTCCTTCAACCGGAGGGCCTCCTTCTCAGCATCTGTTTGACAACCACGATGTGTATCCTGAGTAAGAATAGAACTTTCAGAAACTTTACCTTTTGGGCCATCAATATCAGACTCTTTCTCTCTCAACTGTCCAGCCATTTTACTTATCTTCTCTTTCAGAATGTTGGTTTCTCGTTTTTCTCCTTCAATAATTGTATTCAACTTAAATAAAATATCATCCTTTTCCTTCAATCTCTCATCTCGTATTCTGATGGTATCATTCAATCCTCGAATCATCATCTCCTTTTGACCTACTTGCGTTACTAAACTCTCTTTTTCTTTCTCATTTCTCTTTTTATCCTCCTCTCTTTTCCCAGTTACTTCAACAAAGCGGGATAACTCTTCAGTTTTCTCTTTCAGAGCAGTATTATTTTCTGTGATTATCTTCTCCTTGTCGGACATTTCCAACTTTAAATTTCTAACCATCTCTTCAAGAACGACAATCTCTTGGGTTTTCTGTTGAAGTCGATTCTCCAGATCATCTCTCTCCTTGTCCGATGCAGCGCTCTTGGATCTCCAAATTTCGTCAGTCTGAAAGAAAGCAAATTTCACTTTTAAATTGGACCTACTAAAGCAATTAGTAAATAAACTGGACCTACTAAAGCAATTAGTAAATAAACTGGACCTACTAAAGCAATTAGTAAATAAACTGGACCTACTAAAGCAATTAGTAAATAAACTGGACCTACTAAAGCAACAATTTGTATACTGAACCACGTAAAGAAACAATTTTTATATCGGACCTACTAAAGCAACAATGTTTATACTAAACCTACTAAAACAAAAATGTTTATACTAAACCTACTAAAACAAAAATGTTTATACTAAACCTACTAAAACAAAAATGTTTATACTAAACCTACTAAAGCAACAATGTGTATACGGAACCTACTAAAACAACAATGTTTATACGGAACCTACTAAAGCAACAATGTTTATACGGAACCCACTAAAACAACAATGCTTATACGGAACCTACTAAAACAACAATGTTTATACGGAACCTACTAAAACAACAATGTTTATACGGAACCTACTAAAGCAACAATGTTTATACTAAACCTACTAAAACAACAATGTTTAATGTCAAGGATGATATGATGTGACTGTACACAATTAAGACAGGAAATTACTCTTGGGCTTACGTCATGCATGTACTTAGAATAAATGACAATACTTTCTATTGCAAGTATTTCAACGGGTACCATACGGTAAGAGAAACAGAGAGAGAGATGGATAAACATCTAGAAAAACTCTTCAAAGACGGCATAACTAAAACAGAAGTTCGCGGAATAGGACTGAGGGCAAAATCCGGACCACAAGCTATTTGTCTTTGGCCGACACGATGATTTAAAATTACTATATGCACTGACGCATGAGCTCAGATGAGTTATCAGACACAACCCGTGAATAAGGGGATTGAGTTGGGGAATTCAAATTCCACTCCCTTAGGGAGTCAGAACATAGCATTTAGTACTAGAAAGAATCCCCCCACCCAGAAACAAATTGCAGTTAAAACTCAGAGGGAATAAAAAAAATGAATGAACAAGAAATTAATGCATCAGAAATGAATGCATCAGAAATGAATGCATCAGAAATGAATGCACCAGAAATGAATGCATCAGAAATGAATGCATCAGAAATGAATGCATCAGAAATGAATGCATCAGAAATGAATGCATTAGAAATGAATGCACCAGAAATGAATGCATCAGAAATGAATGCATTAGAAATGAATGCATCAGAAATGAATGCACCAGAAATGAATGCACCAGAAATGAATGCATCAGAAATTAATGCACCAGAAATGAATGCATCAGAAATGAATGCATCAGAAATGAATGCACCAGAAATGAATGCACCAGAAATGAATGCATCAGAAATTAATGCACCAAAAATGAATGCATCAGAAATGAATGCATCAGAAATGAATGCACCAGAAATGAATGCACCAGAAATGAATGCATCAGAAATGAATGCACCAGAAATGAATGCACCAGAAATGAATGCATCAGAAATGAATGCATCAGAAATGAATGCATCAGAAATGAATGCATCAGAAATGAATGCATTAGAAATGAATGCACCAGAAATGAATGCATCAGAAATGAATGCATTAGAAATGAATGCATCAGAAATGAATGCACCAGAAATGAATGCACCAGAAATGAATGCATCAGAAATTAATGCACCAGAAATGAATGCATCAGAAATGAATGCATCAGAAATGAATGCACCAGAAATGAATGCACCAGAAATGAATGCATCAGAAATGAATGCACCAGAAATGAATGAATAAGAAATGACCCACGACCCAGTAAAATAACTTCTATTAAAGGTAAACCCTTTGTCGAAAACGTTTCTACGGCCCTGATAAAATCACAAAATATCTAAGCCAAACTGTAAATCGCGAAGGTAAATAGTGATAAGGAAGACAACTTATTAAGTCAAATTATACCACTAATGCTACTAGCTGAAAACAGTGAATCTCAAATCTGAAAAAATTATACCACTAATGCTACTAGCTGAAAACAGTGAATCTCAAATCAATCTTACTTTTGATATTCGACGCTATGACTTCACACACATCAAGCCTTACTTTGCAGAGAAAGTTTTCGTCGCCAAGCAACACATAATTTATTGTCCAATGAAACTGTAAATAACTAACAAACAATTTCAAAATACTAAATAAAGGGTCCCTGGCCGCAAAGTCACGAAAAAATACCCGGTTCAGTTGCGGATTAAAAAAAAATTGGTAATCACCAGTTTAATCCAGTTTTTCTGATAGTATGCTATATAATCTCGCTACAGCTTGAAGGGGGGTGGGGAACAGAAACACTTGGAGGGAGCCATGAAGAAAGAAATTGAAATGGAGGGGGAAGGAATAGACGTGTCTAGGTGGCAACAGGGTGGTAAGTACTGTATACAAATATTGTGATATATCCACATATGTTATTACAAATATTGTAATATATTCAGATATGTATTACAAATATTGTGATATATTCACATATGTATTACAAATACTGTGATATATTCACATATGTATTACAAACATAGCGATATATTCAGATATGTATTACAAATAAATCTAAAAATGTGGATGTTCACAGAAAGTCGACGACTATTTCTGTACATTTGGCCCCAAAAGGAGCACGGTAATCTATTTTTTCTCCAAATGCGTTAGGGAGGTGAGGGGGGGGGGGAGAGAAAGGCACAATAAAAAAATTGCGTGACAACTACTGGTCTAGACAATATGTAAAAAGAGCGTATATAATGATGTAGACCCTATAATATCTAAAGCTTGTTATCACAACTGAAGAAAAAGGATCAATATTGCATAAATGTGATATGTTATTTTGATAACAGACTAGACTGCAGTAAGATTGTTGACTAAAAGGTATTATAGAAAACACGAAGTGAGACATTTTACGGGACCGAAGCAGACTAAAAGATAACACAAAAATTTTTTTTTAAAAAACGATAGTTAACAGTGTGATTCTGTGTGTTTTGTATAACTGTGGACTACGAAGTCAAATCAATAAGTAACAAACTAACGTGGAAAAGATTAGATATGAAACCCATGATTTATAAAGGTTGTACTATACGGTTAGAACATACAGTTATGTGATCAATGTATGTTGCAGAGGATATCTGTACCGGTAGTATTTGTACACTGATGCGTATCGTAAATGTGAAGAAACGACCACGATCCAAGAGTGCTCAAGGAATCAACAGAGTGCTGGTGTGGATTTCATTTTAGTATGTAGGTTAATGAGCGCCTGACATACGCATTATATCGGGTTGTTCCGTCATTTCTCTGTCTCGTTTTCACATGTATTTGCGTTTGATCTTGTATATTTCCTATGTCTGTACATTTTATATTTGTGTCATCTCACACTTAATTTCTATACTTTTGGCCATTTCGCTAGATATATGAGCGCAAGTTGTGTTGTCCCTACTTTTCGTTTTTAATTCATAAATTATCCTTGATAAAGGCCTTTCGGTCGAAACGTCGATGTGTGTGTGTGCATATGTTTGTTTCGTGCTATTAAAAAAAAATTCATTACCCTGTTGCACGCTTTACCTGTTCGGTTTCTGTTTGTTTGATTGGCAAAATGATTCTGTCAATAACATTCACACGGAGAAGATGGTTCCTGGTTAAGCTGAGTATTGTTTATCGAATAAAGCAGCGCATGGCTGGGCAAATGAAATTTTACAAGAACGAGCGTCGCTAGCTGATCAAGCATGACCTAGCAGTACCTGTCGAATTTACACCAAAAGCAACTATGATGTGCGTGAAACAATTCATTGAAGCTGACAGGCGTATAACAGTAAAAAGCATACATTGGCAGGATGTTCGCATAGTTCAGCATACACCTTAATGCACAATCAACACTCAAGATGAGTATCCAAACTGACTGACGAAAGATTTTTATGCTGCAGACATTGTTGCACTGATAAACCGATGGTATAAGTACTTGAATAAGTGTATCAGAAATACTGTACACTGATTTCTCCATATGACTCATCAGCCACTCTCGACAGAGCAGCACGCGAAATGCTGAGAGTACTACCCTCAACAGAGCAGCACGCGAAATGCTGAAAGAAATGCTTAAACTGTATCGGAATCATGAGAAGCCTTCAAGTACAGTACAATTTATCAAGAAAACTAGACTTGCTGTGTGGACATGTTCAAGTGTGAACGAGAAGAAGGAGACAAATGATGGGCATATTTAATTACAGAAATAACATCTAGAAATAACGTATATTTCAAAATTGAAAATTAAAAACAGGAACATGTAAATAAACAAAATATTTCCAACATATATAGACTTCTACAAATGAAATACTAAATGTAGAACATTTATAGTTATCTAAAGGGATTATAAAATACAAAAATCTACAAAAACTATAAAATATTTGATTATTTAAATTCTGAAACGAAAATAAATATGAAATTAATATCCCTTTGAGAATCTGCAGGCGAAACTTTGAAACATAGTAATGGAGTTTTGCTAATCATAGAAGCACTACAGGAAAACATAAAACTGACATGGATACAAGCCAGAAGTTCGGTGTGTGTTGGCAGTGATTAGGAAGATTTATTACCATGTTTCTACGTTCTGCCATGTCCGATTTCAGTTTTACAGCATTTGTTACATATGATCGATCTTGGAAATTCTAGTACATTGAAATCTTGAAAAAAATCTGTGAGACTTTACGTTCATGTTTATATCTATCTGTTATTTCTCATCCATCCAGTGGCGTAGCGTGGGTCAATGGCGCCCGGGGAGGAATCATAATTTTCCGCCCATGTGACATTAACAAAATATGTCAGTGATTGTGAAAGACTGGACGAAAATAAATTTGCCGCCATCCATGATGCCGCCCGGGGTGCTCCTCACCTTCGCCACCCCTCTCGCTACGCCACTGCATTCATCCCCAGGTGGGTTATCTTCCCCGTTCGGCTCTGTGGCAGAGCGGCTCAGAAGAAGACGAAGATACAACCTCCCATTTCCACTTAATGTTGTTATTCATCTAGTCCGTTCAGAACACAATGGCAACCTACTAAACGCGAATATTACCTCCATATATATAAACTTTCTACGTAGCATAAGGTCCTTAACAAACTTCTTCCATCTTATCTTTATCAATAGCTTTCATCTCTTTCTATGTCCCTGCCTTTGTGTTTCTGCATCGAATTTTTTCCTCCAATCATTTCTTGATTTGTCGGTTTTCCTATTTTCTTGTTCGTTGCAGAAGCCTAAGGCTAGAAAATCACTACATTTACAAAAAATGCTGAGTTGACAGTTTGAATATGATATACAACAATAACCTAGACATTTTACTTCTATTATTGAATTTTAATATTTCAATGTTAGTTTCAGCACACATTACGTCATGCCAAGGGATACACAACATAATTTAACATGCAAATATAGTCAGACGTCTATAAAGTCAGTGTACACTCATTTCTATTGGTGTGTTACTACGTTATGTGAATTGTATACTCATTTCCATTGGCAGTGTTACTACGTTATGTGAATTGTACACTCATTTCCATTGGTGTGTTACAGCGTTATGTGAATTGTGAGAATTTAGTGTGAATTTGTGTCATAGTGCCAAGCGACTTTTATACACACCCTATATATGAACTGTGAACATATCCAGGGATATAGACAAATGAAAATGCATTGTACACGACTCATGCACCAGGATATGTGTAAACACATTAGAAGGGGGAGAGCTTGATTGATTGTTAAACCTGATCTATCATCTTTTGAACACTTCCTCCTATTTGTTTGATTCCTGCTGGTTAACATGTCATATTTACATAATATACGCTTGATAAGTGATACCAAAGCCGCTACATTTCCAGCGTAATGATTTATCAATTACCCTCTGGTGATTTATTTCTAGCTTATTGATTTATCAATCACACTCTGTTGATTTATTGCCACCTTATTGATTTATCAATCACCCTCTGGTGATTTATTTATGAGGCGTTGTTCCTGAAACTATCAATGACTTGCTGTCTATTTCATAAACTAGCAGAAATATTGGCCACTTGATGTTGCAGAGATAAAGTGAGTCTTTAACTAGATGGGAACGTTGACATTCTCTGTTGAAAAACTAACGGTCTATCTTCCACCATTAGTACTAATTTGTTTTTTTTTTATCTTCGTAGCAGACGGATACTGGATACTATGGATACATACATATTGTTATGGAGGTGACATATTGCAGTGGTTCTCAATATGGACAATATGCCGCCTCCTTAGGGCGGGGGGGGGGGGCACATAGTTTTGTTCGGAGGTCACGAAGGAAAATACTGCAAAATTTTGGGACCCCTGATCGGTTTATAGGAGCTACATGATGGTAAATATTGGATGATATTTAGTCACATATATACTGTCTAACCGCGAAGAAAGTGGAGACATTTTTTTAATCTCCGACATTTTTGTGGCGGGGGAGGGGGGGGGCGGTGTTGAGAGACAGGACAAAATTTGTTATGAAATAAATTTGTCGTTACAGAAGTCACGGGCAAAAAAAATTTGAGAACCACTATCATGGCGGATACAAGGATACTGCAACAAACATTGATATGAAACGACATATAGTTGTATAAAGTATTAAATACGTGGATGAATTCGTTATTTCTGCTAAGCTATGAACAAACAGTGTATGGCAGTTTGACAAGGAAACAGCAAGGATAGTAGCATCTCTAATTTGTCGAATGTTTTTATTTGGTAGAATGTCCTGCTCGTACAGAAGTACTCGTACATAGTGTCTTATGCGGCCAAGGTACCATGTCTTATTTACACCGCTTTCTATGTACATATGGGTCGTTCATAAAGTAATGGCATCATACGAAAGGACACTGTTGCTGCTTAGGAATTATTACAGTATAAACTACTGGGTTTATCTAAAAGTCTTGAATATATTACCCAACGTTCACAGTTTATGCCCCGTTAATAAAGCAATAATATATGTTACCCAATGTTCACAGTTTATGCTCCGTTGATTAAATAATAATATATTATCCAACGTTCACAGTTTATGCTCCGTTGATTAAATAATAATATGTTATCCAACGTTCACAGTTTATGCTCCGTTGATTAAATAATAATATGTTATCCAAAGATTACAGTTATGTTTCGCTGATTAAGCAATAATATATGTTACTTAAAGTTTAAAATTTACGTTCCTTTGATTAAGCAATAATATATGTTACTTAAAGTTTAAAATTTACGTTCCTGTGATTAAGCAATAATTCAACGTAAAATGAGCACAAACAGGACTTGGAATCTTTATGGTACAATTGAAGAGCTTGAACCAGAGCGTCGCAGCAACCATCAGCATATATATACGTAAATATCCGCTAGGAGAAATTGAGCAAATTACGAGCTTTCCCGGGGTGCAATAATGTCAGCTCATGTCAGTTAACGAGCGAGTTATAATGTAAATCTGTTTGCAGGACAATTTGTTAGCAGACAGAACATCCTTCACTGCACATACAATCATCAGTCCATATGTTGTTTAAACCTCTTCCTCAAAATACAACTCAAAGTACAGCGATTTACTACACTCAAGCTGTGTTGATATATCAGTCCCCTCTTGTTATCTGTATAGACATATTGTGTTTAGCGACACTTCCGTGGTATGCTGACATGACTTCTCTTGGCATGCTAACATGATTTCTCTTGACCTATTGCCATGACTTCTCTTGGCATGCTGACATCATTTCTCTTGGCATGCTAACATGATTTCTCTTGACCTATTGCCATGACTTCTCTTGGCATGCTGACATGATTTCTCTTGACCTGTTGCCATGACGTCTCTTGGCATGTTGACATGGTTTCTCTTGGCATGCTGACATGATTTCTCTTGACCTGTTGCCATGACTTCTCGTGGCATGTTGACATGATTTCTCTTGGCCTGTTGCCATGACTTCTCATGGCATGCTGACATGACGTCTCCTGGCATGCGGACATGATTTCTCTTGACCTGTTGCCATGACTTCTCTTGGCATGCGGACATGATTTCTCTTGACCTGTTGCCATGACCTCTCATGGCATGCTGACATGACTTCTCATGGCATGCTGACATGACTTCTCATGGCATGCTGACATGACTTCTCTTGGCATGTTGACGTGACGTCTCGTGGCATGTTGACATGATTTCTGGTATCACGACCAAGGGATTCGAACTAGCTGTTATTGTTAATGCTGTTTAAGAGTTAGGAAGAGTGATAGATGTAACAGATGCTTGTAAACGTTCATTTTTGAGCTGGAAAATTGAAGAGCAAAAGAAGAACGTAAGACAAAGCGTGAAGATGCTGGACAACTTGGAAATATGGCATGGGGGAACATCGATATCAAAATCATTGACAGCACTCAAGACAAAAGATCTGGACACACATGCTACACACTTTAAACAGCATAGTCTTTAAGACTGTAAGACCTAATTGGCAGCACACAAGACACAAACCTTGCGGCTGTAGACAGAAACTATAACAAACACAGCGTGGCTTGTAGCACTGATTGACAGTCCACGAGACATAAGGTTGTGGGCTGACGTGACAGCTTGAAGTGACAGCGAGACGTGTTGGTGACAGCGATGACCAATCACACTGGATGAACTATACAGTAAGAAGGATAGATTCGGCTCTTTCATTACCAAGTACGTCAGCATGTATAGAACATCACGTTCATGTGATAGTCGTGATGTTGGTAGAAGATTTAGATCAAGTTCATGTGATAGTCAGGATGTTGGTAGAAGATTTAGATCCAGTTCATGTGATAGTCGGGGTGTTGGTAGAAGATTTAGATCAAGTTCATGTGATAGTCAGGATGTTGGTAGAAGATTTAGATCAAGTTCATGTGATAGTCAGGATGTTGGTAGAAGATTTAGATCAAGTTCATGTGATAGTCGGGGTGTTGGTAGAAGATTTAGATCAAGTTCATGTGATAGTCGGGGTGTTGGTAGAAGATTTAGATCAAGTTCATGTGATAGTCAGGATGTTGGTAGAAGATTTAGATCAAGTTCATGTGATAGTCAGGATGTTGGTAGAAGATTTAGATCAAGTTCATGTGATAGTGGGGGTGTTGGTAGAAGATTTAGATCAAGTTCATGTGATAGTCGGGATGTTGGTAGAAGATTTAGATCACGTTCATGTGATAGTCAGGGTGTTGGTAGAAGATTTAGATCAAGTTCATGTGATAGTCAGGATGTTGGTAGACGATTTAGATCAAGTTCATGTGATAGTCGGGATGTTGGTAGAAGATTTAGATCAAGTTCATGTGATAGTCGGGATGTTGGTAGAAGATTTAGATCAAGTTCATGTGATAGTCAGGGTGTTGGTAGAAGATTTAGATCAAGTTCATGTGATAGTCAGGGTGTTGGTAGAAGATTTAGATCAAGTTCATGTGATAGTCGGGATGTTGGTATCATACTTAGATCAAGTTCATGTGATAGTCATGGTGTTGGTAGAAGATTTAGATCAAGTTCATGTGATAGTCGGGATGTTGGTAGAAGATTTAGATCAAGTTCATGTGATAGTCGGGATGTTGGTAGAAGATTTAGATCAAGTTCATGTGATAGTCGGGATGTTGGTATCATACTTAGATCAAGTTCATGTGATAGTCAGGGTGTTGGTAGAAGATTTAGATCAAGTTCATGTGATAGTCAGGATGTTGGTAGAAGATTTAGATCAAGTTCATGTGATAGTCAGGATGTTGGTAGAAGATTTAGATCAAGTTCATGTGCTAGTCGGGATGTTGGTAGAAGATTTAGATCAAGTTCATGTGATAGTCGGGATGTTGGTAGAAGATTTAGATCAAGTTCATGTGATAGTCGTGATATCAGACTTAGATGAGCAAAATATAATCCTGAGAAAAAATAATTAAAAAAATTCCAAATGAAGCATCTCTGTGATATCGGTTGTACTGTCCTCTGCCAAACTGCCATACATCTGTTACTATAATTATATTAGCGAAGGTGGGAGACACACACAAAATAAAATGAACATGTCTAAACCTACACAGTGAAGGGCTTGGGTGAAACCAATACGGGCGGTGATATGGGGGGTACAGGTTGTCGTGGAATGTCATTGGCTTGCAGGCAACTGTCGATGGAGACACAGCTGAAATTATAGATATTGAGAAAGAAGTGTCATCTCTGTGTGAGTGTGTGTGGTCAAGAAAGTTTCGTGTGCAAGTAAAATCAAGGAAGTGTCATCTCTTTTTGAGTGTATGTGGTAAAAGAAGTTTCATTTGCTAGTAAAATCAAGAAAGTGTTATTTATACGTGTACTTAAACAATATTTATTATGTGTTGGGTAGGAATATATTTGACTTTGTAGGTTTGGTCAATGAAGTGTCATTTATAAGTTTGGTTGAGAAAGTGTCATTTGTACGATAGATAAAAGAGTATTAATTAGTACGTTTAGGAGATGAAATGTCAGTTGTAAATTGGTCAAGAGTGTCATTTGAAGTTTGGCTAACAGTGACATTTGTAGGTTTGGATAAAAAAGTGTCATTTGTAAGTTTTACGAAGAAAGTGTCATTTGTATATTTAATCGTGATAGTGTTAATCTATGCTGACCCCGTCTGGGCCAGAAAGGCTAGAAAGGAATAAAGACACTGCTAACTCTAAATCATGTCGCAAAAGGGGACTAACGTGACTTCGGGGTTGGAGTTGACTGCCTCATTCGATACAGGATCATAGTGATCCAGTAGCCACGTTGAAGTCTGATGTGTTAGGCCAGAAGCCTTTTTGAAGTCTGATGTGTCAAGCCAGAAGCCATATTCAAGTCTGATGTGTCACGCTAGAAGCTATATTGAAGTCTGATGTGCCAGGGCAGAAGTCATATTCAAGTCTGATGTTTCACGCTAGAAGCTATGTTGAAGTCTGATGTGTCAAGCCAGAAGTCATATGGAAGTCTGATGTGTCAGGCCAGAGTCATATTAAAGTCTGATGTGTCACGCTAGAAGCTATATTGAAGTCTGATGTGTCAGGCCAGAAGCCTTGTTGAAGTCTGATGTATCAGGCTCAAAGCTGAAGACATCGTAGCCAAGCTGTAAATCAAGATACAGCGCACTCTGTTTTCAGGGCTACATCCTGCTGATCAGCAGGAGTTTGAGAACGAATGGAGTAGTATATTGATCAAGAAAATGTCAATGTGTGTGTGATGTGTGTGAAGAATCGGTCATGTGTCTAGTCAAGAAAGTGTTATTTGTGTGTTTGTATGCGATGAACAAAAGTGTCATTTGAAAAAAGCTAGGAACTATCTCTTTATGGTAAAAACAATGGACGTATTTCTGCGTGGTTATGAATGCACCAAATGTGTGTACTGTGTCATAAATGCACCAAATATGTGTACTGTGTCATAAATGCACCAAATATCTGTACTGTGTCATAAATGCACCAAATGTGTACACTGTGTCGTGAAATCACAAAATGTGCGTGCTGTAAAATCAATTGTGCTATTGAATGGTAAAAAAAAATGGGACCTATGTATAATGTGCGATAGTTTTCTGTGACCATTATCCTGTAGATAAAGGGAAAGAGGTTTAGGATGTTGACCCTCCCACCACACTAGACAATCGGAACATGTCTAATAGTACTAGAAACTTGAATAATCTGGTATTCCTCTTCTTCTTCTTCTTCTTCTTCCTCTTCTATATATAATAATAAGAATAATGTGGTATATAGTCAACTAGTCACCCCCCCCCTACTTTGTTTTAGCGATATTTCACATAACGTTCATCAAATGTTGTATAGAAAAGTAGATTTTACAGTGGAAAAATCACGTGTGATTTTTTTTCAGTTAACCCCCCATCCCTTGTCCATCTACGATCCTGGCGAAAACAAGGAAAATGTGAACATCAGCCCAATTCTGTACCTACAATAACTAGCTCTATACCGCGAATACACACAATGAAACACAGTTCTAGAGTTTATTTGGCAACATTTACCAGGATATATACATATATATATATATCTGCATCATCTTAGGGAACATCTTGTCTATTACCAGCCCAAGAAAGTGGTGCAATGAAGATTTCTCACTACCAGCTACCAATGACAACCTACCAGCTACCACTGACAACCTATCAATTAGTACACTGAAGAATTCTCACTACCAGCTACCAATGCGTTCCCTTTGCACCCATATTGAGAAGTTAATATTTGCCTGTTATGTCTTGTAAAATTATCTCACTTAACATATCATATTTGATAACTGTATTCAGAGGTTATAACACAAGTAATCAATATTTTTTAATCATTTATCTCTTAACTCAGAGGTCGTTGTGATTAGATTACTAGATCCGCGACCTCCACTATTGTATGATGGCTGAAAGGTTTGATATAACAAAATTATACCAAGGTCCACGGTTGAAAGAGAATACTTCACTATAACAGGTTTTTTTTTAAGTTCTGAAAAAAACTTTACTAAGTGGAAACAATTAACCAAGGTAAATAATCGTACATGGACATAACACAATTGTTACATTTTCCTTAATGCAGTTTGTCTAAGCCAGTGAATCCCAAACTGTTTTTGCCCCGTAGACCCCTCTCCGATTATTTTGTTTTCATATGCAATAATATTGAACAATAAAGAAATATAATGCCTAATGCTAGCCTGTCTATTATTGAATTTCCCTAAACATATTAATTTCCAATGTGTTTGTGACAGATGACACAGTACTGGCTCACTTAGATGGGGTTTTTATTGTAAAGTGGACAGCTCTTTAAAAAAAAAAAGACGAATATCTACAATTCTCATTCCTATGCCTACATTTAAAAAAAATAGCACGTCTATTCTACCCCCAAGTTTTATTCTCGCGGACATTGACCCCGTTCACGTTGAAATCGACCTTCGGAGGTCCACATAGACCACTTTGGGAACCTATGGACTAAACCGAAGCCATTGAGTCCCGAGTAAATTATACTGTCCTTGGATTAATCAGACATATTCTTCAAAAATTACACTACTAGATTTCTCCTCGTTATTTCTATTGGTCTCTTTGTGTATACTTTGAGTCGACAACCAATGAAAATCACGGCAATAGTCTAATAACGTCACCTATGAATAATACTTACCGAAAAGACCACATGACTTTATAATAACTAGGGTCACGGTTCACCGATGAATCAGATATGATTGAGGAGTGATTGGGGGGGGGGATTTACAAGAAAAAACAAATGGACAATTTTGTGGAAAAGAGGGGGGGGGCATGGATATGGATTAAATGTGTTGATCACAGAATAATTGATGTATGAACACATTATTGGATAAATACATGTGTGTGTCGGCGTTCATTCCCCACCTCATAATTTCACATCTCTTGTGTAACAAGACACATGACTGGTTCTGACTACTAGAATTCGAACAGGGTGTAGACCTGAGAACTACGATACGTTGTTTCATTGTTTTATGTGTGCCAATGATCCGACATATCCTACTTCGGCGGATGGTAAATATATATATATATATATAATAAGATGTATTTAGACCTAATTTATTGGAATTAGAAAAATGTATAAAGAAAATAACAGAACATCAACATTGAACGGGTCAGTAAAAATGAATATATTGGATGCAGAATGAAGCCATCAGTCTGCCTAAAAAAAATGTGGGCTCTTGGAAACACAAATAAATTCAATTTAAAAGGATTCACGGTAGTAGGAACGGTAAGATTGAGAGCTGGGTTGCTTTAAAGCAACGGTTCTAAACGTGGGTCATATAGTCCCCCCCCCCCCTTCCACCTGGAGCACGGAGGTCTCTTTGGATACAGAGAAACAACGTTAAAATTAAGGGTAGAGGAACTTACCAGTCTAGTAGGAAGTCACGGGGAATCAAATATTTGAATGATATTTAAGAGGATATATAATATTTGAAGGAAAGAAAGTCGAAAAGCTTTTGTTTTAGATTTATGGAGTTGGGAACTGCACCACATTTTCCCCCATAAAGGGCCAATGTCTTAGAAGACACAAAAAAGGCACACAAAAGGAAACCACCAGAAGCCATATAAAAAAACCAACTAAATTCATTAACTTCAAGCACATTTAAACATTATAATTGTAAAACAAAATGTCATTGGTGAATCTAATAATAAGCACAACCAATCAGTGATATTGTTAATATGTTTATCCTAGTTACATACGCTAACTGGCAAATCAGAATAATGGCTACAAATTATAATTATGGATTTGAACTCGCCTCTTCGACTTTATACTCAAGCTCTTTAACTTTCAGCTTATATTTTTCCAAATCCTCTTCCAGTTTTGAAACTTTCTCTCTGGAATCATTTGTATCTTCTGTTAGTCGTTTTATCTCCCGACACTTCTGGAGAACAAGATGACATGTTACTGTGTTATTCAATAGTTTAGAACATACTTATTCTTCTTCTTTCTTACTGATGATTGCCTAACTGACTAACTGACTGACTAGCTGACTGATTGACTAATTGACTGATTGACTGACTGGTTAACCAACTAATCAACCAACCAACCAACTAACCAACCAACCAACCAACCAATCAACCAACCAACCCATCAACTAACCAACCAACTAACTAACTAACTAAATAACTAACGAACCAACTAAACAACCAAATAAGAAACTAACTAAACAACCAGCCAGCCAACTAGCTAGCCAACCAACCAACCAACCAACCAGCTACCCAACCAACCAACCAACTATCCAACCAACCAACCAACCAACCAACCAACCAACTAACTAACTGACTAACTAACTAACTAACTAACTAACTAACTAACTAACTAACTAACTAACTAACTAACTAACTAACTAACTAACATCTTCACTTGAAACATGTCTGTCTATATCTGTAATTCTGTCTCCTGAATATAACTCAGTCTTTTGTAGTTCATACAGTGGCACATAGAGCTTTGATTCATTCCACTGTTGCTTCATCTGGCCAATATGTCTGCCTCTAACTAACTAATTAAATAATGTTATGATTTCCTGAACTGAATGATTAACTGACAAACTAACAAAACACATAACTAAGATATTTATAAAAACAACCAATAAATCATGTAACACACGAACTCAATAAAGATATTAACCGATTAACAGAAAACGCACAATAACACACTACTGTCATTTATATGACCCATAAAACTAAATATCATATCTTTAGTGTTCTACATAAAACTACATATCATATCTTTATTGTTCTACATAAAACTAAATATCAGATGTATATTGTTCTATATAAAACTAAACACCAGATCTATATTGTTCTACATAAAACTACATATCATATCTTTATTGTTCTACATAAAACTAAATATCAGATGTATATTGTTCTACATAAAACTAAACACCAGATCTATATTGTTCTACATAAAACTAAATATCAGATCTATATTGTTCTACATAAAACTAAATATCAGATCTTTTGTTCTACATAAAACTAAATATCAGATGTATATTGTTCTACATAAAACTAAACACCAGATCTATATTGTTCTACATAAAACTAAATATCAGATCTTTATTGCTCTACATAAAATGGCATGTAAAAGGATGATGTGGACATAATCACGTATGAAACCTATCATTTATTAGATGTTTCTGCTACCAGTGTTCTATTTATTGTCATAAAACATTCACATAAATTCTGGATTAAGCCAGTGCTACTTCTACTTAATCTACTTGACAAGCACGAAATTTAGTTATCCTAAACCAGTAGCTAACAACGTGGGCTATATGGTCCCACTCGGGTCACGGAGATTTTGAGGCGAGAAGAGGGGCAGGGCAGGGAGAAAGGGCAGGGCAGAAGACGGCCGTGGAAAATGATATGCACCAAAAGAGGGCTGCGGAAAATAATTTTTACCACATGAGGGTCAGCTAGCACTTTTAGAACAGTAGGGATGACAGTGGAAGGGGGGGGGTAACAATTAAATTTCGAGCTTCGAGGATGGATTGAGTCGGACTACCGAACCATGGACTATCAGACTGAAGTGATTGAACAAACAAATGCACTGCCGCAGATGCACTAACTCATTCACTGTAACTTTAACTGCTAGCACTACTGTATACCTGATGTATATTTTCGTATGAAAGCAATAAGTTCATATTGTACATTACATTAACTTTTTCTGAACACAAATGTTAACGAGAAGATGAGTACATTAAAAACTGAGCACAACGTGTTTACAAACCGGAGCCTCGACCACTGATATTAATTTTGTCACAAACGTCGGCTCTTCTGAAGTATTTTCGACTGAAGATTTCTCAGAACTTGAAACTTTCTTACCGAAGCCATCTTCCTTATCACGTGGTTTATCAATCTGTTGAAAGAGTAAGTTTGACTAAATCAACAATTAGTAATGAATACCGACATCCAAATTAGTACGAATTAAAAATCTCTGCCTGGCAAGGCATCAATAGAAAAGCTGGAAACACTTTAACAACAGCAAAACTGCAAAGCATGTCCACATCAGCAAAGCATGTCTACAGCAGCAAAGCATGTCCACAGCAGCAAAGCTGATGGAAAGCATGTCCCCATCAGCAAAACTGGACAAATATGTCGCTGTCCCAAGCAGCAAAACTTGAAAACATGTTTTTGTAAAATGTATACTCAGAGAGGAAATGATACAGTTTTTGTAAAATGTATACTCAGAGAGGAAATGACACAGTTTTTGTAAAATGTATACACAGAGAGGAAATGACACAGTTTTTGTACAATGTATACTCAGAGAGGAAATGACACAGTTTTTGTAAAATGTATACTCAGAGAGGAAATGACACAGTTTTTGTAAAATGTATACTCAGAGAGAAAATGACACAGTTTTTGTAAAATGTATACTCAGAGAGGAAATGATACAGTTTTTGTAAAATGTATACTCAGAGAGGAAATGACACAGTTTTTGTAAAATATATACACAGAGAGGAAATGACACAGTTTTTGTACAATGTATACTCAGAGAGGAAATGACATTTTTGGAAAATGTATACTCAGAGAGGAAATGACACAGTTTTTGTAAAATGTATACTCAGAGAGGAAATTACATTTTTGCAAAATGTATACTCAGAGAGGAAATGACATAGTTTTTGTAAAATTTATATATACTCAGAGAGTAAATGACACAGTTTTTGTAAAATGTATACTCAGAGAGAAAATGACACAGTTTTTGTAAAATGTATACTCAGAGAGAAAATGACACAGTTTTTGTAAAATGTATACTCAGAGAGGAAATGACACAGTTTTTGTAAAATCTATATATACTCAGAGAGGAAATGACACATTTTTGCAAAATGTATACTCAGAGAGGAAATGACACAGTTTTTGTAAAATGTATATATACTCAGAGAGGAAATGACACAGTTTTTGTAAAATGTATACTCAGAGAGGAAATGACACAGTTTTTGTAAAATGTATACTCAGAGAGGAAATGACACAGTTTTTGTAAAATGTATACTCAGAGAGGAAATGACACAGTTTTTGTAAAATGTATACTCAGAGAGGAAATGACACAGGCTTGTGCCATGCTAGTGATAAGAGATTGCAGAACATCCTCAGAATGTAATACCAAGGCAGCATCGTCAGCGCAAAGGAGTTCATCATGATCATCACGTGACATATTCTATTCCAGAACGTAGTCTTCTCTATGAATCTCTAGAATTCTCCGCGGTCTTGAGCAAGTTGTCCTGCCTCTTCTAGTAACATGCACAGGCATTCTGTAATGTCTTTTGTCCAACGGCGTATTGGGCCGCTTTTCAAAGAAGTTCCCTAAGAAATATATATTCTATGTTGTTTATGTTTCGGTTCTCCAGCGAGCTAAATTGTAAAGTGAGCCATTAGCTAGGAATAACAAATGTCTCCAGCAGAATCCTTGAAGGCTGTGTCTAGAAAGACAGCAAAGATGTTGAAGAGGGTTCATCATCATCAAGTGCCGTCTCCGCAACGAAGGTTGGCTGCAACGTATCTCCAACATCTCCTGTCTCTTGTCTTGGTGGTGCACTCTGCTAGACTGTAACCTGTCCATCGTGTAATGTTACTCTCCCACTTGTATCTCTGCCTACCTCTTGCTCCCTTCCCTTTGACTTTACCCTCAAGTAAGGTCTTCAATAGGGTGTCATGTCTTTTAATGTGTCCAAAGTATTTTATTTGCCTGATCTTTATTTCTCTTAGTAGTTCTTTCTTCATATTAAGTGTCTTTAGCACCTCTTTATTTGTTTTCTTCTCTTTCCATGATGTTCTCCCTATTCTTCTATATACCCACATCTCAAAGGCATTGAGATGTGGGTATATACAATTGAAGAGGGTTGGGCATATACAATTATTTAATTCACACTATTCATGAACCCCTGTACCACTGTCAACTTTTATGCTGGCTCTTGTTTCCATGGAAAGAGAAGATCAATTCTAGCAATATTTGTGGACAACCAATGTGCTTCAGTATTTTGTGATGTCCTGGTCTGCATTAGGCAGCGACATTCTGTACATTCTGTGACCAATACTTGTTTCTGCATCCTCGTGAATCGCACTGCACCACTAATTGTGAATGTAGAAGACGATCTTTATAAGTATTAGCAGGATCGATTTTGTAGTGTAATATGATCCTTTTCTTTGCTTCTGTGAGGGGGATGAGCCATGTTCAGATCTTGTTTGATAATTTCTTTGTGCTGTAAGAAGATCATCATCATGTAGCATATCCTGAACAGGATGTACCCAGTCATCACAGACTTCCGAAACTTCTGTCCATCTTGAGCCAGTCTTTATGATTCTGTTACTGTCATATTCAGGTGGTCTTTGTTGTATTGGGCCCTTCTTCTTGGTCTGCCTCTTGTTCGTCTCCCTGGCATCATCCCCTCGATTATGGTCATCTCTAGGCTGTCATGGTGTTTGATATGGTCAAAATGTTGTAGTTTTCTGGAAAGAACCATGTTGTTTAGCCTATTTTCTTTTACATTCATTTCTCTCATGATGGCTGTATTGGTGATCTTTTTGATCCACGGTGTTCTGAAAAATGTACTGTAACATTTTGTTTTAAATGCTGCTATTTTATTTTTCACTTTGTTGGTGATTGTCCATGATTCACACCCATATATTGCAACTGGGAATATGCAAGCTCTGAGGAATATTAGTTTTGTTGTTGTGCAGCAGCTCAGTCATATGTTTTTCATATGCGAAGCCAGTGCGTTAACCACTGCGCTACACGGCATCATATAGGGGGCCTATAGGTGTAGCGGGAAACCCATGTCTTTCATGATATTTCAATTTTTGTTTGATGTTGTACAAAATGAAATCTTTGGTGTAGCCAATAAAGCTTGTGTAGATGTCGAAGAAAAAATATAATAGATGTGAATATTGTCGCTATAATCTAGCGGTGAAGTTGATATGTTTTAGTTTTTAATATATTAACCCCCCCCCCCCCCCCCGCACACCCCCCCCCCCCAATTTTTGAATACATTATCTCTAGGAACGAACACACACAGTCCTTTCTATAATTTGCGTCTCACTCGTTCGAAGTGCTTGCTGGATAGATTTGGAGAAATAGTATGCACTCTGATACAGCTGTTGTCGTGTTAATGGAATTGAAAAGGTTATTGTGCACTGCACCACCGACCCCACTCAGGCACGACTAATTAGTCCCTGCACAGTCCCTGCGAGAAAATTGTATATATTTTTCCCCCGTTATTGATCAGGAAATCGAGTCTCTGGAAGGCAGCAATGTCTACCTGCAACCCGGTAAGCTGCATGTCTATAAGTAGTGTTCTTCTGATGCCCTGTGTGTTTACTGGGTCTGCATTAATGCCAAGTCCGGGACACATGGTTCTTACGTTCCATGTACCGAGTCTGAACTCAACCATTGAATAGGTATAGATTTACACCTGGTTTTGTTTTTTTACAGTAGTCCAATGATTGCTATTTTCGCTTTTTCTATCATTTGTTCTTTTGAAAATGTGTTTTTGTATGTATTGTGCTCCAAGAGTTAACCAGTGCTCTGAAAGAAGTCAGGTCAGTGGATATGGTACTCCAAGAGTTAACCAGTGCTCTGAAAGAAGTCAGGTCCGTGGATATGGTACTCCAAGAGTTAACCAGTGCTCTGAAAGAAGTCAGGTCAGTGGATATGGTACTCCAGGAGTTAACCAGTGCTCTGAAAGAAGTCAGGTCCGTGGATATGGTATTCCAAGAGTTAACCAATGCTCTGGGTGTATGTTACATAAATAAGGTGTTTCACGTGGGGGGGGGAAGAGGAAGATTTAATATTTATATTGGCAATGCCACTAAAGGAGGGGATAATTAAAGAAGGGGATAATGTCACTAAAGAAGGGGATAATGTCACTAAAGGAGGGGGTAATGTCACTATAGGAGGGGATAACGCCACTAAAGGAGGGGGTAATGTCACTAAAGGAGGGGATAATGTCACTAAAGAAGGGGATAATGTCACTAAAGGAGGGGGTAATGTCACTATAGGAGGGGATAACGCCACTAAAGGAGGGGGTAATGTCACTAAAGGAGGGGATAATGTCACTAAAGAAGGGGATAATGTCACTAAAGGAGGGGGTAATGTCACTATAGGAGGGGATAACGCCACTAAAGGAGGGGATAATGTCACTAAAGGAGGGGATAATGTCACTAAAGGAGGGGATAATGTCACTAAAGGAGGGGATAATGTCACTAAAGAAGGGGATAATGTCACTAAAGGAGGGGATAATGTCACTAAAGAAGGGGATAATGTCACTAAAGGAGGGGATAATGTCACTAAAGAAGGGGATAATGTCACTAAAGGAGGGGATAATGTCACTAAAGAAGGGGATAATGTCACTAAAGGAGGGGATAATGTCACTAAAGGAGGGGATAATGTCACTAAATGAGGGGATAATGTCACTAAAGTAGGGGATAATGTCACTAAATGAGGGGATAATGTCACTAAATGAGGGGATAATGTCACTAAAGTAGGGGATAATGTCACTTAAGTAGGGGATAATGACCGTGTTTTTTTTTCAGAGTGAGTTTTATGTGCATAGGTTCGTTATTGACATTTTAAAAAGATGGATAATCCATATAGACCACCTTCTCCGTATCTACCAAATCGGAAACGAAGCAGTATTGTGTGACTGCTGAAGTATATTTCCAGTGTCTTGATGCGGATCGAAGGAGAGGCCTAGTGTATCACCACTTTTACTGCCACCGTGTTTAGGAAGCGGTTAAGGATGTCTAGAAGTGGGGTTAGCTGTCCCATTCCATTGAGGAACAGTGATCC
Source organism: Meghimatium bilineatum (assembly GCA_034231615.1). NCBI lineage: Eukaryota > Metazoa > Mollusca > Gastropoda > Stylommatophora > Philomycidae > Meghimatium > Meghimatium bilineatum. Next base: position 74,338,593 of record CM067319.1, on the reverse strand, counting down.
ACATGTCATGCTGAAATCGTATGTATCAGGTCGAAAGGCGCAAAATCGCAACAAAGCTGTAAACCATGAAACAACTTGGTCCGATCCCCGAGCAACGTCCTGGTAATCTGCAAGAGTTTGAGAACAAACGAAAAAAAAAGAAACATTTCTCCATCCGTTTCATATTTTTCCCACATCTGTCTTACGTTCTATTCTCCGCCCCGCCCACTCTACTTGATCATTGCATAATTCCATGTCAGTCATTGAAAGATGATTCCCGTCAGAGGTTTTTTTGTACAGTGCCATCCAATCATCTTCACTTCCGTGTTAGAATTTCCTGTTCTACTCGAGACATGCCTGTTTTAATCACACGTACACGTGTCCTTAATTTTATCAAACCATTTTTAAAATAAACGAAGTCGACTCTGGCAGTTGTTGATGAAAATGTGCAGTCTTTTCAAACATCGCTTGCGCACCAGCCATGTCTCTCTCAGTCATACATTGCTTGCGCACCAGCCATGTCTCTCTCAGTTATACATTGCTTGCGCACCAGCCATGTCTCTCTCAGTTATACAGAAGTTATGTTTTTAAAATAGGAACTTGGTTAGTTCCGTTATTTACAAAAATATGTCAGTGATTTATTTCCCATTAGGGAGTAGTACGGAAGTGGTACATGTAGCTGTGTAATAAAGGATGGATGTCCTTGCTGTTGCTTGTACATGTACAGAATGAGTTTTTAAATGTATCTTCCGGCAGAAAAATCCGGTTCTTACCGGGAGTAGAACTCTAGACCCACCCATAAGAGACAAAAACTCTAACGTCTCGGCCATGCGCAACACCGGTTAAATAACATGCACAATTTATTTATTGTGAGATGAAATGCTTGAGGAAAGCCGCCGGGGTTACCAGGCTCGATAGATTACGAAATAAAGACATCAGGGAAAGAATAGGTATAAGACCGTGTACAGATTACATAGAAAGGCAGCAGATCAAGTGGTTTGGCCACATTATGACAATGCATCACGAAATGTTGCCCGTACAGGCATATAATCAAATGAGATCAGGGTACAATACCAGAGGAAGACCACGGAAAAGATGGATAGAAAACGTCAGGGACATTCTGAACAGACACGGTCATAGCACAGCCGAGGCCACACATCTGGCTTTAGAACGCAAGCTCGAGCTCCAATCACCCCTACTCTTAACGGAAAGACTGGATAAACAAACCACCTGGGAAAACATGTTAGACAATAGACTATTTTAGTTTATGAGACATGTTCTCTATCTTTTATGTCTTTGAAATTGAGGGCCACAAAGTAGATTGATGTACTTCATAATTGTTCACTGATCTACTTCCTACTTGTTAACTGATCTACTTCATACTTGTTAACTGATCTACTTCATACTTGTTAACTGATCTACTTCATACTTGTTAACTGATCTACTTCATACTTGTTAACTGATCTACTTCATACTTGTTAACTGATCTACTTCATATTTTCTCACTGATCTACTTCATATTTTCTCACTGATCTACTTCATATTTTCTCACTGATCTACTTAATACTTGTTAACTGATCTACTTCATATTTTCTCACTGATCTACTTCATATTTTCTCACTGATCTACTTCATACTTGTTCACTGATCTACTTCATACTTGTTCACTGATCTACTTCATATTTTCTCACTGATCTACTTCATACTTGTTCACTGTTCTACTTCATACTTGTTCACTGTTCTACTTCATACTTTCTCACTGTTCTACTTCATACTTGTTCACTGATCTACTTCATACTTGTTCACTGTTCTACTTCATACTTTCTCACTGTTCTACTTCATACTTGTTAACTGATCTACTTCATACTTTCTCACAGTTCTACTTCATACTTGTTAACTGATCTACTTCATACTTGTTCACTGATTTACTTCATACTTGCTCACTGATTATCAATAGTAAATAACTAGGAACAAAACCAACAAAACCAAGAAACCACCAACTCTTCAAAGAAACCACAAATGAAGCTTGTCAACAAGGTGTGATATTTAGTTATGTATTCAATATGTATTATTTTAGTGATTTCTATTTCCTTTAATCGCACATTTGTTGACAGAAACCCCTGCCCTCCCCCAAATGACAACAAAGAACATAAACACTTTGTACTGCAATACTTGTCATAAGTAGTTTGAATAGCCTAATATATCCACATTCCGCGGTACATGACAATTAAAACTTCTTCCCGGTTCTCCAGCTGAAGACATAAGCTGACAATGATTTTATCAATGGTCTTCACTGTGGTCACCAGCCTCGGGGGAGGGTTGTAGAGTTTGTCCGTCAGAGCTGTTTATATGACCATAGTTTTCTTCTTGTGATGTGCCACAGTGGGTAGTTCTGCACAATGTGTTGTGTGTTTTCTGAAGACTGTCCACTGGGACAGATAGCGATGTCACCAGCTTCAAACTTCTCATATTTGTGTTATTTCAGTCTGTTGTGGCTTGTTCTCAAACTAATAATAATTGTTTCTTTCTCCCACGCTTTTAGATAACTTGTCTTTTTGGTTGCGTGGGTAAGTTGAGTTCGCCTCTTTGTTTACGTGAACACTGAGTTTATACACTTTCAGATGGCCGACGGAACGGCAAGCAGATCATTTATCGGAATGTCCCCAGTGATGTGATGTTTGTTCCTAATCAAGAATCATTGGAGAGTTACACTGAAATTCAAATTATACACACTGATATGGATACAAAGTCAGGGGCAGATATTGCAAAAGATAAATTACAGAAGAAAAAATCAACGAAAACAAACATATATAAAGGTCACACAAAGGCCACCTACAGAGAACGCTTCTACCACTAACACTGCAAGGCATAAAGGCCACATCTGCCCCTCCTTTTCTTATGCGTTCATTCTCAAATTCCTGCCTGCTATCAGGATGTAGGCAGCAATATAACGCAAATAATGTATTATGGTTTTGAAAATGGCTGAGATATTTGTGCCACTGAAACCGATGTACCCTGCCTCAGAATAGTGATTTTTTGTAACTTGCACTGCGTTCAGGATAATGTAGCACCCATTTCTACCTTAATCGCCTTTTTGGATATGAATGTTAGATGGCCGTGCCGCTATTATCTGCCCAACCATCGGGTTAAGGTAACATGGACTATTCCGTGATGTCTGGATGCAGATATATACTACCAGATGTACCTACGTCACACTAACAGTTGGGTGTACTGTATGCATGCGGTGCGTGTGCGTGTATGTATGTATAAATATTTGTGTGTGTATATGTGTGTGTATGTACGTATGTTTGTGTGTGTGTGTGTGTTTATAATAATACTTGTTTTTGTGTCTCTGTGTGTAATGTATGTTTGTATGTTTGGCTGTATGTATTGTTTCAAGCATGGTCCAGTGTGTATGTACCCGATATCTGTGTCTGTATGTGTGTGTATATATATGTTTGTTTGCATGTGTGTTTGCTTGTATGTATGTTTCACTGCAAGGTCCTGTGTGTGTGTATGTTTCACTGCAAGGTCCTGTGTGTATGTATGTTTCACTGCAAGGTCCTGTGTGTATGTATGTTTCACTGCAAGGTCCTGTGTGTATGTATGATCATATCTTCATGTACCACCCCCAACACTGACCTCATCATAGAGCGCAGCATAGTCCTTTTTAAGTCTCTGGTGCTCGTCCTCAAGAATATGTAGCCGTTCCTTCAATCCCTGGATCTGGTCAGTCGCGATATGTAGATGACGCTGGCTCGTGATAAGCTGTATTCAACAATATAACAGATAATTAATGATGAATTCAACAATATAACAGATAATTAATGATGAATTCAACAATATAACAGATAATTAATGATGAATTCAACAATATAACAGATAATTAATGATGAATAAAACAACAGAGAAAATAAATACAACAATATAACAGAGAAATAATGAATACAATAATATTGCTAGCTATTCATAAGTTAAGATAACATGTTTTGATAATTTTTTTCTACCCCCCCCCTCACTTATCAACTAATATCCAGAATTAAGGGACAGTCTGCATAATTGTTACCCTCCTCCTCCAAATGTCGGTAAAAAATGGTAGGAGGAAATTACATTTTTTTTACCATAATCAATTTTTTTACTATAATCAAAATTTGTTACATAATCAAAATTTGTTACATAATCAAAATTTGTGTTCTAATTCGTAGATAAAACTTCAATAATGATATTAAATAACAAAATGAAGACATGAAATAAAACTGATATTTGAATACAGATAAATGGTAGCGTAAGAAAGTAACGATGAATGTCAGGGTAAACATTCCTGCTTTCCCACTCCCACGGAACAGCAACAGAAGTTTAATTTCTCTATACAAAGTAATAGCCTGAAGGCAGTAGACGGGATATGAACCAATCCCATTCAGCTGGCACCTATTTTTTCTCGCACATCTCTAACAAGCATGCCGTGTTGTCGAATTCTGAAAATGTTTTGGTTCAAGTTGCAAGGCACATAGGTGCCAGCGCTACGGACCTGGTTCACATCCCATCTACTTTCTTCTGATTTTGTTCTCTATAAATTATGAATGTTTCATCATTTATATATATAAATATAAATGAGCATTGCTTACACTATATATATATATATATATGTACTCATATAGTGTAAGCAATGCTTTCAACTGGTACACAAATGTAAAGTATTTAGATTCTTATATATTGGATGGGGACGCAATGGATGATGCAAAGAATACTAGCGCTGAGGCCTACCATGCATGCAGTAACAGTAAATGGCAAATAAAAAAGGTTTAGGGGTGGGGTTTGTTGTCCCATTCCATTGGATAAATTGACACACAAGTCTCAATGAAATCGATTGACAGGCTGAAAGGTGCAGAAGCTATCCGAACAAGCTTGTAAACTATAACGCAGCGTACTCGTTCTCCGAACTGCATCTGTTAACACACGTAATTTGGTAAAGAAAGCAGAGGAAACAGAAGAACAAATATTCATTGGCCAAAAGTATTATTATGGGTTTTTTCATGGAAAACGATTTGCTGAAAATGTGAACTTTTCCCCCGAAAATTATCAAATTTATAGCGTGACGTTGACCTGATATCTTAAAACTAATATACTAGTCATAGGGAGCCGCGTTAGCGCACTGGCTTCGCATATGAGTGGTCCTGGGTTCATTCCCCAGTTGAGGCGGACATGTTTTCAGATCGCAACGGCTCCCAGGTCGACCCAGCCTTAAATGGGTACCGGATTAACCCGGGAAGTAAAGACTGCGAGGGAGAGGAGATGGCTACCGCCCTCATTTGCAGAGCCTGTGAAATGTGAGATCGCTAACATCTCACACCCCTACGGCATTAATAAACTTTACTTTACTTTACTTTACTTTACTTTACTTTACTTTACTTTACTTTACTTTACTTTACTGTACTTTACTTACTAGTCTAGATAGCTGCTAGATACACTTCTAGCAGGTCTATTTTGTGTTTTGCGCTAGTGAATAATGTATCAAGAATGTGATTAAATCAATAATCAATTACTGTATCAATAACGTCTTGATACAATATAATTTCATAATATACACTGTCCTTACATAAGTTTAGGTTTGACCACCTTCTTGGTTTCAACCCACAAACAGATACATACATTTTATCCCTACATACATACATACACAATACGTGTAGATACATTCATACATACACAGATGCATATGGTTAGATACATTCATTGACATTCATACATACACAGACACATAGGCCTAGATACATTCATTGACACACGCGCACACGCACACACGCACGCACACACATACACACACATACATACATACATACATACATACATACATACCAACACATGTACGTAAATGGCCTACATACACAAATAGATATTCAAAAATACATGCACACACATACACACATATATACAGATTAAATTACATATATACAATCATACATACATACATACATACATACATACACACATATACATAAATAAAGACACACATACATGCATATCCATCAGGGCTATAGATACGTTTTGTGTGTGTGTGTGTGTTTGGGGGAGGGGGGGTTGCTTAAGAAAAGCTATTTCCTTATTTTCGTATGGAATTCCTTTGTTTATTTCTTAGATTTTTGGATGCCTTTTTTCCCTTGAAAATACATTGTGGTTCGGTGGTTAAATTTGTAGTACTAATATTCATGTTATGATTTCTGA